>CM066208.1:45549744-46149744 GCA_033675395.1 Rhodiola chrysanthemifolia | reverse complement strand
ATATCCAGATGATGATCATTGCTGGAATTCTGCATGGTATCAGATGAACGACGTCGATCTAGTATGATTCTTGTGTTCTTCCGCTCGTGTTCTTGATTGTTGTGTTAGTGTTTTGGTTTGCACTCGTTGTTTGTGTCAATGACTTCGACTAGTACGCAACCTGCAACTAATTCGGCTACGGCCACTATTGTCATGAATGTGGCAGATGATCCACTTTTCGTGAACAGTAATGAGAATGTCGCTGTTTCGCTCGTTACTCAACCTTTACTTGGGGACAGGAATTACCTTAATTGGAGAAAGTCCATGGAGATGGCGTTAGGTATTAAGATGAAACTAGGATTTTTGCGTGGTGAATTTCCGAGACCGACTGATCCGTATCAGGGTGCTCGGTGGGACAAATGCAATAACGTGGTGTTGTCTAGGCTCATCAATTCTGTTTCGCCTGAAATTGGCTCTTCGTTGATCCATACTTCTGACTGTATGCAAGCTTGGGAAGATTTAGAGGAGCGGTTTTCAGGATCCAATGACTTTACAGTATTCCCAATTCAACAAGAGATTGCCATGTTGATGCAAGAAGATAAGTCCATTGCTCAGTACTACAACAAGCTGATTCAGTTGTGGGGTGATGAGGATGCTTTAACTGAAGAGACCTCTTGTGATCTTGGTTCCAGATGTAAGGCTAGACGTTGCTCTAATGATAGGAAGATGAGAGACAGGAGAATGAAATTTCTCATGGGCCTGAATGATGTCTATATCACTTCCAGGTCTAACATTCTTCAAATGAAACCCTCTCCTAGTTTGAAAGAGTGTTATAAGCAGTTGGTCCAAGATGAGACTCAAAGGAGGTCTAAGCAAGTGTCTCTCCTTGAGGTGTCAGCTCTTTATGCTCGGCAGACATCTGATTCTTCTCAGTCCAATTCTCAATCTTCTGGTGGCTCCAACAGGCAATCTGCCAGGACTGCTGCTTCCACCAAGAACAGAAAAGCTTTGTTCTATACCTATTGTCAGCTACAAGGACATGTAAGGGAGACCTGTTATAAGCTGCATGGGTATCCTCCTGGATACAAGTTCACTAACAACAACAAGGCAAATAACTCTAATAATAGAGGCAGTAGAGGTATTGCTAATAATGTTGTGTCTGAATTGTCCAATACAGGCTCTGAAGAGAAGGCTCATCACTCTACTAGTGAGTCTTCTCCTGTTCAGATTAGTTCCTTGAATATGACTCAGGATCAACTCAACAGGCTCATGGTTTTCCTTGGCAATGGTGGAGCTCAGAATCATGATCATATGGCAGATATTACCTGTCTTTCATCTGTTACAGTGAGTATAGATACTTGGGTTATTGATAGTGGTGCCACATATCATATAACCCCTCATGCTCATCTATTGACTGATCTTGTTAGTCTTAAAGCTCCCTATAGTGTCATTATGCCTGATGGAAACAGAGTTATGGTTACTCACACTGGTTCTTGTATCTTAAGTGATGTCATTAAGCTCTCTAATGTTCTGCTGGTTCCAAATATCAGATACAACTTAATGTCTGTAGCCAAGCTTGTGGAGGATGCTAAGCTGGTGGTTCAGTTTAATGAAAGAGGTTGTTGTATTCAGGACCAAGTAAAGCAGACCTTACAAGGGACTGGTGATTTGGTTGAAGGCATGTATCACTTCAAGACTGTCAAGGTTGGAGGCTGTCTGTTGACAAAGATCTACTCTTTGGCATTATAGACTGGGGCATGTGCCTTATAATAAGATGTCCAGTACATTGAATCATTGTATTCCTGATTTCAGTTGTAAGAACACCAATATGCATTGTCATATTTGTCCTCAAGCTAAGCAAACAAGGCTTCCTTTTCCTACTAGCACTAGTAGCAGTCAAACTTTGTTTGAACTCATACATGTGGATATTTGGGGTCCATATAAGGAACCTACCATTTCTGGGGCAAAGTATTTTCTAACCATTGTTGAGGATATGTCTAGAGTAACTTGGACATTTTTGATGAAACAGAAAAGTGAAGCTGCTGATCATCTGATTAACTTCTATGTGATGATTCAAACTCAGTTTCATTTTTCTATCAAGGCAGTCAGGTCAGATAATGGAACTGAGTTTCTCAGTCACAAGGTTACTAACTTTCTTCACGCTCAAGGGTGTGTTCAACAGACCTCATGCACATACAGTCCCCAACAGAATGGCATAGTTGAAAGAAAACACAGGCATTTGCTTGAGGTGGCTAGATCTCTCAAATTTCAGTCCAAGGTTCCTAATTTTCTATGGGGTGAATGTGTGCTTACTGCTACCTACATCATCAACAGGTTACCTTCTTCTGTCTTGAAGGGCCTTACTCCATTTGAAGTTTTATTCAAGAGAAAGCCTGCCTACAGCCATATGAAAGCTTTTGGTTGCTTGTGTTACATGACCAACATATCTCCGGGTAAATCAAAGTTTGATACAAGGGCTATCCATGCATTTTCACATGCTATGCTTTTAATAAAAAAGGATATAAACTGTTTGATTTGGAGAATCAAGTCTCATATGTTTCCAGAGATGTCAAGTTTGTTGAGAATATTTTTCCATGTGTTGCAAGTGGAAATCAGCCTGCTGGTGCAAATTCTGCTGAGCCAGTTACTGTTCATTTACCTGATGAGGTTACTGTTCCTCTACCTCAATGCTCTACCGGTGATGATTATTGTACTGATCAGCCTCAGGTTGCTGAGCTGATATCTTCTGCTCCTTCATCAGCTATTCCTTCTCAAGATGACCTCACTCATGGTCAACCTATCAGGAGGACCTCAAGGGTGCCTAAGCCTAATAACAGGTACCTTGAGAGACTTTGTTTGCAATACTATTTTGGCTTCAAAAACTGAGTATCCCATTCACAAGTATGTAGACTATTTTGGGTGTTCCTCATGTTTGCAACACTTTGCTCTTCAAGTTCTATCTGATGATGAACCTACTTGCTCTACAAAGGCTCGTAAGGATCCCAAATGGAATGAGGCTAGGGAGGCTGAACTTCAAGCTCTTCACAAAAACAACACTTGGGAGATTACCGATTTACCACCAGGCATGCATCCTATTGGTTCCAAATGGATTTATAGAGTCAAAAGAAATTCAGATGGCACAATCCAAAGATACAAGGCAAGACTTGTTGCAAGAGGTTTCGCTGAGACTGAAGGCCTTGATTACCATGAGACATTTGCACCTGTGGTCAAAATGAATACCATTAGAGCTTTATTGGATGTGGCAGTTTCTAAGGGTTGGCCCTTCTTTCAGTTGGATGTAGATAATGCTTTTCTACATGGCCAACTTGATGAAGAAGTCTATATGACTTTACCTCCTGACTATTTCAAACATGAGAAAGCTCAAGGCAAGGTATGCAAGTTACTTAAAAGCTTGTATGGCCTTAAACAAGCACCAAGGCAGTGGTATGCTAGATTCAGTGATGCTTTGATCAGTTTTGGTTTTACTCAGAGTCAAAATGATCACTCTTTGTTTACTTACAACAAGGAAGGCATCTTCTTGGCTCTTCTGGTTTATGTAGATAATGTGATCCTCACAGGTACATCCTCTGATCTTATTCAAAAGGTTAAGGCCTTTATTCATGACTTGTTCAAGATCAAAGACCTGGGGCAGTTGAGATACTTTCTTGGTTTTGAAGTATCCAGATCTGATGATGGTCTATTCTTGAACCAAAGAAAATATGCTCTTGAACTTATATCTGAAGCTGGGCTTTTGGCTTGTAAACCCTCTACAATTCCCATGGATACAAATCATAAACTGGGCTTGTCTACTGCACCAGTTCTTGCTGATCCAATGCCCTATAGAAGACTGGTTGGGCAGCTCATCTATCTCACAAACACAAGACCTGATTTGGCATATCATGTGCATATTCTCAGTCAATTCATGAACAAGCCTACTGATGATCATCTCAAGGCAGCTCACAAAGTGCTCAGGTATCTCAAGATGGCTCTAGCACAAGGCCTGTTCTATCCCAGTGGCCAACAGCTTGAGCTCTCTGCTTTCTGTGATGCAGACTGGGGAGCCTGTCCTATAACCAGAAGATCAATCACTGGCTATGTTGTTACATTGGGTGGGGCTCTAATTTCCTGGAAGACAAAGAAGCAAGATACTGTCTCCAGATCTTCAGCTGAGGATGAATCCAGGGCTATGGCACACACTTGCTGTGAGGTAGCTTGGCTTGTAAGAGTGCTAGCTGACCTTCAAGTTCTCATCCAGTCACATGTGCCTCTTCACTGTGACAATCACTCTGATATGCACATTGCTAGGAACCCTGTGTTCCATGAAAGAACTAAGCATGTGGAGCTTGATTGTCATGTGGTAAGGCATCACTTCACTTCTGGATTTATTAGTCCTCGGTTTGTTCCTACTTCTGAACAACCGGCGGACCTCTTTACTAAAGCTCTCTCATCTGATCGGCTTCTGCACCTGTCCTGCAAGCTCAACGTCATCAACAAGCTCCATGGGTTGAGCTTGAGGGGGGATATTGATGATAAACAGTCTGGTTAAGCTGTCTTCAGCCGACCGGTTGGATTATGGGTCAGGCATGAACCGACCGGTTGGGTCTCGTTTGTAATTATCAATAATGCGTTTAGTATTTAGTTGTTTCTTTGGGGTGTCTTGTGTACACTTTGTAAACTTTGCAACTTTTGCGCCTTTGTTTTCTTTTATCAAAATAAAATACAAAATTAGATTTAGCTAAAATCCTCTTCCTCTCTCCGATCGCTCGATCTCCGATCATCTCCGTTCGCCTTCCGATCATCTCCAGATGATGATCATTGCTGGAATTCTACATCAATACTTTTATCCTCGTTTTCCGATGAAATTCCGTGTGGCTTTTCCGCCACTTTTTAGCTGTCGGAATTTTTCTGAAAATTAATAGTGGTAGTTGTTATATGAAGTAAGTAAAGGCATCATCCAATTCAATACTGATGAGGATGGTATTGCTATTGCGTTACGTGTTGGTTGGATCCAACGGTATTTCTTTGCCATATGTAGACTGAGATGCATACTTCACGGAACATATATGTTTGTTTGCGTACGAGTGTAAATAAGTGTATATTTTTTTTATACGGTGGTAAATAAGTATACATAGAGCAGCATTAATTAGCAGGGAGATAAGTAATATTATTGTTACCATTTTGCTTGTTGTTATATTTTATGTTTGTACGTTTAAAGATAAAGAGATCATTTGCGCAGGGACAGATTGACTAATCGGATATATAGAGGACTTATTAGCAAGCAGATAAGGTGGGTATATATAGTGTTAGCACACTAACTAGCTCGCAGCTACCTCCCGCATTTCTTCATATCTTATCAACAATTATCAAACACCTGATATGTATCAATCTTCTACAGATCATATTGCCTAAACTAGACCAGCTATTACAGATCAATATTGAGGAGATTAATAATCATGCATGATCATCCATATGGGATCATAGTTGTCGTATGTAACTAAGATGGATTTCATCATCAAATTAGACTCACAGATTTGGCTACTATATATCGACCATGTTGCGTGACAATTTTGATTTTAACATTTTATAACTTTTCAAATGGAAATGTACCAATTGCACTGTAGCGACTTAATTGATAATCTTTCTAAGGACGACTGATCCTCCATTGGAGTGCAGTCTGATTGACACATATGAATGATCCAAGAAATGTGAATGCTATAATGATGTTTGACAAAGGTCGGCCGGCTCATCAAAGATTACATAAATGCCGTGTACTCCAATTCTGAAACTCATCTAATGACTTGGACACGTATATAGTCTTTGAGGTCAGCAAAATCGAAGCTAGGGCCTGAACCAAGCAAGTCTTTTTCCATCGGCGTCAAAATGAATTTCACACCTGTAAGGCTGCTGGCTCGCCATGTAAGTCAAACTTAAAAGTCTGGAGTTTGAACGCATTACATAAGTTTAAGTGTTACTGTATCGGTCGATGAACAAGAATAATGAATATCTCCAGCCAGCGCATACTAAGCCAAAGGTGGGTCACTAGTGACGTGAGCCTAACTCAGTCTACTAGCAGGCAGAAGTAACGTGTTTGATACGCAAGCAGTACTTCACACGTTCATACTCTGAACTGCAATCATTTTAATTTAGGCATTTGTCCAAGTTGCTCTCTACGTACCACCGTATTGCTCTCCAATCCGGGGTTTACGCTTACGAGGCTCATTCCTGTATGTTGTCATTTGTTGTGCAGCGTGGTTCCCAATTTCATATGCTGCCGTTACTGCTTTGTACCTTGTCACAACCAACAACACTCCTCCTCCCTACTGCCTTGTACCATATGACGTATCGGGCTTCTCACGAATCAACTGATGATCCTAATGGGATAGATATCCCGTGATAGGAACTGATATATTAAAATGGATCCAATATAGTATAAAGCATCCAACATAACAAAATGTTTTCATTATGTTGCCCTGCTGTATAGGCGCGGCTCCTGTTGTTTGGGAAACTCTCAAGTTCATGATCTAAACATGTTTTTAGCTCGTCTCTTTTGTCATTCTAATTAAGAACTATACAGAAGCAATGTATGTCAACATGTCATATCAACAAGCGTACTAATACCAGTGTTCAAGAAAACGTCCGCCTAGGCGATCGTTTTCTTCAATCCGTCCCGATTAATATAATATTAATAATATTAATACAGTACTATTAGTAAATTTAATATATCAAAAATAAAAAAATGATTTAAATTAAAATAATATTAATACATTATTATTAATATGTTAATGTATATATATTAAAAATATATAAAAATCGAAACCGATTAATCCCCGATTAATCCTTTTAGAACCCTGACCGCCCGATGCCCGCCTAGCGTTTTCTTGAACATCGACTAATACCAAGTTTTTATTGTTTTGTCAAAATCCTTCCTTTTTGGATTAGGCCTTAACTGCCCAACTTACATTAAAAGGCCGTTGTGCCTGAGAAGAGGCTCTGGAGAAGGTTCGCGTCCTCTAAATTCCACAAAGACCTGAAAGTGAGGATGATGATGCATCAGTACAATCAAAGCAGCTCAGCAAAACTTTCACTTCATTTCTAAAAAATCACATTAGAAAAGAGACCAGGATGGCATCAACATTTCCAACCTTTAATGGATCTTTTCCACCTCCGAGAGCAAGCACAGTGTCTCTAAATCTCCGTCCTGTTTCTTGGACAGCCTGTAAAAGCAAACTTGCCATCAATGTGGAGTAGGGACACAAATCTTTGCTCACTTAAAGGGAGTACTTAATAATAGACTATCTGACACTATACCTTGATATCTTCAAGTCCACCATCCTCCTCAAATGCTGAAAAGGCATCTGCAGAGAGCACTTCGGCCCACTGAAAAACCATGACATTCAAAATTAAAGGTGTCAGATCATATTGAATTCATTCCCAGATTTATTTTTTGAATCATTACGCTGGGACCATTTACATAAAAGATTGCTATCACATATACCTTGTAACTGTAGTATCCTGCCGCGTATCCGCCTTTCATTAAGAAAGAAAAAAAAAATCAGAAAATAAATGACGTCAGCTAGTACTGATATAAGCAATATATTTGCAACACAGAGATAATGTAGCATCAACCTCCAAAAATATGGCTGAAACTGCAAAGGAACCTGTCTTCAGGAAGTGGAGCGAGTACTTGAGTTTTCTTAGATACCCTCTGATCGACATCAAAAATGGTTTCAGATCCACCAGGTACATATTTGCTGTGTAGCTCCAAATCCACTATGGAAAACCTTATCTGCAACATCCTTAATCAGATTGACATCGCTTATTATCGAATAAAAGTATATCAATCTGGGGCCACCAAGCAAGTGAAATGGAATTTTCTAACAAAAATAATCCCTTTCATCACTTGGATGCCAAAGGAAATGTAGAACCAAGTAACCTGACGAAGGCTTAACGAACCAGCACGGAAGGTTCTGGCTGCAAGAAGTCTCAAATAAACATCCTCGGGGAGGGTTTCTCCAGTTTCATAGTGTTTTGCAATGCTCATCAGAGTGCTCCTGGTTCGCAAACATGAAAACAGCAAATACAAATAAACTATATGAACCATTATATTAAAACTTACATGCTTCAAGCTATAAAATGTTGAAAAGACTGCAGAGCTAAAGAATAACAATTGAAAAGGAGAAGTTATGTAACATAGGTGGCCGGTTCATGAGTTAGCATGGCTATAAAACTCCCAAGTAACATTTTTACCTGTGGTAACACCAATTTTCCATGAATTGAGACGGTAATTCCACAGCATCCCATTCTATTCCTCGGATTCCAGCAACTAAACCCTCATCCTGCTTAGTTAGCATATGCTGAAGTGCATGCCCAAATTCGTGGAATACAGTCTCAACCTGCACCATGCCAGTCAAATCAAGACTTTATGAGTCATCATAACAATGAATGTGCTTCCAACAAGATTTCTACCTGATGATATCAATCAAATATTTCAAGCTTCTACAGGTCAAGGGGATGGAGTAACAAATATTGCTGTCATTCTGAATTTACCTCACGGAACGTCATTAAACTAGGCTTGTTTCCCACTGGTGGTGTCTGATTGCAGACCATGTGGGCGATGGGTAACCTCGAAGATGTACCATTTCGAGATAATACACGACTTCGGGAAACAACCTCATCCATCCATGCACCTCCACGTTTTTCAGATGGACGGGAATAAGGATCAAAATAAAAGTATGCTATGTGTTCACCAGATGAATCTTTGACACAATAGAATCTGACATCGCTGTTCCATACCTGATATTACCCATGTTTTGTAAGGATGATAAAAGTACTAAAACACAAGTTATGAAGGGTGACACAAAGAATTTATTACAGGCGCTAGACTGTCAGATGCCTCAATGTCAATTCCAAAGAGTGTCTTCGCAAGATTGAACAAGCCATCCATGACCTTTGGCAAAGAGAAAAACGGACGCAACTCTTCCTGTGAATTAAAGTTGGAGCCTTGCAAGTAAAATCCATATGAAAAGCATATACTTTTATCCAAATCAATGCAGAAAACAGTACGGTAGCAGATTTCAAAATAGATAGATGATGAAATTAGGTAAACATAAAGTAGGAGATACTTATATTTGATGAAGTACGCCGAAGAATTAAAGTGTGTAAACACCCTAAATCGACATTAATCCAAGGATATGCGGCCAACATAAAACAAATAGAGAACTACATGAGATAGAATAAACCTCATTTATCTCATATTTTGACTCTCGAAGCCGTTCACTCCAAAAAGTAAGATCCCAATGGGTCAAATCATCAACTTCTTGAGCATCTTGGCTTTTGGAAAAAGATTTCAGTTCCTCCATATCTATATACAAGATTAGACTGATCATGTTCTTCTGAGTAGAGTCCTCACTAAGTGTTTCTCGTCTTTGGAGATTGAAAAAATTCATTTGGATGATATGGCACAAAAATGAAGAAAAATAGGTTGTGGATATTTCTTTGGATTAATGAGACCGAATGTGTGAACTGTGAAGTGATCATGACGGAGCAGAAAGACAAAGATAACAAATGAAGACATTGTATGTATGCAATACCTTCACCATAGGTATCTAGCACAAAGATAGGAGCCAACAAATCAAAGCTACCACAAGTTTGATGTCACGAGAAACCACAATGTGATAAGAGAATTCTCCACTAAACTATTACAGCCATTTGAATTTTTTATATCAGATTATCACTAGATGCATGTGGCGTCGTTGGGTTTACTCTTTTATTGTCCAGTTGTTTGATAGCAAGTATGTGTGAGATGGAGATTGCCAGGGTCTCTAGCTAATTTGGAATAAGAATTTCTTCATTTGCAAAAATCATAACACGCCAATTGTTGCCTGAGATGAAATTCAGTTGCAGATATGATAGGTAACGTTTTGGAAATAAATATAACATGGTACCTTGAACTGCCGCGCTCCAAGAAACAGCTCGGAGTTTTTCTAGGAGATCTTCTGCTTTTCCAACAGTAGCCATTTTGGTGGCCATGCTAACCTGGTAAAACATACTATTACCACTCATTTCTGGAGGTGATAATCCTTTACAAAGGGCCGCAGCAGATCAAACCTCTGCATAGTTATCGTATCCAAGAATCTTAGCCTTATTCATTTTCAGCTTAAGAATCTGGTCAATAATTGGTGTATTGTCATGATCACCACTCGATGCTCTGGTGATGTAGGCTCGGTACAGTTCTTCTCTCAGAGCTCTATTTTTAGCATGTTGCATGACAGGAAGAAAACTGGGTGCATCCAATGTTATTATCCACGGCCCGCTTTCAGCATCAGCATTTTCATGACCCTTAGATAAAGCAGTTTGAGCAGCCAAGCCAAGCGCAGTTGCTGGCAGTCCTTCAATGTCCCTTTTATCCACTATGAGTTTTTGAAACTTTTTAGTAGCATCCAAAACATTCTCTTGAAACTTCTGAGATAACTTTTGTAGCTCCTACAGAATTGAAATGAAGATACAAAAATAAACAGAATGCCTAACATAATTAATATATACAGAAATCTCTTATCAGTGACTTAATGCAGCATATTAGTCATTCTACAACAAGAAAACACAGAAACCCCAGTAACAATAAAATAATGTGATACCTGTTCAATTATGTTGAATTGCTCTCGTTTATCATCTTCAAGAGCAACACCACTTAGAACGGCTTCCTTTAGTTGGGCTGTTCAAACACACAAAATAAACATAAAATAGCTAATAAAGATTTCCATTATCAGGAACAAGAAGAAACTGCAACAAAGTAAGATTATAAAATGTGGATGCTTGCAGCCAAGCCAAAGGAAACTGAGAAGTGAGAACCAAACAAATGACCAAAGTTCTATAGGAATTCAATCCTTATCCTACCTTCAACTAGTCGCTTACGAGCTTCATCTAGAGTCTCCCATTCAGGAGAATCCCTTACAGATTTGAAAGCTTCGTAAATAGGTTTACTTTGCCCTAACCGTAGTTGAAACTTCACCTTTTCTGGCTGTATAAATCATTAAATAAGCTCCGTCAACAGCTCGGCTCACTGCACCAGATTGATCAAGATATATGGGATCCAAGTCATCCCAAATGACTACTTTTTTATATAGTTCCCCCTACACTTTTCATTATCTTGATACATCCACATGAATCTGTGTAACACCTAGAGCAGTTCACAGAGCAAAGAGTTTTACCTGAACTTCCTCAATGGCAGAACGCAATTCAGGCGAGTCTTTAACTGCCTTAAGATGGCTAACAATCCCCCAAACCACCACTAACTTATCCAAAATCTTTTCAAATGGCTCAACCAACTTAGGCCAACTCGGCTCCACTGTCCTCTCCAACTCATTCAAATCCCTCTCCTACCAAAATCACACAAAGCATCAGCGTCAAAATTTACCAACCCAGAAATTAAACAATAAAAAATCACACGACAAGAGCCCCAGATACCAATTGGCTTAAGAGAGCGCGAATGGCAGGACGGACGTGCTTGGCCTCCACGGCATCAAACGGTGGAAATTCAAAATCTTTCAACAAGGGGTTATCTGAGAGGCCATCGTCAACCGAATTTACCGTCGAAATTTGGGCGAATGAGTGGAAAGGTGCAGACTTTACACCAAACGCTGATGGGTTTATGCAGAAGGAGAAGGAGGAGGAGTAGAGGGGACACTGGATGGATTTACCATAACGTTTGTGACAAATGAGGGAGGATGGCCGAGGTAGGGATCTGGGAAAAGAGCGGACGAGGAAGATGGGTTTGGGAGAGACGAGGGTGCGACTGAAGGAGGACGAGCACGCGGCTGTTGCCATTAACAGCACCAATCTAAAGGTCGGACTATGAACCAGCGACGCTACAGCAAATATTGCATTTGTTGTATTTAGTGGAGGCTTGAGATTGCGTCTACGAACCATTTTACTTGGGATTTTCAGATTTTTGCAAATCACAAGTTTTTTTTTTTTTTTTGAAAGCCAAATCACAAGTTGATAAGCTTCTATTTTTTGTTTTACTTGGACATCTTTTATATATATCAATACAGGAGAGTGTTTGGTTAAGTATCTTTAAAAATTCGAGAACTTGAGAATTCATATCTCACCATTAGATCATGATGCATCTTTGAATCTGTATCTGATACATTAAATGTGACTTTGACTTTGCATTAAATGCATCTTGGAAAATGCACATGGACATGTGTCACCACCAAAATGCATCTTGCATTTTGGAAGGTGAAGATTGGGGTCTTAAGTTCTCGAAAAAATAAGAGGTTCTCATTTGAGCGCTCCATTTTTTCGAGAACTTTGAGAACCTTCTTTATGCAATTTCGTTTTTGCCTAAGTGCACTTTCCGAAACTTGAAAATGCATCTAGGCAAAAATAATGCTCGAAACTGCACAATGAAGGAAAAAAGTGAGTGGGACATGTGTCACCTCCACATTCAAATATGCAACTTGATCCAATGGTGAGATTTGGGGTCTCAGGTTCACGAATTTTTAGGGGTTCTCAACCGAGCGCTCCCATATATATATTTATATATATAGGGGCGCGCTCAAATGAGAACACTTCTAAGGCTAAGAACATAAGAACCAATCTCAGCCACTCATTTTGATGATGTGGCAGGGAATGGTGCAGAAATAGTGTTTTGCTTTTTACTGTTTGGGTAGTGGATTTTACTGTTTGCTTTTTACTGTTGATGGATTTTGGTAGTGGGACACGTGGCGCACTCACAAAGCACGGGGGGTTTGGTAGTGGGACACGTGGACCAATCACAATGTGTTCTTATGTTCTTAGCCTAAGAAGTGTTCTCATTTGGCGCTCCTCTATATATATATATATAACCCTTAAAAATTCGATAACTTGAGAACTCAAATCTCACCATTAGATCATGATGCATCTTTGAATCTGCATGTGACACATGTCCAAAAAGCAAAGTAAAAAAGGTGGTTTTGACTTTACATTAAATGCATTTTGAAAAATGCACATGGGACACGTGTCACCACCAAAATTACTTGATGATGCATTTTGGAATGTAAAGATTGGGGTCTCAAGTTCTCGAAAAAATAAGGGATTCTCATTTGAGCGCTCATATATATAAGGGAGCGCTCGGTTGAGAACCCTTAAAAATTCGAGAGCTTGAGAACCCAAATCTCACAATTTGATCATGATGCATCTTTGAATCTGCATGTGACACATGTCCAAAAAGCAAAGTCAAAAAAGGTGGCTTTGACTTTGCATTAAATGCAACTTGGAAAATGCACATGGGACACGTGTCACCACCAAAATGCATCTTGCATTTTGAAATGTGAAGATTGTGGTCTCAAGTTCTCAAAATTTGAAGGGGTTTTCATTTGAACGATCCTCTATAGATATCTATATAGGGGAGCGCTCGGTTGAGAACCCCTAAAAATTCGAGAACCTGAGACCCCAAAGCTCACCATTGGTTCAAGTTGCATCTTTGAATGTGGAGATGACACGTGTCCCACTCACTTTTTTCCTTCATTGTGCAGTTTCGAGCATTATTTTTACCTAGATGCATTTTCAAGTTTCGGAAAGTGCACTTAGGCAAAAACGAAAATGCATAAAGAAGGTTCTCAAGTTCTCAAAAAAAAGAGGTTCTCAAAAAAAAAAAGTTCTCAATTGAGCGCTCCTCTATATATATATATATTTATCTTCGAAGCTCTAGGCAAAACATCTTGATCGAATCTGAAATCATCTGGTACATTTGTATACTTCTGAAGCGCAAGCCGGATTCGGCACATTGACCATGCATGGATCCGCACTTCCACCACCCCAAATCGGTACGTTCATCGATACTTGGAGCTCATGCCTCCCTGGGCACCTTTACTATTGTAAGACACGGCATGTCCGTCTTGACTGCCGAATAGCACATCCACGAGGGAGGAAGAACACATACACGTGCGAGGCGTGAAGAGAAAGCATGCACGAGAGATGTAGGAAGCATCCACGAGAATCTTGGAAATGACAAGGCAATATCATCCCAATCTGTAAATGTAATAAATTGACTACACCTATAAAATGTAAGATTTTTTTTTTATTAAATCATTTTCGATAGAGTTCACATGATTAAGTAAACCATCTAATAACAATTAAAAAAAGGCGTCCGAAATTTTTTCAATTTACTTTAGTTTATCTCTAATTTGAAAATTTTAAACTATGTATCATAGGAGTAGTTTGGAAAAGAGAAGTTGGGGCCGTTCTTTTGACTTAATTTAACTGAAATTTTACTTTACTGAATTTAATTAAATTGTATTGAACTTTAATTAAATTGTACTGAACTTAATTAAACTGTATTGAACTTAATTTAACTGTACTGAACTTAATTTAACTGTATCGAAATTTTTTTAACTTAATTTAACTGTACTGAACTTAATTTAACTGTATCGAATTTAATTTAACTTAACGTTAATGAGCTTAATTTACTGAAATTGAAAATTTATATATATGTATTTTTTTCATCATTTTTAAAATTATACAATTCATTAATTCAACTTGCTCAAAAAAAAATTCATCATTTTTTCAAACTATTTTTTATGATTATATAAAAGTATATTTTTTTCATAACAGTATATTTTTTCATCGTTTTAAATTTACTTTGCTCAAAATATATAAGTATATTTTTATGATAGCGTTTCAGATTATTGAGGATTGTCCAGATAATGTAGTGGAAATGAACATGGATGAAGATGATGATATGTAAATGTTTCCATTTGTACTATACTTGAATGTCTATACGTTTCTATGTCAAAGTACTTGAGGATCGTCATTGCACCTTATTTAAAAATTTATGTCTAACGGTTTTCCAAAAGTTATTTAAAAAATAAAAGTATTGAATAACAGGGTTTTTTTTTTGATGGGTATTGAATAACAGGGTTGAAAACTAAAAAACTGGATTGACTTTATTTAATTGTAATGAACTTTATTGTACTGTACTGAACTTAATTAAACTGTATTACACTTAATTTAATTGTACTTAACTTAATTAAACTGTATTGAACTTAATTTAACTTTAATATACTTAAAAACTGCGAATATAAGTCAGTGAATAAAAAGGCGACGCCTAGGCGCTCGCCTCTCGCCTAGGCGTTCGGGCGACTAGCAAATCGCCTCTAGGGGCTTCAGGCGGGCGGAGTCCGGAAGGCGAGCGCCTTTTTCGCCTAGGCGAGAGGCGATGAGGCGTTAAGGCGAGCGCCTAGGCGTTAGAGGCGATGTTTTTTGCAAAAAAGACGTCGTTTTGCTTTAGGATTTTTTTTTAATGTTGATTTTAGGGCTTTTTAAAATACTACTTATGTCAAAAAAAATACTACTTATGTCCTGCTTTAGGTCAGTGCGGTTCAGCTTCGATTCATCCTCCGTGATGAGTGGCTTCGACCCTACCGATCAGCTTCGAAAATCATATTTATTTGTTGTGCTCGTTTCGAACTTGTTATGTATATGCTTAAGGTGTGTTACTTATTTGTTTAATATTGAACTTGTAGTGATTTTGTTATTTTGTATCTGTTGCAATTGGCAGCAACAATGTTTCTAGTGTTTGTCCTTTGTTCTTTGCTGGTTAGAATTTAGTATTATGTATTTTATTCACTGAGTGCATTCCCTTCGTCTTGATTGTTTACTATTTGGGACGGGTATTTCCTTGAATTTCATGATTTTTGACTTGATTAATGCTTATAGTTACATAATACTTTATTAAATAATTTTACAATGACATTATTTTTTATCTATAAAAAAAGGTGTACAAAAGAACGCCTTGATCCAAAAGGCGATCGCCTTTCGCCTCTCGCCTCTCGCCTAGGCGATATTGCCTATTTCGCCTTTGGTCGCCTTTCGCCTTTTTCTTCACTGATATAAGTACAAAAGAACCGGCCTAGGAATCCAAAGTTATACTTGACCCTAAATTTCATATAAGTTACCTGTTTAATTGAAAGTTTGGTGCATCTACTTTAGGCTTTAGCATGTGACAAGTAATAAAGAAAAAAAAAGAGAACTTTAAGATGTCATAAAAGAATAACTTGAGGATCGAGGTTTAGCCTGGTGGTTGCATGTTATCCGGCGCCTAATGGTGTCCGGGATCGATTCCTCATTCTTTTTTTTTCTTTTTTTTTTGATAAAGCTCAAAAGCAAGCAAAAACAAAGAGCATAAGACTTTACAAAAGACTAGAAACAATGTTAATTCTCGGACAACAATCTAGCCTCGTCCATCGCCAATTTTTCTCGTTTGCCAATTTTGCCACTGAATCAGCTAAGACGTTTGCCTCTCTCCGGATATGAAAAAGCTTCCAATTAATGTGTCTATCAAACAACGCAAGACAGCCCTTAAACCAATCCTTAATAGCAGTAGTGTCATCCGGCTTTATATTCACCCATTTAACAACCTCATTACAATCAGATTCAACTATAACCTTTTCTGCATTCATGGCCTCCGCCATTTTCAAGCCCTCAAGAACAGCAATGCCTTCACAATCAGCAGAAGTCATAGTCATAATACCTGGTAAAGCCTTGATTCTGGTAATGGAGCCGGTGCTGTCTCTGCCGATAACCCCGACACTGCCTTGCTTACTAGTCTCATCCCAACTTGCGTCACAATTTATTTTAATAAATCCCAACTTGTTTACTCGTCCATTGCCAATTTTTCTCGTTTGCCAATTTTGCCACTGAATCAGCTAAGACATTTGCCTCTCTCCGGATATGAAAAAGCTTCCAATTAATGTGTCTAACAAACTAAGGGTCTATTCTTTTGAGCTTCATTGCACTGGAATTTTATTGTACTGAACTTAATTAAACTGTATCGAGTTTAATTTAACTGTACTGAACTTAATTAAACTGTATCGAGTTTAATTTAACTGTACTGAACTTAATTAAACTGTATCGAGTTTAATTTAACTGTACTGAACTTAATTCAACTGTATCGAATTTAATTTAACTTAATTTTACTGAAATTGACAAATATATATATATATTCAGTATATTTTAAGTATATTTTTATGATTATATTTTAGAAAGTACAAAATATAATATTATGTAATAAAGTATTGCACATGAGTCATGCCTCAAGTGTCAGATGGGCGCCAAAATGATATAATTACGGCTACCTTCACTTTGCTCAACTTCATTCACATACTTAATTTTTCAATACCCATTTTACCTAATGAGACCGTGCTGTGAATAGTTGATTCAAATTTATTTGATAAACAGCGAAAAGAGCAGATGAATCAAGTACGCAACATAATAGCGTTTCAAATTATTGAGGATTGTCCAGATGATGTAGTGGAAATGAACATGGATGAAGATGATGATATGTAAATGTTTCCATTTGTACTGCACATGAACGTCATTGTACGTTTCTATGTAAAATATATATCGTATTCATATGTTTATTTCTATATGTTCTTTAAATTCATATCAAGTGCAAAAAAGTTTACTTCCATTTTAAATCGAATGCAATAGTTTCCGAAGAGGTGTGTACACAAACTTGAAAAACCGTTATATCATATATATCTTACGATTTTTCAAAAATTATTTAAAAAATTAAAAATAAATTAAAAGTTTTGAATAATAGGGTTGGAAACTATAAAAACTGAATTGACTAATTAAAAATAAATTAAAAGTTTTAACTGTACTGTACTTAATTTAACTGTACTGAACTTAATTAAACTGTATCGAGTTTAATTTAACTGTACTGAACTTAATTAAACTGTATCGAGATTAACTTAACTGTACTGAACTTAATTAAACTGTATCGAGTTTAATTTAACTGTACTGAACTTAATTAAACTGTATCGAGTTTAACTTAACTGTACTGAACTTAATAAAACTGTATCGAAGTGCAAAAGAACGGCCCCTAACCCACTAACCAATCTAATATAAAAAAAAGAACAAAGAATAACTTGTCAGTCCACATGTACATGTCTGACTTTGCCCCAACTTTTACTTCTTATTTTTTCTCTTTCCTTCGTCGTCGCTCGTCGGCACTGCTTTTTGTTGGACTATGGGCCATAATGGGACCTATCTCATACATACCCAAGTTCCAACCACCATCAACTTGAAGATTCAAACTACTTACCTATATAAGTTGAGGTTGAGAACCCTATAAAATCAACTTCTTCTTCTTCTCCTCCGTCCGAGAAAGAGAAAACTTCTTATGCTTATGATGATGGCGAAAAATAGTTGTTGCTCTTATGGGTTGGTTGTATTGATGATGATCTTTATCTGTTTTGAAGACCCAGTACCAGTAAAGGCTGCTGACCAGTTTTCAAAGCTAGAGTATTTAAAGACGTCTCTTTTTAGGCGGGAGATGCTGATCTCCGGCACATCTCCTCCCTACCTCGCTCAACAGGTAGGTATCGTTTCCCCTTCAATCAGCCAGCCAGCCTTGATCCTCTCTCCCTCACTATAATATCGGCATTATTCTGCTCGTTGGTTGTTTTCAGAATCAGAATAATATCCGTGTGTACGATGTAACCATGTACGGAGGCGATCCGACTGGCAAGAATGACAGTACCGACGCCATCTTGAACGCCTTATCGGATGCATTCAACATCTCCACCACTTCAACCCTCATCTCTGGGATTTCTGATCTTGGAGGTGCTCAAATCAATCTCGTAGGTGGTACTTATACTGTCAGCCGCCCCATTCGCTTCCCTTACTCCGGTGTCGGTAATTTTCAGGTATTCTCATTAATTAATTAGTCTTTTTCTTACTAATTAATTAACTTTAATAATAATAATGGGGGCCGGTTCGTTGCTGCTTAAAAACAACAGATTCATGGTGGCACTATCAGAGCTTCCAATACCTTCCCTACCGACGGATACTTGATTGATTTAAGCATTATTAACAAGAATAAGAACGGTGGTGGTGTTTCATACAACTACGAGCTCGTCACTCTCCGCGACCTTCTACTCGACGCCAACTTCAGAGGCGGAGGCATCTCCATCGCTAACTCACTCCGCATATCAATCACTAACTGCTACGTCACGCACTTTACCACCGACGGAATAATCTCCCGTGCCGGCCACGAAACCTACATCCACAACTCCTTCCTCGGCCAGCACATCACCGCCGGAGGTGACCCCGGTGAGCGAAACTTCTCAGGGACAGCCATCAACCTCGCCGGAAACGACAATGCCGTAACTGATGTCGTCATATTCTCCGCCAAAACCGGCGTCTTTATCTCCGGCCAAGCCAATATTTTAACAGGCGTCCACTGCTACAACAAAGCCACCGGCTTCGGTGGCACCGGCATCTACCTCAAAGTCCCAGGACTCACCCAGACCCGGATCGTCAACTGCTACATGGATTACACCGGAATCGTTGCGGAGGATCCGGTGCAGCTCCTGATCGCGAACTCCTTCTTCCTCGGCGACGCTTTCGTGTTGCTAAAGTCGGTCAGCGGCGTTATAGACGGGGTCAACATCGTAGACAATCAGTTCTCCGGGTCGAGTGAAAAGAATGAAATCGTGCGATTGGACCAGTCGAAGGTCCCGTTTAATAACGCTGGGTCTATTCTAGTTGACCGAAACGTGGCTAAACAGATGAAGATCAGATCGACGGTTGCAAAAGCGTCGGTACAAGGTAATGGGACATCCTGGACCGTTGATTTCAATCCGACTCTTGTGTTTCCGAACCGAATAGACCACGTGCAGTACTCGGTTGGTGTGGATGGTGTGGGTTTGTTTCCGGTTCATGTTTTGAGGAGCGCCACAGATAACAAAGTTGTGGTAGAGTCAAACGCCCCCGTTTCGGCGAGGGTATACGTTAGAGTAGAACAAGGGCTGTTGAAATGATAAGAAGAATATTTAAGGAAGCCGAAGAATTGTGGGTATGATGTGTGAACAGAAATATGTTGGTTGGTTTGAGTAACAGTAACAGAGGGTGATGCTCCATTTGTCTGACAATAAATACGAATGTCTTCTGGAAATCCAACAACTTTAGATAGGATGGAGTAGCCCATGTCTTGTGTCCTTCAATTACTATTTATTTTGACCCCATCTCTTGTACTCGTGACGTGAGCCATCAGAAATTGGAGCAGTAAACTCATATTAATTGCCTTGATGATATTTGTCAGTCTCAGTTAGCTTGGCTCTTTTCTGTATCAGGCATGACTACCCTATTCGGGTAGGTTATTGTTAGGATAGTTAGTTATAGTTGGTAGGATAGTTAGTTATAGTTGGTATCGACTATCGAGTCTCAGTTAGCTTGGCTCTTTTTTTTATCAGGCATGCCTACCCTATTCAGGTAGGTTATTATTAGGATAGTTAGGTTATACTCCGTAGTTGGTATCCAGTAACCAATATATGTAAGACAGCAGAAATTTAATATAGAAATATAAATTACAATGATATGATGATGTATAGTACAAATATAGATACTGAAATCAGTACCTATTATTTTCTGGTTTCACTAGAAAGGATCTCAAAGTAATCCCTTGTATTATAATATTCTCGGTTACAATTGAATAGATCAATCACCCAGCCGCACTCAGTGGTGTACCGTCATACTTTTAGATGCACCTTAGTTCGTGATATATCTTCGTTGTCCCCGCAAAATAAGTAGATACTTCCCTTCTAGCTCAGATCGCACTGCTGCTCCACCAAGGTATCCGTCAGATCTTCCGAATATAACTTCAACTTGATCACGCGATCTCTTCTGGTAGTTTCTCTCAAAACTCCGACGCCAAGGATCTTAAACCCTGAACCGCGAGCTTGAAAGGCAGTCGTACCATCCTTTATATACTGCTAATCCTTGCTAGGTATCCCGAGATTTTTTCAACCGAAAATCTCCGATCTTGTTTCTAAACTCGAGTCAAGATCTCCTAGTAGATAAGAGAGTCCCATAAATATCTCATATACTCTCCAATTAGATCGTCCCATACCGATCTAATTGGGTCGCCGCCATATCTTCTATCCCTAATAAGTAGGGCATAATCTCTAGCAAATCTTCTATCATTTCCTAACTTGTAGTAAATAAATCCAATCCAATATTCGTGAATCAGATCTTTTGGAGCACAAGATCTTTCGATTATATCTCAATCGATATTCTCGACTTCGAGCTATATCCCAAGCCATCGTTACAACTGTTCGAGGTTCGGATCTTCAAGGGACCAATCCATAATCCTGCACACTCAAATAGTTAATTAGCAAAATGTTTGTCATATCAAAACATATTGGAGTACATGTGCCTTAAAGGTACACATGTTCCAACAGTTATACATCTAATGTTGATCGAGTGGCATCCAAGAAACAAAAAAAGAAAAGAAAAGGAAAGTCGATTTTCAAGGGAAGACGTAAACATGAGAATAAGCAGGCACCATTAATTTCGAAAATCAATGGTTTTGTTGGCAATGTAATCTCTGCTTCTTCTGGCCGGGCCACTAGGCAAACCAAAATTGATCGAGCAACATTAAAGTCAACAAGAGTTATTATCCCTTGCAATGCAAAATTAATGAATCAACATCCAACAACAAGCTGATGATTTCCCAGAGATCATTACAACTTAAAACTCTGTCCCTTCATTTCATTTCCAGTTGATGAGCTCGATCATCCGTATGCTATGATTCGGCCCCCTCTTGGCCTATGCATTAATAATAACCTGCTGGCTGCTCCGGCTACAACAAATAAAGAAAAGTTCTATATATGTATGTCATCAAATATACTAGTGCATTGGACTATAAGAAAAACACATATGTCCAATAATTGAGATGGTTGAACAGAGCAAGAAGACAAATTCCATTGTGCTTAGTATCTACAGACTATTGAGCACACCTTGATTCTCCTCTCCGAGAATATATATAAGCACACCAAGCAATAGTGCAAACTGTACGCACTTGTTGTCTTTCTTTATGTCGTGCTTTTTTTTTTCTATTCCTTTGGCAGCTATTTTTTTGTTCTAATTAATATTTTACTTTTTCCTTTTTAATGGTCCAATCTAAAGTGAAATAATTTGCTCCCAATAATAGAGAGAGATCAAGCAGCCAGCCTCCAATAATGGGACATCTCTAGTGAAAATCATTCAATTCACGTGTTCTCAATTGAATATAAAATCTCATAAACAAATTACGGATCAAAATCCATAAAAATGAATATATAATCCTACAAAATCGATTATAAAATGAATATGTACAATTTTGGAATCAGGGAGTAAAATTAATATTATCATCTTTTTTCGGGTTGGCCAAAGCCTGACATTATTTTGGTTTGGTCATGAAATGGAAATGGAAATGGAAGGTTAGTTTGTAATTTAGTGCAAGTGTAGATGCCGGGTGTGTGGCAAAGAGAATCACCACTTCAATTACTTCCTGCCTGCAGCTAGCAGCGCCTCTTTATATAAGAGAATGTAATACATTATTGCAATATGTAGTGTAACAATAGCCTCTCCCTTTCCCCCCTCTTTCTACCTAATAACCTCCTTGTTTGTTGATCTTCTTCATCCCATGGCTGCCAGTCTGATCAGACCCACTTCATATATCAGCATCAAATCTCCAGGATTCTCTAATAAAAAGGTAGGTCTCAGTCACTTTTTTGCTTTTTCTTTAGAATTTTTTTTTGAAATTTGATGAGAGGTTTTGCCTTTTGACAGTTTTTGACGAGGGCGAGGGCTTCTTCTGTAGGAGGTGAGAATGATTGTAACAAGCAGATTATGCGGAAAGGAAGAGATGGGTGGAAGATTGATTTTTCAGGAGATCAGAAACCAGCCACGCCATTGTTGGACACTGTCAACTACCCTGTGCATATGAAGAATCTCTCTGTTCAGGTATCTCATACATATAGATAGCAATATTTGATGGTTCAGGATTTTATATTATTCCTTAAATTTCTTCAGGATCTGGAACAGCTTGCGGCAGAGCTGAGGGTTGAGATCGTGCACTCAGTGGCGGCAACAGGCGGTCATCTTAGCTCAAGCTTGGGAGTTGTGGAGCTATCAGTGGCTCTGCATCATGTCTTCAACACCCCTGACGACAAAATCATATGGGATGTTGGCCATCAGGTCTGAACAAAATTTTCTTCTTTTTTTTTCCAGACTCCCAAGGAATATGTATCTAATTAGAATGATTATTTACATTTCAGGCCTACCCACATAAGATTCTGACAGGAAGGCGGTCGAGGATGCACACCATAAGGAAGACATCAGGTCTAGCTGGCTTCCCCAAGCGAGATGAGAGTGCTCATGATGCTTTTGGTGCAGGGCATAGCTCCACTAGTATATCAGCTGGCCTTGGTATGTATGAACCTTTTTTTTTTCTTTTTTTCTTTTCTGGGGAATTATATTTCTCTAAAGATGGACTCATGTGCGTAGGTATGGCTGTCGGAAGGGATCTGTTGGGGAAGAGCAACACAGTGATATCTGTAATCGGAGATGGAGCCATGACTGCTGGGCAAGCATATGAAGCTATGAACAATGCTGGTTACCTTGATGCAAACTTAATTGTAGTCTTAAATGACAACAAGCAAGTCTCATTACCAACTGCTACTCTAGATGGCCCTGCCAAACCTGTAGGGGCTTTAAGTAGCGCTTTAACTAAGATCCAGGCCAGCACCAACTTCCGCAAACTCAGGGAAGCTGCAAAAGTAAGCAAGCAAGCAACTAGTGTAGTCCCTTCTTCTTCTGATCTGCCTCAATTTAAAGTGACTCTTCACTTTGCTTGCTGTCCAGAGCATCACAAAGCAGATTGGAGGTCAGACGCATGAAGTTGCCGCAAAGGTAGACGAGTATGCTAGGGGCATGATCAGTGCTTCCGGGTCAACTTTGTTCGAGGAGCTGGGTCTGTACTACATTGGTCCTGTTGATGGGCACAATGTGGAAGATCTAGTCAGTATTTTTGAGAAAGTGAAAGCAATGCCTGCGCCTGGACCAGTTCTGATCCACATTGTGACCGAGAAAGGAAAAGGCTATCCACCCGCTGAGGCTGCAGCTGATAAGATGCATGGTAAATACCAAAAGATATAACCACAAACATAAGAAGATACCATGAATACTGTCACTGAGATGTATTATTGTTATTATCAGGCGTTGTTAAGTTTGACCCAAAGTCTGGGAGGCAGTTCAAGGCTAAGTCTGCAACACTTTCTTACACTCAATACTTTGCTGAATCCTTGATAAAAGAAGCTGAACTGGATGACAAGATTGTTGCCATTCACGCCGCCATGGGAGGTGGAACTGGTCTAAATTATTTCCAAAAAGTTTTCCCTGAGCGCTGCTTTGACGTGGGGATTGCCGAACAGCACGCAGTTACATTTGCCGCAGGCCTAGCCACAGAGGGGATCAAACCATTTTGTGCCATCTACTCTTCATTTCTGCAAAGGGGATATGATCAGGTATTTTCTTGGCTTCATTACTATTGGTGGCTATTGGATCCATTGTAATGAATGACCCTAATGAGATGCGTCCAGGTGGTTCACGATGTAGATCTGCAAAAGCTTCCGGTCCGTTTTGCGTTGGATCGAGCGGGTCTGGTTGGTGCAGATGGACCTACTCACTGTGGAGCATTTGATGTAACGTACATGGCTTGCTTACCCAACATGATAGTCATGGCTCCTTCTGATGAAGCGGAGTTAATGCACATGGTTGCCACAGCTGCAGCCATTGACGATAGGCCCAGCTGTTTCAGATTTCCTAGAGGCAACGGAGTCGGTGTAGCCATTCCTCACAATAACAAAGGAACCCCACTTGAGGTCAAAATATAACTCCCTTCATTATTTTTGTTTCAGACAAAAGAATGGCCCCCCGTAACTAACCACATTTACTTTTTTTTCTTTTTTGAGCAGATTGGCCGCGGCAGAGTAGTGATGGAAGGTAGCAAAGTGGCCATTCTAGGATATGGTTCAATAGTCCAACAGTGTGTGGCAGCTGCAACCATGCTGAAGTCTCTTGGAATATCCATCACAGTGGCAGATGCAAGGTTCTGCAAACCTTTGGACACGGATCTCATTCGAAGCCTAGCAAAAGGGCATGAAATCCTGATAACGGCAGAAGAAGGTTCTATCGGAGGTTTCGGGTCTCATGTGGCACATTTCTTAAGCCTGTCTGGAATTCTGGACGGACCCCTGAAGGTAAATTACATTTTCAGCAATGCTACAAGCAGATTGATTGTGTATTAACTGAACTGTATTTGCAGTTGAGAGCAATGATGCTTCCAGACAGATACATTGACCATGGATCGTACGACGATCAGATTGAACAAGCGGGACTTTCGTCCAGGCACATATCTGCAACTGTACTGTCTCTGCTAGGGAAGCCAAAGGAAGCACTGCAGTTCAAGTAAATGGAAACATACAATCTGCCCGAGATTTGGTTCTGTTTCAGTATCAATGGTTTATGTGGACGATGATGGCTTTTTGGCATTATGGGTTCAAGCCAAGTCGTGTATATATTTTTCACTTCTCAGACATCCCACTGCGACTTCATACTTTCACCAAAACTGGACTTTTCACAGCCCAAAAATGTGCATGCCCATCTCAAACGCAAATTAAAGACACCTTTGCGAATTATATATATATATTGTAAAGGCTGTAAGCTTTTATTGCTCCCCTCTGATCTCTCACCTTGAAACTAATTCCACTCAACCGTCAGCTACATACGTGTTGCTCTCATAAAGTGTGTCAACAGCCATTTGTCTCTCCTGCATGTCACACAGATCACACTCAGCACGTATCAACTGGAATATATAAGCTAAAGCTAACAAGACCAAGATAAGAGACTTACCAGCACCAACCTATTCAGAAATGGAAAACATTAATCCTAAGAAGAAGCTTCACATAGCTATGTTCCCATGGCTAGCTTTCGGTCACATTATGCCATTCCTACACCTTTCCAAACTCATAGCTCAAAAGGGTCACAACATTTCCTTCCTCTCAACTCCGCTTAACATCGACATGTTACTCTCTTCTTCTTCTTCAGATGATGATGATATTTCCATGATTCATTTTGTCAAGCTTCCATTTCGTCCACATCCAAACCTTCCACATAATGCACAAGCCACTGCTGATGTTACCTACAAACAAGTTCACTACCTATTTCAGTCATTCGACTGGCTTCAAGATGACATCGCTCTGTTTCTGGAAAATTCTAAACCTGACTGGATTATTCAGGATTTTGCCTCTCACTGGCTTGGTCCGATAGCTCATCAACTGGGCACCAGGTGTGCACACTTTAGTGTTTACAAAGCAACAACTATGATAAACATCCCACCGCCAAAAGAGTTGTGCGGCTTCGAAGACTACAGGACTAGACCAGAGGACTACACAAAGCCCCCCAAGTGGATTCCGTTTCCTAGCAACCAAGCGTTTCACCTTCACGAGATACTTAGAATCTTTGATAACATGGAGCCTGACAACACTGGAACCTCTCCTTATGATCGAGTAAAAGGAGTGGTTCTGCACTCAGACACCATTTTAGTCCGAAGTTGTTATGAGTTGGAGTCCAAGTGGTTAACCCTTATGCAAACTTTGTACAGAAAGCCTGTGGTGCCAGTAGGTCTACTCCCAGCCGTCTCAAGCAACGATGATGGAGATAAAACGTGGAAACCTATCAAGGCATGGCTGGACAAGCAAAAGAAAGGCTCAGTAGTATATGTGGCCTTTGGAAGTGAGACCAAACTGAGACAGAGCGAACTCTCTGAGCTGGCACTTGGTCTGGAGATGTCTCAGCTACCATTTTTTTGGGCTCTGATGACTAATAGAGGATCAACAGATGATGAGCCAGTCGAGTTACCAAAAGGGTTTGAAGACCGGGTTGGTAAAAGTTGCATGGTTTCCACCAGCTGGGTGCCGCAACTGAAAATACTGAGCCACAGCTCGGTCGGTGGGCTGTTGTTTCATAGTGGTTGGAGCACAGTGATTGAGGCAGTGCAGTTTGGGAAAAGCATGGTGGTCCTGCCTCTGCAGTCAGACCAGCCGCTAGTTGCAAGGTTCTTGGAGGCGGAACAACTCGGGTATTGTTTGCTTAGAGATGAAAAGGATGGATCATTCACTAGGGAGGCAGTGGCAGCAGCCATTAAAATGGTGTTGTCCGAGGAAGGTGGTAGGGTTTATAGGGAAAAGGTAATGAAGATGAAGGGCTTGTTTGCAGACATGAAGAAGCAAGACATGTATGTTGAAAGTATGCTAGAGCACTTGTTGCACGTAGCGGAGTAGTTTTTTGTTTGTTTTGTTTTTATTGATGGGTTGCGATTCAAACAACATCATTGAAATACACAAATACTATCGCGGGGTTAGGAAAAAAATCCACACCAAAGTGGGACTAAGAAAGAAAGCCCATCCTAAATTAAATGGAAAATATGTTATTCCTTGACCTCTTGACTAACTCAACAAGATAGGATGATGGCCAACCTCTACAACTAGGGTTGGGATTAATTGGTAAAAAGACATCAGGTCACGTGATGGAATATATTGTTCTTGATTTCTTAGTTATAAATTCTGATTGTAATGAAATCCAAATACTACACTAATTCTTGAGAGCAGACCATGTGCCACTATGAGAACACAATTTAACAAAACGTACACTAACCTTCACCCATATGAGCAATCTACCAGTTTAGGGTTGGTAGAGTGATGCTCAGTTCATTTCTGTGGAGATGTCAACTTATTGCTGCTGTCTGAATCATGTTTTGATGAAGCATCTCCACCCATCAGCTCTTGAAATCCTTCTACCTTCACTGGAGGTGCCCTCGCAATGCCCATGTTCCTGCACCAAACAGAGATGAACAATCATTAAAAGATGAGACTACTAAGTTCGGGTTAATATATATACTCTAAAAGGTTGACACATACGGAGATTGCACTTGTTGATGGGTGGCTTGAAGGGGCAGGGAAGCCATTTGTCTAAATTGATGGTTGGGCTGCTGAGCTTGGAAGTTGGACATTGCAGCAAGTTGTTGTTGTTGTCGAAACTGCATCCTGGGATGCCTGTTACTCATTGCGTTCAAGATATTACCATCTATGGGGAAATCTGATGGGCTTTCAAGCTTTACTTGCACCAGCTGGTCTGGACGAGGACTGGGTGCCTGCCGCCTTCTCATTCTATCCCACTGCTGTTGATGCTGAAACGCAATGCTCTGTGATTGAGCAGCCAGCTGCTGCATCTGAGGATGCATTGCTCTAGGCATCTGCAAACACAAAAGGTATAGTGAGGAAGGAATAATTACCACAAGCAGACAGACCTCAACTTAAAATTTGTAGCTGAATCTCAACACAGCTTGATAACGAAAAACTTTATTTAATCTATGTATATTTACTCCATGGGCATATTTATATAGGTTGACATAGTGAATGCATATTTGTGTTTGTTTCAATAGAGGAAAGGAAGGATAAAAATGAAAATTATGGGCATGGTTCCAAACAAAAACGGCACTAGGGCTGCACGATTACGTATGTCAGCACTGACCGTCAAATGTACACATTATAAAAGTATCTGCGGCTTTCAAATAGAGTACCTGTTGTGCTTGCCGGAGAAGATTATGGTGTTGTTGAAATTGTGGATGCATAATCTGCATTGACGGAGTCTGTTGTACAACCCTCCTAGTACCTT
Organism: Rhodiola chrysanthemifolia; assembly: GCA_033675395.1. NCBI lineage: Eukaryota > Viridiplantae > Streptophyta > Magnoliopsida > Saxifragales > Crassulaceae > Rhodiola > Rhodiola chrysanthemifolia. The sequence continues at coordinate 46,121,223 of CM066208.1, read as the reverse complement.
CCTTGACGAGTTCCATTAAAGCCCCAAGATTACTGATGGAAACAAAGAGCCATGTTAGCCAAGTTCATACCCAATTTGGGAAATGATTCGCAAAAGTAGGCTAAGAAAAAACTAATGCACAAGGAAATGAATTAGAGTGGACAAGATAGAAGAGTGATTAACATGCCCCTTGTTCAAAATGAAAGGATGAAAATACGAATCACATGAAAACCTATGTTCTGCTCACCTGTGTTTAGCTGAGTGAAGGAACATTTTGATTAGTTCCAATGCGGAGCACTGCTTCCTATAATTATCAGCAAGTACTTTCAAGTTACTTCCAAGTTTATTGATGTGGCAGCTGAGCAGCTGAGAGATAACATCAACAGGAAGCTGAGTGGCACTTTCAAATCCAGTGTTCCTCAGCATGCTGACTACTACCCTTTTAGATATCTGCAATGCTTGTTCCTCACTCAAACTTGTTCTTTTTCCCTCAAATCCACTCCTTCCATGAAATCCTCCTTGCTCTGTGTTGATGTAGTCTGGCCTAATGCCCAGCCTCTCATTCATGAAAGTACTTCTAGTAACAACATGAGGTAAGGTATCAAAAACTCCCTTGAACTCAAACTTCTGGCTATCTGCTGGTCTAGTTAACATTGGGAGTGCAATATCAGGTACTGAATTCAATGTAAACATTATCTCTGGGAATAAAGGCGGATCTTCATCAACTGAATGCATATATGGTTTGTTCTCTATGAAATTGACAGCACCCGCCAGCTGATCGTCCACAAATGGGGATCTCCTTTTCTTATGATTCTGTGCGAGTCTAATATACGATGACATCTCCTCAGGTGTGCGTTTATCTGACTCTTGGTCCCCTGATACACTATATGATCTGCTGGCTTTGTATTTTGCAAAAAATTGACTGTACCAACTTTCAGGAAATTCTTCAAGTCGAGATCTCAGCGATCGGTTCTCATACTCAGGTTCACTGTATCTTGGAGCGACGTTGAAGGCTGGTCGGATCTGAGCCTGCATATCCATCAGCATTCAGTAACATAACAGCAAAAAACATTGCAACTAGTAAATTTCAGTGGAACTCATTGCTAATATTACTGAGTTTTAGTAGTTCAGCAGAATTTTCTTTTCTTACAGGTACTTAACTGAAACAGTTCCCTACAAGTGTTATAGTAGTAGCCCTTCAACTTTCAAAATTGTGAGTTCTATCTATGTGTTGATTTGTCAAGAGTCAAGACCACCACACATCTACCGATTTACGTTTAACTGGTAACAGGATGCTAGTGATGAAACGCCAATTGAACTACTAATTTAGCCAAACCCTTTTACTGAACACACAATATTCTACGACTAGAATAAATAAGGATGAAAAATGATTGTGTATTAAAATTTTCATTCTGCTAAAACGTAACCTATGTATGGAAGATAGGAAGAAGCATGAAAAGGAAAAAGGATCACACAAAATAATACATATAGGGAGCACAAAACTTGACCCTACTGAAAGTCTGAAATCACACTTGAGGAAAAGATTACAATTCTATAAGGGTCACGGCTAATATAACCTTTGATGACATGGTGCTAGATCCAAAACCGCCCTTTTGCAATCCTCCATCTTGAGCAGCACTTTCAAGGGTGAAGTACACATCATCGCCATGTAGCTGCAGATCTGCATATTCATTTTACCAAAAAAAATCAAGCATTAATTAATTTTAACACATTTAGCTCAACCTTAATCATAGAAAGTAACAAAAATTGAGGTCATCAACCTCCCAAAACTTACAAGCAGGACTAAGCTTCGAAACAGCAACAGAAGACGGCGAAGCAAGAGAAGCCACAGCCAGATTCGGAGGAGACCTTAGAAAAAGAGAGACGGAAGCTTTATCAAACAGCAGCGCACGAGCTCGGAGTTGGAGCTGAATTTGAGCCCTAGATTTGGAGTCGTCGGATTTCATGAACGCTTCCCATGCCGCAGGTGATGATAGAAATGGATCGAAATGTGGGTAGAGAGCATCTCCAAGCCACAATCTCCATACGCCGCAGCTCTCCAGCTTCTTCGCCAGCTCGTAGCCCCGGCCATCGTCGCCGAGCAGCGCCATCGTCGGTGGAGTCAACGATCGAAAATCGCAGGGAAATTCCGATTCGCTCGGTTTTTTGTGGAAAATTATAAGTCGAACCGTTAATTGTCTCAACCGGTCCGAATCCCCATTTTTCGATATGTGTGAAAAACATTTATGTGGATCAAAGTCATACTTGAATTGAAAGTCCACGGTCAACCAATTAGATAACAGTCAAAACCTAAAACCGATTCAAATCCCAGATAAAATTAAAATTTATTTATTAATTATTTCAACGAGCGGTGTTGGTTGTGATTTTATCGATCGCCAATCTTCGTCTGTCGAATATTTTAGTTTTGGTCGCATGATCGATTTGCGATTACTCTTACTCGCTAATATCCGTTTGTTTGGGTGTCGAGATGGTGTCTTCGGTTGTTGATTTGTTGAAGAACGAGCTGCCCTTGAACGAGGAAGCGATGGTTGTTTCCGGAAAGGTGAAGACTGGACTTGTGCTCGTCGACCTCGTCAACGGATTCTGCACCGTCGGCGCTGGAAATCTGGTAGTCGCATTTTGTAAGGAATGTTTGTTTATGATGTTGAGTAATACTATTGGTTCTTATTCCATTGTTTTTAAAACTTAAAAAATATGTTGTATCAAAATTTAAAATAAAAACTAGCAAAAAAATTTACGGGTTCCTGCAGTTATATAGAATTGAATTGAAGGCTTGATGCTGAGTGATGATTGGCTATTTTAAGTATCAAATTTGTCTCTTGGGCAGAAGACAGATGATTCTGGTTGAAAGTAGTGTTGTGTTTATCCCCAGCTGTCTCTATGTCCCTCTGTTTTTTTTGGGACTGAAATTGGTTTGTTTCTTTCTATCCTCTGAACTGTATGCTATGTTATGGGGACTTTAGTTGCATGTCATCCGTGCTCCATTTGTAGGCTCCAAGGCAGCCAGACGAACAAATTTCCAGAATGTTAGATGTGACAGAAAAGCTATGTCAAGTATTCTGTGACAAAAGGTGGCCCATCTTTGCATTCCTTGATACCCATCATCCTGATATTCCAGAGCCCCCATATCCTCCTCACTGTATTGCTGGAACTGACGAAGCAAAACTGGTTCCTGGTATTGATTTATTTGTACAGACAATATGATTGCTCACTAATTGATGTCGGTACACAGGCTTTAGTAATTTGATTGAGATATCTGTTTTCTCAAGCATACCGTGTTTTCAAACTGTAGCACTGGCGTGGTTGGAAAAAGAACCAAATGTGACTCTTCGATGCAAAGATTGCATTGATGGATTTCTTGGCTCGATAGAGAAAGATGGTTCCAATTTGTTTGTTGATTGGGTGAAAACTAATGAGATCAAAAGGGTGAGTTATTTTCTTAACTGGGTGGGATGTGGTTTGTTAATGTTTGTTCAAATACACATGTTCACCATGAATAGTCCTATTAAGAAATCTCGTCTTTATCTCTGTCCTTGCAGATTTTGGTGGTAGGTATTTGCACAGATATATGTGTTCTGGATTTTGTTTGCTCTACATTATCTGCCAGAAACCGTGGATTACTTCCTCCATTAGAGGATGTGATTGTGTATTCTCGCGGCTGTGCTACTTATGATCTTCCAACTCAAATTGCTAGAACAGCCAAAGATACAATTGCCCATCCCCAGGTAACTTTAACCTCGAACCTAATGTTTTCATTTAATATCATTTGAAGCCACATTTGCGGTCTTTAAATGTATGATGTTCTTTCAGCTGCTTCCTGCTAACTCGAGAGTAGGATGAAATGATTATATGCTGGTGATATCCTGTAATAGCCTAGCTACTAGCTAGTGCTTAGTAGTGATTATCTAAAGAAATCATGGTTTTTCGCTGCCTTCTTGTGGTGTTTGAAGATTAACCTTCTTATACTGTCCCAAGGAAGTATTGCGGGTTCAAACTTAATTTATTTCAAAAGTGAAAATAAATTAAAATGAGCATATGACCCTTCTATGTATGTTCTCGTTCAGGATTTGATGCATCACATAGGTCTGTACGTTGCCATGGGAAGGGGAGCCAAAGTAGTATCAGAAGTGTCATTCGAGTGATGAAAGATCTTTGATTGTCTCAGATACACAACTAGAACGGTTCCAGTATCCGGATGCAATTTATATAGACTGAAGATCATGTCATGACATGAGTGGTTTATTTGTACGTTATGTTAGGGTAATGTGCATTTTCATCTGTCATGGGTAAGAATATGTTTCTGTTTTCAAAGATAGAATGATGTGGATCTCCATTGTTTTCTGTTAAAAGAACATAATAAAATTCTACCTTGCCATCCGGATGTTCATTTTCCTTGTGCTGTTGTAAGATCTTATATGGCCATATAAATGTCTCAAGTTGGATTGTTGTTGCATGATCGATCATGATACTGCAACTCATAATAAACCTCTTGTTGTTTGGTTGCTACTTTTCGGAATTTTGTAGCTTGATAACTACTGAATTATCCAAAATGCCTCTTCCCCTGAAATTACTCAGTAACGACCGAAATCAGTGCTCTGGGATTATAACCCCACCCCACACCACACCACACCGGACGGTGCGCAAGGATGAGGCGTGCTTTGCAGTTTTTCTTTAGGAATGACGCTTTGCTTCTGGCTCTTCTTCTCTTCAGTTTTGACCATTTCAACCTGCAAATCTTCTCTTCTGTAAGCAACTTTTGTATCTGTTTGGAAAGCAATACAGTTGAATCTCAACTAGACATTAAGATTCTCTTCTAGTAATTCATAGAGAAATTGGACCTGAACTTCTTTCTCTTAATGGGTAAAGATCAAGAGTCTTTATTTGATATATTTTTTTAAAAAAAAATCGAAACACTTCATTTTTGTTTTAATATACTTTTTTAATGGATTTAAATTGCTTATTTAAAGAAAAGATTTATGTGGAATAAGAATGTCTTTAGTACTAATTGATCAGAACAAGAGCCGAGCAAGGGGGGGCTCTCGGCTGGGTGTGAGGTCAGAAATTCCGGTGCAGAAATTATTGTGCCAATCCAACAAGTCATCAGACTCACCACCCACAACCTCTTCAATCTTTTTTAATTTTTAAAAATTCTGGAACAATATTCTACAAGGACATCGGTGCTGATCGAACCCTAACTCCTCCGTCGGTTCGTGCCCTCCTCGTTTCATTTTTGAGACGGCCAAGCGCGTAATACATCCTGCTTCCGTCACCAGTCTATTCTGTTTTTGTTCTCTCGGAGACATCAAATTAGCATGGTTAATCTTAGTTAGGGTCTACTTTAAAGGTTTTTTATGAATTGGGTTCTGGTAATGTACTCAATTTCTTGAAAGATGTATTTAGTGTGTGTGTGTGTGTGTAGAATAGTGACGATGTTTCTGGTTGGGAAGTTATTGACTTTAGTTGATGTTTTGTTTTGTTCTTGAACATCTGAAATAACATTTGTTTTCGATTTTGTAGATTGGAAAGTTGGTTTTGCTGGAATCCAGCAATTGTTTGCAGCCAAATTTGTATGTGCCTCTAGTGGTTCATTGTGCTGCATGAGTCAGATAGCCATGTCTTTAATCAATTCATATCAGTTATCCTATGGATTGGGACTGTGCACATATAATAAACACAAGTCGCAGATAAAGGTGCAAATTAAATTATTTCCATTTGCCACCCTTGGGGTGTAAACTTTTGTCATTATAGGTAGTTGACGCCCGAGAATGTTTCTCTTCATGTCCAGATCCTAACACAAAGAGGGAGAACGTACTCGCTTGGTTCAACACTATCTTTACGATGCTCGGTAAGTCTATCGAAGAATCCATTTTATGGTATTTATGAGTTTTTCTGGTAGCATGTCATCAATCAAATGTCCTTATAGCATGACGGGTTTTTATCATAGATCTCTTCTAAATCTGCACATCTTTAGATTGCCTGTCTGATCTATACCTTCTGACACATGCATTTTGTGGTTCAATCATTCAGCGAAAAGATTCTTGGAGTATTGGTCTCTCAAACAGTGTACAAAATCCACTGCAGCTTGAAGCTCAAAAAAGATCTTTCAAGTGCCATTCATTTCTAGATCCAGGCCGAACTAAACTTCCAATTGTGAAGTTTTCCTTGTCGGGGTTTACAAAGTATGTCTGAATCTTGGTTCCCTTAATATTAAACTATTCATATAAAGCTTAAATGATTCCATATGTGTAACGTTGAAAAAATGTGAGAAACACAACACACATCAGTGACTTCTGCAAGTGTTTTAACATCAGAAATTACTTACAATGCAAACAAATCGTACTTGTACATAATATTGTGTAGCAAAACTACTACTGAATTTGAATATGCAGTCGCTAGTCTAGTGTAGGTCAGTTATACATGAGTCACAATTTGCTTCACATTGTTCCATTTTCCTTTTTGCCAAATGCCTGTCCTGCCAATAGAGTTGCTGCTATAACTCCTATAGTATGTGCATGATGGAGAAAAAGATTGCTGTAGCTGCTGTCAAGTTTACTTAATGTAATATTATACAAAAAGCTATATATGCAGTCTTACCTTTGTCTTTGTTGAAGCTATTAAGCCTAAGATTTTTGCTCATTCTTTTTGTAGGACATATGATGCATTCAAGGACAATCCTACTACATTCAAATTTCTTCCAGCAGTTGGAATAATTGTGTTCACTTTATGGGGTCTTGCACCCCTAGTGCGGCAGTGCAGAAACCTTTTCTTTCGAGTAAGTGCAGCTTTCTGAACCTGATGGCTTGTAGCCTTGTACTATAATTTGTATCCTATAATGTAATGTGGTCAAACTTACCCTTGAGTTTTTTTAGCAGAAGAGTGACAACAATTGGAAAAAGAGTAGTACCCATTATGTAACTACCTCGTATTTGCAACCCTTGCTCCTATGGGCTGGCATAACATTTATATGCAGGTATGTCATACTTAAATTAAAATTTAATTCAGTAAAAATAGCATACCTTTTAATTATACCCTGTTTGTGCTGTGATAGAGCTTTTGACCCCATAGCTATGCCGTCAGAAGCTAGTCAGGCGGTGAAGCTTCGTTTACTAAATTTTGTAAGATCATTGTCAACTGTGCTAGCAGTTACTTTCTGTTTGTCAAGGTACGTTCCTCCATTAAAAATGTAACCTATTAATCCAATACATTAACTTCACATAAAGTTTGATTTACATTGTTTTTTGTTTGTATTTTTCTGTCCATATTTCTTGAATTTCAAACAGTTTTCTGAATATGAACAATATTAGTGTTGTCATGGAAGAATCAGTTTTGGGATTTTTTGTCCTTTCAATATAGACATACTGATTACTGGCATCCTACCTTGAAGACTAGACCGCACAACTTTACTGCTCGACATGCAAACACAAATACAAGAACTTCATGTAAAGTGCAAATTTACATATCTTTTAGTGGAGGTCCTCAAGCTTACCGTCTGTGTTAGTGTGTTATTGTTATGCTCTAATTAATACTCCCGCCGTTCCACAATAGAGGTCCATTATTTCTTTTCTGGATATTCCAAATTATAAGTCCACTTAATCATTTTGGAGAGAATTAACAATGAAAATGACATGCTTACCCCTTCATTGTACGTATATTGTTGTAAGTTTAATATTTGCATTTTGTGAAAATTCAGTGATTTGACTAAATTAGAAATGTAGTTTGAGGGTATAATTTTCTTGATATATGTGCCAATGATAAGTGGAAATTTAATCTGGAACGATATCATTTCTTGCCTGTATTATTATATTTGCATCTGAAGTACCCATGTTTGAGTTTTCTTCTCAACTGGAGCTTTTGATTTGCTCATGAAACTTCCAACAGTACTTTTTGTTTGTACTTAATTGCTTAGCAAATATATCTTGATTGCAGCATGATCCAACAGGCACAAAAGGTCTTTGTTGAGACAACTGATGGTAGTGATGCTAGAAATGTAAGTCTTAAAAACATCAAATGCATTATTGTATCGATTATCTATAGTGGTTGTTCTGGCATTATTTGGTTGAGAATTTATTTTTAAAATGTTTTTAAAAAATTATTAAAACAAAGAAACCCAAAAGGTCTTTGTTGAGACAACTGGTGGTAGTGATGTTAGAAATGTATGTCTTAAAAACATCAAATGCATTGTTGTATAGATGGTGGTTGTTATGCCATTATTCGGTTGAGAAATTATTTTAAAATATTTTTAAAGAATTGTGAGGATTGTCTTTATCTTTGTGCGGTTAGAAACAACGAAGACCCAATATAAAGGATCCGATTTGTGTTTTCCGGTTTTAGTTTTTTCAATCAAAGCAAGTAAGCAACATATATTAAATTTCTTACAATCATTATTGTCATCTTGCTCAGAAGTTTGAGAATTAGGGTCCGTCCACTTTGACTCTATTTTACTAACTGAAATTTATCTTAACTGAATTTAACTTATCTTAACTGAATTTAACTTATCTTAACTGATCTTAACTTAACTGAAACTTATATTGACTGATGAATAGTATTATTTTATGATGATGATGATGATGAATAGTAATTTTATGATGATGAATAGTAATTTTACGATGGTGATGAATAGTAATTTTATGATGATGATGAATAGTAATTTTATGATGATGAATAGTAATATACTGATGATGATGATGGGGTGATGATGGTGATGAATAGTAATTTTATGATGATGAATAGTAATTTTATGATGATGATGGTTGTGATGATAATGATGATGAATAGTATGATGGTATGATGATGATGACGATGATGATGATGAATAGTATGATGGTATGATGATGATGAATAGTATGATGGTACGATGACGATGATGATGGTATGATGAATAGTATGATGGTATGATGAATAGTATGATGATGATGATGATATGATGATGAATAGTGTGATGGTATGATGATGATGATGGTATGATGAATAGTATGATGGTATGATGATGATGAATAGTATGATGATGATGATGGTATGATGAATAGTATGATGGTATGATGATGATGGTGTGATGGTATGATGAATAGTATGATGGTGTGATGGTATGATGAATAGTATGATGGTGATGGTAGGATGAATAGTGTGATGGTATGATGAATAGTATGATGGTATGATGATGAATATGATGATGATGATGAATAGTATGATAGTATGATGATGATGATGAATAGTATGATGATGATGGTATGATGATGAATAGTGTGATGGTATGATGATGATGATGATGGTATGATGAATAATAGTATGATGATGATGGTATGATGATGATGAATAGTATGTTAAAAGTAACTTATCTTAACTGAAACTTAACTTATAGTGACTGAAAGTAACTTATGTTAACTGATCTTAACTTATCTTAACTGATATTAACTTATCTTAACTTAAAAATCAAAAAATAGAGTCAAAGTGGACAGGGCCTTAAAGTAAGTGAGCTGAACATATTCTTAATAAGTATAGATAATTTAAAATTTTATTAAGTTTAAGTCAAGTTCAGTAACATCCAAGTCAAAAGCAACCGACCCAAAGAGAATGAAACAACAGTGTTACAAAATTATGAAAGAAAATTATTTAATTAATCAAACATCTCAAAGTTTCGGGAAAGTTTTATGGTCTGAGTGATGCATGCATCCTCTTCTTATATCTATCACATTCCTCATGGTAGATGGGGTTTCAATTTGCTGGGAAAGCCATATACTCAGCTGTATGGGTTGCAGCTGTCTCATTGTTTATGGAGTTGCTAGGCTTCTCAACGCAGAAATGGCTTACTGCAGGGGGTCTTGGAACTGTATTGCTAACACTTGCTGGTCGTGAGGTGCATCTCAGTTTATTTCCGTACCATTTGTCCTCGGGATCTTTATGTCTTTCCCTCCATATATGATAAGACCTTACTTGTTTCACCTTGCTGTTAGATATTCACCAACTTCCTCTCAAGTGCTATTATTCATGCAACTCGGCCATTTGTTGTAAATGAATGGATTCAGACAAGGATTGAAGGCTATGACGTTTCTGGGACTGTCGAGGTTTGTTTCAACATTAACATTTTTATTGGTTGTTGGATGTATTTGTTATGATTTAAACATAGAATATGACGGAGCTGATATTGATCTATTAGCACGATCGCTGAGCTATTTTCTGCTGAATGCAATTCACAACAATGTTATGGTTTGGGAAGCTTACTTTTTGATCCATGTCATATTAAGGGTTTAGCACATACATTTGCATTACGACAAATCAACTGCTAACAGAGAAACCTTTTTTTTTTTTTTGAGACAACAGAGAAACCTAATTTATCATATCACACTACACTAATTTTTTTCGAGGGCAATGATATATACCCACTTCGATTTTTTTTCATATAGCATGTTGGATGGTGGTCGCCAACAATTGTACGAGGCGAGGATCGTGAAGCAGTTCATATTCCAAACCACAAGTTTACTGTCAGCGTGGTTAGAAATCTTACTCAGAAAACTCATTGGCGCATCAAAACTCACCTGGCCATCAGTCATTTGGATGTCAATAAAATAAATGTAAGTAAAAGGTTTTCACTTTTTGCTTCTCTCGTAGAGTCAATGGCAAGGCTACAAGATCACCTATAAATCCAAGTTACGATGATCTATAATCTGTTCATCTTTTGCTATCAGACTTAAAAAAGAACTAAATTGCCGTATATAAACGAATAAATGATTTGCAGTATGATGGTTAAGGTCAAGTGCTATCTACTTTTATAAAGTGACCTTGCTTTCATATCCTTCAGTTCCATTTTCGGTCAAATTATTATTAAAGATAGACGATTAGGAACTCATATTTTCTGTGCAGAGTATAGTTGCAGATATGCGTAAAGTCTTGGCTAAGAATCCACAAGTAGAGCAGCAGCGGCTACACAGAAGAGTGTTCCTGGAAAATGTGAATCCTGAAAATCAGGCATTATTGGTTAGTTAGCTACTACACTCCATCAAGTGTTACGGACTGAACTCCTTGTATTATATCTTATTTATCGAATGTTTTTGTGCTTGCTATGACTTATTTAGCGTGTTACTGAAGGATTAACCTGGGACACATTATCCTTGTGATAATTCATGACAGATATTGATATCTTGCTTTGTGAAGACCTCGCATTTTGAGGAATACCTATGTGTGAAGGTAATCAAGCTCACTTCTCTTTAGGGAATAATCTCAAATAGCTGCGTTTGCGTGTCAATCAGTTCTGTACCAATGATCTATAGGTTGCTATGAGGTTGAGTTACATACCAGTGTGATAGTGTCATTGTGTGATGTTTTCCGTTTTAAATGATAGGAAGCTCTACTCTTGGACCTTCTTAGAGTAATCAGCCATCACCGAGCACGACTTGCAACACCAATTCGTACAATCCAGAAAGTCTACACTGATGCTGACATGGATAGTGCACATTTTGGTGACCGTGGTGGAGTGTCGAGTCGACGCCCGTTCTTGTTGATTGAGCCTCGGAAAATCAATGGTGATGATAAAAGTAAAACACAATCTCGCTCAGACAGTATTAAAAGTGAGGCGAAGGTTGTAGGAACTACAGATCAGGACCCCAAAACTAAGCAACCACCTGCTGCAGACACAATGATAAACATAAAAAACAGTGAAGTGCCAAACCCAAGTTCAAAGGTAGAGGCTGGTGCTGCAGCTGTGTCAACTCCAGAGCCCAAGGCAGGAGAGAAACTGAATGCTAAATCATCATCATCAAAATATATCCTAAAGGCAGGCTCAAACACAAAGATGGGTGGTCAATTGACACAGAAGCCAATTGATGAGACAGTTCCTGAGAACTGTGAGCAGAATGGTAAGGCAGCTGGACCTGCAGCCTCATCTAAAGTTAGCGGCAATATGGCCATGACCTCTTCTAAACAGGAAGCTGACAGACTAAGCGTTGGCACATTACCACCCACAGCAAGACCTGCATTGGAAGATAACATAGTCCTTGGGGTTGCTCTGGAAGGTTCAAAAAGAACACTTCCCATGGAAGACGAAGTGGTGGCTACACCTGTGGAAGCAAAGGAGTTGACGCCTTGTAGAGATGGGAGTGGATCTTCAACGAGTGAGAAGGACAGGTCACTTTGAACATCTTGAAGAAGCGCATTTGAGTTATTTGATGTGTGTTCTTGGGTAAATAGACTGCCATTGAATTTTGGTCAGTGGATGACACCAAACTGTAGAAAAGCATACAAAGTAATCATAGATTATTATCAATAAAGGTAAGGATATTGGGATGGAGAATTTTATGCAGAGCTTCCGATTGAGGTGGAAAGAAAGTTAAGTCATCTGATCTGGATCAACCAGCTCTTACCCCGGAACCGGTATGATGATGCGAAAATGCATATGCTCGTTAATTGAACTGGAGTATATTAATCCAAGTGTAATACCGGTTCGGTTATAGAGGAACCGGTATTCTAAAAACCCTAAATTGCCGCTGCGTTTGATCCACATGTGTGCTGCTGCTTTTTACATGGTGCGTTTGGTTACCTACGCGTCATCCATTCGCAGCCGTATGGAGAGGCAAGAGTCCAGCATCGTCCATCTCGTTCACCAAGGGCGTCGCTCCCATCACCTCTCCATTCAGCAACGCTGTCGCGCACTTAACAAGCAACAAAATGGCAAGAGCTTTGAAACTATTCCTCGACACTCCGCTCGTTCCTCATCCAGCTACTCTGTCAATTCTCCGCATTTAGATATTTTCTGCAAAAGTCTGATTCGCTTGAATAACTAGTTGAGCCTTGTCGTCAAGTAAAATCGACTTGATTATGCTTCTATCGAGTATCGATTTCAGCTCGGGCAGGGTGTTGACCGGAGAGCGTGTTCGGTTCTCTGTCTCGAGTCAATTGCAACGCATTATTGTTACAGCTTGGGCAGGTAAAGACCACGTCTCCGATCTTTGAAACCCATGTGCGTGTATAAGTTCACAGCTCATAAATCACGCCACACATTAAACTCCGTCGGCCAATCGATCCAAAAAGCGCTCGGCAATGGCAGATCAAACACGATCATCTTCATCCTTCCGGCTTCGCAGCAGCCCCAGCCTCAACACCCTCCGCACATTGGATCTCTTCGACAAAAACAGCGACGACATCATCACCGTCCACGAGCTCAGCCAAGCGCTCACTCGCCTCCAGCTCCTCAGATCCAGCTGCCGTTGGCGAAGCTTTCCGAGAAGCTCCTCATATCTTTGAGCTTCAGCCTTCCTTTCCAAATCGGAATCGACTCCTCATGACATTTTTTTGGCCCAAATATCAGTGATCAACCCAATTAGGGTTTCAAACCTTCCGTGATGGCCGCCGACTGAGAAAGCGAATCGGCTGCTATCTCGCCAGAACCCGAGGCAAATTTTAATTTCAGTAAATCAATTTCCTCACTTTCCGATGCATCCATTATTCATGGAAAACCAACCCATGACTGTTGATCCACTCACACCAATCTGTGAGTTTTCCCTTGATGGTGGAATCCAGTACATCTTCTTTTCCGCCATGTCGACATGAAAGGAACCGGGGATTTATTTTCAATGTTCTCGGTTTCCTACAAATCGGAATCATTATGATATCGGTTCCTCGAAAATTGGGATTAACGTGTATGTCATTTCATCTCGTTTTGATTCATGTAAGTCCAAAATCGAGCCACATCTTCATTTTTGTACATTCCCGCTAGGAGAGAAACCGTAAAAAATGAAGAGTACCAGTTCCTCAGGAACCGGAAATATTAAAAATGGGGTATATTGGTTATTTGAGTTTCAAATGGTGCAGTATGGTAATTTGAGTTTGGTTGTGGGTTACTTTCGTAAATAACTCCTTCAGTTCGAACAACTCGTCATTCATTAAACGAAATTCGTCGTTGTCAATGTCCGCTATAACATCGATCTCCTCAATTTTGTAGCAAGGTTTTCGGACAGGGCTGAAAACCTCGACGAACTGGTACTTTCTCGGAACCTGCAAAATCAAACATCAAAACGTCAAAGCGCAAAAATGTTAAACGAGTCGAGCCAAGTATCGTTAAGCTCGAACTCGACTCGATTAGGAATATACGAAACTCGAACTCGTCGAGCCTAAGTAGGCTTTCTCTATAATCTACCAATTTTCCAAACTCAAATATCCAAAATAGACCGCCTGAAACTCAAATATCCAGAATACCACATTTGCTGAGGAATCGATATCATGCATTTTTTTACAATACCGATACACGAGGAAACGGGAAATTCGATTTTTTATAATCCCGGTATCCCAGGAAGAATAAAAATTGCTTATGTGGCTCTGTTTGTGGCCTACGTGGACCAACCGATATCCGTTCAAATGTGACACATCTGCTTTTTTTTATAATCCCGGTTTTCCAGGAACCGGGAATGTGAAAATTGAATTTTCTGGTTCCTCTTGTACCGAGAATGTAAAAAATGCATCATATCGGTTCCTGGGAAATCAGTATTAACTCAAATGGGATATTCTAAATATTTGAGTTTCAGATGGTGTATTTTGGATATTTGAATTTGGAAAATGAGTAGATTATAGAGAAACTTGCCTAAGTATTGCATATTCGAACTCGACTCGTCTATAATTTCAAGTACTCGAACTCGACTCGAAAATTTATCGAGCTCTAGCCAATCAAGCTCATAAACGAGCTACTCGAATAAAAACTTATTTCATGTAAAATATTAAACAAAAATACTGCCGGAGACGAATGGATGAATTTCATGTCCCGAATGGATGAAGACTCGGCACCTGTTTCCATGATTTCGGCTGCCGGAGACGAATCATTCGAATTGTCATCATTTTCTCCCCCAATATAATCATTCATCATACCTGAAATTAATGAAAAAAATATTAGAATAAAAGAAAAAAGAAAAACGCCTTCCCTGAATCCCCCAGTAGGTAAGATAAATATCATATTAAAAAACATCGATTTGTGTACAAATGTGTAATGAAAATGAAAAGAAGCTAATTGCTTTTCACAATTAAAATCGAGGCGAAAGAAACAGCTTGCTATCGTCGTCGCTCGTCGGCTCTTGGCGAAGTTGCACGGCACGACACTTGTATTTTATCAGATTAGGGCTTCTAAAATCTGAGGAGCGCAAATGAGAACTCCTCTTTTTTCGAAAACTTTGAGAACCTTCTTTATGCATTTTCGTTTTTGTCTAAGTATCGATTGCTGTAAAGCTCGTCGGAGATGGTGGTTAGGTCGCCATGGATCGAAGGAGAATGATCGGAGGAGGAGAAGAAATTGGGGAAGAAGAGTTACTGTTCATTGAGTTGGAAAATTCGTTTTAACGAATTTTCGAATTACAAAGAATTACAATCGAGTCCTCAGACTTTACACAATTACAAGACTTCAAATGGAACAATTACAATTGCACCCCCTTAGACACAGTGTGACACTGGTAACGAAATGTTAATTAGGATTCAAATCAAAATAAGGGTACGTAATTGTGCTTCGATTCCTCAGCATCAATTCGAGCTCAACCAGCTTCAATCCGTTTGTCTCCGGTGATATCGTCGACCTCAATATCCCCTCGCAAGCTCAACGTGTGGAGAAAATTGGAAACGTTTAGCTCGGAGCATAGATGTGTTAGGACTTCACCTGGAAGGGGCTTTGTGGACAAATCAGCAAGCTGAGCGGCGGACGGAACATAAGCCGGCGCCAGAAAACCAGAAGACACATGTTGACGAACCACATGGCAGTCCAATTCGACGTGCTTTGTGCGTTCGTGAAATAACACTGGATTTCTGGCAATGTGAAGCGCTGCATTATTGTCACAATGCAGAGCAATGGGCAAAGGGATTGTGACTCGAAAATCTGCCAATAATCTGGTAAGCCATACTAGCTCACAAGAGACTTGAGCCATGACTCGATATTCAGCCTCTGCCGATGACCTGCTAACCACTGATTGCTTCTTGGTTTTCCAGGAAATGAGACAGTTCCCAAGAAGTAAACTATAGCCTGTGACTGACTTTCTGGTGAATTGGCAAGCTCCCCAATCGGCATCGCAATAGGCTTTGAGAACCAAATGTTGATTAGCTGGATAAAAGAGTCCTTGAGCAGGAGCCAACTTAAGGTACCTAAGTACTTTGTAAGCTGCCTTCAAATGGTCTTCCCTTGGTTCATGCATAAACTGGCTTAATATGTGGACTGGATAAGCTAAATCCGGCCTTGTAACTGTGAGATATCGTCGACCTCAATCCCCACCAACAACCAACAACCGATCCCTAAATAATTATGTCATATGGTTAACATGTTGCCTGCAAGATCATGTTAAAGGGTGTGGGAGAGTGTTCAATCCCCACCAACAACCAACAATGGATCCCTAAATAATTATGACATGTGCTTGGGCCTTCATGCCCCACCATGAGCTTGGGCCTTGAGAATGGTTGGAGTGCATGCCTGCAGGCATTGTTGGGATATGTGTTAGTTAACTCAGGCCCAACCATATCCAAGTCGTGTTCCGGCTATATAAATAAGCAAAAGTACACTTTTGTTTATTTATATAGCCCGGTTGAACGAGCATATATCGGGGGCCTGCTGGGGCATTGTTAGCCAGACAAGGATAACCCCGGAACAAAGCTTGCAGGCATACACTCCAACCAATGACAAATGGTGATGTGGTTAGCATGTTGCATTCAAGCACATGTTAAAGGGTGGGTGATGTGTTCAATCCCCACCAACAATCAACAAAGGGATTTCCCCATTTATTCCATGTGCTTGGGCCTTCATGCCCCGCCATGTGTCTAGGCCCCTTGTCATTGGTTGGAGTGTATGTCTGCAGGCTTTGTTCCGGGGTTATCCTTGTCTGGCTAACAATGTTCCAGCAGGCCCCCGATATATGCCCGTTCAACCGGGCTATATAAATCAACACTAAGTGCACTTTCCGAAACCTGAAAATGCATCTATGCAAAAATAATGCTCGAAACTGTACAATGAAGGAAAAAATGTGAGTGGGACACGTCACATCCACATTCAAATATGCAACTTGATCCAATGATAAGATTTGGGTCTTTAAGTTCTCGAATTTTTAGGAATTCTCAACCGAGCGCTCCCCTCTAAAGGCTAATCGTAAACCTAAACCTTAACGAAAGTTAAACGCTTAATACGCTTACCTGCCCCAAATTCTATTTTCATTGGGTTGGGCCCATAAGTAGCTCAAATTGAAAATTATATTCATATAAAGAATTTGAAAAAGGAAACAGATCAAATACAAACACAGTTATAAATAAAAACTAAAAATCTAATAAAATATTGCCACGTGTATATTTCGACTAATCGTAATTCGGGGTACTTTTTGTAAATAAAAAAAATAAAACGGACTTATTTAAAAATATGTAACAGATGCGAGGGTATAATCGTCCTAAAAATTACTGTTTAAGTATGATCATTGCTGTTTAAGTATGATCATTATTGTTTTAAGTCTGATCATTGCTGTTTTAAGTCTGATGATTGCTGGTTTAAGTCTGATCATTGTTGTTTAAGTCTGATCATTGCTGTTTTAAGTATGATTATTAAGTCTGATCATTCCAAGTTAAGTCTGATCATTGATGTTTAAGTCTGATCATTGTTGTTTAAGTCTGATCATTGATGTTTAAGTCTGATCATTGCTGATCATTGCTGTTTAAGTCCGATCATTCCGAGATATGCGAAATGACCATAATGCCCCTCTGTGTTATATTCAAGATTTTGATGAAATTGGACACGTGTCAGCTTGAAATCCGGTTTTTAATTTTCATATATATATAATAGTGGTTTTTATCTGAACCGCACTCTTTGAAATAAATAAGTATATAAATTATAAACGAGTTCTAATCGAGTTGTTCACGAGTTTAAACTAGTGGAATATCAATTTGTTCAAGCTTGACTCGTTTAATAAACGAGCCTAAATATCATACTCATACTTGACTCGTTTATAATTGAGTCGAGTTTTGACCGAGTATGCTCGCGAGTAGTTCACGAGTACATCATCTCACTTGCAGCCCTATTCAAAACAGAGCAGCCCGGCCTACAGACACGAAGCTTCTTAAATCCTAAACCAAACAATCACAATTCGCCAATTCACTGAATAGTTGTGATGTTGTTGGTTTAGGATTTTTAGAATACCGGTTCCTCTAGAATCAGTATTGGACGTGGATTGATCTATGCGCTTATAATGGAGTTCAATTGGTCCACTTAGGTCTAAACGAGCCTACATTTTCGCAATATACCGTTTCCTCAGGAACCGGGATTAGTCGAAATGTAACTAAGGACCGAAAATGTTTAGTACCGATTTTGGGAAATCGGTATTAATTAAAATGTTTGTTTATCGCAGCAAACATTTTTTTGTTGTTGATAATAATTGTTTCAGCAAACTTAAACCTCACCTCCAAATTGCAGCGGAGGACGACTTCCTGCCCTAATTTCATACCCACAATTTCCGCTGCTGCAAAATCAATGAGCACATCCACTACTAATAGCAATCACGGAGGAGCTTTCACCACCATTCGTGAGACAGTTACATTCGAAAAGAAGATCAAACGCAGCAAATTCATCGCCATCGCCGGTCGCATCTCCGACGAGCGCTCCGCTGCCACGTTTCTCTCCGAGGTTTCGTTTCTTTTTGGGGTTTTTGTTGTTGTTGCACTTCGTCAATTCGCGATTAGGCTTTGGTCCTCATAACGGGAATTCGGGTTCTTTGTGGTGATTACTTTCGACATTGTTGTTGATTGTTAAACCTGTTTGTGTTGGTATTTTCTCAGGTTAGGGATCCAAAGGCTACTCACAATTGTTGGGCATATAAGGTATTATCATCATCAGATTCTTATTTATCAACTTAGACTGAATTTGATATGATAAACTGAAAAGTATATTCATGAAGAGAGTATCATGCACACTTAGATTATTGTATGAGATATTTTCTGCTTATAATGAAGTGAAGCTCTCTAACCGGTATGTTCTTGTTATAAGTAATTTTCACAATTGCTCCGTGTATTCTTCCTGTTACTTTTCGAACATGTATAGATGGTTTCGATAGGTAAATTGAATTGATCGCTTGTGGGTTGTGGCCTTGTCAATCAATGCAACTCGCACCAGCAGTATTGTAGCTTATGCAGTCTCCCCAACCTTTTAGGGGAAGTTCACTCTGATGTATTTTGTTTCCATGGTGCCTTATGATGTTTATATGTATCTATATTCGCACTAAAAAACATAGGTACCTCCTCTTCTTATTTGTAGATAGGAGATCAATATCGCACTAATGATGACGGTGAGCCGCCTGGCACGGCTGGAAAGCCAATATACACAGCTATTGTTTCTTCAGGGCTAGATAGAGTGATGGTTGTGGTAATCCGGTACAATCTCCACTCTAGCTACAAGCTTCATTAAGCTAAGTCTTTGTTTGGTGAAGTATGTAAATGTGGAAGATGCCCTATTTACATCACGAGCATAATTTGGCCTGCTTTTGGCTCTTTATATATAATTATAAATATATTATTTCATCGTTCCGTGACAGGAACTTTGGAGGCATCAAATTGGGGACTGGAGGTCTTGTAAGAGCTTATGGAGGAGCTGCTTCAGAGTGCTTGAGGATTGCCGAAACTTGTCTCATAAAATCTAAAGTAATTTTTAATCTTTAGTGTCCGTATGTCTAGTTTAGTCTCAGTGCCAATTAGTTTTACTTAATCCATTCCCCTTTTAACTACATTTTCCGTAGTAGATCATTCTGAATAACCATTTGGTAATACAGGTACGAATGGGCATCGAAATACCATATGATCTTCTGGGTGTCTTGTACCACCAGGTCAACTTTGTTCAATTTTTATTTCGTATTTCTCATGTATTTTTATCAAAATCGGAAATATAATTTTTCAATCTTAAACTCATGTCTCATCAAGATTTGATTCAGTTGGTCTCCTCATCCACATCTACACTGTGTTACCTCTTTTGTGTTGTTAAATGATTTTTAAATCAGCATCAATACAAACATGAAACTTGCATATCTTCATTGTTAATGCAGCTACAATCATTTCAAGTCGAGGGCATCAACCAAGACTATGATACTGGCAAAGGTGACACCACCATGGTAACCTTCAAGGTTAATTATGATCAGGTTGAGGGCTTGGAAGATGTTGTGAAATCAAATTGCAGCCATCATGTTGTCTTCTACAAGCATTGACAAATTCATTCCATCTCAGTGCAAGGTAGATAATTGGTAAATCACCAGATAAAAGCTTCTGAATATGGTGAAATAAAAATTCTGAATGCTTGAATTTTATTTGATACTAAAATAGTTCGAGTGTTAAACACCAACTACCAGATTATTTGGTATGATTCATAGAAAGCTAGTTGATTCTTGTTGGAACAACGATCAGAGGAGTCTTCTTATGCATGCTGACACCTCCTTCCTCCTCCATTCAGACGTCCTCCCTCCTCACTCCCTTGGGGAACTCCCAATCAAAGCAGTGCAACAAGTTAGCCAGGACATATGTAAGGGTATCCGACCCCATGGCTACCCCAGGGCAGATCCTGTGGCCAGAAGAAAATGGAATGAGCTGAAAATGGCCACCTTTGAAATCTACATCACTATGCTCAAACCTCTCTGGGTAAAACTTGTCTGGATCAGTCCAGTGGGCAGGGTCTCGCCCCACTGACCATACATTGACAATGATCCTTGTTTTCTCCAAAACATCATATCCTTCCTTCCCAATTTTAGTGGAGTTGATTGCCTCATTGGGTATGAGCAATGGAGCCGCTGGGTGCAACCTGAATATCTCCTTGACAATGCATTTGATGTACTTAAGCTGCTCTATGTCGGATTCCTCCACCATATGTTTCTCACCCGCCACTGATCGGACCTCAGCTGTGGCCTTTTCGAGTACATTCGGATGCGTTAGTAGTTCAGCCATTGCCCACACGATAGACACGGATGTGGTGTCTACACCGCCAACGAATGCATCCTGTCCGAAAAATCGCATGAGAAAAGATGTGTTGCAGGCACAATGAGTATGGAAAGGTAAAAAGTATACCATGATAAGAGACTCTGATGTTGTTCATTGAGAGTCGGGACTCTCCCGCTGCTTCCCTGGAGAGTCTTAGAAATATGTAAACAAAGTCTTCGCTTTCTGACCGTGGCCTCTTACGATCAAGATGGTCGTGTATCACCATCATGAAATACTCATCAAGGTCACTAAAATTCGTCTCCATTCTGGCTATGTATCCAGTGACCGACCTATCCTTCCTGGGTAGAAATCTTCAGCAGTAAAGCTGCTAAGGATGTTCATGCACTCATCCATGACGTCCTGAAACTTATTGCCATAGCTCTTCCCAAATGCTACTTGGCCAAGGATTCCATCCACAGCAGAAAAGATGTGGTCATTGATGTTGACAGGCGTCGAAGACAATTGGGTTAGATTGCTGACCATTTTGTTTGCTTCATCGACTCTAATAGTCCAAAGAGACTGATCTCTTTTCGTCTTCAACAATTCATATGAGAAGAGCTTCTTCATCTCTCTTTGGAAACGACTATGAGGAGCAAACGCCACGTCAAGGAATCCATGCGGCTGCAGAAGTCAGCATCGTGAGTGTAGAATTTCTCTAGCCATGTCGGCACTAGAGACAATGAGGGTTGGAATGGTGCCTAGTTGGAGTAGCATGGCGGGGCCATACTTCTGGGACAGCTTAAACATGACTTGGTGTGGGTTTCTACAAGCAAGAAGATGAAGGTGGCCGAGAAGTGGTAAGTTGGGCGGGGCTGGTGGCAGATTCAGTCCTCTCTTAGCATGTTTTAAGAGGAGCAAGTAGAGGACGGGGAGGAGCATAAGTGGGAGTAAGATCCATTGAGCAAGGACATCGTTGAATACTTGAATACCTTGTTACTATCCTGGTTAAGGTGGTAGTATTTATGGAGTTGAGTGTGTGTCAAATTTATAGAGGTTTTGCATTGCTTAGAGGCTCTTTATTACGGGTGCTTGAGATATAATTGAAGGCGTCAAGATAAATGACACAGTAAAGTTTTATTCTGATCACTACATTAGGGCCATCACTGAGTTTATTTTAGCAATTTTTTTTTTTTTTTGAAGGGAGCAATGTTTTTTTTTTTGAAAAAATAATTCAGCTGTTGTATCCAATATTTAGTTTAGCTGTCCACGTTAAAAATTTAATGTTGCAAAGTAATTAGTGTCGACGTTTATTTTAGTATCCAATTAATGGTAATTAAAGCCATGAGGCATGAATAACAAAGTGGAACGTAATGTTAATTTGTTGGATGGGGGCCATTACTGTCAACTCTACATCAGTACGAATAAGAAAATTACATTTTCTCATTTTGTATCCAGCTACAATAATTTCAAGTCGAGGAAATCAGACAAGACTATGATGACACTGTTAGTTTGGTGTAGCACACATGTAGGAGAAGACATCTCATAGATGCAAAACAACTCCTAACATTGATTGTATCACTAGTAGCTATGAAGTAAAATCCCCATTATAGCTAGATTTTGAGAGGAAATCTTGTCAAGTGTTCCTTCTCTTCTGAATTTCTACAGTTTCAACAAACTAACTCCTCAAAAGAGACAAAGCTATACATAATGCAAGCTAAAAGGCATGTCCAGAAAAATAAGAAGAATTTCATACGGGCTCCAAGTGGCGAATCTCCACAGAATCTTTAAGGCATTTCACAGCTTCATCATAGTTAAGAAATCCCATGTACCAAAACTCATGATTGTCTACAGAAACTACTTGGATGTATTTCTCTAGACCATTGATCGTGTTTGAAGAGGAAGGACTGATTGCTTTCACTTGATTTAAGGGAATAACCACCTGCAGAAGAATGCACATCCCCCCATTAGTCAGCAACTACATCAAAAAGAGATTCACAAAAAAAGTGCAATGCACATAAATTTCTAACGAGCATTAGGAATCTAACATGGCATGTCACACAAAATCAGTTACAAAACAATTTATGAGACTGAACCAAGGTTGTTGATTTCAGCTAAATCCAATAATATTAGTACGGGATTTTATTATTTTGCATTCAACTCATATTCCATCGGAACATTTTCATTGGCAAAATAAATCACAATGGTGTCATTTGTTCCGCATGTTTAAGTAAGTACGGGAACCAAAAAGACTGGAATAATCAATGTTAAACTAAAGAAACATATACTTCTTATACTTGAAACCTATCTATCGCTTGCCTTAGTTTTAGAACCTATTTACCTTGTAATAGCTATATTCAGTCCGCCCATCAGTTTTGTAAGGTATAGGGCTATCACTGCAAAATGCAAGCTTTTCTGTTGAAACATACACAACTCCCATTACTGGGCCAGCTGATGTCGACAAGTAACACACAAATGAATCTACAAGTTTCTCATCTGGTTCTGTCTCAAATGTTTGCTGGAATATCTTCTCGTAACCACCTTCAGCCAGAACCTTTGTTCCCTGAGCTATTCTTCCGATAGCCGCATCAGCAAAGCTTGGGCTTGTTTTCACTATGCAGAAAAGATGATTTCAGTATAGTACAGATCGTATAATTCAGATTATATTGGATGTATAGTATTCTTATATTGCATGGACTTCTTTTAAAGTCCGGTACATGTAGCCTACTAGCTCTGCACTGCATATCATTCATCATCACAGCCTTAATTACATATGCTGTGATAATGGTACACAAACTCTAGAAAAAAATACCGAAATTGAATTTAGCCTTGAAATATACTCTACAGTCCATTCATAAACTAGACTAAAACAAGACATGACTAACATTTGTGTGTATGGTCTTTCTCCTTAAGTTCACAAGCTTTTGCAAACTGTGAAAAATATAGTAACTTCAACTTTAATAGTCTAACCTAAGCTGATGATAAACTTAATGGACTAAAAAAAAAAAAAAAATTTAACCTTCAAGCTACCCCTACTAACATGATACTGATGAGAAAACGAGTCATCTTCCAAATGTCACAGTAGAAGGAGCTATCAAGTTATCAAATTAGACAATGCTCCATCATATAAATGTATGTTTGGCTATGACAGAGCTTACATAACACGTCTTCAAGCACTTCAAGTGTAAGGAGGGAGTAACATTGATCAACATGAAACTTACAATGTTGCCAAGTGTTCCCAGCCAGAACCTCGGCCTTTTTGGATGCTTCACTCACATTTTTCACCCATCTCCCAAGCAAATCTTTAGCTGTGAACATCGCATCTGAATTGCAAGAGACAGCATTAAAAGGAAAATGATCTAGCTACCTGAAATCTCCCTAGCATCTAAAACAGCATGTCCATCAAACCGAAGACAAAATGTTACTCTCAACAGAAACCCCAAAATTGTCGCCCAATTCAACCTTGTACAAACACAAAGATGTAAGAACTCACCCTTGAGCGAAAGTTGAGAAGACTCCACCTCCACGGGCGCTGGCGCAACATAAGGAGGATTAGATCGAACAGTTGGTATCCCGCCATCAGCAGATCGAGACTGGCCCGCAACCTCGGATGTATTTACCTCTTTATCAGCTGAGTCATGGTCCGATTTCTCCGTTACCGCCTCTTCCGACATAGCATCCTTGTTCCGCAGTGATTCAGGCTTCGCGGCAGATCCCGCATTCTGATCCGCTGTAGCCACCATTTTGCCTTGATTTGACTCCTCCTTAGGATTCTCCATTGATTCAAAGAAATGGGTGGGATTTCTAGGGTTGGGTTTGGAGGAGAGACTGCGCGTGACGTAGGATGCTTTACCTCTCCTTTTTCAAAGTTTTGTGGGACCCGACCATTGCGAGACAAGTGAATTCCCCGTGAAGGGATGCCACTTCCTTAATCAATCAATCGATGCGATTCGGTTCGGTTCAAAAGGTAGACCAAAGAGTTATTTTGGTTCAACGTTCTCCTTTTTTTTTTTTTTTTTTTTGATAAGCGTTCAACATTCTCCTTCTCAACCAATTTTATCATTACCGTCCGTACCAATAACCCAGGCCGCTAGCTAATATAATATAATATAATATAAGGAAAATTATTTATTGGGGTCTCGAACTATTATTGTTTTTCAAATGGTAAGTACCCTTCATCATCAACTTGCATAGCTAGAATTAAACATAAACCTCTACTCCTTTAGTAAACAACAAGAACGATTTCATCAACTAATAAAACAATAATCAACCAAATCAGTCAATTCTCAACCAAATAGGCTTTAATTTTTTTTTTAATTCCACTATTATTGGCAAGGGATAGACAAGTTTCAAACTCATGTCATTAGATGTATTCATGGGGGTTTGAACCGCCGACCTCCTGTATATTCGAACAAGACTGTAACCGCTTAACCACAACTTTTTTTGCAACCCAATTGGCTTCAAAGAGTTTTTTTTTAGAAGAATCTGATCAAATTTTGAATCAAATATATCACACAAACCTCAACCATCAACACACATCAAATACAATTACAGATTCTGATTTTGAACAAAACAAGAGAAAGTAGAAAATTATAATTTCATAGCCAATCAAACTCCTTCCGCCCAATCTGATACACAATTTTAAATGCACTCACAAACTTCATACCCAATCAAATACACTTACAAATTTGTTGAAATTCGAGAAACGAGCAAGCCGGTGGAATCTCCATCACAGCGCCAGCGCCATAGTCTTCGGTGGTGAACGAATAGATTTTGTTTCCATTTGAGAAACGCAAAACTGACAATTGAATCACGTTGTTAACAGATTTAGTCGTTGAAGTTAAAGCTGCCTTAATTCTGTCAGTTTCAATTAGTAAATCCGTTAACTTTTTTGAGTTTGTCCCCTAATTGGAAAATTTGATAGTTCGAATCTTCAATTGAAAAAAACTGCTAGTTCGAGACACCAATATATACTTTTCCCTATAATATATATGTGCAACTATTTTTCTTTTAATACCTATTTTCTTTTCTTATCTTAAGTGAAGATGATGAGTGAAATGTGAAATCACTGAAATAGATGGTTTTTACATATTTTTTTTTATTTGAGATAAAAATTGCTACCCAATAAACCATTCGAGACGTTTTCCATCGAGGGCTGCTCAACTAGGAACATTGTTCATGTGATATAAGAGTATATTAGGATATGGTATAAGATATATATATCTTAATCAGGGGAGCACTCGGTTGAGGCAAGGTTGATAGAATGAGGCACGTGAGGCACAATCTGGACCACTCATTTAAATGATGTGGCAGGGAATAGTACCGGAATAGTATTTTGCTTTTGATGGATTTTTGGCAGTGGGACACGTGGCGCGCCCACAAAGCACGGGGGCTTAGATGTGTGGCTCAGATCGTGCCTCACTGCCTCATTCTTAGGAGGAGTGCCTCATTTGAACGCTCATTTATCTTAACCATATATTATATGTTAATCTGATTTGATTTTCATGTACGATATATATAAGTTATTCGCCTAATATCAATAATAAACAAAATATTCATATTAAAAGTTCATTGTGTTAAGGATCGAAGCTGGCTCAGTGGAGCACGCAATCGGGGGACTGTTTGGCTGCCCTGGTTCGATTTCTCACCCCTAACTTAACAGATACTAACAAAAGCTAAAAAGCGACAATCAAAAAAAAAAAGTTCATTGTGTTAAGAACATTATAAGAAATGGGAAAAGTTGGGAGTGTCAGTACTACACAACACAACTCATCAGTAGCGATCACATGTAAATATTGGAAGCTGGAGAAGATGTCACAGTTAGCTCTCTTATCATTTCGTGCAACACACATGTGAAGCTGGAGTAACATGATAGATGCTAGCACTCTCCTCTCTCTCTCTCACGTTAAAGAAATCATCAAAAACTCTAGCTGCCAGCTAGCTCTTAATTCGTTGTTGTTTTCTTTTCCTACATGTCATTATATGCTATTTTCGTCTATCAAAAAAAAAAAGAAAAAAAAAAAGCTAGCTCTTAGTTCATCCACAGTCCACACCATCGAATCTCTCTCCTCTTCTCATCTTTCCTCCTATATATATCCACCACCTTTTATAATATTTCTACATCCATCCATCTCGATCTCCCCATTTCACATCTCTCTTCAGCAACACCATACACCAGTTTAGGCTAGCAAGCTAAGTTGCTATATATCTCCCTTCATCTCCAGATCCAATTAATTTATCCGAACATGGCCTCGTCGACAACATTCAAGCTTCTTATGGTTTTTGCCCTCCTAGCCGCATCCACCTACGCCCAAGTAACGGGACCTTCACCAACCGCATACCCATCCCCATCTGCAACCACTCCAACTCCAGCTCCCGCAGCAGAGACTCCTTCTGACTCCTCACCTTCACCAGCATCTTCTCCTCCTTCCTCCAACACTACTCCAGCAAGCGAGTCCACTGCTGACAACTCATCCAACGGATTCAGCGGTGTTACCATCGCAACAACCGCCCTCATTGGCTCCATGCTGGCTGCATCTTTCTACTAGCTAGATCTCTTCATCATCCCTATATTATGATCATCTTTGAGCTGCTGGATTATTGCATGACGTGATATTATAACTTGTTTCCATTTGTTGTTTTGCTTCTTCTTCACATGATGATGAATGGATGTTTATGATGTTTATTTATCATCAGCCCTCTCCATTGCGGTTCCACAGCTTCGTCGGAGGGGGGTCCTAAATTTTTTTTTTGGAACAACAAGATATAAGTCGGAACCGGCAAAAAAAAAGTCAGCTAAAGAGCCGGCGGAATATTTTTTTTCGAACATAAGGTCCGCTAACGATCAACCAACCTTCTAAAGCTCATAAAGGTGTCATCCGGTGTCCATTGAAGATGATCTACATATGGATCGAAAGCTAATTGAATGTTCTATAACTTTCATGTTTAACTTAAGATGAAATTCAGAGGTTAAGCCGATAAAAACAATCACCAAAGATAGATGATTAATTGAAATTTGACGAAATTGAGGAGGTCCGAGCCAATCTTCTAAAGCTCATAGACGTGTCATCAGATGTCCGTTAAAGATGATCCATATATGTCTAGAACTCTAATTGAATGCTCTACAACTTCATGTTTACATAAAGATGAAATTTGGCGGTTAAGCTGATAAAAACAGTGACCAAAGATGGATGATCGATCGAAATTAGCCGAAATCGATGGGGTCCGAGCTAACCTTCGGAAGCTCATAGAGGCGACATCCAGTGTCCGTTTAAGATGTTCTTTATATGGTTAGAAAGCTAATTGAATGCTCTATAACTTTCATGTTTACTCTAAAATGAAATTCAAAGTTTAAGCTCACAAATATAGTGACCGAAGATGGATGTTTAATCAAATTTTTCAACAAAAAATATTACCCAAATGGGAGAGGGGTCCCGGGACCCAGAGGACCCCGCTGGCGTTGCCTCTGGCCCTCTCTATTATTGTTCACCTATCAAGTATTGATTTTTGCTCTCTTTTTCGCACACTTACTGTATGAGAGTAATAAACACTAAAATCTCTCTATTAATACTTATTGGTCCCCTCACTGTGGATGCCCTCAAATGAACATTACGATCCTTTTTTGTTGTTGTTGCAATAATCCAATTTGTTAAATTTGAGCAAATTGTTCCTACTGTAGTTAATGTCCCTAGTTGTTTTTCAAAATACCCACTTTCACTAACGACATTTTATATGGAAGACATCCTTACTAACATCGCCTAATGATGCGTGTCTCTATACATTGAAGATGCGCTCTTATCGTTTTGCGAACACGTTTATTTGGGCACTACTATAAACAACGGCTTAGGCTTAGAAATAAGTATTTTAGAAAACAAATTAGGAGATTGAGTACATTATGAAACAATTTGCTCGAATTGAGCAAATTAGAAAATTTTCCAAAAAAATGAATACATAATGTGCAAAAATATATTTTGTTTGAATGATACTTACGTATTTTCCGAGTACAGTACATGTGAACTGGACTGGGCTCGAATCTTATGAAACCTGACCCAATATTGCCCGACCCCATGGAAATATATAGTTGTACTTTTCAGAGTCCCCATCTCTAACAAGAACCACAAGTTCAAAATTATAGTCTTCCGATGTGGTTTGATTGTATCTTCCGACTGACAAAACATCTCTGCTTTCTCTACTTTGGAGTTTGGCGTACTAGACTTGGAATTTGCATCCATACATTATTATTATTATTATTATCAAATTAGTAATTTACTTTGTCAGCCAAGCATGAATAGTGATGATTGATGACAAGCCAACACCAAATTGTATATCGCTTCGTCAGTAGTCATCACCAACAAGACAACAAAGACCAGCAAACGAGAGGAGAAAGAAGTACTCCTTTTTATTCACAATCTCTCTGCCAGTACCCAGCAGTTAGTTATCCATGGACGACGACGTCCATTATTCCTTAAGTGACCACCCTAAGTTACAAGTTCCTTTACTTGAACATCCCAGTGATGACGAATCACTAGACCTTTGTACTCGGATTCGAATCGAGTCGAAGAAGCTATGGCACATAGTTGGGCCTTCAATTTTCAGCCGTGTAGCCTCCTACTCCATGTTGGTCATAACTCAAGCTTTTGCTGGTCACCTCGGCGATCTAGAGCTTGCTGCTATCTCCATCGCTAATAATGTTGTCGTCGGCTTCGATTTCGGACTCCTTTTAGGCATGGCCAGCGCGCTAGAGACGCTATGCGGACAAGCCTACGGTGCCAAAAAGTATTACATGTTGGGTGTGTACATGCAGCGTTCATGGATAGTCATGTTCATCTGCTGCCTCCTCCTCCTCCCTATGTACATCTTCGCTGCCCCAGCTCTAAAACTGCTAGGCCAGACAGATGACGTGGCTGAGCTTTCTGGAGTGGTTGTCATGTGGATGATACCACTTCACTTCAGCTTTGCTTTTCAGTTCCCATTACAAAGATTTCTTCAGAGCCAGATGAAAACGGCGGTCATAGCTTGGGTCTCTGCGTTGGCTCTCGTTGTGCACATCTTGGTCAGCTGGGCTATGGTTTATGGCTTGAAGCTCGGCGTCGTTGGGATCGCTGCCACCATTAATTTCTCATGGTGGGTACTTGTTTTTGGGCTGTTTGCTTACACCGTATGCGGTGGGTGTCCTCTTACTTGGACTGGTTTCTCCATGGAAGCATTTTCTGGCCTCTGGGACTTCACCAAGCTCTCAGCTGCATCTGGTGTCATGCTCTGGTAATTATCATTAATACAATTTTTAAAGAGATCCGATCCCTCCATCTCTATCGTTTCCTTGATTTTTGAAATTAATTTATGTCACACAGTCTGGAAAACTGGTACTACAGAATACTAATACTGATGACTGGAAATCTGAAGAATGCTGAGATTGCAATCGATGCTCTCTCCATTTGGTAACTCAACACCCTACATTTCATTATTTGACGTCTTCTTCTTCTTCTTCTTCTTCATGACAGTGATATGTAATATAAACCATTTGTCATATGTACATAATTATGACTCTTGATGCCAATATTATATAATAATTGTGAGAGAGTGATGTTCTAAATAACATTATATTCCCTAGCTAGAGAATCAAAAATCAAATTTAGGACTAGCTACTTTCTTAATGCACTGATGATAAGTACGTACTATCGTTTAATTTGTTTAAATCATATATATTACTGTATTTGACTAATTCATCAATACCGTGTCTGATTTTTGTTTGGCTATATATGATGATGGCATCAGCATGACCATCAATGGATGGGAGATGATGATTCCTTTAGCTTTCTTTGCCGGAGCTGGGTAAACTTCTTATATATATATATACTTCAATGTAAATATGATTGATACATGCTTAATCAATTGGTGTATTTAATTAAGTATAGTCGTTGTTAGCACCATTTAATATATATATATAACAGTGTGCAACGGCAATGCACGACTTGAAGAGATAATTAAGATGTGTCCGTAGAAACAACCATTTTTTGCTTTTAGTCCGATTATTGAGTTCGATAGTTCAGGTGTGGTAGATCCAACAATTTATATTTGAGGAATTGATGAACATGGCCTGTAATATGATAAACTCCAAGGATTGTAACACAGATTTTTGCTTCACTTGATCCTTGTACATATATATGCGGTGGCTGAATAGAACAGAGGCATATGTGTGTATATATATATCTTTTCGTGCACACCAAGACCCATTTCTATCTTATATAAAGACAACAGTAACCTCACAGCTAGCACATATTATCAGTTTTTTGAGTCTGCAGATCATTGGGACGTGTTAAATCTTATCGAGTAAAAAATTTGTTTGACTGCTGCTACTCTTGGAATAAGTTTTGTTCTCTTGTTTTTGACAAGATAGTTTGCTAGACAATTATATGTATGGTCTCTTTCTGCTGTTGTAGATAAGTAGTGTTTGATTCTCTATAGCTGCTCTCTGCGAGTTGTTGCATGGCATCTCGTGACCACTATAAAGAAGCTGACTCTTGTCTGTTGGATCATTTTAGAGTTTGCTAAGCTGTTCTCTATTATAATAATGACAACGACAAACCTTAAAATGCAATAGATGCGAGTCAATAATGATGCACTGTAGATTGAAGTAGTAAAAACGTTCATGTACACAGAGTAAGGGTGGCAAATGAACTAGGAGCTGGAAATGGGAAAGGAGCTAAGTTTGCAACCATTGTAGCGGTCTCAACGTCTTCAGTAATTGGAGTATTATTCTGGATATTGATCATAATCTTCCGCAAGGAATTTGGACTGTTGTTTTCCAACAGTGAACAAGTGTTGGATGCTGTAAGCAACCTTTCGATTCTCTTGGCCTTCACGGTTCTCCTCAACAGCGTACAACCTGTTCTCTCAGGTACCTCTAGCTTCTCTCTCCTGAGGGCTAGCTAGGCCGCTTTAGATAGATATCTCATATATCTTGAATATTTATGTATGTGCAGGCGTTGCTGTGGGATCAGGTTGGCAATCTTACGTTGCATATATTAACTTGGGTTGCTACTACTTGATTGGTGTTCCATTTGGGTTTATAATGGGATGGGTTTTCAACCAAGGAGTTATGGTACGTACGTCTCATAATATTTTACCTGGGCTGTAGCATTTGCTTAACTGAATTATGTATGTATGTATTTGGGGGGGGCGACAGGGTATTTGGGCAGGAATGATCTTCGGGGGAACTGCGATTCAGACACTAATTCTATGCATAATAACCATCAGATGTGATTGGGATAAGGAGGTACTACACCTGCATCATTCTTAAAACTTGAGTAATACTAATATTGTTTCTGGATTTCCTATAAAACTAGAGACATTTTGTGTGTCTGCAGGCTGAGAAGGCAACACTTCATATAAGGAAATGGGAAGCATCTAGTTGAAACCAAGCCTCACGAATACAACAAGTGGATGACAGACAGCTTGAAGAGCAATATGATGCCCCCACCACTACTTTAATTTACACACATGCCATTTGTATTCTCCAATTAATATATACTTTTAATTCTGAAATATTGATAGCTTAACCCAATTATAGTATGAAATATCGCGACTTCAATGACCCCCCCGGAAAACGCCTCTGTACGTAGATACTTGTGTTAACAAAAAGTAATAACGAAGATTTCTAATTTCCCAAACATTAACACACTTGCTCAATTCTTTAAACATAATCATGTACATAATGGTCAAAAGTCAACATGTATATACTTCAAGCCACTTTGTAGAGCAAAACTCGTAAAGCCAGAAAGTCAACAGCGTACCACTGGTTTTTAAAATACATTACAAAAAAATAAAAATAAAATTGAGAAAGAAGGGTATGTCATTTTTAATACGCAGTTGAGATCTGATACCGTAATATCAACGAGTGATAGTTACATACCACCATCTCTTTATCATTTTCTCTTCAAAAAAAAAAAAAAAAAACACAAAATATCACGAGCAACATATAAAAAACTGTCAAACCCATCTCCTCAACTTTTGTGTCTCGAAGGATGTCGAGAAAATCAAGATCGGGACCGCTTCAAAATCTGATCGGAGTCATCAAAGACAAGGCGTCCTTAAGCAAGGCAACCATCTTCAGTTGCAGCAGTCCACACGTCATCTCAATCCTCAAATCCACCACCCACGACCACTCCAACCCACCCGATGACAAACATCTCACCGCCATCCTCTCCTCCTCCTCCCGATGCTCACGCGCCGCCGCCTCCTCCACCATACGAACCCTCATGTCACGCTTGCATCAGACCCGCGACGCGGCTGTTGCACTCAAGTGCTTGATCGTTATCCATCTGGTTGTTAAACGGGGGCCGTTCATCTTGCAAGATCAGCTGTCAGTGTACCCCTGGTCCGGTGGTAGGAACTACCTTAACATGTCCGGGTTCAAAGACGACAGGACGCACACCAACTGGGTATTGTCAGCCTTCGTGCGGTGGCACGCTGGCTATGTCGAGCAGCTCCTCTCCACCTCTAGAGAACTCGGATCCTTCGTAAGCTCTGTGTCGAATAGCGCCTTCAAGGACAAGGAAGAAGAGCGCGTGTCTTCCTCCTCGATTACAGACTTGCTTCTACAAGTGCAGTCGATGACAGACCTCGTCGAAGAGATGTGCAAAACTCCAGAATACTTGCACGGAGAGGAAGCTCGGAAGCTCATCTCCGAAGTGGTTGGATTAGTCGGCTGCGACTATCTTTCCTTAGTCAATGACTTGTCGCTCCGACTCACTGAGTTAATCAACCGTGACTCGCTGAGTCATTCAGTTGAGCTCATTCGCGTGCTCAACCGGCTCGAGCGTTGCAAAGAGAAGCTAACGACGACGTTCGGATATGAAAAGGTGTCTGTCGATACCTTTTGGAATCTGGTTGATGAGACGAAGGAAAAGCTTGGATATGTTGGGGACAAGGAGAACAGAATGATAACAAGGTCGACCGAGTCGGCTCGGTTTGGGGACCGCGTTGCTAGGTATGGCGACTCGGTGCGATTTGCATCGAGTAGATTTAATTTTAATAAGATTCGAGATTGTTAAGATATTTATTTGTGGGTCTTGTTTGAAGCAATCAATGTACAGAATTTGATAGTTAGGTGCAAATTTGTTAGACATGACATGATATAATAAATGATATTTTATCAAAATAAATAAATGGTATAAAATGAGGTATTGTCATTAGCTTAGCATTTTATCTATCGGGCGGCCGAGTAGGACTTTTGGCAATTTCTAGTCTTTTATACATTAGGCCTGATCCTGAGAAAATTCATCAATCCTAAAATCGTTATCGGTTATTCGTTTCATAGGGCTAGAGTCGGGCTCGGACTAATTTTAGCCGTAAATGAATGACTAATTAATCGATAAATAACTATTTAAACACAAATACTACTAGTTTGGACGTATGAGATTTAATGGATGTGAAAAAATATATTCTTTTTATATCAAGAACGTCCTTAAATCAATAAATATACGATTTTAAATCGGGCTCGTATTTCGGGCCGTGCCGAATAATCAAAGCCTTAGCCTGACCCTAAGTCCTTCGGATCGGGCCATAATAGGACTTGCGTAGGGTTAGAGTCGGGCTCGGGCTAAGGCCGGACTCGGGGCGCCCTAGGCTTATTTTGGCACAGGGCTAAATACAGACTCCCAGTGGACTTCACTAAGAAATTTGAATAAATGAGTTGTTGTTCTTTTTTGATACAATGAGTAGTTGAATGGATAGAAAATTTCATTCTGGTTTTGTATACCACGACGATAATAATTTATGGCGTACCCCCGGATCATGCGAACTGTTACTCACCCAAATGAGTGCATATGACTCATCACGAGGCTTCGTGGGCAATTTCAATTGACAAACTAATTTCTGAGAAACCAGATTTTTGGTACTCGGCCTTGGGAGTAAGTCAATCGGATGTTGAATATCTTGTAGAGGGGGCAAATTATTTGGCAGCTCATCTACAATCAACTCTTCAAAATCTTGCAGGTTCTAGCGCACCTCATATGGAATTGTTTCCTCTTTCACAATACTCATCAATTCGCCTGAATTCACCATCAACGTCATGGTGAATTCCAGTTTTTTCAACATCCTCACCTTCCTACTCAAAATCGACAGACATAATCCTCAGCATCATCAGCTCATCAATCTCCTCTAACGCCTCTTTGACGCAAACTTAAATTTATAATCTCCTGCAACTACTAGCAAGTGGTAAGCAAGGTCGAACCCAAGAGAGCTGATTTTGGAAGTTGTTATCTGTGGACAAATTAAGAAATAGGGGAATTTAGGCAGTTGTGAGTGCACAAGAGAAATGTTTCATTCAGATAAGATATTCAGCTTATGATTTCTATTGTGACACGTTTATCATAGACAGCTAATGATCAAATTCCAAGTTTCTAAGTGTAGTTATTCCGACAAAAGGTAACAACCCTAAATATCCCGGTAAAGGTGATACACCACAATCTAACCCGATAAAGGTGTTAGACTTTTAGTTCTTTCCTAAACACAATTATCCGGCAAAGGTATTATTGAATCCATGTGTTACTACTTGTCTTTACGGCAAACTGTAAAGTATCCAAGAAGTATTAACGATAGGGTTTGAATTGTTAGGCTAAGCTTTACGACAAAGTATCCACTTAGCTTCACAATTCAATCCTTGAAATTAAGCGCAATAACTAGAGAAACAAGAAATTGCATTAAGTAAAAGTCTCAAAATGTGTTCACAATGTATGAAACCCTAAACTGAACTAGGAGTTTTAGCTACAAATTATCGAAATAAAAACACAAATATTCATGATGAAAAGTAGTAGAAAAATATATTCTCTCGTCGAAAGCTTCGCCTCTCCTCCAGAGCCGTATTCTGATCTTCTTAGAATGATGGGATGATAGAAACCCTTCTCCAAACCTTAATTTATAAGTTTTTGGGTTTCTATATCTCTTTTTGGGCCAAATTGCCAATTTTCAGACTTGTTGACGTCATCAAAACGTGTTGCTGACATCATTGCCAAGTTCGTCGGCACTAGGATTTGCCGAGAACTCATCTCATATCAAGTTGTAATAGCTAAACTTTCATATTCTTGTATATATACTATAGTTATTAAAATCGGACCGGATTGGCTGGTTCGACCGGGAACCGGTCACCGGGCCGGTTCGGTCTTGTCATCAGACCGGTATGCATTCGATCCGGTCAAGACCTGGTTGACCCGGATGGTTGACCCAGTTGACCCCATTTTTCATTAAAATCTTGATTTGATCAGTTCAATCGGTTCGATTTGGTCTGAAAAAAATATCTATTTAATTTTGACTTGACAAGACTCAAACTCAACCCCTCTTAATAGTTATTCGTTTTTCTTCCACTAGGCAAAAGATGATTGTTGTTTTTATATTTGTTTCAATAATGTATATTCATTTATCAAATCTATAAAAGTTATTACTTATTATTAATTTAACTAGAAATTTAATTAGTCTTATAAATCCATTATTGTTGTGACTTGCAAATTGAGACTAAAACTGTTATTGTTGTTCTATTATTGATTTATACTTTATCAAATTCTAAATTTGTTATGGTATGTTGTTGTAATCGGATCATAAACATGTACTATTTATTCAAGTCATAAATATGTTAAATTATAATATCATATATACGTTTTTTATTTTTATTTTTTAATATGTGCGGGTCAATCCGGTTCAACCCGGTTGAACCACCGACCCAGTGACTTGACCGGGTCGATACACGGGTCGGTTTTAATAACACTGATATATACACTGTAAATTCTTCGGTTGGTTTCCTATTTTATAAATTCAAATGATCCTACCCGTTTTTGGAAAATTTTCCAAATTACTAAATAATGAACATTGCTTTCTAATTTTACTCAATCTCCAGATTGGTTTCAATTTATACTAGTTTTCTAAGATGCTGTTCGGAACGGCGGCTTAACATTAAAACGCTCTCAGCAACAGCCTTTTAAGCTTTGTGGTCTTTCGCAGCCCCAAATACCAGTTATGTGGAATTTCCTTGCCAAAGAAACATTAGATGATGTAGCTAACATCGACCAAAACTAAGCCGGTGTAGCTAACATCGGC
Organism: Rhodiola chrysanthemifolia; assembly: GCA_033675395.1. NCBI lineage: Eukaryota > Viridiplantae > Streptophyta > Magnoliopsida > Saxifragales > Crassulaceae > Rhodiola > Rhodiola chrysanthemifolia. Next base: position 46,084,257 of record CM066208.1, on the reverse strand, counting down.
CAAACCTTTTTAGCATTCAACATAAAGTCTGCTTCATTCTCGGCGCCGGAAGCCTCGTTCCTCTTCACCTCCGGAAGCTGGGAAACTCTGCAAGAAAGCATCGGCATTTCCCCCATGCATATGCAACTGCTTCACAACAACAAGATCATCATGTTCGATCGGACCGACTTCGGCCCCTCAAACCTCTCTCTCCCTTGGAGCAACATGGTGCAGTTCTTGAAGCAGCATGGTGCTCTGATTTATTCTGAGCTTTGGCTTCGGACCGACTTCACAGCGCAGTTCTTGGAGCAGAAATGGTGCTTTGGTTTCCTTGGAGCTTTGGTGGACTGGGGCTGGACATCCAGACACCACCCGGGCAACGCTGGGCCAAGTTAACCAGACGCGCCCCAACAAAGGCCTGCAGGCCATGCACCCCAACCAAGTCTCAAGGCCCAAGCATAATTGCTTAAATTGGGAAATCCTTGTAGGTTGTTGGTGGTGGGAATTGAACACACACCCTTTAACATGACCTTGCAGGCAACATGTTAACCATATGGGCTCCCCAGCCCACCAAATTCAATATTCAAACCAAGTCTCAAGGCCCAAGCATAATTGCTTAAATTGGAAAATCCTTGTAGGTTGTTGGTGGTGGGAATTGAACACACACCCTTTAACATGACCTTGCAGGCAACATGTTAACCATGTGAGCTGCAGCTCATATGGTTAGCATGTTGCATTAAAGCACATGTTAAAGGGTGGAGGTCATGGGTTCAATCCCTGCCACCAACAACCCACTCAAGGATTTCCCCATTAATCATGCCATGTGCAATCAAGCCATGTGCAATTGGGCCCTTGAGCGAGGGTTGGAGTGCATGCCTGCAGGCCTTGTTAGGTAGACCAGTCAAGGCTACCATATCCGCCCAGTCCAGGCGGTATATAAATTAACAGCATGGTGCAGCTTTGATTTCCTTATAGTGTGGAAAATTTTCCAAACTCAAAATTCAAAATGTTGAAAACCAAAGCTCAGCATAAGTAGTTGTTGTGAAGTCGATCCGAAGTCAAAGCTGCCCCAAGAACTGCACCATGCTGCTCAGCATAAGTCAAAGCTCCACTTCTGCTCCAAGAACTGCTCCATGCTGCTTAGCATAAGCCAAAGCTCCACTTCTGCTCCAAGAACTGCACTGTGAAGTCGGTCTGAAGCCAGAGCATGCTGCTCCAAGGGAGAGAGGTTTGAGGGGCCGATGTCGGTCCGATCGAAAATGATGATCTTGTTGTTGTGAAGCAGTTGCATATGCATGGCGGAAATGCCGATGCTTTCTTGCAGAGTTTCCCAGCTTCCGGAGGTGAAGAGGAACGAGGCTTCTGGCGCCGGGAATGAAGTAGACTTGATGTTGAATGCTAAAAAGGCTTGGCCGCTGTTAGCTTCAACGACTTAGTTTTGGTCGCTGTTAGATACAGCATCTAATGCTTCTTTGGCAAGGAAATGCCACATAACTGGTATTGGGGGCTGCGAAAGACCACGCAGTTTAAAATGCTGTTGCTGGGAGTGTTTTAATATTAAGACGTCGTCCCGAACGGCATCTTGAACCCTTTAACTTAAATTTTTTTATAGGATTTAGACCCTGTCCATTTGAACTCTATTTTGTGATGGTTAAGATAAGATAAGTTACTTTCAATCACCATAAGTTACTTTCAGTTACTATAAGTGACTTTCAGTCACTATAAGTTAATATAAGTTTCAGTTAAGTTAAGTTAAGTTACTTTTAACATACCATCATCATATCATCATCATCATACCATCATCATACCACCACCATCATCATCATATCATACCATACCATCAGCATATCATATCATCATACCATCAGCATATCATATCATCATATCACCATCACCATCATAACATCATCATACCATCATCATCATAGTACTATTCATCACCATCATCACAACCATCATCATCATCAGTATATTACTATTCATCACTATCAGTATATTACTATTCATCACCATCGTAACAACCATCATCATCAGTATATTACTATTTATAATCATAATATTACTATTCATCATCATAATAATATTACTATTCATCATCATCATCATCAGTATATTACTATTCATCATCATATTACTATTCATCAGTCAATATAAGTTTCTATAAGTTAGAGTTCAAATGGACACTATAAGTTACTTTCAGTCACTATAAGTTACTTTCTGTTAAGATAAGATAAGACACTATAAGTTAGAGTTCAAATGAACACACCCTTAATCCTTTTAATCCTTATCCATTAAGAATCCGTTCACTAACGCGCCAGTCATATTTACCACCTTTAGCATAATCGACGACCACAATTACCTACGCGCTTTCTTTTTTACAATTTCCCTTTTTGTTAATGAAATATTTTGTTAAAACTCTACTTTTTTACCCAAAAAAAAAATGAAAACGACGACCCGCGCGTGGCCGCTCTTCTTCCCCAGTCATCCATCATATCTTTCTGTCCACGTGGCCCTTCAACCGAACTGAACCGTCATACAAAAAAAACCCAACCGATAAACAGACTCCACACGTGCGCTGCACCACGCACATATAAACGACGCTCGTTAAACCTTCCCGAGACCAGTCAACTAAGAGTCATGAGTCCAGAGAATGTCTGCGACAGGCATCGCCGCGAATCAGCCCAGCCGGGGATCTGTCCCTCCTGCCTGCGTGAGCAGCTGACCGCCTTTGTAGGAGGAGGAGGAGGACGTTGTTCGGATTCGTCTCCTTCGCTGTCGTATCATCTCCGCCACGGATCTGACATGGAGGACCGTGTTTCGCATTTGACCGCCCCCCTTCAGGCGGCGCTGAGGAAAAGCAACTCGATGACTTCGGCGACAACCGGTGACGAGACGCTGAAGAAGAAGAAGAAGAAAGGGTTTTGGTCAAGGTTGGCCAAGTTATCACGTGGTACAAGATATATAACTCAAACTGACTGACTTCCTTAGGAAAATGCTGCTGGCTACTTTTGGGAAAATATATTATTCAGATTACATTGGAATAACTGAGACTAGTTGTGTAACAAGCTGCTGAGTCTTTGCTGGTTGGAAATACAAATTTGTTCTCATGTTGGGTATAATAATGCCTGATTGCTTCATGCCAAACTGTGATTCAAAACCAAAATCAAATGCTGGTGATCCAAACAAAATCTTTAAGTAGAACAACATGTGCCCTTGGATGGTACTACTTGGCCTGGTCCAGGGACTATGAGCTTCTTCCCAGAGAGGACTGCTGGGGTTTTGTTACCCGGACCTTCCTCTGCCGTGACTTTGTTCTTGTTAACAATGTTGAAGATCTCGGTTAAGATGGTTGTGAAAGCTGTTTCGACATTAGTGGCCTCTAAAGCTGAAGTTTCCAAGAAGAACAATCCTTCCTTGTGTGCAAATTCTTTGGCGTCCTCTGTGGGTACTGCTCTCTGGCTCTCCAGATCACATTTGTTGCCAATCAGAATGATGACTATGTTTCTGTCAGCGTGTGCTCGCAATTCTTCAAGCCACCTAGCTAGGTATGTGATCAAAGCTCTGGCGCTTTGTGATGTCGTAAACCAACAGCACCCCTGTAGTATGCACTTGTGACTGCTCTGTATCTGCAGGGAGGGAGGCGGGAGAGAATGAATTAGAACATATCAGTAATGGAGGAGAGACTAGGATACATTGTGAATTACTTGTGAACTAATAAGTAATGACACTCGAATCTAGAAGATACTAAAGCTAATTATTTCAATGACCATTACTAACTATACTTATGCAATGAGTACAAAAGCTTCTTTCAAGCATTGAACTACAATGTTGTCATCCATGAATTCCTGTAATCAAATATCAGTTTGGCACATCAATACCATAATTAATTTAATAGCCGAACAGAAATCCAACCAACCAACCAACCACTCAATTCTATAACCCACACAGCAGGACCAATTCAGAGCAACCAACCAATCCCCCCAATGACATACAGAACAAAAGAAATCCAAACCAACCCCTCATACCAAACATAAGTAAGACCATGAAAGCACCTTTCTTGGCCAGCAGTATCCCAGATCTGAGCTTTAACACTCTTATGCTGTATTAAAAGCGTCCTGGTCTGAAACTCGACTCCAATGGTCGCTTTGGAGTCCAAACTGAAGTCCCCTCTATAGAAATTCATACTCGGAGCTCGATCAGAGATGATCGGAGCCAGATCGAAGAGAGCGAAATTGAAAGCGCGAAAGAAAAATTTTCTGGGAAATTTTCCGATTGATGAAAACACAGACGAATCTGCGTTTTTATAGTTTTCCCTAAAATACAATACAGCCCTCTAAGATAACAAAATAACAAAATCAAGTAGCCATAATTACACTAGGACACCCTGAAGAGAAGACGGCGTCGTCTTCAGCTGGACTTCAAACTGCGAACTCGCGCCAGGCTGAAACGACAACACTTTGCTCTTCTTGGCTGATCAGACTGGACACTTCGACGACAGCTCCGCTGCACTCCGCTGGTCCTCAGCCTTAATACCCCCCCTCAAGCGGGTGAGTGCAAAAAGTTGGAGACACCCAGCTTGAAGAGAAGACGATGAAGTTGATCGGCTGGAATCTGTTTAGTGAGTAAGTCTGCAGGCTGATCAGCTGTTGGAATGTAAGCCGAAACAATGACTTTGTTGCTGACATGATGCCTGACAAAATGGCAATCAATCTCAATGTGTTTCGTTCGGTCATGGAAGACAGGGTTCCAGGCAATATGGATGGCCGCTTGGTTATCACAGTGTAGAGATATAGGCAGAGGAACTGAAGCTTTCATGTCGGAAAGAAGACGAGACAACCATATAATTTCTGAACATGTTGCCGCCATACTCCGGTACTCAGATTCAGTAGATGACCTGGAGACAATTGCTTGTTTCTTTGTCCTCCAAGATACGAGAGAGTCACCAATACAAATGCAGAATCCTGTGGTTGATCTCTGCGTCTTGGGGCAGGCAGCCCAATCAACATCACAGAAGGCAGTCATAACTAGTTGCGAAGAGGCTGGGAAAAATAGGCCCTGAGCAGGAGCCCCTTTTATGTACCTGAGAAGCCTGTGTGCAGCCTTGAGGTGATCTGAATTTGGCACACTCATGAATTGACTGAGGATGTGAACAGAATGAGCAAGATCAGGCCGAGTAATTGTCAAATAGATGAGCTTGCCAACAAGCTTTCTGTAAATCATGGGATCTTCAATAGGGGAAGCAGCCGACAGCTGAGTTGATGCTTGATAGGAAGAGGAGTTTGAGCAGGCTTGCAGTTCAACATGTCTTGATCAGTGAGGAGGTCAATGACATATTTTCTTCGATGTAGAAATAGGCCTGTGGAATTCCTTGCAACTTCTAATCCAAGGAAATACTTCAATGTGCCCAAGTCTTTGATTTTAAACTTGGCATGTATGAAAGCCTTGATGTTGTCAATAAGAGCTAGAGAAGTACCTGTGAGTAGCACATCATCTACATAAACTAATAGAATGATGAACTCAGTACCTTCTTGGAGAGTGAACAAAGAGTAATCGGTCATGCTTTGCTGAAAACCAAATTCAAGTAAGGCTTCTGTAAACTTAGCAAACCATTGCCTAGGTGCTTGTTTTAAGCCATATAAGCTCTTAGTTAGCTTGCAAACCTTGCCTGCTTCCCTCTCAGTCTTAAAGTATCCAGGAGGTAGTTTCATGTAAACTTCTTCATCCAATGAACCATGTAGAAAAGCATTGTCAACATCAAGTTGAAAGATTGGCCAAGATTTGATAACTGCAACTGCCAATAAACATCTCACAGTGGGCATCTTTGCAACTGGTGCAAAGGTTTCATTGTAGTCAAGTCCCTCAATCTGGGTAAAACCCTTTGCCACCAATCTTGCCTTATACCTCTCTATGGTTCCATCAGACCTGATTGACCATAAGGATAGCCAAGAAGAATACAAGGAGTTGATCTGGGATCAAGTTTATCTCTTTGATGAGAGTTAGTATTCACATAGCATAGACACCCAATAACTCTTAGATGATCAACTGAGGGAGGGGACTGAAATAACAACTCAAATGGTGATTTGAATCCAAGAACAGAACTTGGGGATCTGTTTATCAGATAGGTAGCAGATAACACACAGTCACCCCAGAATATCTTGGGAAGATTGGACTGAAATCTAATAGCTCTTGCAACATCCAACAAGTGTCTATGCTTTCTTTCAACAACACCATTTTGCTGTGGTGTGTAAGGACATGAGCTTTGATGAACACAGCCTTTGCTAATGAGAAACTGTGTCAACAGAGTATTGAAAAACTCACTGCCATTATCAGATCTGAAGATCTTAATTTTCTTGTTGAATTGAGTATCAACCAAATTGTAGAACTGAATAACAAGAGTGGGAACCTCAGATTTCTGTTTCATCAAGAAGGTCCATGTATTTCTACTGAAATCGTCAACAAGAGTCAAGAAGTACTTACAACCAGTCATAGTACTTGTAGAGAAAGGACCCCAGACATCAGCATGAATGAGTTCAAATGACTCACTAGACTTATGATGACTAACAGGAAAAGACAGCTTGGCTTGTTTGGCCATAGGACAAACTGGACAATAAAAGTCACAATCAACTAACTGAACATCATGAGATGCAGAACTGAGAAGTTTCTTCAGCTTATTCATAGGTAGATGACCCAGTCTTCTGTGCCAAATGGTAGAGGAATCAGTCTTGATGGTAGCTGTACAGATGGATGTGTTAGATGAGCCAACTTCTAGGTGATACAATCCCTTGACCAGCCTACCAATCCCCAAGTTGGTCTTGTGGGCATGTCCTGGATCAGGCAGATATCCTTAGTAAATTGGATGAAGCAATCAGACTGAGCAGCCAACTTGTTAACAGAAATGAGATTAAATTTGAACTCAGGGACATAGTATACTTCATGCAGAACAAGACTATTACTCAAAGCAACTTTTCCAGCAACTTCAACAACACTAGTCTTTCCATTTGGTAGAAGAACTGAGCAATTGTTATCAACTTTATGAATATCAAATAAGACATCAATGTTGCAAGCAAAATGATCAGTAGCACCACTGTCAATGATCCACTCATTCAACTTATCATTTTGCTTAGAGGATAAGAAACAGATACCTGCCATATGAGCTGTCAATGCTCTATGTTTACCTCCATCAGTTTCATTTTTCTTCAGTAAAGCTATGAGTTGATTGATCTAAGAACCACTTAGTTGAGTAACTTGCTCAGCTCTGTTGCCTTTTGAGGTGCCACTATCAACAGAGTCATGGGAGGGGTCAACTGACACAACATTTGCCCCTTTCTCACCATTGACATTTCTGTTACTTGTATTCTTTCCTATGTACATTTTATGTCCAGGTGGATAACCATTTAGTTTGTAACAAAACTCTTTTGTATGACCACTCATCTGGCAATGAGTACAGAACAGTCTGCCTTTTGGTTTACTTTGAGAAGAGTTCCTCATTTGGCCCCTTGAGTCACCTTCTTGATGCCTGCTATACAGAGCTGATGCTTCTGAATAAGTAGCCTTGGTGACTGTTTGTTGACTCTCATCATTCAACACCATATCATAAACAACATCCAGGTTTGGAAGCTCTTTCAAGGCAAGGATATGAGTTCTTATATGAGCATGAACATCGTTAAGCCCCATAAGAAATTCAATCACTCTATCCTCTTCCCTTTCCTTTGCTCCAACTCTACAATTTATGCATTCACTGTCCTCATCACAGCCTATTCTCTTACTCATAGCATCAAGTTCTTTCCAGTAGTTACTAAGTTTCTCAAAGTAGGAAGCAACATCTAGATCACCTTGTTTGATGTTACTAATTTCCTTCTTGACATAAAACTTCTGTGACACATTAGAACCGACATATCTAGCATGTAAAACACGCCAAGCACTAGCAGCATCCTTAGCATGAAGAATATGACTAACAACCTTCTTAGATACAGAATTCAAAAGCCAGGTCATGATCACATCATTACATCTTTTCCATTTAGAAGCCAGAGTAGCATCAGATGGTTTGGGATGTTTACCTAGCACAAAATCCAGCTTCGAGCGGACGGACGGGGCGATTTCCATCGACTTTGCCCAAGAAACAAAGTTTTGCCTGTCAACAAGCACTTCACTGACAATCGACGAGCCAGTAATCTCAGTGTGGCTGACGAAATATGGATCATCCTCAGGCTGATTTTCACGAGCCCTAGCCATGACGAACGAACCAAGAAACACAGAAAAAGAAACAAGGCGATCGATCAAAAAACAGCAATCGATCTACAAGAAGCGATGCGGATTGAAGAACCTAAACTGCTACCATATAGAAATTCATACTCGGAGCTCGATCAGAGATGATCGGAGCCAGTTCGAAGAGAGCGAAATTGAAAGCGCGAAAGAAAATTTTTCTGGGAAATTTTCCGATTGATGAAAACACAGACGAATCTCCGTTTTTATAGTTTTCCCTAAAATACAATACAGCCCTCTAAGATAACAAAATAACAAAATCAAGTAGCCATAATTACACTAGGACACTCTGAAGAGAAGACGGCGTCGTCTTCAGCTGGACTTCAAACTGCGAACTCGCGCCAGGCTGAAACGACAACACTTTGCTCTTCTTGACTGATCAGACTGGACACTTCGACGTCAGCTCCGCTGCACTCCACTGGTCGTCAGCCTCAATACCCTCTAACAAATCGGGCCAGTATCTGGAACTTCCCCACCGCAGAATCTCCAATCAACACCAGCTTGAACACGTGACTAGCGTCGCCGTACGCCGCCATCTCTCTGCAGCTACTACTATAACACGGTTTGATTGGTTGAAATGATAAAAGAGGTGACGTGGAGTTGGGGAATGTCCCTGGCTAGTGATGTTATCGAAGCAGAACTTGTTTTAAGTTAGTGTGGGCTGGGCCGCTTTTGTTGGGCTCACATCCAAAAAATTAGTTAATGATGCAATGCAAGGTGGCATCCAATCCATCTAACTTCCTCTTCCAAATGAAGTGAGAGGTGAGGATATTAATGACATTTATTATAAAAGACGCAACCATCCTCTCTCTCATTTCCATAATCATAGAGACTCATCATATATATAGCTAGCTAGTTAAAATGGGTAGTGACGGTAAGGTTCTCCGATGGACGCCAAGCCCAACTGAATCACCCATCAAACAAGACCACCACGGCATTGACATCCCTCCTCATCACATTAACCCTAATTTTCCCTTCACAAATTCCCAACACACACCACCACCTTCTTCTGATCACCAAGACGGATCGGCCGCTTTATATCTTACATGGAACGATTTGTGGGTCACCGTGCCTGACCCTAAATCAGGTCAAGTAGATAAGGCTATACTTGAAGGCCTCACCGGTTATGCTGAGCCTGGAAATGTTCTCGCCGTCATGGGACCTTCTGGCTCCGGAAAGTCAACGCTTCTTGACGCACTCGCAGGTCCGTCCTCTAATCTTGTTTTTTATTTTATTTATTCAATGTTCAAGGTCATAATTGTAAGCATTAATTGTTATATATAGTATGTCTTAAAATACACATTCCCCCCCAGTTGGAGAGAGTGCTCAATGACTTTTGGGTCAATAATCAAACATCCTTTCTTTTGTTTTTTTCAGGGAGATTGGGTTCAGACACAAAGCAAGCTGGTCAAATTTTTATAAATGGTACACGACAAGTCCTTTCTTTTGGAACTTCCGTAAGTTAATAAATAAATGATTTTTTATTTATTTAATTAATTGCCTTACGTCTCAAGTCTTCTTCTTACCTTTTTGAATTTCAAAAAAAAGGTGATTTAATTACTTGATCAATCCTCAGGCATACGTGACTCAAGATGATACTCTAATGACAACCCTAACAGTCCAAGAAGCAGTCCTCTACTCAGCCCACCTTCAACTCCCTGCCACCATGTCCAACTCACAGAAGAAACAAAGAGCTGATTCCACCATCCGCGAAATGGGTCTGCAGGACTCCATCAACACCAGAATCGGGGGATGGAATGTCAAAGGCTTAAGTGGTGGCCAGAAGAGGAGAGTCAGCATCTGCATTCAGATCTTGACTCGTCCACAGCTTCTTTTCCTCGATGAGCCTACCAGCGGTTTGGACAGTGCTGCATCATTCCACGTGATGACTCGGATCATAAAGATAGCCCAATGTGATACAAGGAGGACCGTGGTCGCATCTATTCATCAACCTAGCAGTGAAGTCTTTGAACTCTTTCATAACCTTTGCTTGCTTTCTGGTGGAAGAACTGTCTATTTTGGTTCAGCACCAATGGCCAAAAAGGTATAGTATGCTCCAATCCAAAATATACAAGAGGGAGAGGGACCATATATATATATATTTTTTATTATCAGCACAATTACAGTGTTTTTATTTTATTTTATTATAATGATGTAGTTCTTTGCGTCTACTGGATTCCCATGCCCAGTGCTGAGGAATCCATCTGATCACTATCTCCGAACCATTAACAAGGATTTTGACGTGGTAAGCGAAAGTCTCTAGCACATATATATATATATATAGAGGAGTGTTCAAATGAGGACACCCTCTTAGGGTAAGGACGTAGGGACAAATCTCATCCATTAGATCATCATCCATCTAACCCCTCCGTGCTTTAAGGGCGCGCCACGTGTCCAAGTTCCCAAAATCCAATAAAGCAAATAGTAAAACCCACTACCAAAAAGCAAATAGTAAAACCCACTACCACATGTGACACGTGGCAGCTTGTGGATCATTGGATGAACCTCATCCAATGGCCAAGATTAGTCCCTACACCCTCACCATAAGACATGTCCTCAATTGAACGCCCCCCTATATATATATATATATATATATATATATATATATATATATAGGGGGGCGTTCAATTGAGGACATGTCTTATGGTGAGGGTGTAGGGACTAATCTTGGCCATTGGATGAGGTTCATCCAATGATCCACAAGCTGCCACGTGTCACATGTGGTAGTGGGTTTTACTATTTGCTTTTTGGTAGTGGGTTTTACTATTTACTTTATTGGATTTTGGGAACTTGGACACGTGGCGCGCCCTTAAAGCACGGGGGGTTAGATGGATGATGATCTAATGGATGAGATTTGTCCCTACGTCCTTACCCTAAGAGGGTGTCCTCATTTGAACACTCCTCTATATATATATATATGTTGAACTTGAACATATTCTTGCTGATGTATGAAATGAAACAGAACGCTGATGAGCAAGGGAATGGAGTCCAGACAAGCAGCAGTGTGGAAGAAGCTATTGATGTACTTGTGAAATCCTACAGCTCTTCGGAAACTTGCCAGCTAGCCCAACAAAGGGTTCTCGAGATATGCCAGAGAGTGAGTCACCACATATTCAATAGCCATCCATACTTGTTACTTTTTTTTTTTTTTTTTTTTTTTTTTGATGTAATCCATACTTGTTACTTAATTAGCATGTTTTAAAAATGTACGGAACAAGTGACATCAAACTGATTGCTTGCTTTACAGAAAGGAGGGAAGATGGAGAAGAAAGGAAGCCAAGCAAGTTTCTTAACTCAGTGCATTACACTTACCAAGCGGTCATTTGTGAACATGTATCGTGATATGGGGTACTACTGGCTTCGCCTTGTCGTCTACATTGCTCTTTGCTTGTGCGTAGGGACTCTCTTCTACGACATTGGCCATTCCTACGGATCGATTCAGGTACAACTTATTTTTTTTTGGTCAGCAAAAAACTAAATAGGATAAATTCAAGACGATTCAGGGGCCACTGATCAGCTAAATCCTTGCATAAAAAGACCAAAGTGACTATAACCCAATTAAGTGCATTCGGTATTTGATCAACCTCAGGCTAGAGGATCAATGCTTATGTTTGTTGCTGCATTTCTAACCTTCATGGCCATCGGTGGATTTCCATCTTTCGTCGAGGATATGAAGGCAAGAGTTCACAGTTTTGAACTGTTAAATTCATCAGAAAATTCTTAAAGTGATGCCTGTAATAATCACAACTCTGTTTATTTTTTCCTCTGCCACTTCTCAGATCTTCGAAAAGGAGAGACTAAACGGGCACTATGGTGTGACAGCATTCGTTGTCGGGAACACAGTATCATCCATCCCCTACTTGCTAATGATATCTCTGATCCCAGGAGCCATAGCATATTACTTGGCCAAACTGCAAGGTGGGTTCGACCATTTCATCTTCTTCGTGTTGACCCTTTTCGCGTGTATGCTGGTAGTGGAGAGCTTGATGATGATAGTAGCAAGCATTGTACCAGACTTCCTGATGGGCATTATAACCGGGGCAGGAATCCAAGGCGTGATGATGATAGCAGGAGGCTTCTTCCGCCTACCCAAAGATCTTCCCAACCCATTCTGGCGATACCCTATGTACTACATTGCCTTCCACAAATACGCATTCCAAGGTTTCTACAAGAATGAGTTCGAAGGACTCACATTTCCCGATGATCGAGCAGGGGGGTCAGCTCAAATCTCTGGAGAGCAGATTTTGAAGGATTTTTGGCAAGTGGAAAGTGGCTACTCTAAGTGGGTTGATCTTGCAATCTTGCTAGGAATGGCCGTAGTATACCGCGTTATTTTCTTGGGTATCATCAAGACGGTCGAGAAGGTGAAGCCTGTGATCAAAGGCCTCATGCTTCCTGCTACTAAAGTCTAAAAACACCCTCAAAGTTGTGGAAGGCCCCATTGGACAAGGTGAATAATCATGGCCACGGAGCGTCTCCTACGCCATGGCTCTACTCTGAGTCTGAAAATTTAGCTGTTTTCTGTATACAAATTTATCCCATTATCTGTAATATTTTTTGTGTTTTGGATTATATTTCAAAGAGTGGCAAATTTCAAAATATTTATGGACTCATCATAACCAATAAAGAAAAAAAGCAAAACTGGAAGAGACGTCGTCTAAACGTTGTCGTTTGGCTCCTATCCTGTTGCAATAAATCCTCGTAGCTTCGAGAAGCTTCAGCGACATGTCGTGGAGGAGGAGCACGAGGTGTACGGCGGGGAGATACCTGACGTCGATCCTCAAAATGGCGATGTTGATATGTCTGGGGTGGACGATGACGCCGTCAATGTAGGTTTTTTTTTAATAATCTTAATTTCGCGATTGCCAAACCCTATACGTTGATGATGGTGGTGGGAGTTGCATCTGTAATGTCCATGATTCTGTTTCGAGATTTTGATTAATGGCGTTGTGCAGGAATTGGATGAGATGAAGAAGAGGTTGAAGGAAATGGAAGAGGAAACGGCTGCCCTCCGTGAGATGCAGGCCAAAGTTGAGAAGGAGATGGGGGGCACACCTGGTATTTTATCTTTCTTCTTGTTCTACTTATTGAGGCTATAAAGTTTTCATCTTTATTTTATCTGTGAATTCGTGTTCTCGAAATTTTTCTTGTTCAAATTTAAATAGAGTGACTTAAATAACCTTATTTCTTCTTATGAGTTGTTATTCGTTCTCTCAGATCCTGCTATTTCGGCAGCCTCTCAGGCCAGCAGGCAGCAGGGAGGAGGTAGATTCAAGATCAGTATTTGTTGGAAATGTGAGTATCAGCATTCATTTTGCACCTTCAACTTCAATTTGCTAATCCTTTTATTTTATATTATTATTTACTACTATTCATTAATTCACTCCTCTGTTCTTACTAGACTGCTCATATTTTCTCTAACTATTATAATGATGAAATGGTTTATGTGGGTGCCAATAGACTATGTTTTCAATAATTTGGTTCTTATATATCAGTTTCCGTTCTTATGTGATTTAGTTTCATGAATGGGTAGTATACCACGGAGGATAGTAGGACTTAATTTAGTATTCAGTATTCACTTGTCGACTGTATAAAAATGTGTTCATTTCTCTTCAAATTTACATGCGATGTCTGCTCAACTCTTTTCTGGCTACAGATCGCAGGATCATTGTTAACCCTTCAAGCCATTTGTATAGATGTGATGGAGTTTTGTAATGTGATTTCAGTATCTCCACCCGGAGATGATGTAACATTATCTTCGTGATAGCTAGTATGAAACATCTTGTAAGGTTCATTGGAGGGATGCAGAAAAAAAAAAGGATGAGAAAAAAGTACAAATAAAAATGAGAAGAAAAAAGACTCCTGATACTCGAAAAGAAAAAAATGAAATAAAGGAGAATAAGAAGAAAAAAAAAAGAGGTGAATATATGGAGTGTTGTCGTGGGAATGGGTTTTGGATTTGCCCACTAAGTTGATCACAAGAGTGGAAATATGAGCTTATTCATTTGGACTTCAAGACGTGAGGAGCTGCATGCAAAGTTAATCTGAGAGCCTCCCATTTGGATCAAGCAGCATGACTTGTTTTTCAAAATGAGCAATGACAAGCCACGGGATGTATGATGCGGTGCCCAATTGGTATTAGGCTAATTCATTATGATTTTCACCCTTAGGATCCTAGAATTATTATTTGAATGCTTAAACCAAACTGCTATTCCAGTTTCCACAAGATTTTACTGTAAATAACCTTATAGATGCTCTCATTGGTTTCTTCAACTGAGAATTACTATTGATGTCTGTGTGTAAGAACCGCAAATTTCAAATAACTTAATCTGTAATACTGTGTGCCACTTCCTGGAAATATAAATTTGGATCATGTTTCCAACTGATTGAGTCTGTGTCACTTCTTGGTTGGTGGCAAGTTGGTGAAATTAAACTCAGTATTTGGTTATGTTTCAATTTTATTTTCGGTGTGTTTGCCTTCCAGGTTGATTATGCATGCACACCTGAAGAGGTGCAGCAGCATTTCCAAGCTTGTGGCACAGTGAGCTATCCTCACTGACAAGTTTGGCCAGCCCAAGGGTTTTGCTTATGTGGAATTTCTCGAGGTTGAAGCTGTTCAGGAGGCACTTCAACTGAATGAGTCTGAACTACATGGCCGTCAACTGAAGGTAGCTTTTCATTTAGCGTGAAGATTTTGGCGTTGATCTGAAGACAATACAGGAATTTTGGTATGTTTCATTAGGGTCTGATGTCATTTTTCTAATGCTTTGCCAAACAGGTGATGGCCAAAAGGACCAATGTCCCTGGCATGAAGCAGTACCCCACAAGGCGATTTGGTCCTCAGTCTCACATGGGATACCGATTCAGGCGCCCATATGTACCTCCTTATATTTCTACCCTCCCTATGGATACCGGTAATCCACGACTTCATTTATCCCCCCCTTTGCACCAGTACAAATCATATGGTTACTATTAATCAACAAGTGTACAGGAAAGTTCCAAAATTCAGAAGATCGGCCACCTTACTACTAAATGATGAATCAAGTCGAGAGTTGTTCAGCAATATTTACATCTTATAACAATAATTTGTGTAGACGGCTTGTTTCTTGCAAGTGCTCGTAGGGTTAGTCAAAAAAAAAAAAAAAGTTAGTATTGAAACACAATTTTCTTTCTGAATGGTGGATTAAAGATTGTCATTCTTTTAGTTGGAGTAAAAGTCTATTAAACTTCAAAAGGAAGAATACATTTGTACATGAAAGCTTTTTTTTCTCAGAGCTTGTTTGCAATGGCAGAGTGGCTTGTGTGAACCTTTAAAGGTGTTAAGTGTGGGCTGAAGGAGCGGGCAGTGGTGTGAGAGTACTTGTGACAGGGATTTCTCACCAATCTGATAAACTTCTTACTTCAATATCTAGTTCCATTTTTTAGCTGCTTGCATGTATCACCAAATTGAAAGGATTGATTAACATCGGCTGTCCGCACAAGTGATGGGTAACAAAACAGGCAGCAAGCAACAACTTGAGACACCAGAAAATTTGAAACAAGAAACAAATTAATGATCCAGGCAGGAGCAACGGTGAAAGACAGTCGTCATCTTCTAAAGGTAAGGCGTTTTATTTTGTAACAAGTAACTGGTTTTAAACAGAAGAGATCATAGCGATATCCAACATGCCATGCAATATACGCATTATGTAGTTGTTGTTGTTGGCAACAACAAGTTGAAATAAAACAATGGTGCATTGCTTGTGTTGACCAGTGTCAAATTTTATTAAAAGTTTTTGGTTTTAGTTATTAAAATGAATATAATAATAAAAATAAAAAAGTGAGAAAGGCGCATGGAATCCGTGCAAACGAGTCTTTCCTTTCTTCTTCTTCTTCTTCCCCGCACGCAACTCTCTCTCTCTCTCTCTCTCTCTCTCTCGTGATCTCCTCCTCCTCCTCCTTCTCATATTGTTTCCGCTTGAACACAATCCCCATGGCCTACGACGACAATCATACTCCTCAGCTACTCAACAACGACGATGACATAGACGATGAAGACACCGAAGAAGAAGAAGATGATGATGAAGAAGATGGACAATTGAACATCGTCGTTGAAGAAGACGAGGAGGACGATGACGAGGAGGAAGAGAACGCATCTTTCAATTCTCATCCGACCACGGCTTTACCTGCCAACATCCCGAGTATCGTCGAGGTTCTACCGGAATCTATGGCGAAGAAACTCACGCATGATCAGGCACGGAAGCTTTTTCAGCGGCTATGGACCGACGAGGACGAGATCGGTCTCCTACAAGGATTTCTAGAGTATTCCACTCAGCGAGGAACCTCCCAGAACAACCCTCACGACACCGCTTTGTTCTATGACCAGATCAAGACCAAATTGCAGCTGGATTTCAACAAGAATCAGTTGGTCGAGAAGCTTAGGAGGTTAAAGAAGAAATACAGAAACGTTCTGGCAAGGATTAGTTCAGGTAAAGAGGTTTCTTTCAAAACTCCTCATGATCAAGCCACCTTCGAAATTGCTACTAAGATTTGGGGCACCACTCACACTTCCATCGATCAAATACAACACCAAAACCTTCACCGTCGGATCGATGTTGATGATGATGATATGCCTCCAAATTTCAACCCAACCACCACCACCACTAACCTGAATTTTGTTAACATCATCAATCATCATAGTGATAAAGTTTCCGATGAGAGGAAGTCACAACACAAGTCTAATAAGAGAATCAGAGTGAAAATGGATGGTGCTGTGCCTACTAGTTCAAGTCATGCTCATATTCCAATTTGGCAGCCAATCACGATTGAGGAGGAGACGGTGGTGAAGAAAAGAATATCTCCCCTCTTCAGGGAAATGTATGAAAGATCTCGAGGTAGAGGGTTTGGAGATGGGATTGTGAGCCCAATGCCATTGAGTTTCGCTAGTCCTGTTAACATGGATGATAAGTGGAGGAAGCAACAGATTCTCGAACTTGAAGTGTATTCTAAGCGACTTGAACTGGTGCAGGAACATATCAAGCTGACATTGGAGCAGTTGCGGTCAATGGGATCCATATTCTGATCTGGCATTAGGGAGGATTCTCTTTCCTTTCAGTGCATAGCGTTGATCCAGTACTATCAATAGTGTTCTCTACTAGATTTCCGATTCTTGCCTGCGTCTCAGTTCTTAAGCTTTTTGCTAAACTGTTATTTAAGCTAGAGTTCGGTTGAAAATAAACATAAATATTTTGATTTAACTTTTATCGCAAACAGGATGCCTTGGTTTATACGTATGTCTTTGTTTAGTCAATTACCTTCAGAGTGCCCTCACCTTGGATATAAGAGTTTCAGCATCTTGAATAACAATCAGGGTAGAATGGAGAATAGGAAATTGTTTGATCATCCCCTCAAGTCCCAACTATAGAGTTGGCCTGTAGTTTCCGTGATTTGTTCAATTTCTTTCAGCGTCTTGTGACTAGTTCAACTGAGGTTACCAAATATCGAGGCTTGAATGCAATATGCCAAGGATTATGGTCCAGTCTAGGGTTACCCGGACCACTCTGTATTCATTTTTGATTAGTTACCACCTTAGCTAACTATAGATTAATAATACCACCAGCTTCATTGATGGGTAGCTTTCCACTTTAAGCAGACGAATAAAATGGGGATCTCAACATTAAAATTAAAGAAAGGCAACTGCCTTTACCATGTGCTAACCTAAATCAACCTAGCTGGTTAAACAGAGTTGTATGAAATGTTTAAAGCTCTTTGCTGGGTCGCGGTTTGACTTATTAATTTATTTGCAATAATTCCATCATCACATGTCAAGTATGGTGAAGTTGTTTGCTTGCTCGCTCGCTCAGTATTTATAAGTAGAGTTTGACTAGCTGATTACCTTCTTTCATCATCATTATTCGATTCGCCTCCCTTAATTACTTATCATCCTTGGCTATTGAGCAAAAACCAGCTATCATAGTTGAACTCCAGCCGCTGCTACGCCCAAATTTTAACAGTACAGGTTCCTGAAAATACTATACCAAACACATTCTGCCGTTATGCTGTTTGAGTACAAGATGGATTGAAAGATTAACGATTATCGGTAACATGGTTGCTGGCGAAGTTTACAAGCTAAAAATGCCCCAAAGTTGAGGACGATGGGAAATCGCAGTCTAACGGTTACAATCTGAATACCAGAAAGTCGACAGTTCTAACCCATGGATACGACATGAGTTTGATAATTGTCCATTCCTTGCTAATACAGTGGAATTTAATTTTATTTAAAAAAAAAAAGAAGCTAGATACAACAACTCATTTTAGTTTATGAACTGTCCAAAAAACATGAGAAATCTATGAGATAACAATAATAATAATAATTGCTGCATGATGAAATGGGTTATATCATTAGAGCACATAGAGATGCAGGAATCATGCACTTGGGACTTTACCAGAATGATCAAAGGGCCAGCTAAAAATACTTGGATCCAGAAGGGGGTGTTGGTGGTAACCGGTTGGGAGTGTGACGCCCATTCGAGCTGGATCTCTGACTCGCACTGCCATTCTCACTGTAACGACCCGCTGAGTCTGACCTTGAATATGCTGATCCATTGGCTGCTGCATCAAAGGCAGAACGCCATTCGTCCGAAGGTTGGCCATTTGTTCTGGGGCTAAGTTCTGTGATAACAAATCCATTAATTGATGATACGCTAACTGTGCCAGTAAGCACTCAAAAGCGTAAAAAAATTAAAAAGCTTTTGTATCCAGTAAAGCTCGATATTCAGATACTTGGAGGATAATGGGTAGTACCTGATCCATTTGACCACTCTGAGGCAGAAGCTGCTGCACTGTTGTCATGAATACTAAGTTGTCGTGTCAATTTTGAAAGCAGAACAGATTGTTTTTGAACACGCTCCCTTCTCAGCTTCGCATTCTGGTCTTCTTGAAGCAGAGCTTCAATTCTTGCTGTGCTCTGCCCACTAACAGAAAAACAAAATACACTCGGGCAGCTGAGTAACTTTAGTCATACATGATGGGGGGTTAGAATTCAGCTAACACTATCAGTTGAAATATCATTTTTCTAGATAAATATGGACAGAGGAGCACCGAATCGTAAATAAGATTACCTGATAGAGCTGTACAACTGGTTTAACATGTCTTCCTTGGCCTTTTCAACTTGACAAAAAACAACCGCCTGATCAATTAAATCCATTATTTAAGGACTCACTATTATAAACTTATAATAAAATGATTAATAAATAAACTGTACTTACTTTAGGCACATTAGCTGCAAGGCTGTTCAAAACTGCTTCCACGTAGCCACGAACTTCTTGTGCCATCCACCGTAGTTCTTCTTCTGGGTCAACAGGCCTTCTCATCATAGTATCCTGATATATGGAATTTAAACAACTCAAAGAGGATATCTACTATGCAGCAAATCCATACTCATTAACAAATATTATTTGAATCTAATATCAGTGTCACACCAAATATGACTGGGACATCAAAAATACAATCCACAAGCACTAACCAGCGAACCGTCAGAATGACTTTGTCGCATGGTTGGACCAGATTCAGCTGGCCTACCCTTAGCTGTACTTCCATTGGATGGTTCAACTACATATCCTAGCTTAATAAGCCATTCAACTTTATCAGCCACACTCTCAGCCTTTAGCAACACACTGTTATGAGCTGCATCGCATTTTGTAACAGTCAAGCTCCACGTAGAGATAACAGGTTGACACAAGGAGATTAACATTGCTAGAATCAGGGAATAGGTAGTTTAACCGACCTTTCAATACAGTCTTGTAGGGTACTTTGTTAGTTATTTTGAATGCTAGACCACTCCCCTTGCCTGAATCTGGACCATTGGCCTTCTTGTCCTTCTTATTTTTTGAGGGAGCTTTGTCCTCTTCAGAAGCCTCTTCAATAGTACACTCCTGCATTTGATAACAATCTTAAAAAATGAAAACCAACCCTTGTTTGAGGATTCTTAGTATAGCTAATTGTTTGTGGTTTCTTGTACTATCAAGAAAAACACAAACCTCCAATGGAATGACGCCGGAAAAATGTCTCTCCTCTTCCTTTTTGGTATAACCAAGCTGTAGAAAACCATTAAAAAGGCATTCAGATTTCAGAAGAAAAATCAACAAATAATTTGATGGGGATTTCATGTAATGTTTAAAAGATGAAAAGGTGATTCATACTATCACACTGCATCACCTTGCCAGTTTTTTTATTCAATACAAACCATCTGCGCTTCCACCCATTACTTTTAGTACTCTTCTTCAATAAATAGCCTGAACAAAGCAGTAAACACAAATCAGTTAAGAGCCAAGTTGAAAATAAAATCTTAATGTTCTCAACGCATTATGCAAGTGTTGAATGCATACTGCTCAATTACTCATCGCTATGCCATTTTTACGATAGTTCAATATTGTCTATGCCATAGATGTCACATAGAACTTAGAAGTCATTATTTTAAAAAATTTGTTTGACAGAAGTTAATCATTGCTTGAACATTGTCAATCGTCATCATGTAATCTCATTTCATACGTAATGCTTGACAAGCCTAATGAAGTGTCATTTTTTTAAAATAATATTTCCAAACAAAATAATCTGCTGGAGGTAACCAAACCTGCAGTTATTTCACCCCCTGGACCCGCAGTCTTTAAACCAGAAACCTCTTGTACATCTTTCTCTGGCTGACCCGACTGATCCTTTTGAGACTTGAGACTTCCCCCGCCTGTCTGAGGACTTGTTGCCTAAAAGGCACATCTATTAAGTCATATAAAATGATATTGGTGCCATCGTAGAAACAGGAAATTCACTACTGTGTTTTATTAAAATTATCAATGACATTCAATCAAATAGTACCCTGTTATGCAATGCATCAGCTTCACCTCCTTTTTTCGACGATCGACTTCTCAGTTCATCCTCTCGGCGTTGCCTCTCCATCCTGGAAGATTCAATATCAAAAGTTACATTTCTTAGTGAAAAGGATATAAATTTGGGAGCATATACATAGGATGTCGAAGCTTCAATGCAACAACCTAAATTAAAGGCTTTGGAGATCAATTTTTTTATATCTAAAATATAAGCTGATTCAAAATCTTGTAGATCCCGTTATCCAAAAAAAAAATCTTGTGGATCCCTTTATGTTAAAATTACTTTATTTTCCTGGAATGGTAAACTCCACCTGAGGTGGATAAAAGTACCTTCTCACTAAGGACATGTGTTATTAGTTGCCATTTATATATACTGTATAAAGAGATCAAGTACCACACACAAACTGAGAACAGGACCATGACCCATATTCAATCGAAAAAGGGACTCATTTCAGAAGAATGCTAGATGCATGGCTGCCAAAGCCGTGCATTGGTGTTACCTTCTTTGGACTAGGCGAATAAAGTGCTGTGGGGGGACGAATGCTCGTTCCATGTCAACCAAAGCAACAACCATTTTCTTAGCCTCACTTTTAAAAACATCTAGTGCACTTGTTGCAATTGTCACCACCTGATACAAAACTGAAAATAAGTCCACAAAGAGAGGGGCAAACCCAACAAAATTATCACAGAGAATCATACAACGTGCAGCTGATGATGATCAAATTTAGTGAAAATGACACGTGGTGACGGTATTGGTCTTAAAAACATGCTATCTAGTGAAAATGACATGTGATGACAGTATTGGTCATATACCTCTCTTTTAAAGGGAGGATACCTTCCAAGGCCTGGGGTAGCG
This sequence comes from Rhodiola chrysanthemifolia, assembly GCA_033675395.1. Lineage (NCBI taxonomy): Eukaryota > Viridiplantae > Streptophyta > Magnoliopsida > Saxifragales > Crassulaceae > Rhodiola > Rhodiola chrysanthemifolia. The sequence continues at coordinate 46,062,300 of CM066208.1, read as the reverse complement.
TTTGCAGCAGCAGAAACTATGTCTACCAAAACTCTGTGCACCTGATTTCATATACAAAACTTTGAGTGAGAAAATGCATTCAATATACAAATTCAGACATGAAATCAATATCATGTCATCCTCGCCTCATCAACACAAAGCTTTGATGGCTCTTTTGCGAGCTCCAGGACAATCTTTATTAGTGATCTCAGACCTTTCTCTGGAGATATAAGATATGGTTGATAACCATCCGCTTCAAGTACAATCTGATTAAGAAAAGAGCATTAGACGAGACAACTCATATGAAAGATTCATCAGCAAAAGGGCATAATGATGTCAAGAATTGTCATACTCTTTTAACATTACTGATATCAAAATGTCTATCCAGGGGGAGTTGCTTGATCCTGTTCGGGAAATTTCCCTCGAAACTGGCTACAACCTTCCAACCAGCTCCCTGAAATAAACCAATTTTAAAAGCATCCGAATAGACTTTACAAATAATTACATAATGAATTGATAAAGAACAGAATCCGTCCCAGGAGAGAAACTGGTCATATGCATGTCACTGGACAAACATTTCAATCGAAAAAAGAAGTGAAGTTACAATGTTTAGCTGATTTTAGGCTACCAGATACATGGGACGAGTCAAGGAGCACCAGGTTTTTATTTCAACTTCTATAAGTAACCCAAACTTCTTTACATAAATAGAGGAAATTAAACACTAATGAGAAAAGATAAACTTATCAGAGTTAGAACTTATAAATATAAAATACAAATATACACTGCCACACTTGAATTTAAAGGCTGATACTCCATATTTTGTTTCAGCTTGAAGTGAATATTAAAAAAGGGGATACAGCATATGATGGCCTTGGAAATATCGAAGTTATCCACAGAAAACGAGACAAATACACAGTTAAACTCTACTATACGAGTAGCGCCTAGCCGCCTACCTCACCCCCGGCAATGTGTTGGAGAAATTTATCCTCAAATTCACGACAAAGTTCCAAAGCTATAGCCCTAGTACCTTCAGCACTATGCACCAATTGCTCACCAAGTCTCACAAGCTCGTCCTCAACGACCTGTGACTTACCTTGCAACCTAAAGTGCATAATAGTCACGATTCATTATTGTAATCACTAAAATCCTGAAAGTTAACTACTTCAAGAAATTCAAACTCTGCAGGGAAGACCAAATAGAGTAAATCAATATCAAACAACATTAAAAACTCACCCAGTAAGCAGGTTGGGAACTCGAACTTTCATGCGGTTACGAATTTGATGAGCCAGCGAATCTATTAATGCCACTCTCCCAAGCTTACTTTGTGGAGCTCCTGTCAATATTGATTTCAGAGTCTCGCTTTCAGCCTTCCAAGCAGTTTCCAAAGAATTATCTGATCCAACAGAGCCGGACTGCGCAGAAGCTATAGAAACAGATTGACCAATTAAAGCAACCCATGGGATATCAGCTGTCTTAGGTGGGCCTTGATTCAACAAGAGAGCCTGGACAGCTGCAAGTGCCTTGGGTTCTGAAGCAGCTTGATCTATTTTACTGATAACACCAAGCGTTCTGGTACCTAAATTGATATATTCAATTAGCATCAATCCGCATAATATAAATGTTCGATAATATAGAATCATAGTGAACCCACCATCTGCATCATATTGTTTGGCTACTCTAAGGGCTCGAGAAGAAGAAATCTCTGGTGCTTGGGCAGCAGGGACAACAACAAGCAATATGGCGTCGTTGTGCTCCGCATAATCACTTATCTAACACACAGAACATTAAATTTAGGCAGAAGTGATGATGGATGCATCAGAGTGGGACTGTGGCTAGCACTCACCACTGAATCATCCATTGCACGTTGTTCCAGTCCAGGTAAATCAATCAGTTTTAGTGGAGGAGCTGAAAATAGTAAACCAAACTAGGCTCAAATAATTATTCACATAATGACAATACATAATCATGGCCCATTGACCGGGTTGATTCAATGAATTTCCCTGTTCGTTAAACTGTTGATGTCAGCAAAAATCAGTTTGTAATTCCCAACTGCACTTTTAAGTTGATGTGTCAAGACTCAAGAAGCCTGTTTGTCGCTGCTTACAAGCCCTAAACCCAAACACTTATGCAGTAAAAATTAAAAGACAAATTCGAATTTGAAATTTTCTGAATCCGCTCAAGACTCGAGAGTAAATTTTTCACTTGAAATCCAAAAAGGCATCTGCCAAACAGTCTTGCATTTGAAATATGTATGTAACAATGTGTCAAGACTCTTGAAAACCCGCGCATTCAAACATGAGCATTTCAATGCCTCGATGAACAGGCACGCAAACTTTCAATTACAATCACTAAAATATAGGAGCTAACTATCTTATCTTACGTGTTACTAAAAATTCCAACAAACTACAAAAAACGCAGACCTGAACTCGTGCGAAGCTTCAAGTATATTTCATCGCGCCCCCTACCAGAGGAACCTTTACTCAACCTATCTTGAAGAGAGTGCCGGAGAGCACCTGAGAAGTCATGAGATGAATACATATGTAACAAAAATGAAGGCACCTTGTCAGGAAGCATGGCATTATTCAACTTCAAACAGGATCACTTCAACAAATTCATCTTAACTTAACATAGGAAATGATTGAGTGCAATTATGTTACTATGGAGGAATCAATTATCATGATGACAATAACTAACTAAGTGATACAAGTATTTCATGTCCATCCGGATCAATGATTAGGTGAAATCTAAATGATCATGAAGATGGCCTAATAAACCATGTAATGGTTTTCACTACATCAAAAAAAAAAAGATCATGTACAAGCTGACTAATACATCAAGGCTGAGATGGACACCAGAGCAAAACCTTACTACATAAAGTTGTCATGGTTCAATGTTATTTCAAAAGTTGTTATTGAATAACCATAAGACTACTCTATTAATCTTAAAGATAGCTTCTTAGTAAGAATGTACTTGGAATGTCGAGGCATCAACAATGCGGAGTTGAAGATTGTATTATGCCATGTTTCTCAGAGAATATAAAGTTTATAGCGAAGTTGTTTGGAAGAACTTACTTGACGAAACTTCCTGCGTTTTGCTATCAATTTGGAGGAAGATTTTTCCACTTCGAGAGCTATCTCTATGTAAGTCGATCGATATGGGAGCTCGGGTGGCACCATTTTCTCCCGTAGGCTGAAAGAAAAATATTTAGTGATATTATAACCAAGAGACCTGATAAACATATCTAAATATAGATCTGGCGTGATCGATCTGTGACATACCAGAACAGGATGTCCAATTATACTGTTCAGGACAGCAGATTTGCCAGCACCCTGTATAATTCAGGGAAATGAAATAATTATTATCCTGGGTTATTAAAATAAGAATCCATCACATATGGAAGGCCGAGACATGAGAAAGAGAAATAGCACACAGTGTAGATGTTCTCTTATTTGGTTTCCTCTACATCCTCCTCATGGGGCATCTTAAAATCAGATCCAAGAAAACTATTGAGTAATAAATGCAGATGGGATGAATTGATTATTGTCTCCTACTATTTTTAGCCATTCTAAACCACTACAATACGACGAATCCAACCACAAAAACGGTTACAGAGTGCCACAATCAAAAAAAAGAAAAAAAAACATAAGCTTACGATGCTGCCAAGCGCCACGACGTTAAGAAACGTGGAACTTCGCCGGGACGAGGTCGAATTCTCATCGACGTCCTCATCTGCCAGTAACGCAGATGCTTGGTTTATCGATTCAGACAGCTTCAAAAGCTCATCAATCGCCTCCATTTTCTCCGAAATCTCCGGGATCAGGTCGTATCGAAAATTTCCGCTCAAAACCCCTAAAATCACCAAGAATTCACGGCAGCCAGCAACCAGATCTACGAAAGAAAATAAACCAAGAGTGGCCGTCTAGTCAACACGGAACCAACTGAGTCGGAAATGGAAAAATCGGAGTAAACAAAACCCTCGGTCGCTTCGAAGCTCTATAGCTCTCTCTCTATCTAACTTCCCCCTTCTTCTCTTCTTTCGTTGATTTTTTGAGTTTTGAAAACTCAGACGGTTGTCTTGGTGCTCGGATCGTCTACTGCGCATATTTGTTGCTTCTCGTTCATTACGGCGTCGTTTCAGGACTGATTATCTTACTTTAGCAGTTAGCACTCAAACTCAACGACGGCTTACTTATGTCTATAGACTATATATCTACAAATTTGAAGAAATCAACAACAACAACAACAACAAAAAAGCCAGTCACCACCACAGCCACTCAAAAAAGCAGTTGCAGACTCCTCCATGGCATCCATGACGTCATCATCAACTTCCGCAACGGTCTCCCGCCACCGCTCCCTCCCGCACCGGATATTCTCCTCCCTATCCTCCATCTCTCCCTCCTTCGTATCGTTCTCCTTCCACCGCCGTCCTCTTCCGACGTCATCTTCCTCCAGTAGAAGATCCACTCCGGTCGTCTCTCTACTCCAGGCTCTCATTTTCGACTGCGACGGCGTAATTCTTGAGTCGGAGGACTTGCATCGCCAGGCTTATAATGACGCGTTTGCTTACTTCGATGTTCGATGTCCTCCGTCTGCCGATAAGCCGCTTAATTGGAGCTCCGAGTTTTACGATGTGTTTCAGAACACAGTTGGCGGCGGGAAACCTAAAATGCGCTGGTGATGATTTTCCTGGTCGGGGTTTCTGATTCTAGTAATTTGAGCTTAAGTTTAATTTTTTTTTTTTTTTTTTTTTGGTTGAATAAGGTATTTCAAGGAGCATGGCTGGCCAACTTCAACAGTGTTCCAGAGTCCCCCAGAAGGTGATGAAAATAGGGAAAAATTGATTGATATACTGCAGGTGAGTCTCTCACTTTGTGTATATATATATATATGCTTTAGTTAAATTTAATTTGCAATCTTCTCAAGTGATTGAGTTAACTATTGGAGAATTTTGCAGGATTGGAAAACGGAGAGGTACAAGGAAATAATTAAATCTGGAACCGTAAGTTGACTGCGCTACTAATTTGATGTGGTTACAAGACGGACTTTTTATATTTAAGTTTCTATGGGCAGGTAGAACCTAGACCAGGTGTTCTGAGGCTGATGGATGAAGCCAGAGCCGCTGTAAGAGACTGACATATCTAAGCAGCATTTCAGCCTTTTTGGAAGTGACATTACATTGTGGAATCCATGTTTTAAAACAGGATTTTTCATTAAGTTGTATTAGGAAGGTGCTTGCCAACCATGCTGATTTTGGTATTCAAAACTGAATGTAGGGAAGAAAGGTGGCTGTTTGTTCTGCAGCCACAAAGAGTTCTGTTGTTCTGTGTCTTGAAAACCTTCTTGGATTGGTGAGACTTGCCTTATTGTTCTTTTATTTATGAAATTAGCATTAAATTTTGCTTTTCAAAGTTCTAACGTTCTGTCTTCTGGGCTTGTCTATTTATAGGAGAGATTCCAAACTCTCGATTGCTTCCTTGCAGGTATTTATACTTGTGCCTTCTAATTTGAAACCTATCGAATAATACTACACAAAACCCTTATGAATGTATGAAATACTTCTCTTTGTACCAATACAAAGGCCATACTTGTCAGTTGGAGACTAGAAAAAAAAAATATACAGCATGAATTTGCAGTTCAGGTTGTGGAGATATGAAGCCACTCTTGTCTCTTTGTATTTTGTGCTGTCTAGTTTTACTTGAGTCACCCCAAAGACGTACTTTTTATGTTTGCAGGGGACGATGTGAAGCAGAAGAAACCTGATCCATCCATTTATGTGACAGCTTCCAAGGTATATGTTCTTGGTATCTTAAGCTTCTATGAATGAAACACAAATGGATGAGACTGAAATTAGCTTTCAAACATTTGAAATGCAGATTTTAGGAATACAGGGAAATGAATGTTTGGTTGTTGAAGATAGTGTGATTGGACTACAGGTGAGCCACTGCCAAATTAAATTGTTAACGAGTTACAAGTTCACTGAAGTTTGCCAAGTTGCAAAACTTGAACTAGCGCTCATCATTTTTCATTAACTTAATTATGTTATGCAGGCAGCAAGAGGAGCTGGCATGCCATGCATAATCACCTACACATCTTCAACAGCTTCTCAGGTTGGATTAACTCACTCTTATGGTCTTAGCTAAAGCTATCAATCTCATTTGCATCTTCAGTTTTCACTCTCAATGGATTGTTAACTTTCTGGATTTTGTTGCAGGATTTCAGTGAAGCTATAGCAATATATCCCAATTTAAGCAGTGTGAGGTATGCTGATATAGATCTTAACATGAGTAGCCTTGCTTTTCTTGCGTCTCAACTATCCAAATCGCTCTTTCTTAACAGATTTGAGGAGTTGGATTCATTGCTCAAAGACCCTGTTGCTTCCAGCTAATTCTGCAATGGTGACAATCTGCGCAAGACTGTCATTAAAGTGATGCAGAGAGCCAAGTGATTGAAGATTGAAGCTCTCATTGCAAGTTCAACACAAACTGAAACTTCTCATTTCATATATAAAAGGCATAACAGTATCTGTATCGCTCTGGCATATGGTATATCAAATGTATTTGATGCTACATGTTCAAGTCTTCGTAGCTATACATTACAATTTTTTCGGATGTCTGAGAGTAAAGATATATATGATACACAAACTGTGTACACCATTTCACTCCGACTTCTTTGCATCATCTACCTTGTTCCCATCGTCCGTGCTTTCTTGTTTAGGGTCAACCAGAAATCCCTTGATGTGCTTGTACATCTGTTTAGGCTTCTCTACATTCACTGCATGTCCAGCTCTTTTAATGATAACCAGTTGCGGTTTCTCGTCCAAATGCCTGTCATGTAAAACCAACAAAGATTAAGCAATTCATAAAGAACATAGTCTCTGAATCAAAGTGCATTGTATGTCTGAGAAACTAGATGATCAAAGGATGCACCTTACTAATCTGTGAGCCAGTTCCAATGGAAATATGCGATCATGTTCTCCCCAGATAATTAGTGTCGGCTGCGAACCAATAAAACACCTTCTTCAGCTCAAGTGAAAGAATCGGGTACAGAGGCTGTATTACAACATACCTTGTTTATTTTGGGTAGATCAGACAGCTTCCTTCCCTTGTGCAGAGAGTCAATCAGCTCCTTTCTCTCTTGAAGATTCTCCCTGCACATAACCTGTACACAAAAATCCTATTACCACAAGTTTGCAAGGAAGTAACAAATGGCTATGACAAAATAATCACAGCTTCGTAATTTTATATTCTGTTTCATAAAAGACAGTTAAGATTTAAGAAGCAAGCAAACATATGAGCGGCTCAAAGACTCGGATCTAATAAATCCCAGGCCACATACAAAATGAGTTCATTTAGTACAAGAACATGCACCATTTCAAGTTTCATGATCATCAAAACCAATTCAGAGAAAATTCCCTCAAAAAAAAAAAAAAAAAACTCAAACATGGGAATAACAGTAAAATCAGTGGCTTAGAGTAAAGGCAGACTTACGTTGATAAAGTCATTAAGAAAACATGAGGGCACGTTCCTCATTGGCTTGTAAAACGAAACCTTCAACAACTCCTTCAATTTGTCCGCCTTCTGAGGCATCAAAATAGTGGCAGCTTCATCCACATTTTTGACGACAAACATGCCATCCTCCATATCCTTCTCCTCCAAACACACCCCAGCACATACCAGCACCAATCTCTCAACCTCCTCCTCATACTGAGCAGCCATACTATACCCTACGAACCCTCCGTAGCTCACTCCCACCACACTCATCTTACTCACTCCCCAGCTCTTCAGGGCACCCATCAAACACCTCGCCTGAAACCTTTCAGTCCTGTCAGTACATGTCGTGTATGAGTCCCCAAAGAAGATCAAATCAGGAACGTACACGTTGAATCTGGACACGAACTTGTCTATAATCTCGTCCCACTGCCACATTGCGTTTGCCCCAAATCCGTGAATCAGAACCAAGTTAGGTTTCTCGGGTTTTGGCTTCCTGGGAACCCACGAATGGATCACTGTGCCGTCCCCCAAATCGGCTGATTTCGATTTAAGCCCGGCGTTGGAGAAGGAGGTTCTGTGATACCTGTCTATCAGAGATGTGAAGCTGATGCAAGCTGCCATTGGAAACTATCAACTCGAAAAGATGTGGGCTTTTATCGGCTGAGCAAATGGGTATCTTGGAAAAGTGGATATTGAGGTTATCGATCAAGGTTGTAACTTGTGGAGAGATGAAGTGCGAAGGAGGACAGAGATATCTTTTTTTTTTTTGTGTTTTTTTGGATAGGAATCTGAGCAAGCATTTTAAGTATGTAGAATCCAAGAAAACTTCAAGACTGTAAAATTGTCACAAATTCATTTCTTTAATTTGATCTGAACAAAGACAAAAAAAACACATGAAATAATCAACATTATGATGAGAGGACTGTTGGAATTGTTGGTCACCTGTCCTTGAAAAGTTACTACTACTACTAGTTTGACATGTATGTGTGGGGGCTTGTGTTGTTGACTGGCCACTTCTCCAATTTATAAATGCCATATGTGACAAGGAGATTTGCAAAGGGGCATTAACACAGCGGAATGGTTGGTGAGCAACCAAATTTCTTTTAAATGCGCAGTAAAAAATGTATGAATTTGGATGCTTCTACACTCTCGGCTGTGTCATGCAGTTGCATTTGAAGAGGACAGAACAAAGGCTTTCCCAATATATATGCAACAACGTGCACGAACACTCAGGAGTAAACTTTCGAGTTTTAATATGAAAGCCAACCCGAATTAATTTAGAAAGAGTTTCATTCGTATAACAAGTCATTCCTTTCTTAACACTTACAATGTGGAGGGCATTCTTACATTGAATATCTAAAAAGTCTTTATTTTATTTTTAGAAGCGTCATATCTCTCTCTCATTACAAAATACCTAACGAAATAATATCACACCATCATTTTTATTTCCAGATTTGAATACATCATATTGTTCCCAAACAGAACCACAAACTTGATCTTCACCGCTTTGCCTAATCATAAAAGAGATTCAATTTTCCCCAAGCTGGTCAAAAGTCAAAGTCAAATCCCACTATTGGAATTGGACTAAACATCACCACACAATTTTTAAAAAAAAAATTAGGCAGTGGCAGTTCCGTTATTATCTTGATTTCTTCGCCCACTCTGATACACTTTTCCTCACACTAGCAAATGAATGCAAACGTGAAAGTGAAACGAACAGCGCGAGGAAATCATTGGCAGCTCCTTTAAAGTGGAAACTGCTCAGACCCACCAGCAGGGGAAAAAACACCAATCTACCCCATTCCAAACTCAAATCACCCGTATACACCAACTCAAACTCAAATCACCAATCTACCCCACTTTTTAATAATTCCGGTACGACAGGAACCGGGACTCTCAATTTTCATTAATTCCGGTTTTCCAGAAACCGGAACTCTACAAAATAAAGACGTTGCTCGGTTTAGGGCATACGTGGACCAAAAGGGTGCGAACACGTCTTCACTTTTGTAGAGTTCCGGTTTCTGGGAAACCGGAATTAATGAAAATTGAGAGTCCCGGTTCCTGTCGTACCGGAATTATTAAAAAGTGGGATAGATTGGTGATTTGAGTTTGGTTTGGTGTATATTGGTGATATGAGTTTGGAAGTGGGGTAAATTGGTGAATTTTCCCCAGCAGGCAGCAAGCAGTCAGTCAAAATCAAAATCATTAGCTTCCTGAATATCAAAAATCGAAACTTTTTTAGGGTCTACTGGCTTCTTCTCCATTTCTCACCCATTTGCCAAACTTTCTGCGTTTGGATTTGATCGAGGGTCAAAACTTGGATTGGAGTCGTCACTTGCAGTGCGGATTTGAACACTTGCTTTGCTTTTTCAATTGGCTGCTAGATTTGCATCTCTGATCGGATCGCAGGTAGACATTTCTCATCCGCTTTCTGTTCATGATGCCATTCTGTATAGACTTGATTTTTTTTTTTTTACTTTGGGGCATCCTGTTGTGGTTTTGGAGCCGTGTCGTGTCCTGGTGAGCCTTTTACATTTTCTGTCGAAATGATGGGATGCTGATGATTTTGTTTCGTTTTAATGTTTTTGAAGTATCCTTTCTGTGAATTTACTTAAATTGTGATTCTTTTATGACTTTAGAAGGTCTCTCAGAGGAAGGGAGATGTGATAAAGTTTTGATTTGTGTAGTAGGAGGGCTTTAGATGTGTGGAAACGGTTAAGCTTTCTGTGTAAATGGAATCATTCTGCTTTATATCTATGGTGCATTGTTATGGATTTTATTTTTATTTTTTTGGATCATTTGAGGAACTTTTTATATTTATTGTAAGAATCCAGCATTGAGATACAAAATCTTAGGATTTTTGGCAAAAATGAATGAGAAGCAAGAAACGGGTTAAAGTTTAATTGCCTTGTCATTTAGGCCTTTGAAGTATGGAATGTGGATGACATAGCACATCAACTCAAGTGATCAAACTCAAGTAGGAGTGGAGTGGCTTTTGGAGGCGATACCCTAGTCGGTCGAGTCTCGAGTGTTTGCGTTGTTTGTTTCTCAGTGTCTAGAGAGTTTTCTCTTGTGGTGTATTGGGCCTCTGAGCTTTTTTGAAGCCTTATGGGCTTTTATGAATCAAAAAAAAAACTCAAGTGATCAAACTGTTCATTATCTGGCTTTGCCATTTCATTAGACTCGGAAACTTTTTCATGTTTTTCTTTTGGGTCTTCGGTTATCGTTTTATCAGTTAATTGGTATCGTAAGGGAATAGTCGGTACTTGAGGTCGTAATTTGGATTGGAAACAGAGCTGAATGAGGAATCCGTGTTGCTATAACCTTCTTAATGTTGGACAGCTTGGATAAGCTATTTAATAATTTTAGCTGACTACTGTCGAGTGTCGACTTCAAAAATGCTCCATTCATATCTTTATCTATATAAATTTGATTCTAACTTGTTCATTTTATTCAAGTTATTACTTGTTTTGCTTACATAAGTTCCTTTTGTTTGGTCCTTTGTTCAGTACATAATAGCAGTCATTGGTGGTGATACTTGGGCCACATTATATCCTTGCTTTCTTTGGAGTGATTGGACGAAATGTATTTGACGCTTGTATTAATATTTCTGGCCTTCTTTCCTGTTGCCGTGTTTCCAGATGCACAAGGTACAGTTCTATTTTTATCACTGAATCCACACTACCTTTCAGCATAGCTATGTTCAGATTTGACCTGAGTAATGGTATTCATGCACTTTAATGGAGTTGACATTAAACATAACTAGTTTGGCTAACTTTGTATCGTATATTTTGGCTTCACTCTTTCTCAGGAGATGCATTAGTTGCTCTGAAGACTTCATTAAAAGCTTCTGGGAGTCAGCTTGCTGATTGGAATCCAAATCAAGTGAGTCCATGCACTTGGTCCAATGTTATATGTGACACCAGTAACAATGTAATATCTGTGTAAGTCATCATTCATGCACCCTCGACTATTACTTTTATAACTGAAAATCTAAAAATTGGTTCTTTGAGCTGCGTGTCTCAGACTATTTGCTTCTAACCACGCAACCACATCGCATACTTCGTTGCAGATCATTGTCTTCTATGAACTTTACTGGATCACTGACTCCTAAAATTGCAGTTCTGAAGAGTCTCGCCACATTGTAAGTAAAAAATACTAGAGCATTTTGTTTCCGAACTCCAAGAAAGTAATTCCCCCTGTCATTTCACTGTAGCATCATGACTAGTTATGCTAGTCACCTCTATATTCTTATGTATGCATCTGACTTATTTTTTCAACCACCAGATGGCATGCTATTCTTCTGAAAAAAAAAATCTCTTTTTGAATCGATGGGCTTTTATAAAAAAAAAATTTGATTGACACTTTGTATCTTGGATTATGTCATCTATTACGAGTGACAGGGATTATATTGTACTGTACGATTTCTAAAGTTAGCATTATGCTTTATTGGTTACTTGTTGTATGACACTGCACATCACAATGACACAATTGACATAGTTATTCAGTTTTTTCATAGTTAGCCATGTATAAACCCCGGTTTTATGTCTGCTCTGTTTGGTAGCACTTTGCAAGGAAGTTACGTATCTGGTGTGATACCGAAGGAGTTTGGGAACCTATCAAGCCTAGCCAATTTAAACTTGGAAAATAATCACCTTTATGGTGAAATTCCATCTTCTCTTGGCAACCTTCAGAAACTTCAATTCTTGTACGTAAACTCATGTTACGTCATTTCTGATTCACAAAATTATGATGATGCATATATTCCTTATTGTAACTATTAACCATTATTTGATTTTTCCATGCAGGATTTTGAGCCAAAACAATCTCAATGGGAGTATTCCCGATTCGCTCTCTAATTTACCAAAATTGATGAATCTGTACGTGCATTTAAATTGTTTCTAGTGCATCTATGACTTTATTAGACCTTCTTTTAGCATCTGACGATGAATTATCATTGCAGACGGGTCGATTCAAATAATCTCACCGGTCAAGTGCCTGCACATCTGTTTCAGCTCACCCAATACAAGTATGATAAACAGTTATCTGCAATAAAACTTATTTTGCTTGTTTAGATTTTGCGTGTCATGAACAGTGTTTTTAATAGGTTTTCTTATTCCTATTTCTTTATTCTGTAAGAGATAATACAGATTAATATGTACTTTATTCCAGTTACTCAGGAAACCACCTAAACTGCGGAGTGAATTACATTCAGCAATGCGAATCTCGTGATGATGATTCTGGTAGTTATTTCAACATTTTAGTTATGTATATTCCACTAAGTCCTTACAATATTACAAACGGTGAAAGTTTTACGTTCAGGGCATTCACCCAAGTCAAAGGTCGGGCTTATTGTGGGAGTTATTTTAGGCATCTTCGTATTTCTCTTTTTGGGGGGTTGTTTCATGGCCTGGTTGAGCAAGGGGAAACATTTAGGTTACAAGCGTGAAGTTTTTGTTGATGTTGCAGGTATCAGACTTTGAAATCAAGCTCTTAATTCTTTCTATGTAATTTTTGAAGGTTCACATTACTTGATTGGATTTGAATACGTTGCAAAGATGATGTGAGTCTGTGAGTTAATTGCGCCCTTGTCTGAGTGCTTAGGTGAAGTCGATAGAAGAATAGCATTCGGGCAGCTCAGAAGATTTTCGTGGAGGGAGTTACAATTAGCTACTGACAGTTTCAGTGAGAAAAATGTGCTTGGTCAGGGAGGTTTTGGAAAGGTTTACAAGGGAGTTCTTTCAGATAACACAAAAGTAGCTGTGAAGCGGTTAACAGACTGTGAGAGCCCTGGCGGGGATGCAGCCTTTCAGCGTGAAGTTGAAATGATTAGTGTGGCTGTTCACAAAAACTTGTTACGGTTGATTGGGTTCTGCACTACTCCAACAGAACGCCTTCTAGTGTATCCTTTCATGCAGAACTTGAGTGTAGCTCACTGCCTACGAGGTAATCCCGTCTAGATTTGTTGTTGTTGCCGTCAATAATCCGATCTGGTATCATTTATAAATGATTCTTCTTCTTCTTGCATGGCAATTGCAGAAGTCAAACCCGGGGACAAAATTTTGGATTGGCCAACTAGAAAAAGAGTGGCTGTAGGCACAGCTCGTGGACTGGAATACCTGCACGAGCATTGTAATCCAAAAATTATTCACAGAGACGTCAAGGCTGCCAATGTGTTACTAGATGAAGATTTTGAAGCTGTAGTAGGCGACTTTGGCCTTGCAAAGTTGGTTGATGTGAGGAAGACAAATGTCACGACACAAGTTCGTGGCACAATGGGTCACATAGCACCAGAGTATTTGTCAACCGGGAAATCATCAGAGAGGACTGATGTATTTGGTTACGGGGTCATGCTTCTGGAGCTAGTAACAGGTCAGCGTGCTATTGATTTTTCGCGCTTGGAGGAAGAAGACGATGTCTTACTGCTTGATCATGTAAGGCTACTTTTCCTTGCAATTATTATTTTGGTTGGGATGTACATTATATTAGGAGGGTTAATCCTGTATCTCATAGTAAATTGGGAAATGTGCTTGAAGGTGAAGAAGTTGGAAAGGGAGAAAAGACTGGGTGATATTGTAGATAACAACCTGCAGAACAACTACAACATCGGGGAGGTGGAGATGATGATACAAGTGGCACTCTTGTGCACCCAGGCGTCTCCGGAAGAGCGTCCTTTGATGTCAGAGGTAGTGAGAATGCTTGAAGGAGAAGGTCTGGCTGAACGATGGGAGGAATGGCAGAATGTTGAAGTGAGTCGGAGAGAGGAGTATGATAGACTGCAAAGAAGATTTGATTGGGGAGAAGACTCGGTGTATAACCAAGAAGCCATGGAGCTATCAGGCGGAAGATGAACGGAGAAAGCAATATAGCCCTCCCTCCCTCCCTGTTCTTACCGGGGGGGGGGGGGGGGGGGGGGGGGGAGGGATAATATCTATAATTCCGGAGACTGTTTTTCTTGTTTATACAAATTTGTAACAGCAGAGCAATCAGGCATGGCTGGAACTTGTTGATTCATGAGTGGTCTATCTTCTCATCAACAGGTGAAAAAGCAGAGCGTGCATGTGTTTTATACCTGCTGAAATCCAATTCACAATCAGAATCATAGACAACGATAAAACTATTAAAATCGTTCACATTACGAGTTTTGAAGTAGTAGTAGTAGTAGTAGTAGTAGTAGTAGTAGTACGCCGAAATATGAGATTTTGTAATTTGGGGAGATTTTTCGCACGACGCGATGAGGGACGAAATGAGTTCGGTAAAATCTGGAAACCGACGAATTTTGACATTATTAAGGTTTGTTGTAACTTTAGTTGCGCAAGGGGACCGCGATGAGTTCGGACGGTGAGGTTTGTAATTTTAGTCGCGCAAGGGGACTGCGCAAGATTTTCTTGCAGGTTTAATATCGGTCGGTCGGTCGCGCAAGGGGCTTGCGAGCCTTCGCTGAGGAAGTTTAGTCGGGCAGAGAAGGGTTATGGGCAGACATGAAATTTCAGACAACTATTTATTGGATATATTTAATAAAACCATCACAGCAAAGGTTACTTTACACCTTGCTGTATGTACTTGGGGGTTAGAATCATACTTCACACAATCTAATAACGCCAACAGAGTGCGACTGATGATCAGAGGCCTTTTCCGTACTGATCCGAACCCATGGCCTCCTCCTTATTACTCACCTCCTTACCATGTCTTCCCAATCCCAGTTTTCTAATCAGACCTCCTCCCTTTTTCTTCTTCTTCGACTGCCAACTGCCCCCCGTGCCTTCATCAGCAAGAAGATACTGCGGACGCGTCTTGTAAATCGTGTGTCTTTTCTCCACATCTTCAAGATGAATCTCGCACTTGTTGCAGTCTGCACCAGCCATTGCCAACGCTTCAATTGACGGCATCTTCCTCTTAAAACCAGAGAGCTATTTCCACTTCTGTCATATTGTTTATGTTGTTATGGTATTTATTTATATGTGCAGTGCAGGTTGTAGAAGGGGCTAGACAGACCCTGTTGGCCTTAAAAGTGTATCTAATCCAGCTAGCTACTCACGGACGGACTGATTCATTGCATTGGAAATCAGGCATTTAATGACATCACATTAGGTTGGCTGCTCAACTTGTGAACCTCATAAACATCTCCAAGACCACTGGTTTTGCTCTGTACATGGATTGCGCCATATGTCTACATTTTTCCAGCATTGCCATATTCCTTCATGTTACTAAGTTCAGTCGACGTGGATGAAAGTATCTTTGTTCATGTGCCTACTGGTCCAGTGCACATGTGAGAAACTGCAACTGTGGATTTGCTATTACACCCTTACGGTCATCATATATGTCGAAAAAAAAAGGAAAACCATCCGACATAGTCCGTGCCCTTCCTTTTTGCAGCAGAAAACAGGGAAAGGCAAGCAAATGGGTTCCAATCAATGTACCTTCCACAACACTTGCCAAGCTCTCTTAATCAAATGACGGAAAATCGTGTCAAATTTGAGCTCCTAGATATTTACATAAAGAGGCTGACTGATACCTGCTTTCCCTCGCTTTTCTGCCAATTTTTTATTTTATTATATTACAAGATTGTTGCTCCTCCATTTAGCAGAGGATACCCGTAGTCTGTCCCTTGGCGGGCAATGTAACGAGATATCCTAGTGATGGCCGAATTGTTGATATTAGAGTTCACCACATTATTCTCTGAAGAGGGAAACTAACAATGAGCCCAAGTCTCATTGAATTGGAATATAATTGGACTTTTTCTTTCTTTCTAGATTTCTCTATCTTATATATTGACCGACTCATCCCATTTGATTTTCCATGAATTTCTCCCTTCTTCCAAAACTGAAACTAAATAACTACCCCATTTCCCGATAGGCTTGCATTTCCATACATTTTTCTTCACCCTCCGAGTTTCTCTTCTTCCACCCCGAACCAATCACAACATTGACGAAAGGACCAACTCCCACCTGAAAACCATCATTCCCCAGTCAATTCATGTTCCTACTTCCTAGAACCCTCACGATCCTTCGTTAATCTGGGCTGCGTCCTGCTTGAATCATCGGTCGGTATTATCCCGTTTCACCAAGTGCAATCTTATCTTCGGGCCATCTCATAATTTTCTAAGCAATGGAAATGGACAGCAAGCACCTTTTTCCTGTCTTGGCAACAATGTCAGGACATCTGGTTTTAGAACTGGTCAGCTGAAGCACTTCACACACCTGTCCGAGGACGACATTCAACGGAGGTATTAGTTCATGTCTTCTTTCTGGCTTAATCACCTGATCAATATGAAAACTACCACCATATGACAACTTTAACATTTGATGCAATACCAGGAACCAATTTTGCAGATTATAATCCTGCCTACTGCTGTGACAAGTGTGTTTGTTTCTCACGCAGATCCCCAACCAAAGGATCAGCTGAGCCGGGGCAATGTGGATCAGACCACTCAAGGCATAGGTTGTTCAAGCCTCAAATCTGAAACCAATAGGTTCGATCAAATGAAAAACAGCAATCTGGATTCACCAAGCGCGGCAGGGTACAAGGACTTCCTTTCTTCCAGGGCCAATTCAAGTCTGGGTCTCAATTCTGGGCAGAGAAAGCCTGACATGAACATGAAGAGTGGCAGCACCCTGAATAACAATTCAGGCCCACAACCAAGCCCGGGACAAAACAAGACTGCTTATTCGGACGGAGGAAGTAGCAGGACAAGTAGTCGCAGTGACAGCTTGGATAGCAGCACAAGTGCACCTTTTAAACCACATACTGGAGGTGATGTAAGGTGGGATGCCATCAACTTGGTCATTGCCAGGGACTCTCCAATAGGTCTAAATCACTTCCGTCTCCTTAAACGACTTGGCTATGGTGACATTGGGAGTGTCTATCTTGTTGAACTTCGAGGAACTAACACCTTTTTTGCCATGAAAGTTATGGACCAGGCTTCACTTATTAGCAGAAACAAGTTAGTCCGAGCACATACAGAGAGGGAAGTACTAGGACTACTGGACCACCCATTTTTACCCACTCTGTATTGTTATTTTGAAACTGAGAAGTTTTACTGCTTGGTCATGGAGTTTTGCAGTGGGGGCAACCTCCATTCTCTTCGGCAAAATCAACACAACAAGCACTTCACAGAGGAAGCTGCAAGGTCTGTAAATTTCGTATTAAATTAGACTGATGCAGGATAACCTGAACACTGATAAAGTTCAAGTAATTTTCTGTAAAGCAACGATGAAGTGACTTATCTGCTGTATTACCTGATAGGTTCTATGCATCTGAGGTGTTACTAGCACTCGAGTACCTTCACATGTTAGGCATAGTGTACCGGGACTTGAAGCCTGAGAATGTTCTGGTCAGGGAGGAGGGGCATATCATGCTATCTGATTTTGATTTATCATTACGTTGCTCAGTTAGCCCAACACTAGTCAAGTCCTCGTCTGTACATGAAGGTGACAGCACTGCTGGTAGTAGAAGCGCCAGTGGCATTTTAGACGACGAGCATGCAGTTCAGGGTAGCGTGCAGCCTATGTCATCATCATTTTTTCCACGCATCCTGCCATCCAAAAAGAGTCGCAAAGCCAAATCAGACTTCAGTCTTAATATGGGAGGGGCCTTGCCGGAACTAATGGCAGAACCCTCACATGTTAGATCTATGTCATTTGTGGGGACACATGAATACCTGGCACCAGAGATTATTCGTGGAGAAGGACATGGGAGTGCCGTGGACTGGTGGACTTTTGGCATCTTTTTGTATGAGTTGTTGCATGGCACAACTCCTTTCAAGGGAGCAGGAAACAAAGCAACCCTTTTAAATGTAGTAGGGCAACCACTTAAATTCCCAGATACTCCTAAGGTCAGTACCAACGCACGAGATCTCATAAAAGGACTCCTGGTGAAAGAACCACAAAAGAGAATAGCCTATAAAAGAGGTGCCACGGAGATAAAGCAACATCCATTCTTTGAAGGCATGAATTGGGCTTTGGTCAGAGGCGTCATGCCTCCCCACATACCTGACCCTGTAAACTTCTTGCAATATGCCATCAAAGAGCCTGCCCAAAATAGTAAGAAGGTGCAAGATGTCAGCAAGGCAAATTCTAATGACTCTTCCTATATAGAATTTGAGTACTTTTAGAGGCTGCATTGTAACAGATAAATGCATACTTCAGGTAGTGAAACACACAGATTGTACAAAATCAAAAGCAAAATACCTGTAATTCTCTTACAATTTCCTGAAAATGAGAAACCTTGCAGATAACATATACTGGATTTTTCTGATTCCATAAGGAGTATATTGAGTGCCGCCATCTGCAAGTAAAAGATAGTATACAGTGGCAACAAGGAATAATGGAAATTACGGAAGAATTTATTTTTAACATGAACTATGAAAATACAAAGAGGGAATTAAATAACTGGAGAGTTTTTAGCAACTCAAAAATAATCATTGTGCCAATATACCAACCCCATTCAATAAAAAAATTCTACAAATATCATATGAGTGGGCTCTGTCATCTATTACACTATTATAAGTTGGGATGTTGCTCGCACTCCAAAATGAAACTAACCAGCTCCCAAATGAAAATTGTGCACCAGTAAGCAAGATGGGTAGTCAAATCGCAGCTGCATCCATCAAGTATCACCCAACAGACACCAATTCCATACACAATGATCTTCTGCAACCCCAACCAGTTCAAATCCACCTTGTGAAACACATCCTTGTTTCTCAAAGTTATATTTCCAATCCGCAGGAGGAGTTATGAAGAGGAGTAGGTTCGTCAATCCTTCAGGCTCTACAAAATCCACAAGAGCATTAAAAAAAGGTCTGCAAGCTCAAGAACACGAATGTTGAGTCGAAGTGGTAATATATAATCACAGATTACCAATTGCTTGAAAGATTTGTTTTGACCTGCTCCAATCAATGCCTGGGAATCCGGCTTGGCACGGTCTAGAGCCTGACATGTAAATAAAACTTCGATGATGGTTTTAATTGGAATTTATTTCTTCTATTAAGACTCTCCTTCAAGTTCCTTCCAAAATGTTATCATTCAGTAATATATTAAAACCTAGGAAACTAGTTAAAGAGAAACCCTATCCTGCTCATTGACCTCCACAATCACAATCTATGGCTAACATGATTCAGGATCACTAAAAAGTCAATGCAATTATGGAAGAATGTACGAATATGAGATTGTGCATGGTTTTCCTATGAGAGATTGCACTAATATGAGAAAGCAGTAAAGCACTAATGAGATATTATGTGTACCTGAATTAAAGAATCTACACGCCGTCTCATTCGAGAATGCATGAAGCCCTCAGAGCACTATGAAATCCATTACATAAGACGAAAGTAATTTAGGTCCATGTCATGCAAGATTAAATCTTGAATAAAGAATTACAACTATAGTTTTGCATCATCTGAAAGTTAGGAAAACTTGAGGTTTCAAATTTTCTATCCTATTATAAAATGATAAGCCAATTACTCGTCAACGGAGAAATAAGTCAATAAGACAAAATGACGAGTTTTACAAATGAGGTTTTTAGATACTATTCTCTCCGGGCCTCATTATCTTTTTTTTTTTTTTTTTTTTTTTTTTTTTTTTTTTTTAATAAAGGATTTAATAAAGGATTTATGAACATCTGGTCTGAATAGTCATCCAACAATGTGCAAAATTCATATAGAAATGATTAACTTGCAAGATAAATCTAGAATGGTAATCATAGAATTTATCTTTGATTGGAGCACTGGTATCCCTTCCAAAACCTCAGTGTACATAAAACTTCACAAGTGAAGACCGATAGCAGTTTCTATACAACTCATTAAGTTTGTACTAGCAATGATAGCAAAAATATACATATGATTTAAGAATATACAAGTCCTTCACATTTGTGACTATAAACATCAATGAAACTTCAACCATCAGATACTCTTTGGAAAAATACAATACCACAGTTCATCATGTGAAATAATGAAATGAAAAGCACCTTGACATGATAGCTAGCATATGCATGGAATGTTGATAAACTCCAAACCGTTTTTTCCAGTTTTTTCCCTTCTACATGGCGTGGATAAATGACTGCAAGAGATTTATCATTAGGTCCAGCGAGTGGGAGAGACATATTTGTAAATTCTGTAGCTTTTAGAGTTTACCGAACGACACAAATCCTGCATTTGCAGAAAGAGCTTCAGCAGGAACCTCTTTCAGTTCTGACGGAGGTGTAAGGGACCATGAACAAAGAGGGGCATTTTGAAGCCCAGCAGCACGTCTTGCTTCTATAAGTTCCTGAGAATCAAATGGAAGAGCTTCAAGGTCAAGAAATGAAGATCTAAATTTTAGTGTAAAGTTAACTCCTGTGTTGTCTCCTTTTTCATTACGATTGCAATATTGATAGTAGGATAACTTTTAGCTTTTTTTTAGAACAAAATTAAGTGAGGGCATAGATGTAAGTGATTTTTCAGTTTGGAATGAAAAAGAAACAAGAGATCTAGCCCCTATTGAGTCTTTTACAACTAGGCTAACTATCAATCATAAAATATCATGCACATTTTTGAAAGTGCAATCATGTCCTAAACCCTAATAGTTCATTCTTAATAGATATCCTTACATAAAAAATCAGTATTTCTGTAAGGAAAGATAGGAGATAAGAAGCTTATAATGTTTAATTTTGGATAAATCCCCATTTCGATAAGGCTGGATTGTGGACTGTGGTTGATATTTGATACAAATCACAATTAATGCCAAATAACTAACATAGAACACTTGCCTGCAGGAAGGACGTAGCAAGAACTGTATCTATTGAATCCTTGAATCTCATAGGGAATATCACTGTCACCTTTTCAGCCTGGAAAACCCAACTATATTAATAACTATACCATAGCCTTCACATAGTATCCGCAACAAATGCAACAGGTTGACCACCCATAAATCAGACAACTGTATTTCTACAGCCTTCACAAGCACAAAGCTTCAAGAAATATGAGTATAAAGGCACCATCATCGTAGTTTTTTTGGACGATTACTCAATAGGCAGAATAACACAGAAAAGTAAGGAAAGGTGTAAACACAGATATAGTTGCATAATCTCATTATATCAGATATGTACCTGGGGAAGCAAGAAAAATGACTCCTTGGGCCGATGTACTATTGCCACCAGCTGATTCAAATCTGGTGAAACAGTTTTCGAAGAAAGACTTCTCAAAACTACAGCTAAAGGAGCACCAAGTACAACTTCTCTCACAGAAGCTATTTTTACTAGAAGGGCCTGCCTTAGTTCTGCATATCAAAAATCAACGTTTAGTCTACTGAGTATCTGATCTTTGCGTCTCTGCAGATACCCATGCGGAAATTATTTATTACCCACAATTCTTAACCACCCAATGCAATTTAAATAGCAACAATATTTCACTAAGCCACAAGTGAATTTAATTGATAGATACCCAAATAAATATCCTGGATAACAATTCAGTTATCGGGTTAAAACTGCGGCTTCTACCAATTGTCACATCCCGAACACATAGCATCATTTTATGCGAATTTAAACATCAAAATAATATAAAATAAGCTTCCAACTTTTCAATACTTGTAAAAAGTTTGATAAATATTAAGATGAAGTTTTAGTACCATCTTGAGCGGGTAGTTTAGACAGATTCAGTTTCAGTGTAAGATTAAAACCATCTCTTGGAGGGTCTAAAATTTGAACAATGCCACTGTAGGCAGCTTTAATAGCTTCAAAAGCTCCAACCGGAAGCCCGTCATAGAATATTGTCTCGGGAGGTGGTACTGGTAATGATACTGATAACGATAAGTATTGTGGATTCTTCATCGTGACCTGAAAATATATTGTAGGATATTTACCATCGATAACTGCTGTAGTCAGAAATAAGCAAAAGAAAAGCAGCTAATATATCAAGTAAGCAGTAATGAGAAGTCATAACCCTAACAATACAATATCCTCAAAAGGGGAAAATACCTGAATGTGATATCGAACATCACCGAACTCAACCCACTGGTAGTCCAATTCCACTCCTTTGTCGAGACTGCATGATTCAAGTACAAAACAAAACCTTAGATTTCAGTATTATAGCCATTAGTGCTGGACATCTCAAATTAGGAATACCAACTACAAGATTTGATGACCTTTTAACGATGAATACCATATGCATGAGATGCCGGTTTACTACAATAGGACGAGCATAAGCCAATATTTAAGAGTATGTGCTTGAAATCCCTATCATACACAGTGGGGTCTCTAAATGATGCTAAATTCATAATTTCAGCCAACAATCAACATAAATGTCTTTTTAAAAATCATACTATAAAACATATAAGTAATCCTAAAGCATAATCCAAATGAAATGAGGACATTCAACCAAAATCAAGTGTAGAAGAGAATAAACAAAATCATCGAAAATTGACTCACTTGTTAACCCGATTCATCAAGGTCTGCAAGAGGAACTTGGAAGAAGTCTGCAACAAAATCATTGATGAAAATGGGTTTTCAACTATCAATCGGAATCGGTCAGAGAGCGAGGGAGCAGATCCGTTGATGGCGACCTGCTCGCTCTTCGATGGAATGAAAAACGCAAGATGGAAATGAGGAGGTGGGCGAATCAGAGAAGAATTCCGAAACTCTAGAAATTGGGGATTTATCAGTCAACCCGATTCAAAAATGACTTCTTCTTCTGGACAATGCAGATTACATTTTAGAAGATGCATACAACAAGTTCTGTCTTTTTTTAATACATTTCTGGAGAAATTAGGCCAGGTTTTGTAATTGTTTAATTATAAATTAGTATTCCACAATAATAAAAAAATTAGTATTGAATAGAAGGTTAACATCAGGTATAAAGTTTAGTTTTATTGACAAAGTTCGTCAAAATCAACCTATAATTCGTCACTTTTCGTAGCCGAAAAACGAAAAGTTGAGTTCTATACAGTCTAACCCACTTTCAAACTTAAATATCTCATTTGCATCACTTGAAACTTAAAGATCGAGAATACCTCATTTTGGTTAAGTCGGTTTCTGGGGAACTGGTAGTCTTTTTTTTATAATCCCGATAGGAGAGAAACCGGGAACAATTCATGCTGGCATGGATGCGCCGATTGGTCCACGTAGGCTCCAAACCGGACCATATCAGCATTTTTTTATTAATCCCGGTTCCTATGAAATCGGTATTAATAAAAATCAGCATTACCGGTTCTCTCCTACTGGGATTATAAAAAAATACCGGTTCCTGGGGAACCGGCATAAACTAAAATGGGATATTCTGGATATTTGATTTTCAAGTGGTGCAAATGAGATATTTGAATTTGAAAGTAGGTTAGATTGTATAGAAACACCGTTTAAGGCAACGGACTGTGAATCGATCTTTGTCGAAAATGTCCAAGCCTTGGGGTGGAATCGCCGGATGGGCGGTCGAGACCGAGCGGGCTGAGGCGGAGGAGAAGGAACAAGCAGTCGCGCTAGCCGCCGTGGCTCCGACTGCCAGCTTTCCATCTCTTGATGAGATACATTAACTGAGCAACCAGATCATCGTGCACAAGAATACCGCTCTTCAGTGATAAAAGAGGAATTATGGTCTGATTCTGCATCTTGCAAGAGGTGTTGTTATGTGTAGCTGGTTCGATGTGTCCCGAATCTACTTTATCCAGATCATAAGAAACAAAACCAAATCAGTATTCGTATGACTGTGCTCACAATTTAGTTTTTCGTCTTCCAAATTCCATCGCTTGTGTTATCCAGACAACTCTACGACCAAACTAAGAAAAAGGAATCGAAAGAGATATGTTGGGTTGCATTTCTTACTCGTACGAGAATGACATTTATATAAATCCCAAATTCCGAATACCGTTTGTGTGGGATTGTTTTGTTGGTTGTTGTATGTGGATTGGGATTGTGGGCAGGTTGGAAGAGTCAAACTAAAAAATTTAAACAGAAAGTTACGAATTTTAATTAGAAAGCTACGAATTTTAAACTGAAATTACGTATTTTAACTAGAAAGCTACGAATTTTAAACAGAGAGCTGCATATTTTAACTTGAAATACTACTAATTATAAACAAAAAGTTACGTATTTTTACTAGAAAACTACATATTTTAAGCAGAAAACTACGTATTTTAACT
Organism: Rhodiola chrysanthemifolia; assembly: GCA_033675395.1. Taxonomy (NCBI): domain Eukaryota; kingdom Viridiplantae; phylum Streptophyta; class Magnoliopsida; order Saxifragales; family Crassulaceae; genus Rhodiola; species Rhodiola chrysanthemifolia. Next base: position 46,037,732 of record CM066208.1, on the reverse strand, counting down.
AACAATTGGCTGAATCCCGTTTTTTCAATGATATCCCACGATCAAGACAATTGACTGAATCCCGTGAAACCATTTCAAATATTCATTTCTCATATGATCATTTTCCATTCAGCTGAATGCCATTTCATAATAGTTAACTCCAATATGGGAGAACCCATAAAAATTCGAGAACCTGAGACCCCAAATCTCACCATTGGATCAAGTTGCATCTTTGAATGTGGAGGTGACACGTGTCCCACTCACTTTTTTTCTTTCATTGTGCAGTTTCGAGTATTATTTTTGCCTAGATGCATTTTCAGGTTTTGAAAAGTGCACTTAGGCAAAAACAAAAATGCATAAAGAAGGTTCTCAAGGTTCTCGAAAAAAAGAGGAGCGCTCCTCACTCCAATATTATAAGTTATAAGATGTGTTTTATCATGTGAAAATGGAATTGAAATGAAATGATTTTATTTAGGGAAAAGTACAAAAAGGGGTAGCGAACTACCACTCATTTCCAATTTTTTGTCAGAACTATTAAAATTTTCAAAAAGGGGTAGCGAACTACCACTCATTTCCAACTTTTTGTCAGAACTATTAACATTTCCAAAATGAGTGCGAACTATATAAATTTTTTCCAAAATGGGGTAAAACCTATATAATTTAACGGAATTATAAACACCGTTAACGGTGTTATAACCCGGTATTATTTTTTCCATAGTTCCAACAATTATTAGATTAGATTACAAGAGTTTTGTGTATAAGTCATTATCATAAGATTTGGGAATAATCATTCCTTTTTAATTACTCAACGAACATACCTTAATATTCCTTTTTGAATTACTTAAAACGGTTTCATCTAGCCCATGAGTTATCCTTGGTTGATCTGGGAATGAAAATGAATTTTCTCTTTTTACAGTTATTAGAATCAAAGGATTATTGTTAAATGTGTTAAATGATTATTTCTCATTGATTAGAATTGAAGGATTATTGTATAGTGTGTTAAAGGATTATTTCTCATTGATTATAATCGAAGGATTATTGTATAATGTGTTAAAGGATTAAGTAATTCAAATTTCAAAAAGGAATATTAAGGTATGTTCATTGAGTAATTGAAAAGAGCTGATTATTCCCAAATCTTATGATAATGACTCATACACAAAATTCTAGTAATCTAATCTAATAATTGTTGGAAAAGGGGAAACAAATAACATGGGGTTATAACACCGTTAACGGTGTTTATAATTCCGTTAAATTATATAGATTTTACCCACTTTTGGAAAAAATTTATATAGTTCGCACCCATTTTGGAAAAAATTTATATAGTTCGCACCCATTTTGAAAATTTTAATAGTTCTGACAAAAAGTTGGAAATAGGAGATAGTTCGCTACCCCATTTTGGAAAATTTAATAGTTCTGACAAAAAGTTGGAAATGGGTGGTAGTTCGCTACCCCTTTTTGTACTTTTCCCTTTTATTTATATTAAAGAAGCTTGCAAACACTTCAGAGCAAAAAGAGAGGAATTTTTTATTTATTTTTTTAAAAAGAGAGGAACTGACGAGTGAAAAAAAGGATGAGTCGAATTCTCGACTCATTTACATATCCATTTACGAAGAGTTTTGGTCCATTCCCGGTGCTAATTCGATGCCATTCGACCCTCGTGCTTGCTATTTCAGGTGAAAAATCGATTTTATGGTTCTCGGACTTAAGAGTATCAATTCTCGAGATATCTCATGCAAAGTGAAAGAAGCTCGCCCGGGTCAAAGAAGCTCGACCGAGCTCGACCGAGCGCCACTTCACCCGCCCGAGCACAATGAAAAAGACTGGATTTTTACTCTCGAGCTATAAGGCTGAGTTTTTGCACAAGTATCGAGGGTTTTGGAGGGTTTTTGGAGAAGAGGAGCACAAGGGTTTTGGAAGATCATCAACCAAGTTTGGAGCTAATCTAAAGATAAAAGGGAGACTTTCATCTTAGTTTCTTCATCTTGTTTGTTCTATTTCATCATCCTTGTAAAAACTACTTTGCTTGATTATTGAATATGACTTGTGAGTAGTCTCTTCTAGTTTCTAGGGGTCCTATGGACCTCCTTGGTGTATGAAACTCTATCATCTATTGAATACATGTTGAATGAAGCTTTTGTTATGTTTGTCAATCTACTTGGATGTAATGTCAACTCTATGCCCACTAAGTGTTTGATAAAATGCCTAAGTGGTCTGGAAATATGAATTCGAAGTTGAGTGTTCTAGCGAACGTAACTAAGAGTTCTAGAATGAAAGTAGATTCACCCTTGCTTGATGACAATCACTAGCGTGACTCATCCTAGCATCGAGATAGGCTTGGTCTTCACCACTCTCGGATTTTGATCACTCAACTAGCGTTGATGATTGAGAAACTTGAGTTGGACGTGAGCTAACAACATCTAGCGATTGAAGCTCACGTGCGAGGTGCCTCTCCCTTAAATCAAATAAGAACATCGAGAGATTGAATTTGGTTTAATAGTCGCACGCCTTAATCTAATCATTACATTGCTTATTCTTGCATGAAATTGTGCCTATAGAGAGTACACTAAGGAGGGAAGTAGTACCATAGGAACGCCTTTAAAACCTTGAAAACAACCCCTTCATTTCATTTACTATTATTGCTTGGTAATCGATAATCAAATCTCAAACAATCGTTAGGAAATAGACTTATTTAGTAACATCGAATAGTGATCTTAGGTTTACAATTGCTCCTTGGACGATCCGGTACTTACCGGTCAAATATAAATTGTTTTTGACTATACAATATTACAACTGTCAGACTGCAATTACAAATATAAAAGGCTTCATTGCTCTATAAAAGGGTGTTTGACAATTGTCATTGATTAAATATGGAAGACATTTATGAACATCTAAAACAAGGGATTCAGATAATAATTGGTTGATCTCTAAAGCTTAGACGGCAACCGGTGTAGCTTCATCTAGAGCAACCACTCCAGGGAGTACTTTCCCTTCCAACAATTCCAAACTGGCACCACCGCCAGTTGATATGTGGCTCATCACATCCGCAACTCCAACTTTCTCCACTGCAGCAACTGAATCACCTCCTCCAATGATTGTTGTTACTCCTTTCCCGCTCAGCTCTGCTAGTTTCTTCGCAACAGCCTACAAAAGGAACCTATGTTCGTGATTTGTTCTCACTGAAGTACTCAAATTAAATAATTAACCATGGGCACTCATATTGCTAGCTGTGCGGGTAAGAAAATATTTCATCAAGTTTGTGTTATATTAGCTGTACGCACTGCAAGTTGATACAAAAGGCGTTGCTAGCAGATTCAAACACAAATATTGAAAATTAGCAATAGACGGTTGAACATAAGAGAGTCAGGTCTATTCGAGTGTACCTCAGTTCCAGCAGCAAACTTTTCAAACTCAAACACTCCCATGGGTCCGTTCCAAATAACAGTCTTGGTGGTTTCCAAAGCGTCGTTAAATGTCTTAATTGAGTCAGGTCCAATATCCAGTCCCATCCATCCATCAGGGATGGCGGATGCGGGCACAGTCTGCAATGATCAACCAATTTAAAAAGGTCAGTAGTACACACTTCAAAATAGATTTAAGCTAATTAATAAATCAATTAAACCCCATGGGCCAAAATTATAAGAATTGAGAAGTAATGCTTAACCTGGCTGTTTGCATCTGGGGCAAACTTGTCAGCAATTACAACATCAGTAGGCAACAAAAGAGATACTCCTTTAGCTTTCGCCTTCTCCATTAGTGAAGTCGCAAGCTCTAGTTTGTCCTCTTCTACCAGGGAGGAACCAACTGACAGTCCTTGCGCCTTGTAAAATGTGAAAATCATTCCTCCTCCTAAAAGTAGGATGTCACACTTATCAAGGAGGGACTCGATAACTCCAATCTTGGAAGAGACCTTGGAACCTCCGACAATGGCAGCAAACGGTCTCTTTGGGTTTGATACAGCACCAACAAGATAGTCCAATTCCTACAGAAAGATAAACACCGAGTAAATAAAATTCGACTCTCTGCATGAAAACTGAATATGAACATAAACTTTGCATTGCATTGAGGTTTATGAATCTGAGAACTCTTAAGAAACAAGAAAACCTCACAAGGTCAACTCACACACGCAAACCGCATATTTACAATGGATACGACAACCATAAAATATATAGGTCGCAATGGAATCAACTGAAACTGATGCAAACAATAGTCATGCTACTAAACAGTTTAGAGATGCATTAAGATGTTAGATGTCTACACCGTAAAATATCACACCTTTTGCAACAGGAAACCAGCAACAGATGGCTTCAAGAACTTGGTAACTCCCTCAGTCGAGGCATGAGCTCTGTGGGCAGTCCCAAAAGCATCATTGACATACAGATCTGCTAGGGATGCAAGCTTCTTAGCGAACTCAGGGTCATTCTTCTCCTCCTCTTTGTAAAACCTAACATTTTCAAGAAGAAGCACACCGCCTTCTGGAAGCTCAGCAACTAGTTTCTCCACCTCCGGACCAATGCAGTCGTCAGCTTTTGTAACCTAATCCATCCAGCAAATCATCATAATAGACTCAAGTAGGTGAAAAAAGCCATCAATTATCCAACAACACTTCATTTACCAAGAATGTACCTGAATGCCTAAGAGCTCAGACAGCCTCGGGACAAGAGGGGCCAGACTATACTTTGGGGTGACACCCTTTGGCCGTCCCTGAGAACCACCAAATAAAAATAACTTAGTTTCCAAGTTCCCAAATAAGCACACACACAGATTACAACACCAAGCACACACATCGACCACTAAACAAGATGATACTCAGTCTCACACAAGCACAAAGATTGGCTACAACACCAACTAGTAACATAAGTGCAAACACAGACACACATGATTCACGATCATTCCAGTATAAACCAATTGGTAAACAATCAGCAACTGAAACATAGGCATACACGATCATCTACTTTAATAGCAACTATTCAGAACAACATAAATCAACAAAAAGGTGTGAGCTTTTGCCATTGTAGTAAAAAAGTCAACCATAGGGAAACAAGTAACTAATTTTTCGATCCAATTACACTTAAGTCAAAGTCGATGATCTGAGAAATGTCAAACAACAATGATGATGCAGTCTAACCCAGTAGACCAAATCGATAGAAAAAAAAGGAAATGAATCATACCAGGTGACTGGAGAGAATGACTTTAGCACCATTATTAATCAAGTACTTAATGGTCGGCACAGCAGCCCTAATCCTGGTATCATCAGTGATATTCTGCTCACCATCGAACGGCACATTCAAATCCGCCCTCACAAACACCTTCTTACCCTTCAAATCAGCCGCTGTCAAGTCCCCAACACTCTTCTTGGCCATAGAGATGACTCCATTTCCCAGCGCTTTGGTCCCGATCGCCCTCACCTTGGACGCCACATGGAGGCTCAGAAGCGGGTCAACAGCCGCACCCACAAACCCCAATTTCCTCGGGAAGCGGACGAAAGTGGTGGGGAGGCGGGTCGATGGAGTGGCGGCGGATGAAGTGTTTGGGCGAAGAGTGATAGAGGATGAAGCAGCAGCTGAGGCCATTGAGGGGATCAGATTGGTTTGAGGAGGAGGAGGAGGAGGAGAGTGATGGATAGTTTATGAGGAGTTGTATTTTATGGAGCCGCAGATGGAGCGAGTTGGGGTATGTGGACGAGAAGATCGATGAGGATCGGATGATAACTCTTATCGCTGAAGTGAGGTTGAAGTTGTTGCTGCCTGCCTGCCTTCTTCATTGGGAAACTTTTTCATGTTTTTTGTATTGTTCTGTAAAATTCTTTTGATTTATTTTCTGAAATTTTGACAGAATGGTTGATGGACAAAATGTTTGAAGGTAAAAAGCGCTTCAAAATACTAATCAACAAGAAATATGTAAGCTTGGAAATTATATGAGATGAATCATGAAACTTTGAAACCTAACTTTGATCATCCCTTTATTGAAAATTGGTAGTACAATGATTGTAGGTGATGCTGATGTTTTGAAGAATGTTGTTGTTTTGCTGGTTTTTTACAGTTTGCTGGGGGACTTGGGGAACCCCGACGAGAGTGGTCCGAGAGCGCTTTTCGATGGTTCGTGAGAGCCCCTTGACTTGATCTTTTGGGAGGCGGTGATGAGAGTTTAACCAATGACCTCCATCGACCACCAGAGTAGTTCCATTTATAAACTTTCCTGTAACATAATATGAGTTGGGTGAAAATGCAATGACATGATACAAGAAAAATTGTGGAGAGTGTGAGCTAACCAGCATCTGATGCCAGGTAGATAGCAGCCATCGCAATATCCCATTTCTCTCCAATTTTATACAACGGCCTAGAGTCTTTTACCCTGCTGGTTATTTCATCAGGGGCTAGCTTACTCATGCCGGGAGTCCCGCCAATTGGTCCAGGTGCAATACCGTTTACCCTGATGTCATAGTCTGTGCCCCATTCAAGTGCCAAATTTCTTGTGGTCGCATCAACAGCAGCCTGTTAGTCATGACAAAGGTAAGCGAAACGACTTGAGTAATTAAAATTTGACCAGTGCAGCTGCGCAAACCTTAGCTGAAGAGACGTGGATTTGATACCATGAGGCCGTGTAGTGCAGAGTAGCACTGATGCTCAGTATAGTCCCACCGCTAGAGGAAGAGCTCCTCCCCAGCCCCCCTTTCTTCAAATAATTAAGCGCTTCATGGCACATCGTAAAGGTGCCAACAGAATCGATATCCAACACTACATGTCCAGGTGAAAAATTACAAATAATATAAGAACTCATCATTATTTTACTAGGTTGGCAACTATATTGAAAGGAAAATGATCAGAGGAGAACATGCATGGCACAACCTGTCCTGAACCCATTTGGGGATAGATCCTCTGCAGAAGCTAAAAAGTTGCCAGCAGCATTATTTACGAGAATGTCAAGCTTGCCAAAGTGCTTGACAGTGGATTCCACTACACGCTTGGCATCCTCTTGCTTACGAACATCCCCCTCGAAGCTAACAGCCTGAAAAGAAAAAGAGACAATAAAACTATGATTTGCATTTCCGGAAAGAAAACACAGCATTTCCAGACCAACACATTTTGGTTGCTAAAGAATTTCATTTCTTCTGAATTTTTGTTATAATCATCAGTTGGAGCAGCTATTAGTTGTCTCTAATAGCATGTTTCTATACTGATTAAGTAAATAAACCGAAGTAAAGAATATGCACAGATGCTAAACAGATTTCAGTACAACACATAAACCATAAGGAGTTGAACCTGAGTGTTCTCATTTCCAACGTATTTTAAGATGGGAAATAAAAAAGACCTGTCCCCCCGGCTTCCAAATATCCCTCATCTTAATACTCAGTCTCATCCTTGAGAATTGACTCATTATGGAAGGAATTCGACAATGGAATCCAAAAACTAGTCAGAGAATTCACAGACACAAAAATCAAAACTCTTCTAGATTTAAGCCACAACATTGAAATCACAACACTAAAAAGAAGGACAATTATTTAAGCTATGGCTCCCAATCAAGCAAAATCAACGCCTCCAGCAGACAAGTTTGTCCATCCCTCCCTCGAATCCAATCGGCAGGCAATCGAATAGTATTAATAATGAGCAAGAAAAAGGGCTAGAATCACTTACAGGAATCCCAAGCGCTCGGAGAGCGGACACAGCAGAATCAAGAACGCTCCTGCGACGACCCATGATCGCAATCGAAGCTCCATGCTTACCGAACTGGGTGCATATCTCGAATCCGATCCGGGATCCACCACCAGTCACCAGCGCCACTTTTCCTTGCAAGATGTCGGCTTTGAACGGCGACTCCATGATGCTGACACTGTTGAAACGGGCTGATACAATTTCTGAGGGATTCCTAAATTCTAGGGCTTTGGACGTCCGTCCAAATTCGAATGTTGAAATCAACGAAGGTCAACTGCCAGAGAGCATCAACCATATTCATGCACATGTTTGATTCATGCGTTTGCTCAATATAGAATGTGATCTTTACAATTGTAATTTATGAATAGTAATTTTTATATTAAATCTAATAAATTGCACTCTGATGAAAGAAGAGAATAAAGTTAAATAAAAATATCACATGGTTAATATATTCCTTTTTCTGGAAATTCCAAAATTCGGATTGTACAATTTTCTTTAAGAGAGAAAGCTCTTTTTTTTTTTTTTTTTTTTGATGAGGCAACACAAGCCAAAGACAAGGCTACTAAAAACTGGTCAACAATAAAGATTAAGAGAATAACAAGCATTCAGTCTGGATCAGAAAAATTTGTCAGTTAGCGCGCATCTAGCAAGACGTACGTCCCTAACAATAACATCCAGATCCAAGTTTGCCTCCCACCTTAAAAACACTATCCAGCGCTTAAAAGTAGCAGTGCTGCTCCACGGCCCCGTAATCTACTCCCAAAGCTTGGCCAACAACCCCAACAATTCCGGTGCCAAAACTGGACAAAGAAGTTAACAGTAACAAAACTAACCCAACTGAAAAAATCTAACAGCATGAACATGATCATGCTGAATGAAACTCAGCGAGTATTTGTTCGTGTCCTGTTAGTCGTTCGGTTTGCTATTGTATTTGTCCTGATTCTCTTTGTGTGCCTCTCCATCATCAAAAAAAAAAAAAAAAAAAAAAAAAAAGAATAAGATCTAGACTGTTCCGAGAGAAGACAGAGTAGAGAGATATGTACATAAAACACCCCAAAAAAAAACCACCGCCACCCCACCCCTCCGCCACAACCCTAACTGACACCCTAGACCTCACACCGCCAGCCGGCCCCAAATCCGAAGCCAGCCCTACCCCCACCCACATAATTCTCCTGCTCATCTCTTACTTTCCCGTCTACTTTATTGCTGGTATGATGTGTTTTTTTAATCCTTGATTATTCATTTTTGTTGAGTGACGATGTGAATTCGGTGTAGATCAGATCTGGAATTTTGTGTTCGATATACAGCTGATTCATAACGTATATTTCATTATAATCAGTTTCTTTGTTATCCTGATCCAGCATGCAATATGGTTTCTCTAGGACTATGGCTGTGTTGTTTTTTATGTGCAAAGTTTTTCTTTAATTCGTCTTGGTATCTGCCTGCCATTGCCTTGAATTTTTGTTTAACTGTTTGCTTTCTCTGAAAATAGTCATCTTTGGTTCTTGATATTTTTCTATAATTTGTGTTAACTTGGTGGTTCTTTTTGTGTTTGCAGAGTTGAGAAGCAGCGGTGTGCTTTTCAAAATGGTATGGCAGTATGTGATTCCCTGATATTTGCTATTATTTTATGAAGAAAAGCAGTTTAATTGTCAATAAGCATATCTTATATTATTAATTCACAGGTGAAGTTTACAGGTGAGGAACAACGCACAAGATTATGGACAAAAAGAACAACATTGTCCGCCATTGCTCATGTTGATCATGGTAAGCTGTTAAATATATCCATTATTATTATTGCATTAACTCTCTATTCAATGATCATACACTTAAGGGTTCATGATGATTTTTACAATATCTCTATCTATCTTTGTTTCAGGAAAATCCACTCTCACTGACTCTCTTGTAGCTGCTGGTGGTATCATTGCCCAAGAAGCTGCTGGTGTGCATGATGTACGAATGACAGACACTCGTGCTGATGAGGCTGAACGTGGTATCACAATATCAAGTCCACTGGAATCTCATTGTACTATGAGATGACTGATGCAGCTCTTAAGAATTACAAGGGCTGGCAACGAGTACCTTATTAATCTTATTGACTCTCCTGGGCACGTTGATATTTCATCTGAGGTCACTGCTGCATGCTCTCCGTATAACTGATGGTACGTGCTCTAGTAGTGCCTAGTGCGGTTGATTGTATTGAGGGTATGTCTGTGTCCAAACTGAAACTGTTCTCCGCCAAGCTCTAATTGGTGAGAGGATCCGACCTGTGCTGACTGTTTAACAAGAATGGACCAATGCTTCCTTGAGCTTCAAGTTGATGCGGAAGAAGCTTATGAGACTTCTCAAAGAGTTATTGAGAATGCTAATGTCCACATCCGAGGATCCACTTCTTGGAGATGTTCAGGTTTATCCTGATAAAGGGACAGTCACCTTCTCTGCTGGTCTGCACGGTTGGGCCTTCACGCTCACCAATTTTGCTAAGATGTATGCCTCAAAGTTTGGTGTTGATGAGTCTAAAGATGATGGAGAGGCTATGGGGTGAGAACTTCTTTGACCCTGCTACCAGAAAGTGGACTATAAAGAACACTGGTTCTGCAACATGGTTTCGTCCCAGTTTTGTTATATATGAGCCTATCAAGCAGATCATCAACATATGTATGAATGACCAGAAGGATAATTTGTGGCCCATGTGTGACCATGAAGTCTGATGAAAAAGAATTGATTGGCAAGGCATTGATGAAGCGTGTCATGCAGACACTTGGTTAGCAGCCAGCACTGCTTTGTGCTTTGCTAGAAATGATGATTTATCATCTGCCTTCTCCCGCTAAAACTCAGAGGTATCGTGTTAAGAATTTGTATGAAGGTCCTCTTGATGATCAGTACGCAAATTCTATCAGGAATTGTGATCCTGAAGGACCCATCATGCTGTATGTCTCCAAGATGATTCCTAAGGAAGATTCTTTGCTTTTGGTAGAGTTTTTTCGGGTAAGGTGTCTACCGGTTTGAAGGTTCGAATCATGGGTCCTAACTCCTAACTATGTACCTGGTGAGAAGAAAGATTTGTATGTTTAAGAGTGTGCAGAGGACTGATGGGCAAGAGGCAGGAAACTGTAGAGGATGTGCCATGTGGTCGTAATACAGTCGCCATGGTTGGTTTAGATAAGTTTATCACTAAAAATGCTACACTGACGAACGAGAAGGAAGTTGATGCTCACCCTATTCGCGCTATGAAGTTCTCTGTCTCTCCTGTCGTTCGCGTTGCTGTGCAGTGCAAGGTGGCCTCTGATCTCCCCAAGCTTGTTAAAGGACTAAAGCGTTTGGCCAAATCCGACCCTATGGTTGTTGTTTGTTCTATTGAGGAGTCAGGGGAGCACATCATTGCCGGTGCTGGAGAGCTTCACTTGGAAATTTGTTTGAAGGATTTTATGGGTGGAGCTGAAATCATCAACTCAGACCCAGTCGTTTCTTTCCGTGAGACAGTTCTTGAGAAGTCATGACGCACTGTTATGAGCAAAGTCTCCAAACAATCACAACAGGCTTTACATGGAAACTAGACCCTTTGGAAGATGGGCTCGCTGAGGCTATTGATGAAGGGCGCATTGGTCCAAGGGATGACCCTAAACTTCGTTCAAAGATTTTTTTTTTTTTTTTTATATTGGGGTTAGTTAGTGTTGTGTTAAGTGTGTTAGATGGACTTCGAACCGGTGATTTGGCCCACTGGGCATGGTTGTCGATATGTGTAAAGGAGTTCAATATTTGAACGAAATCAAGGATTCTGTGGTTGCTGGTTTTCAGTGAAGGAGCTCTAGCTGAAGAGAATATGCGAGGTGTTTGCTTTGAAGTCTCTGTGATGTTGTTCTTCACGCTGATGCGATTCATAGAGGTGGTGGTCAAGTCATTCCCACAGCCAGAAGGGTTATTTACGCATCGCAACAGCCCCGTCTGCTAGAGCCAGTCTATCTTGTCGAAATTCAAGCTCCTGAGCAAGCTCTTGGTGGCTCTCTACAAGTGTTCTCAACCAGAAGAGAGGGCATGTCTTTGACGAAATTCAAAGGCCTGGTACTCCACTATACAACATCGAACTTCCCGTCATAGAGGGTTTCTCAACCACCTTGAGAGCTGCTACCTCTGGCCAGGCCTTCCCTCAGTGCGTACTGTTTGACCACTGGGACATGATGTCGTCTGACCCACTTGAAGCTGGAAGCCAGGCTGCTCAGCTTGTGAAATGACACCCGTCTCAGAGTTCGAAGACAAACTCTAATTCAGTGCACTCATGGAGTAGCTCCAGACTCTCCCCTAACTCACAGGACTCCATTCCATCTTTTCTTCTAAATTTTGATTTCTGTAGTTAACTATTCGGACAGTCTTGTTTTAACATATCTGTTGTTTGTTTCCCATGCCAAATCATAATGCTATAATTTCAACAGATAAATTGTTTGCAGAAACTTCCAACTGGTTTTTTTTTTAAAAGTACACAAGGTTGTTTGCAGAAACTGCAACAGCATGAGCATGAGAAGAAGCCAGCTGCTATATTATATAGCAGTCAAGTAACAGCTTATTGAGCCAAGGCACTAGTGTTGTAAACCAGGAGAGCTCCTCCTGCAAGAAGTCCAGCTAGTGTGATAGCCCAGATAGCCAAACCAGTAGTGCCTGCTCAAGTTACACATAAATACAAATTAACCACTCCTTCGCATTAAATTCTGATTAAGACGAAGGACTTACCGCCAACATAGACATCACCAGTTGGAGACCACTCTTCGGGATTATAGATTGGACTGCACACCATATAGCTCAATTTTAAACCAAAAAGAAAACAAGAGCTAGAATGCATGGCACTGGATTAAGTGAAATACCTGTATCCATCAACATTTGCACCATACTTGTCTGTGTACTGGTACACACCTTTTCCCTGAGGAAAATACAACTATATAAATTCACTGATCATCTAAAGGAGAGATCTGATTGATGGCATAATAGAATAAATTGGTGAGGGGGACTAACTGTTGGCTTCCTGCCAGATGCATCCAAACCATCCCTGAGGTTCATCCCACCTCCAATTCCTACAACAAATTAAACACAATCATTGTTTGAATCAAAAAGTGTAAAATTGAAGGTGTGGGTGTTGGACTAACCATAAGGCTTGTCAGTTTTGATCTTCTTGACACCACTGGCCTGAATTCTGAGTGTAGATGCAGGTCTGGCAAGGGAAGAGAGACCTTTGGGTGCTGGTCTGAACCCAGTCGAGGGTTTCAAGGTTAGTGAGGACATGACTGTGGCCATTTGAGTACTGGTTAGCTCTTCTTTGCTTCTTGATCTTTCAGGGTGTGGCAGTAGCTTGGTTTGTAAATAATGGCCAATGAGTGACTACTGGCAGGACACGTGGCACTGGTTTTATGGAGGGAATCTGGATTGGAAAACATTATCCAGAATGAGGAAGTAGCAAAGCAAAAGTCTGTTTGAACTCTAGTGCAGTAATGTTTGAGGCTCATGTAGCTTCAACCAAACTTGTGAATTGAGGATAATCTCAATTTGGAAATATCCTGGAATTGTCTTCTAATTCTATGAGGCACAACCACATTACTTTCATGTCTTGACAAAATGATATACCATTTGTTCCAGTTGCCAAAATTCAAGCTTAGGATCAAGTATGACGATAGTATACAGCTTTTGAGCTTCATTTCTTGTTGTCAAAGTGAACTATACATCTTAGCGAGCTTCGAGGCTGCTGCGGAGCCGCTTAGTATGGCACCTTCAACACTTGGACTAACACAAAAGTCGCCACAAATAGCTATTTTCTTTTGCTCATTGAATAGACACCTTTCATCTTCAGCTACACTAACAGTAGGAAATGCACTGCCCCTGCAATGCACCACAAATATCATTGATGAGAAACAATTTGAAACTAATATGATAAGACTGAATTTAAATAGAACCCTGACCATCTGTGAGCTTTCGTAAAAAATGGTTTGGGAATATTCAGACCGGTACTTTGAAACTCTCCAAGAAGTTCCTCGGCAACTTTTGCTAAAGTGGAACTGGATGGCTTTCCAAGTCCTGTTTGAGCAATGATTGTCCTCGCATATTCCGATGTAGAATGCAAGATCCAACATTCACTGCACAATGAAAAGAGATACACACACGTGAGCAGGAGCCCTGTAAGAATACACTGAGTACTTATAGTAATACCCATCAGCCCCCCATCAATCCATTATAGATGAATAGATAGGCACAAGGTAGACACAAACTGAGAAGAAGATCGTCCTGGCTTGCTGCTGTCACAATGCGCCCATTTTAAGATTTCTGAGTTTCTGATGGAGAATGCCTTTACAGGTATCTGAAACAATAGATAACAACTAAGAAAACATAAACGTTTAAGACTCGGTTCAGGAGTAACACACCTATTTATATAACTCTCTGATAGGATCACATATCCCCGCATAGATTTTACATAGAGCTCAGAAGTTAAATATGTTTTGGAAATGGTTCGTAAAAAAAGCTTTTGAAATTCCATATGACCATGAACTTTTAAAGGAGGAAATCGTGTATTTCATATGTTTTTTCAACAATTATTTTTGATAGTATGTTTTTCAACAATTGAAGAAGGGGGAAAAATGATTGTGTTTCAAACGTTATGAGTCAGAAATATTGAGATGTGCTCAAACAGTGTTATTTTATTGCGTAATGGTATCCTACAAAATTACAAAAGGCATTTCTCGAAGCTGTGCAAACCTACACCTGACCCGCAGCCTAATTCCTTTCATTTGGTACGCTAGCTACAGATGTACTACATAGCATACATGAAATCTTGTATAAGGCTACTAGCGATAAACACCGCACATGTATATCAATATGGTTAAGAGCTTACTGACGGTAGAGATTCTGAAAATGCCATCATAAGAACAAAACACGGATTTACAGGAACATCTTGAAGACGGACAGACAACTCAGGGACCAAGTTCATATCTGTTCATATCACATTTTTTTAACATGCACTTAAGTGTACAGTTTTTTAAGAGCATGTATACTGTTGATGTCGATAATGAAGACCATATGCACTCATGGCCAAATGAAAATTTTGAAACCTTACCAAGAGGAGGAGCCCGTCCCGCAACTTTTTTTAGTCTCGAAGAGACAACATTCTTGTCTGATGCAACCACTCCGGCAAAATGACCAAGAGTTGATCCATCATAACCAATCAACATCCACATATTCTCATCATTTAACCACTCCATCTTTCCAACTCCAACCCCATATTTACTTTCAATTCCTGAAAAAAAAAACGAAACTAATAAGCCCATTTCTTATGATATATTGATACCAAATTGCACTAAGCAACCACACCAGTAACCCACCAGGCTCGTTACTCAACGCTTTACATATAGAATTCATCCCAGGGAGAGCAACATATCGCTTGCCTTGTCTTCCCTGAAGTATGTTAGCTCAGTTAGACTTGTTGCTTGAACAATGATAAATTTTTATTTTTGAATTTCCTTCTTGTGGTTATATGCAAAATCAGATTTTCTTCTTCTGTTCAGACTAAAAAAATATATAGTCTCATTTCAAAGCACGCTAACCACTGTTCAATGCTATCGGCCCAACACCAAATCACATTGAGAAAATGTAGGCACGAAGCAATCATGACTGGTTTTATATTACTTACCATTACAGGATCAATAAACTTATTGGACAACCTATCGAACACACCAAATTTATCCATCCACTCAGTAATAAGGCCTCTTTTTTCCCAGCCGCTACATAGGTCCAACACTTCAGCATTGTTAACCAAAAAGAAAGGTGCCCCATGATCGAAAACCAGCTCCTTTCCATCCTCAGTTGTCTCTCTACAAAAGATTCACAAAACAAATCACCATCAGAATCAAAAACAGGCTTGATACAGAACTTATTAATTCTCTACTTACATGCCTAATTCAACAGAGAAAGCTACAAACCAAAAATCATTGTTGAGAACCAAGAGTTGAATTATCCAACTAAAGGACAAATGCAATGTGAAAATGCCACACCTTCTCTGGGACATACGTCCCCCAGGTCCTCTGGCAGATTCAAACAAAGTGACAGCAAACCCATTCCTAGCCAAAGTGGATGCACACACAGTCCCTGAAACTGAATCAAACCCCAACCAAACAACAAAATCAATCACAACCCATTTCACAAAACCAACTTTGACAACCTGGGCTTACTTCCGCTTCCCACAACAGCGATTTTGGCGACGACGCTGTTCATTCTCACGGCTGCAAATGGATCAGGCTCTGAATCCAAATCGGGTCGGTGCTGAAATCAGGCTGCTAAAGCTGGAAAGTCCTGAAGATGTTTCTTGTCCACCGATCTAGTGGGTATCATGCTGAGCTTGCAGGCATTGATGATGGTGGGACGCGACGCCTCGACGGTGATGTTGCCGACGTGGTCAGTTTTAGGCTTTTTGGTAGTGAGCGCTTTTTTGTTTTTTGTGGAGCACGAAGTGCCTCTCTGCCAAAGCACATCGTTTCATTTCATAGATTTATAGCATATGGTATGGTGCGGTGATAGTAAAAGATTAGAAAAGTTGTTAATATTAATTTTTTTTAACTATTTATTATCAAATACGACGAATTTATATTATTTTTCTTCATGTTTTATATTTAGTGTTGGGATTATTTAGCAAGCACCATCATCAGAGAAGGATAATAAGGCCAAAAAAGCTTTATACATCATTAGAAAGTAGTCGGTATATTAAACAATAACTTCATAATATGTTGAGAACAAACAGCTAAATTTTTACAACCAGAAAGGTCACTACTATCTACTTCTGTCAATGTCAGAAGACCAAAATCAAGGTAGGGGGAAAACTTCCCAAAGTTAACAAGTAGAGAGAATCATGGGAATGGTATACTGGCACTACCTGAGCCAGCTTTAATTGTCTCACCAAATCATATGGTGGTGAATTGTGGAGGCTATCATTCAACCACGAAATGTTTGTTGATTCTCAAAAGGAAGCTCGACCGGTGTTGCATTGGCATAGAACTCTTCCAAATTGTAGTAGTCTCGTTGTGGAGGGAGCATTATGTGGACAACAACATCACCTGGATTGTATTACTTGCAGATGAGATATAAATATGTATCGCGACACAGACAAACCACACAAGTCCCATGTATCAACATATAGCAAGAAAAATAGATACGCTTACCGAAGTCAAGTAAGGTCCATGAATTGGGCTTGTAGTCCCCTGTCGGAAATCTACCGTACTGTTTCTCAGCTAGATCTCTTATTCTTGACCTAAGAAGGAAAAAAGACTAATTATAGCATTAGTAGAAGTCCAGAACACGATGTGTAATGTTGGAATTAGAATATATACCCAATAGCTTCGATCTGTGGACGTGAAAAGGCTGTGGCAATAATGAAAAACCTGGTCCAATAAACCAAACGCTTCACAAAGAGGACCTTTATGTCTCCAGCTTTCACCTCACTTGCAACTTTAGCCAATTCCACAGCGACTATAATGATAAGAGCTTTCAATCATTGTAACCACACTTGGAATTTCATGTTCAGAATGGAAGGTGTTTGGATTGTTTTTTTAATATGATCTATAAGATTAATTTCTAATGCAACATATGTTGAGAAGAATAGTTCATTTGCAGTATCAGGTAATTGATCCTCCATCACAAGTAGATAACCCAAAAAGAATTGCTCAAGTGTATACCCATAATCAAGTACACACTTTGATGGAAGTAAAAGAAACCACGAACTCAAAAATTATGCTGTAGGGATTTGGATATGGACTTACACGATAAACTTTCAGCATCATCGTCAACCTCAGCAATCGAAGATTTCTGGTCACTACTTTTGAAGACCACCTTCCCATACTTTTTGAACAGGTCGTCATACATGTCATCAGTGTCTTGACTCGCATCCTGCATAATCTCTTCTTAATCAATCAATAAAAGAACAGAAAAGTCTCTTACACGATGTTCGAAGAAATAATATCTGAATAAAGTCCACTCTTAGTATTGAAAATCAACGTTAAGCGCATTGTTTAGAAGTACGAACATGGCAAGATTCTAGAAAGTAGTAAAATTCAATCATCATCTTTCTCCCTATCATAACCCACTGCGGGGGATATATTATCACCAAAATGACAGTCCCCTACACTATCCCTGTCCCATTAAAGAGAAAAGTTATCAGCTTCAATGTTCATATAGTATATATGATTACAGCACATATTTTTGACTTGAAATCTTTCCGTATCACCTTCTTTTCACCACATAAACATAAACACTCAACAAGCATAGTAGTTCAACTTAGCACCACCCAGCTCCCTTCTTCGTCAATTCACACTTCGTCTACGTTTTTTTGGCAGCTGTGCTGCGCCTCTATCCTAAGTTATCAAACAATTGAAGCTCCACATTTACAATTCCATAAAGCACACAGCACAACAACCTATGACTCAGAATTCAGCGACTCCAAAAGTTAAACCAATGAGTCATAACCAACCAACAAACCTTGAATTGATTCAGCAAAATCCAGACATTTAAAACAACCATAAAATTTACTTACAGAATTGGAAGCTTTAGTAGAAACCCTCAAAGGAAACTCCTTTCCGGAACTCAAAACAGACCTATCTCGACCTTTCTGCGGAAATGAGTGACGATAACAATTTAACCCAGATAAACCCCCTACCACCTGAGCGCCTAGCCTCTCCAAGAACGCACCTTTAATTGACCCTTTCGCTCCATATGAACAACAATTAATTGCCCGCGGTATCAAACTCGACGACGATGTCAGCTCCATCTCCAAAATCGCAAAATCTGAGTGTCAATTTTCAACTCCAAAACATTATCCTCGCCAGACAACTCCAAGAGAAAGAAAAGAAAAACAAGAAGCAAAAAACTAAAACGTCTCTCCACGTCTAACAATCGTCGATAATGTTACGTGTTACGTCAACAGCAACAAACAATTAATCTTTAGCAACGCATTCATCGTCTTTCCTTAAAAGATACTGGGCTTATCTGGAATAAAGCCAGGCCCAAAATTTCAATAGAGTATTGGCGACCAAAATGCATGGGCTTATGCGATAGTGTAGCTTGATAGGCCAACGCTTAGGCCCAATAATACCAACAAGTATATAATTTCCTTCGCTCCGTCGCCGCAGAAACCCTAATTTCTCAGCAGCTTACGAAAATGGTGAAGTTTCTGAAGCCCGGCAAAGCTGTCATCATCCTGCAGGGACGTTACGCCGGCCGGAAAGGCGTGATCGTCCGTTCATTCGATGACGGTACTCGTGACCGCCCCTACGGTCACTGCCTCGTCGCCGGGATAGCGAAGTATCCCAAAAAGGTAATCCGCAAGGACTCGCAGAAAAAGCAGGCTAAGAAATCGAGTGTCAAAGTTTTTCTCAAGCTGGTGAACTACAGTCATATAATGCCAACTAGGTACACTCTGGATGTGGACTTGAAAGAAGTGGTGACGCCTGATGCTCTTCAGTCGAGGGACAAGAAGATCACGGCAGCTAAGGAGGCAAAGGCGAGGTTCGAGGAGAGGTTCAAGACTGGAAAGAACAGGTGGTTCTTTTCCAAGCTTAGGTTTTGAAATACTCTGTTGGGGAATTGAAGCTGTGTTGTTTTTATGAGTTATGTTGTCGAAGCAACTTTATGTATTGTTTTTTTTTTTTTTTTTTTGAAATTATTAGCACTTTGATACTCTCTATTATGAAGAATTATTCTTATCAGCTTCTTTATTATTAGTAAGTTTGATCATTTTTAGGTAGAGAGCGGTATAGGCTTTTAAAATGAGGATTGGTGCTTCACAATTTGTTAGCAGCAGAGTTACAATTAATGCCTTTGAGGATGTCCGCAAAGAGATAGGATAGGATGTCCTGAGTAGTGTTGCGGATGCCCATAGGATTTCCCAGCAAATCCTGATATGTTGTTGTTTCGTTAAAAGTTATTTGGTCTCTTGGTCGTCCTGAAATGCCTTTTGAATGTTGGAAATGCTTACCCAAGAGACATCTTCACACCTTCATTCTTTTTGTCGTTCCACCTACTACAAATTCCCCAAATATATAAAGCGAATTTTGGGTCGAGAAATTTTCATAGCAATCATATAATGGATAAAAACACACACATCCATTAATTCCACCGCAATGTTAATCCTAGTGATCTCTCTCATTTTCCTCGTCCAGACAACATCATCAACATACACAATCGAAAAATGTCGGATGTAGAAATGTGCTTCAGAACATTCAAACAAGACCTTAAAATTGCACCAGCGCCATAGGTCTCAAGATAGCTGCACACAAAACCCAGATTTGAAAGCAAGGTACGAGTTGTGCGTCACAAACTATATGATTCCATTTCAAACCTGTTTAACAAGGCTAGCTCGAGTCTTGCGAGTGACAACTTTGATGGAGTGAAGACGGCAGCGATACAAGCGTACGTGATAGCTACCAAGTGCACTAGAAAGTTTAGTGATGCATGGGAGCAGAGTCGCAAGACTGAGACATTTGCTAAGGCTGTTTATTGCTAGAAAGCAATTCTTCACCAAAAGAATAATAAATGTTATCAAATTTTCTTTCATAAATAAGAAAAACGTTCTATTATATATAATGCTCGATTATGACAATTAGTTTATAAAAGTCGACGAATCTTGGAAAAACAAATAATTTCTATATCAATTTCAACTGATGTAATAAATGATTCACAGAAGAATATATAACCGCTACGATGTTTCCGTTTTAGATACACAGGATATATATTTCCTAACTTTAGAGATGTCTAAAGGTAAAATTAATTAAATGCTGAATCGTCCAGCACACACATATAAATAGGAAGCAGCTGTAAACCCTATTTTTCTTCAAGAGCAACAACAATGGCACTAAACACTTCAGCCTTGCTGTTATTTTTATCATCCATTGTTCTTGTTATATTTACCGGCTTCACTCATGCAGTGTCTGACTCCAATATAACCCTCGTCTGTTCCACCACAAATGAACCAGATTTCTGCCAGAAGACATTGAAACTCGATCCAACCTGGAACACAACAGACATTCATGGCTTAGGCGAGATAGCAGTTAAACAAGCTATTGACCGAGCCAAATACGTACCACAGTATATAGCGTCGGTTATCCCTAGAGCGGATGCTGCACTGGCTGCAAAATACCAAGCTTGCTCAATGGACTATGACGCAATTATAGATGGGCTGATTGATGGTGAGATAGGATTCAACGACAGAGATTTAATTGATGAGGCGTTTGTGTCTGTGAAGACTGCTTTTGAAGGGATTGGGGAGTCGTTGGATCGGTTCAAACAGTCTCCTAAGGACCTGTCGGAGTTTACTGGTTACAGCCAGGATATTCAGACTCTTTGCCAGGTCTTTATGACTGTTGTTAGTCTCTTGGGTCATGGAGAATGAAATGTTCTCTCAACTTTCAATTTCAATTTTTTTTTAAAAAATGTTTTAGCGTCTCATGAATGGATGTAAGTTTCTCAGAACACAACAATAATCCGTTTTTAAGATGCCCCATATCTGCGACAGCAGTCCATTTCAATTATACCCTTTCCAAACAAAGAATTGTAATTCTGAAAATTCTGGAGAGTTTTTTGAAGAGATATATGTAAATATTGGGCCTAACTCACCTCCAAAAGGCACCTTGTGAAGGGAGGATTGCCACTTAGTTATAAACCCATGAGACCAACTCACCCTAGCCAATGTGGGATACTTGACAATATATACAAATGTCGGAGGACTCACCTTTTCGAACGGGTCTCTCTCTTGATGCGTCCGAATCGCCAAGGCAGAATGAAAAATGGTCGGGATGAAAAATTTCGTAGTCTCTGATTCCAACAACCGCACAGACGAAGAGCAAAATGGTCATTAGGCCCGAACCCAAAAAATAAAATAAAAAGAAGAGTCGGCCCAATAAAAATGGCCCAGTGAAAAAGGTATGGGGAAGATGGGAAGGAGGCATGATGGGCTGACCGGCCAGTGATTGATAAATTATGGCATTGGAATCTGCAAGCAGATGGAATTCAAAGCAAAGCATTCAATGAGCCATACTACTCAACTAACCTCCATTAATATCTCCTCACTCCCCAATTTCATATCCACATCAACCCCTTCTCTCTCACATTACCATATTATTATTGTTCAGAGACCAAGTGTTAGTTGTGCTGCTTGATGGATATCATGAGTGTGGTCAGGCCTGATGAAGAGGATATTGATGCTGGGAAAGTCATGAGCTGTTTTCGGACGGGTGAAACACTCATTAGACTATTGCCGCTGGGTCTTTGTGTAGCTGCACTTGTCCTCATGCTCAACAACTCCGAGAGTAATGACTATGGATCCCTCTCTTACTCTGATCTTGGTGCTTTCAGGTAAGGGTCAAGGTTACCCATCTCTCTCTCTCTATACCTGTTTTTGAGTCGGAATTCCAACTCTGGGTTTGTAATATCGGTGTCGGAATTCGAATTTAACAATTTTGGCTTTGTCACTTTTGAGCTTAGTTAATTAGGTCTTTTGGACTTCTTGTTTTTGTGTTCAGGTATTTGGTGCATGCAAATGGTATCTGTGCTGCTTATTCCCTTCTCTCAGCCATATTTGCTGCCAGGCTTCAATCTTCAAAGCCCCGAGCTTGGACTTTCTTCCTCCTTGATCAGGTACACATCCAATTTTTTATCACAAAATTACTTCTCTAAAGCTAATTTCTAATGAGATAAACTTAATATTGTTCAGGTTCTGACTTACCTAATCCTGGCAGCTGGAGCGGTGGCCTGCGAATTGCTCTACTTAGAACACAAAGGAGACGAAGCCGTGACTTGGAGCGAAGCCTGCGGGTCTTATGGAAAATTCTGCCACAAGGCAACAGCATCAGTGGCCATGACTTTTGTGTCTGTTGTGGTGTATGCTGGCCTATCCTTGATTTCTTCCTACAGACTTTTCTCCAAGTTTGATGCTCCTGTTTGTTACCATACTGGTAAAGGGATCGAAAACCCGGTGTTCCAAGGCTAGAGCTTCTTGTTAGCCTTCTCGTTGCTGCAGTGGGCACTGCACTACCAGAGACTGCTGTTAGTGTTGTTATGTAAGAAAGAAGACTAGCTAATGTTTAATGCAAGAAAAATTTCAAGTCTGATCTCTCTATATTATATATATGATACTGGTTTTCTCAGTTCACTTTCCTGTGCATGTGTGACCATTTACATGTAAACACAATAACGTGATTCAAATTTTGACAGCATCTGTACCTTCTTGTTACACCCTGAGCCCTCAAAAGGTGTCACAAAATGCATCAACAACATTAATCGTACCTCTTCGGATGTGCCTCATGGTTCATTTTGCAGCTGAAGTCGGGGTGTCAGCAGGATGGAAGTTAAGGCGGGCTAAGGGGGACGTTTGGTGGCTGGACGGGTGATGGTGGTGGTTGACGGACGGGAAGGGGCTGGTGTTTTTTGGTCCTCTAAGCGAGCTCCGCTTATGAAGTTTTTTTCTCAGCCGTTTAGGTCTGAGCTGTCTTCGTTGTGTCTGCACGGACACGATTTTGTGTATTTATGTTTCTTTTCGCTGGTGTTTCCTTGCTTTTGATTTTTTTTGGCTGCGCTTGTTGAAATTGTTGTTTTTCTGTCTTCGGTTGTCTGGTCACCCCCCTTAGCGTGAAGTGAAGTGGAGCATCTTATTGTTCCCGGCTAGCTAACTTGTCCTAGCTTTTAAGTCCTCTTTGAAGCCTTTTCTGGAGTTCAGGTGGCGTGCAACCTTTGACAGGAAACATCGCCATGGAGATTCGAGTGTAGCCTTATCTAGCTTTCGGTGGAAATTTGGCCAGAGCGTCATTGTTGCTTCGAAGTTGGCTGACGCGTCGCTTCTTCTGTTTAGCCAGTTTGGCATGGATTGGCTTGGGTGCATTCATGGTTCCAAGAAAATAGCAACAGATGGATCGATCAGCTTTGCACGAAATATTTTTTTTGTTTAGATGTTCTGTTCCTATACTTGTTGGTCGTGTACTTGTTATTGTTGTTCTACTTGTTTTTTCAGGTTTTGTAGGCCATTATCTTTTATCAAAAAAACAAACAACATTAATCGTAAATGGTTACAAATCCTGGCAGATTTCAGATAGTGTCTAGCTTATGATCTTGTTTAGAGTTTTATCAAAGAAGCACTTCTCTCCCATTTATTTCTTGATAACATCTCTGTACATGGGAAAAGACCCAACAGCTACAACAACATGCCTGACTAGACTAACACCTGCCCTGGTTTTCTTCATCCAACCTGGAGATAGTAAACTAAGCTAATGCCCGTCTATGAACTGCACAGCTCCCACATGCCTATGAGCAGCTACAGCAGCAGCTGCAGCATTGATAGCATCCATTTGAGATTGAGCTTGTAAGAGTTTCGTGTCAATCATTGTTAACTGGCCGACCCCGTATTGCTGTTGTGGGTGATACGGATTGGTGTTCATGTCCACCATCACAGCAGCTGGCTTTGAAGGCATGTGATACAGCGGAAGGATGTCAGTCTGTGGAGGGTCAACTGTATGCATGTAAGTGGCATTTGGTTGATTTGTAGGGGTGGTGGGTTTTAAAAAGCAGTTGGGAGACGCCACTTGGGGCTGTGTCTGAGCAGGCGTATTCTTGATGTGAGTTTTTCCATCATATGTATCTTTTGCAATCAACCCGTTGTCATAAGGTAGTACTGGTCCAACGACTCTCCCAGGTCTTGCTGTGACGCAAAAGAATATTACATGCATCAGCATTCAGCAGTTACATTACATGATTACAGAATTTAAATTATCAAAGTACAAATATAATTTTCACCTGCCGGGATTCTGGGAGGTGGTCGCGAGGGCTTGACAAAGTTTCCAGGGAACGTGCCTGTGATACCAAGCTTATTGCGCTGCTCCTCCGTGGTTGGGCGGTTCACATATGAGCCTGAATTAGTTTGTGATTTCACTGGAACACTACTCGAGTAAACAACTGTAGATCTGCAAACAAATTTTAAGTAGAGCACTATAAAGCCCTAAACCCCATGTATTTCCTGATAAGCATCTGTGCCATTATTATTTATAATAACATAGTAAATGTCGCTAATGCACCTAATCACTCAAATGCATAGTATAAATTCCACTAAGATCCTACCTTGGTAAGGAGACATGCTTCCTATCCAGCGGAATAACAGGCCCGCTTTTCCCACCATTCTCCTCAAGATGTGCAAATTGTTTTTTAAATTGCTCAATCGCACTACATAACATATGGATTAACTTTTTAAAAACTTGACTATAAAAACAATATAAAAGCAAACAAATTTCAGAACCAAACCTGGGATAAAGAAAGGTTGTTCCTTCAGCGCCACTCAGATAGTCCTTGAGCAAGTTAGGATGATACTCTAGAATCTCCCGTAAAATCAATTCACGTACATCATCCTTGGTAACCCTTCTCCTCTCAAATTCAAACTCTAGCTTTGAAATTGGTTGACAGGAAGGTTCTCTCTCAATTTTCGCCAAGCCCTTAAAGTAGGGATGAGCCAATGCCTATGAGATAGAAGAGAAGTCAACATCCTACCTCATTCAAGTTCCAAACAATGAAAAAACTAGAAAATAAGATACTAATGCTAAGACACGATAAGAACAAACAAACAAACCTGTTCAGCTGTTATCCGATCTTTAGGATCAAAAGCCAACATTCTTTCCAACAACTGAACTGCTAAAGGCTCTGCATTGGCGAACTTCTGGGCGAATGATACTGGTTGCTTCCTACGCATAGCTTGCAAGTATTTCCTTGCCTTATCATTACGAACCTGGAAAACACAGCTGCTTACTACGCATCTCAAGATGAAAGACAGCAACCTCTAGAATCAGAATAGAAAAGGTGACGCATACTCCAGATACGGTTTCTGCTGGAGGTGTTCCTAAAAGATCAGTGATCAGGTCCAACTGGTGGACCACACTCTTCCCAGGAAACAGTGGTTTTCCAGTCAAAACCTCTGCAAAAATGCATCCGACACTCCATATATCAATTGCTGGCGTGTACTGCATGACATGAGAAAAAAAACAGTTGGGTTTCAACAAATTTAGGGATTTCATGTCTCGGCAACAATACCCATTACAGTTACCTGAATGAATGATTTTCAGTTTCCAGAAGAAAGTGCGCCCTGAACAAGAACTATTTTAATCTAACTACTAAAACTTTAAACTCATGCAGAACTTGAAATATACATAAGAAACACATTGAATTTAGAATTGCAGTTACAGATATGAACTACATTAACGTCATGACACATGACGACATGATAAAAATTAAGAAATCAAACACATCATATCAAAGCAGTGGCTTGAGAGTGAGAGAATTCGAGTCAGCTAGTTTATTCTGTGGAGAAAACTCAAGTTCTGGGAAGCAATACCTTACAAAAGAATGACCCACAAAGCTCTGGAGCTCTATACCATCTTGTGGCAACATAGTCCTGCATAATATAGACATGATATGTGAGAATCAGGAAAAAGTAAAATAAAATTCAGAAACGAACTCTAAAATTCAAAATGAAATCAGACACAAAGATAAATACTCAGATAGACATACCGTCCAGTATACTGTCGTGGGGGTATCGTTGAATGCTACTCTTGCTAGTCCAAAGTCGCACACTTTAAGCTTGCAATTTGCATTAGCCAAAACATTCTTTGGTTTCAGATCCCGATGATAAACATTGGCTGAAACAGCACAATTTTGAAATTGATTACATTCAATGTTCTATCAATAGGAAACTCCTACTGCTCAAGCAAATCAACTGACTTCAACGGTAGAAATGGATGCAACAAAGGCCGCTGCTTACCAGTGTGCATATACTTCAAAGCCCGTAGCATTTGGTATAGGAAAAACTGATGATGTTCTCGTGTCAAGTCATCATTAGCTTTGATAACTTGATGCAAGTCAGATTCCATTAACTCAAACACGACATAAATATCTTTAAATTCCCTCCTTGAAGGAGGCAGCATAATACGCTTAATCTCAACAATGTCTGGATGACGCAGTAGCCGCAACAACTTAATTTCGCGCAAAATTCTGATAGCATCAGAGATATGCTCGAAGATGTCTTGTATCTTCTTTATAGCTACCTTTTCACCGGTGTGAGTATCAATAGCTGCACAAACCACACCATAACTACCTTTCCCAACAACTTCAATAATTTTATATCTATTTGCATCTCCATATTCGGTGAAGAACTCCACCTCTGCACCACTCTACAAAGAAAAGACAATTTGTGAGCACACCATCAGAAATTTTGAGGCAGGCACCAAGTAAGAACCATACCAGTATGAAGTCTTAATCACTCTAACTAACCCAGGAAGCTACCTACTAGGCTACTACAAACAAATTTCTAAGCATATCAAATAACTATATCCATTAGCCTCAGATACAAAAAAGACCCCAATAGCGGCCGGTAGTAAAGTTCAAATAATCATGAACGGAAAAGTAACATAGCAACTCAGAAGGAAATATATTTATGAATAAAAGTAGACAAAGATTCATTAAATGACACGCTAAGCAATCAGACACTTCCAGCTGCTGATTAGCAGTCTAGTTTCCTTCCCAACAATAATTATGAGACTGAACATACAAAAAAGTTTATATAAGGCCTGCTTACTGCATGAACAACACCAAGTGAAAATGATGAAAAAACATCAACAAACAACACTTCAAGGCATAAGATGTAAAGCATAAAGTCATCAATCAAACCTTCTTAGGCTGATTCTGCTGCATCTTCTCCAATATAAAATCTCTCAAAGACAAAAAGAAGTTGAAGTCTTAACTTTTCTTTGATCTAATCAACAAGTCACAAGGACAGAGACTAAAAGAACTTCACCAACTAAACACTCCAAGAAAGAACTTAACCGCATTTGCCCCACCGACACCTACTCCGAATCACCAAGCCAAAATCTCTCCCGTCTCCACGAAGAACAGCCAAAGATGTTATTTTTATAATCAGAACATCAAACCCTTTACTCATCCACTACACACAATCAAACCCTAGATCTAATTCAAACCCTTTCTTGAAAACTTATTCCAATCCTAACATCCACGCCCAACTAGAGCACTTTACCAACAACCAGGTCACAAATTCAGCCGAACCCAGATACCGAACGGGTCAGAAATCAATAAAATATATATAGAGCTTGGGAGGAGCGGGGGAGACTGATAACGAACCGTGAAAAATGTTGCAGAGAGAGAAAGAGAGGGAGCTTTGTAATGTTTTAGTATAATTGTCGAGTTGTGGGTTAATGAGAGATCCGGTTTGACCGGCACAACGTTCCAATTTCGGTAGATATTTTCCGGTCCAACCGCTATTCTGGTTTGTACATTATGGGTAGGGGTGGATAAAGTTCGATTTGTGATTATGGGTAGTTGATAGTTTAAAATTACTTGCAAGAAATCATAATGAGGGTTTTGACTTTTAGTGAAGACAAGGATTAGCTTCTTTGATGGTCCAATTTAAGCAAGTGTTAGTGTTTGGCTCGGTTCTAGAAAACTCTAAATCAAATTTGTCATTCCATTTTTGTTCTAGGGCATCCTTAAGATTCATTATAAATAAATAAAAGTACTTTACATTCTATCAACTCAATCATGCATCAAGTCAACCGAATATGCATTTGTCAAAAAATCAAAATTTAACAATTTTAAAAAAGAAGACAGCATTCTTTTTTATCGCGCAGATTTTCTCATTTTTTAGCATCTGTTCTTGCGTTTGGAGGATTTGAACCCGGACTGCCACATGCCCAAGGGAAGAACCACACCACCGAGACAACTCCCAACGCCCAAAAAAAGAAGACAGCTTGAATCAATTAGATGAGACATTGGTATCGAAAAATGGCATGATGTAATTGTCAAGTGTCGATACTCTGTCGTATTATTAAGGTACAAGTTTGGCAAGCAAGGGATATCCTTCTATGGCAAGGGTCACATATTCTTATTGAAGAAAAAAATAATATTATTTTAAGGAACTTCCACATCTTAATTATAAGAAGAATATACAGTCCACATGGTATGAAAGCATGAGATGTCGTACAAGGTAGGACAAATGGAGGTTGAAACATGTGGTGTAGGTTGGGCTACTCTTGGCCAGTGGTTGAGGGGTAGACCAACCATGCTTGATCATCAACATAACACTACATCTTCATTCATCTCTACTCTACACCATGTGGATCTCATCTCTCCAACCACAGTAGGTGTTCATATTTTATTGATAAACTTGAGCTGAGATTTTTTTGACTTAAAATCTTGCAGATTAAAAATGCATGTGAAACATGACATAAAGATCTCCAATATGCAGCATTCCTTATCAAATGATAAACATGTGGGCCTCAGCACATGCACTGATCAGAGCATCCGCATCCGTTCAAACATATTATCTCTTCAAGAATAATTTTACGGCGTAATTTCTATTACTATTTAGTGAACAGTAACAACATTTCTGCATATTCTGTGCAGCAATGTCATATTGCGGAGAACTTCCTATTACTATTCCTGAATAAAAAATTATTATTTTTGAAATTCAAAAAATTAGCTCCTAGTATATAAAAACAAGATTTGTCTTCTCATTGAATCACACACACACTTCCTTCACTCATCTCAATTTCCCAGCCATTCTTGCTCATTCGTATCATGAATTCTTTCATTTTCAATGAGGGTTTTTTGAAGTACCGACAAAGAAGGAGACAAATGATTGAGACGGCTAACTCGTTCGTTATGGATGTCGTTGTTGTTGCAACGGCGGGTGATGAAGATGATGCGTCAAGCAGTCGCCAATCAAATCGACAAAGACAAAAGGGATCAAGGGGGCAGAATCTGTTGGAAGACTACTTCGTCGATCGTCCAATTTTCTCCGAAGTCGACTTCCGACGAAGGTACCGAATGAGCAGCAACCTATTTAATCGTATCAAGACCAAGCTTTGCAATCATGATGAATATTGGCATCAGCGTCGTGATGCGGCTGGAGTACTTGGTCTCCTTCCAGAGCAGAAGATGACCGCCGCTATACGGATGTTGGCGTACGGTTCATGTGCGGATCAGTGTGCCGAGCTCACAAGGATGAGCGAATCAACCACCCTAGAGTGCCTGAAGAAGTGGTGTGCTCAAGTAGTTGAACATTACTATGTTACCAACATGGAAGCATCTGTTTAAGTTGTGTGTTGTATTTGAATTTGTGTGTTGTATTTTCAATTTACGACGCCTTTTAGATCAGATTTTTGAATGATCAGTGCCTGCCGCGTCTAACAGAGACGTTACCAGCCGCGCATACTTCATACATTATTTCATAAGGTCAATGTGGAACGTGGTTCTAACGTAGGGACATGACGCGCGACACTTCCCCTCCGCGTCCTATGTACACATTAAACTTAATCGCGGGTGGTTTAGACATTATGGCTTAATGTCAATGTGGAACGCGATGCTAATGTGAAGCCGGACGCGCGAAAGGCGGAAGTACTGTTCATCATATTCTCAGGAATGTTGATTGTTCGATCCGCCGATTCTTGATTCTTCAATTGATGTCGAAAATCATCTAGCAACTGAGCGACTGAGTTTTCCATGTTCAATTTGATCGATTTCGTTCGATTGGTTTTACACGCGACACATCTCACTCGCGGAGGACGTTCGCTCCGGCGTTCTCGTCCAGCATTTCTGAGCGGACGTTCTCATCCAAAAATTCTTCTCCAGCAAGCGATCTCGACGAAGATATCACCGCTGCACAAAAATCCTTCGTCAAACGTCCCCAAATCCCATCGAGCATGCGACCGCTGCATATGCCCTCATAAACCCCCAACGGCCCAACCTAGTTGCGGTAGAAAACAAATGTTTAGTTTGTGGAGAGAAGTCACTTTAGCAAAACTATTCGTCCCCCACCGCTACACAGTAAACTTTTAATACAAATACCCAAAAGAGAAGCCATAAAAAATGGAGCATGAATTATTTAAAAATCTTGTGGGTCAGAGATCTTTTATTTTATTATTATTATTTGAGAGTAAGTAAGTGAGATGCCTAGTGAGGGAAGCTTTGAATGGACTTGATTGATTATGGTCCATAACTTTCTGAGGTGTTGTGGTGGTGGATGTAAAAGGTGAAACAAAGTTCATATCTTTCTGATCAGCCATCTACGGCTGTGTGTCTAATTTTGATATGCTCCTTTATCAATCAATCAACCAACCAACCAACCTGACCTCTGATGGCCGGAATATATCATCAGGATTTCAGAAAATGCAATAATCTTGAATTTTTTTTTAATTTGTGCAAAATCACAATTTGGATTTCCAAACTAAGCAAACTTGAAATTGGATTTCCGATTTAGACACACTCCTTTAGACGCCGTTGCTAAGGGCGCCTAATGCTTAGGTGTCAAATTCTTAATACAACGAATGCTGAGTCAGCCAAAAAAATCATAAATAATATTAAGGCGCTGTTAGATTTTTTTTTTAATGTTATTTTTTTTGAAAAAATTGATTAAACACCCATCTTCGATCACTATATTTGTGAGCTTAACCTTTGAATTTCATTTTCGAGTAAACATGAAAGTTATAGAACATTCAATTAGCTTTCTAACCATATAAAGAACATCTTAAACGGACACCGGATGACACCTCTATGAGCTTCCGAATGTCAGCTCGGACCCCCTCGGTTTCATGTTCGGAAAATTTCTAGAATTTGAGAGGCTACGAGCCAATCTTCTAAAGCTCATAGACGCGTCATCCGATGTCCGTTCCAGATGTTCTTTATATGGTTAGAAAGCTAATTGAATGTTCTACAACTTTCATGTTCACTTAAAGATGAAATTTGGTGGTTAAGCTGATAAAAATAGTGACCGAAGATGGATGATCGATCGATATTAGCCAAAACCGAGGGGGTCCGAGCTAACATTCGGAAGCTCATAGAGGCGCCATCCGGTGTCCGTTTAAGATGTTCTTTATATGGTTAGAAAGCTAATTGAATGTTCTATAACTTTCATGTTTACTCGAAAATGAAATTCAAAGGTTAAGCTCACAAATATAGTGATCGAAGATGGGTGTTTAATCAATTTTTTCAAAAAAAATACTATTAAAAAAAAAACCTTTTTATGAATTCGTTCAAAAAAAGAATTTAACACTTAAGCATTAGGCGCCGTTGCTAAGAGCGCCTTATGCCTTAGGCGCCCTTAGCAACGGCGCCTAAAGGAGTGTGTCTAAATCGGAAATCCAATTTCAAGTTTGCTTAGTTTGAAAATCCAAATTGTGATTTTGCACAACAATAATCCTCATCCAAAATGGCAGTGAGGATATATTAATCAAAAAAAAAATGGCAGTGAGGATATTACTCATTTTGTTTCCAACATGAGATGAGGGCATAAAGCATTGATCGAGGAGAATACACGAACGCTTTGAGGCCCAACGATATGCTTGACTTTTTTAAGGCCTTCAGATGTTTTTTGAAGCCCAACAAACTTGGCCCATGTTCTCAACGTGGCACAACTAGAGCCTGAGCGTGTTCTTCGAATATCGTAACATCATTCCCCCAATGGCTGCTGCTTCTTCATCATCATCTTCTCAGTGTCTGATCATCAGCAGTTTGACCAGGTCTTTGGCGTCGTGATCAGTCGATATTCTGACTGATTATTCACTGCATTCGATGAAGGATAACACTTGTTCTCCGGGCAACTTGTCCCTATTTGATGTATTTTCCTAGTGTTTCAGGTAAAATTGGTATATCATCACTCCGTAGACGCAAAGCGCCGAAACAACGGGAAATAGCATCGAAAGTGGCCTAAAAACGACTCTGCACCAGCAGCATCCCGTGACATGCCGTGACATCCCCTTAGTGTCACGGGTGTCACGGTAGGCCTTTTCCTCAGAGAGATCCGAGTGACATCCAGACATGCCGTGACATGCCGTGACAACCTCCGAATGTCACGGGTGTCACGGCACCCTTTCAGCTCAGTGAGTTTTTGGCCTTTGCCGTGACATGCCGTGACATGTCCGAATGTCACGGGTGTCACGGCCCCTTTTTAACTCAGTAACTTCTGCCCTGGTCGTGACATGCCGTGACATGTCCGAATGTCACGGGTGTCACGGCACCTCGGAAGACAGGATTTTTGGAGATTTCCTAATCCATTTTTGGCAAGTTCTGACTATTTTGGCAACTACTCGATTTTTGGGCTATAAAAAGGGCAGCAACCAGTGTGTTCTGGGGGTGCTTATTTGGAGAATCAAGAACCCTAACTTGGGAGAGAAGATAGAGCTTTCAGCGTGAGATTAGTCGAGCACCCGCGTCATTACGGTTTCCTCGCCCTTTTCTCTTTATTACACTGTTTTTGGTTTAAACACCATGAATAGTGAGTAGTCCTCTCATTCCGGGATCCTACGGATCCCGTGCTATGTAACCCTAACTCTCATGTGATCAATTAAAGTTGTTATTTATGCAATTCGAATATTCAATTTCATTGTATGCTTAATTTTATCGTTCTATGCATGTATTTACATCAAAGGGCATGTTTGCATTGGTAGAACGTACTTAGATTAATTACCGAAAGATGGATGGGTCCTAGGTATTAATCGGAATGCATGAAATTGATATTAGGTCATGTTTACATGATTTAATAGGAAAACCTTTAGTTTAATAAATCGAGATCGTTGATAATCCGTGGATGGGCGGCGTTCAACGATTGAGATTAATCTAGACAATGATCCGTGGATGGGCGGCTTGTCTAGTGTTATTTCGGTTATATTCCATATTCGATAGCATGAATAATTAACTAGAATGATTGCATGATTAGAGGGGTTAGCACGGGTGAAGTATGGATTCTGGAATTCTTTCTCTGATAAAACACAAACCTTTTATTTTCTGTTATTTAATTTCTGCGATCTTCATACCAAAACAAACCTCTTTTAATCGGAATAGCTAAATAGGTCACATCGTTTGCTAGTAATCACACACCTGTTCCTTGGATCGACCCTTGGCTTACCAAGGTTTATAAATTTTGTTTGACTGCAATTTGACCCCTAAAACTTATAATTTGACGACTATAAAGGGTTAAAAATACGCGTGTCAAAATGGCGCCGTTGCCGGGGAGCAGCGTTTAGTGTGATATTAGAGTAACGTGTGTAGTTTAGACTATTCCGCCTCGTTTTATATCTGTTTTTCTGCTGTGATTTCTTCGCTCACTGTGTTTCTTGGCTTTTGCAGGTACTAGGTAGTTCATGCCAAAGAAAACACCCCGACGGAAGAAGCAAATTCAGATTTCGGACGACGACACACCGGACCAACGAAAGAATAATCGTCAGGCCCAGAACGAAGCTCGGAAGCTACGAGCACTGAACCGCAACTACGCAACAATGGCTGCGAATCAGAACTTGCTGAATGACAGGGTCGACGACGACCAGCCACCACGAGTGCAGCCACCAGTGCGCCGAACCCTTGGAGATTACACTACTCCTCGTGTTACTGGGTTCCAGTCCGCCATTGCACCACCGGGCATAGCTAACAATTCTTGGGAGCTCAAAACAGGTCTCATTCAAATGGTACAAAACAATCAATTCACTGGACGAATGAATGATGATCCTCACCAGCATCTCAAGCGATTTACCCAGATGTGCAACACGGTGAAAACAAACGGAGTCCCTCCAGAGTCCTACTACCTCAGGCTGTTCCCGTTTTCATTGTCCGACAAGGCTAGCAGATGGTTGGACAGTCATGCTGATGGTACTTTTACCACCTGGGACAAGCTGGCCGAAGCCTTTCTCCAACAATACTTCCCACCATCAAAGACAGCTCATTTCAGGAACAAAATCATCTCGTTCCGCTCTATCGATGGTGAGACTCTGTACGACTCATGGGAGAGATACAAGGAGCTGACAAGGATGTGCCCACACCACAATCTAGAGCAATGGCAGATTATTGACACCTTCTATCAGGGGATCGATCAGGGGATGCGTACCCTAATCAATCAAGCAGCAGGTGGGGGACTGAACCAAGTTCCACTGGAGGACACCTATGAAATTATAGAAAGGGCAGCCCAAGACTACCATCTCTGGACGAGTGATCGCGGTAATCCTAAGGACAGGAAGGGTGTACAGGATTTATGCCAAGCCGAGAGCGCTAATGACATAGCTCGGTTAGCTGACACAGTAAAGATACTCGCCACCGAGATTCAAAGTATGAAACTAGCGAGCACCATGAAGTCC
Organism: Rhodiola chrysanthemifolia; assembly: GCA_033675395.1. NCBI lineage: Eukaryota > Viridiplantae > Streptophyta > Magnoliopsida > Saxifragales > Crassulaceae > Rhodiola > Rhodiola chrysanthemifolia. The sequence goes on along the minus strand of CM066208.1, from coordinate 46,002,928 downwards.
TCAGACGTCGCTCACATTGGCGTGTACTGTCAGGTCTGCGGCTCCCCTTCTCACTATGCAGATAGTTGTCCAGTGATCGGATCGGATGATAACAACGGTAATCAGGAGGACGCAAACTTCGTCGGGCAGAATAATCAAGGGGCTGGTCCCAGCTATGGACCACCCACCAACAGATGGGATAATCCGAACAGAAATCATCCTAACCTGTCCTACAAGCCCCAGAATCAGGCACCTCCGAGTTTCCCTTACAAACAGCAGCAGGGCAATGCTCCGTATCAATCACGAGGCCAGTACAACGTCCGAGCTCAAGAGCAGAATAATACCTACTATCAGCCGAAGTCTCAGTACAACAACCAGTCACAAGGGCAACAAAATCAGAATTCAGGTGGCTACTCGTATCAGCCGCAGCAGCCCAAGCAACAGGAGACTGGCGGATCATCTAGTTTGGAGGCCATGATGGCCAGTTTCATGGCAGAGCAAGATAGGCGAGCTCAAGAGCAGGATCGGCGAGTAAAGGAACTTGAGCAGACGATCCGAATGATAGGGAATCAGGTGGCTCAACAAGCAGATTCGGCAACCAGGGAACAAGGGAAACTTCCCTCAAAACCTGAGCACAACAATAGGGAATCGGTTAATGCTATCACACTCCGAGGCGGCAAACAACTTGAAATGCTACCAGCACAAACCACTCGAGCAGCAGCAGAAAAATCAGCGCTCAATTCTACTCCTGCTGAAGCAGAATCATCAGTAGAAGCTGAAATCCGAGCAGAAAATTCTGCTCAAACAGTGGAGCCGGCTCCTTATAAGCCTCCAGTCCCATTCCCTCAGCGTCTTAAGGGTGCTAGAAGGGACAAAGAGTTCATGAAATTCGTGGACCAGATTCGTACTCTGTACATCACTATGCCCTTCACAGATGCAATCACGCAGATTCCAACATATGCCAAATTCATGAAGGAGATTATGACTGGGAAAAGGAAGATGGACGGAACCGAGACAGTAGCTCTGAGTGAGGAGTGCAGCGCTGCCATGCACGTGCCCATGCCACCTAAGCTTAAGGATTCAGGGAGTTTTTCTATCCCTTGTGATATTGGTGGCCTTACAATTCGTCGTGCTTTATGTGATTTGGGTGCTAGTGTGTCTATCATGCCGTATTCTCTGTATTCTAAACTGAACTTGGGTGATCTATGCCCTACTGACATCTCTATTCGCCTTGCGGATCGTTCTTGTAGACTCCCGAAAGGGATTCTGAGAGACGTACCCGTCAAGGTGAAGAATATTTACATCCCTGCTGATTTTATTGTGCTAGAGATTTCAGAGGACACTGACATTCCCATTATACTTGGTAGACCATTCCTTTACACGGCTAGGGTAGTAATTGACATGGATAGGGGATCTATAGCTCTGCGAGTAGGCAGCGAACGTGTTGTCTTTTATTTACCCGATATGTGCAGAACGCCTAGTCTTTTAGCCGATTGTGATGTGCTCGACTATGCTGATATTGATCAGCCCATTACACTGACCTCTATTGAGTCTTACAGAATTACTCCAGGCTGCCCCATACCGATGAATCTCTGCGCAGTGAGCATTGAGGAAAGCGCTGAAACTGGACAGCTCACCGAGACAGGTAAGGAATCTTGCACGATAGAGCTGAAACCTCTACCTGCAAGTCTCAGGTATGAATTTCTGGGCCCTAACTCAACCTACCCGGTGATTGTTAATGCATCCTTGACTGATGAGGAGACCCAGAAATTGCTCGATGTCTTGCGAATACATAGACCAGCCCTAGGATATTCCATAGACGACCTCAAGGGAATTAGCCCTGATTTATGCATGCATAGAATTAACCTTGAGGACGATGCTAGACCTAGTAGGGATGCCTTGAGACGCTTGAACCCCAAACTGAATGATGTTGTTAAGAAAGAAATTCTGAAATTGTTAGATGCCGGCATCATTTATTCTGTTGCTGATAGTAAGTGGGTAAGTCCTGTGCACGTTGTCCCTAAGAAGGGAGGTTTGACTGTTGTACGTAATGAGCATAATGAATTGATTCCTACTCGTACTGTGACTGGTTGGCGTATGTGCATTGATTATAGGAAGTTGAATAAGGCTACTCTTAAGGATCACTTTCCTTTGCCTTTTATTGATCAAATGTTAGAACGTCTAGCAAAGCATAAATTTTTCTGCTACCTCGACGGTTATAGTGGATTCTTCCAGATCCCTATACACCCCGAGGACCAGGAGAAAACGACCTTTACTTGCCCTTTTGGCACCTTTGCTTATAGACGTATGCCCTTTGGTCTTTGCAATGCACCAGCCACATTTCAACGTTGCATGATGGCCATATTTTCTGATTTTCTGGAACATACCATGGAAGTTTTTATGGATGATTTTTCGGTGTATGGTTCCTCATTTGATTCGTGTCTCTCTAACCTTACTGACGTTCTTCGTCGTTGTGTTGACACTAACCTGGTTTTGAACTGGGAGAAGTGTCACTTTATGGTGCAGGAAGGTATAGTGCTTGGACACATGGTCTCTCACAGAGGCATCGAGGTTGATCGCGCGAAAGTGGAGGTGATTGAAAAGCTGCCCCCACCAAAAGACGTAAAAGGAATCAGGAGCTTTCTCGGGCACGCTGGATTTTACAGGCGATTTATCAAGGACTTCTCAAAGACAGCAAAGCCGCTCACTGATCTGCTCTGTCAGGAAGCTGAGTTTAAATTTACTAATTCTTGTTTACATGCTTTCGACAGTCTAAAATCTGCTCTTACTTCCGCTCCTATAGTGCAGCCTCCCGATTGGGAGCTGCCATTTGAACTAATGTGTGATGCAAGTGATTTTGCAGTAGGAGCAGTCTTGGGACAGCGCATCGACAAGAAATTACACGTAGTTTACTACGCCAGCAAGGTCCTCGCCGGAGCAGCGATTAATTACACTACGACAGAGAAAGAAATGCTGGCCATCGTCTATGCTTTCGAGAAGTTCAGGCAGTATTTAATTGGTTCAAAGACCATCGTGTACACCGATCACGCTGCAATCAAATATTTGCTGTCCAAGAAGGACTCAAAACCTCGTCTCATACGATGGGTCCTCCTCCTCCAGGAATTTGATATCGACATTAGAGACAAGAAGGGAGCAGAAAATCTGGTTGCAGATCACTTGTCACGCCTCGAGCTAGGAGAGCTTGACCGCGAAGAGGACACACTCCCGATGACTGACTCTCTAGCAGGAGAACAGCTGATGCGCATTGATGTGGACGCCGTCCCGTGGTATGCAGATTTTGTTAACTTCTTGGCATGTGGAATCCTCCCTCCCGACCTCTCGCACAACCAGAAGAGGAAATTTCTTTCCGATGTTAAAAGGTACTTCTGGGATGACCCCTTTCTTTATAGACTATGTGCTGACGGTCTCTACAGGACTTGTGTCGATGAGGACCAGATCCCATATATTCTGGAGCGCTGCCACTCTTCTCAGTACGGTGGACATGGGGCTGGTTCGAAAACAGCTACGAAGGTTCTGCAGTCCGGTTTCTTTTGGCCCTCGCTATTTAAGGATGCACATGACTTCGTCAAGGCCTGTGATCAGTGCCAGAGGACTGGGAATATTTCGAAGTAGCAGGAGATGCCCCAGCAGAGCATTCTTGCAGTAGATTTATTCGATGTTTGGGGAATTGACTTCATGGGACCATTCCCACCTTCTTATGGAAATCAGTACATCTTGGTAGCAGTCGACTATGTTTCTAAGTGGGTTGAAGCTGTGGCCACTCCTACGTGCGACGCCAAGGTTGTTATTAAAATGTTTCAGAAGGTTATCTTCCCTCGGTTCGGAGTTCCCAGAACAGTTATCAGCGATGGAGGCTCTCACTTCAAGGAACGCAACTTCGAGACATTGTTGAAGAAGTATGGCGTCTACCACAAGATTGGCACGCCTTATCACCCTCAGACCAGTGGGCAGGTAGAGATCTCTAACAGAGAGATCAAGAGCATTCTGGGCAAGACGGTCTCGAGCCACAGGAAAGACTGGGCGTCCAAGCTAGATGACGCGCTGTGGGCATACAGGACTGCATTCAAAACTCCAATTGGAATGAGCCCTTTCAGACTTGTCTATGGAAAGACCTGCCACCTGCCAGTCGAACTCGAGTACAAGGCTTTGTGGGCTATTAGAGAGCTCAACATGGACATGAAGGCAGCTGGGGAAAAGCGCATACTACAACTCCACGAGCTCGATGAAATCAGATTAGACTCCTACGAGAACGCTCGTATCTATAAGGACAGGACAAAGAAATGGCACGACAAACGAATTGTACGCAGAGAGTTCAATGAAGGCGAGCGAGTTCTTCTCTACAACTCCCGCCTTAGACTATTTCCAGGGAAACTGCGTACCAAGTGGAGTGGTCCGTACACGGTAGCACGAGCATATCCAGATGGACACGTAGAGCTCAGCGTTGAGGGAGGAAAATCTATGGTGGTCAACGGGCAACGCCTTAAGCACTACCACGTACTCAAGCATCTGGCACCTCCCGAAGGAATTAACGATAACCTACTTCTCGGGGAGGGATCCTAACTAAAGGACTTTCCGAGAATGTTTTTTATGCACTATGAGTCTGTCTAGACCCAGCTATGTCTCGCCAAGACGTTAAACTAGGCCTCTTCGGGGAGTAACCCGCGCTGTAAGTTACGATTAGTTGCATTTTGCATTATACACGATGTGTGTGACCATTGCAGGAATCTAAGTGTGGAGTGTGTCGCGCTCAAATCAGAAGTCAGGGGTGAAAACAAGTTTTGTTTACTGAGGATTATTGATGCCGTGACACCCGTGGCACAATGGACATGTCACGGCTGTCACGGTAGGGAAAATAGGCAGAAGAGTTTCCGGGTGCCGTGACATGCCGTAACACTATAGGTATGTCACGGCAGTCACGGCAGGGTTTTTCATCAGAAGGTTTCCGGGTGCCGTGACATGCCGTAACACTATAGGTATGTCACGGCAGTCACGGCAGGGTTTTTCATCAGAAGGTTTCTGGGGTGCCGTGACACCCGTGACATCTCGTATGTCACGGTATGTCGCGGCAGGGTCGAAATTTCATTTAACTCATCAGGTCAATCGGAATTTCAAAATTGCATAAGTTTTCAAATCAAAGCCACCCGACACCCTCGACTCCCCTTCCACCCGATTCCGACCGACCGACCACCTCAGCCCTCCCAGCTCCGCCGCTCGTCCGTCCATCCTTTCATCCGCCCTGCTCCTCCATCCTCTCCTCCGCCCAGATCCTTCCATTCGTCCACCCAGATCCACCCTCCCCCAGAAATCCGAATTTCCAAACCCTAAGTCCCAATTCCGAATTCTAGCTCAGATTTCCCCAACCCTCTCGCCATGGCTAGAAAATCAACCCGCAAAGCCACTGCCTCCTCATCCCAGACTGCACGGAATGCCCCAGTTCCACCACCACCACCAGCTGACAACGCCCCGGTCCAAAGAACTTACCAGGCTCGTCTGCCCCTCTACCTGGCAATGCCACAAGATGCTCGATACAAAAACGTTATCTCAGTAAAGAAGGTAAAACCTACTCTAGTCCCTGACCATGGCACTCTGAATTCCTTCGAGTTATTGAATGGCTGCCGTGCATTATTTGTGGCCTCCGGCCTTGATATTCTGTTTGCTCAGCCGGCACCTACTTACCCTCTAGTCCTAAAAGAATTTTTAGCCACATTTGAATACTTAGGAAACCCGGATCAAGCCACCCATTGGAAATTCATGATCGGTAATTATAATTATACTATGTCAAAAGCCGAGGTATGTGCTATATTGGGATTTCCCTTGGAAGGTTTTTGCGGCCAGTACAATGACGAGGAACGGTATGAATTCTGGAAGGCCATATCCGGTTTTGACTGCTATTTCACGTCCAGTTGGCCTTCCTCTTGCATCAAGAATAAGCTATGGAAGGTTGTGCATCGTCTTGTCGCCATGAGCATATTTCCACGGGGAGAAGGAGCGACAAACATTGGCAACCCGGAGCTCGATGTCATGATCTCTATGGACCGCTCCCGCCCTGTTGACTTCTTCCAGATTCTCACCGGCCAGATGATATTATGGGGCTCGGTTCTCGGCACGAACAATGCTCTAGGCGGTGGTCTATTTGTCACCATCCTCGCTGAATCCTTAGGATGGGATCTCAGCCTGCTCCCAACGCCGAAAACTTCCGTCCTGAATGCCGAAAAAATGGTTGACATAAAGATGATTGACAAGGACCGTGAGTGGCAGCACAGGGACGAGCTCCCCAAGGGGAAGAAGCGCCGCAGAGTTGAGAGCAGACAGAGGACGCTCGAGCGTGCTAGAGGTGGTGACCCTCCACCTACGGACGTCGACATGGCTGAGGCACAGGAGCCAGCGCCAGTTCAGCCTACTCCTCCAGTGCCCGTACAGACCTCCCAGCCACCACCTGATTTCCCTGATCCTTCCACCCCGCCCCTGCACTCTAGCGCCTTTGAGGAGCGTTTCGCACGCTTGGAGACCACCCAGATGAGACTATTCGCGCAGGTGCACCAGATTGCGGAAACTCAGCGCGCAATTGTGGAACAGCAGCGTGTGATATTGATACATCAGCAGCCGATGTTCAGATCCCAGAATGCGCTCGCCGCCGATTTTTCAGAGTTCAGATCTCAGGCCATCAGGGCGCGAGAATGGGAGCAGGGCGCCTTAGCCACTCTTCTTGCGCATGCTGGGCTAGATTATCCTCCACCACCGCACGTTCCTCCTACCGGTAATGCCCAAGGGGCTGGCACTTCCCGCCCTCCTGATGATGGGAACTCCGGCAGTACAGCAGAGCTATTCGGTATTGCTGCGGACGAGGACGACGGCGCTGTCTAGCTCCTCCTGCATTTATCATGCTGATCTTTTTGACTGATTTAGTATTTTGTTGCCCATTGACTGTTTTTCCTGTTGTACGCTGACATTTTGCCATGATCTTCCTTTCCACATGATAATTGTTGCTTGAGACATGATTTACGATATATATTCTGCTCGCATCAATTATCCTACCTTCTATTTGGCATTTCCTGTTTTTGCCTACCCTTCATTACCGATGCTAATCTATCACTTGTGCAGCTCTATGTTTTTATCTATATATATCTACCAGCTCATGAGTCGTGATTCACTCCCCGGGCATCGCTTAAATCTCCATGGATATTGCGTCGTCACACACGAGTGAAGTTCCTATACGCTTATCTTCTCTTTTATTTCTTCGCTTAGGGACTAAGCTTGTTTTTAAGTGTGGAGTGGGTAGCGCATAGTCACATGCATTGCATTTCACGTTCACATGCTCAACGGTCTATGTATTGCGATTGAAATCCTTGTTTTCTACGATACTCCTTGACTGATTGACATTCTTTTGGATTCGAAGTCTAAGACTTGAAATAGTGAAAATCGTGTGCGTATTTCTCTTGAGTCAGTATCACTGCTAGCCTTTGCCTATCACATGTTCTACGTATTTCTTGAAGCAATGTTTGAGACTTGAAATTAGTAGGCACCGGTTCAAAAATCTCAAAAACTTAAATTTGCATCTCTTTTTCTAGGTGACCTTAGTACTAGTATGTATTTCTATATATACTTGCTGTGATTTGCACGCATCCGCCTTTACTTATACACTATGTCAAGTTTTAAGTGTGGAGTTAGACAATTGGCCTTCAAGTTTTCCCTCAAGAACAAAGTTCTTAATTTTCGAAAGATGGGTGAAACATTGGCCCCAAACTTACTTGTTTTTGAAAGAAAACCAGTTTTAGAAAAATCGAAAAAAATCTTAATACTTTGAAGAACGTCTGCATGAGCAGAAAAATACCAAGGACCGGTGAGAAAAGTCGCCCCTTGTGTATTGGAAAACACTTTTGAATAACCAATTCTGCCCTCTTTTGCTTGATGTAGTGTACTCCCATCCTCTCATTGCGTGCAAAATCATGACTTGTCTTGCAAATCCATGTACTAGAAACTAAGGGACGACCCTCGCGCTTGCACTGAAACTTTGATGCAAATTTTCGTACTATTTTTCAGAAAATCCTTAAGCCAGGCTCCTCTTCTCTTACGGGTCATTGTCCAATCCTTGGCACTTGAGAATGAGCTTTGCGTCAAGAGCCCGTGGACTATCCCTAGATAGCATAGGTAAATGGCGAGCATGTTTTGTGCAACTACTCGTGTTCTTTATACGTTGCTATAGAACTATTTAGGACTTGTGATGAGGCGTTTGCTAGTCGTGTGTACTGACCATTTGAATACATAACTCGTTTGATCTATGATTGTCTGAAAACTTTGATGAAGATGTTTGACTTGAAGTTGAGGTAACACGATGAATCCAAGGTATGACATGACTTTACTGTGACTTGTTGAGCATCATTCATGCATACACGCTAGTTGGTTGTACAGGGATTTGTAGGTAGTCCCATTCCTGAAAACCTTCACGAGACTATACTCGTCCTGCTAGGGCAGCCTAGAGGTTTAAAGGCTTGATGCATAGGCTAAATGCATTCGTGTCCTCTACGACAGTGAGTTATGTTTTCTTTGTCCTTATTTTTGCTTTAGCCCAGTATTGATCATCATGTCACTTGAGTGGGTATCTTTAGAGCACATGGTTGCTGAGCATCATATTCACTCGTGCATCTCTTCTGCTATTTGTTTGACAATTGTTCGGGACGAACAAATCCTAAGTGTGGAGTGTTTTGATCAGTCGATATTCTGACTGATTATTCACTGCATTCGATGAAGGATAACACTTGTTCTCCGGGCAACTTGTCCCTATTTGATGTATTTTCCTAGTGTTTCAGGTAAAATTGGTATATCATCACTCCGTAGACGCAAAGCGCCGAAACAACGGGAAATAACATCGAAAGTGGCCTAAAAACGACTCTGCACCAGCAGCATCCCGTGACATGCCGTGACATCCCCTTAGTGTCACGGGTGTCACGGTAGGCCTTTTCCTCAGAGAGATCCGAGTGACATCCAGACATGCCGTGACATGCCGTGACAACCTCCGAATGTCACGGGTGTCACGGCACCCTTTCAGCTCAGTGAGTTTTTGGCCTTTGCCGTGACATGCCGTGACATGTCCGAATGTCACGGGTGTCACGGCCCCTTTTTAACTCAGTAACTTCTGCCCTGGTCGTGACATGCCGTGACATGTCCGAATGTCACGGGTGTCACGGCACCTCGGAAGACAGGATTTTTGGAGATTTCCTAATCCATTTTTGGCAAGTTCTGACTATTTTGGCAACTACTCGATTTTTGGGCTATAAAAAGGGCAGCAACCAGTGTGTTCTGGGGGTGCTTATTTGGAGAATCAAGAACCCTAACTTGGGAGAGAAGATAGAGCTTTCAGCGTGAGATTAGTCGAGCACCCGCGTCATTACGGTTTCCTCGCCCTTTTCTCTTTATTACACTGTTTTTGGTTTAAACACCATGAATAGTGAGTAGTCCTCTCATTCCGGGATCCTACGGATCCCGTGCTATGTAACCCTAACTCTCATGTGATCAATTAAAGTTGTTATTTATGCAATTCGAATATTCAATTTCATTGTATGCTTAATTTTATCGTTCTATGCATGTATTTACATCAAAGGGCATGTTTGCATTGGTAGAACGTACTTAGATTAATTACCGAAAGATGGATGGGTCCTAGGTATTAATCGGAATGCATGAAATTGATATTAGGTCATGTTTACATGATTTAATAGGAAAACCTTTAGTTTAATAAATCGAGATCGTTGATAATCCGTGGATGGGCGGCGTTCAACGATTGAGATTAATCTAGACAATGATCCGTGGATGGGCGGCTTGTCTAGTGTTATTTCGGTTATATTCCATATTCGATAGCATGAATAATTAACTAGAATGATTGCATGATTAGAGGGGTTAGCACGGGTGAAGTATGGATTCTGGAATTCTTTCTCTGATAAAACACAAACCTTTTATTTTCTGTTATTTAATTTCTGCGATCTTCATACCAAAACAAACCTCTTTTAATCGGAATAGCTAAATAGGTCACATCGTTTGCTAGTAATCACACACCTGTTCCTTGGATCGACCCTTGGCTTACCAAGGTTTATAAATTTTGTTTGACTGCAATTTGACCCCTAAAACTTATAATTTGACGACTATAAAGGGTTAAAAATACGCGTATCACGTCGTCGTCCACTATAACCTATTATCGTCTACTGAAATCTCCAAGATTCGCTTCGCTACCGATTCGTGCAATGGGCTCAACTGCTTCCTCCTCCGCCCCACAAAACGTATCCCTATCCTCAATTTTTAATTACGATTCTCAATTTACACTACTTCAATTTTCTTGCCTTATATATATATATCTAATGATCGAAAGAAATAGAACTTTGGTAGCTATGCCCCTCAAGATATTTAGTCTAATTTCTTTTTTAAATATTCTAAAAAATAGAACCAGGCTGCTATTAATCTGTCTATGGTTGATCGTGTGAATCGCAGAAGCAGGAGAGTAGTGGTAGTAGTAATAGCACTAAGCTGAGTGATGAGGAGCTGAAGAAGAGATTGACTCCTGACCAGTACTATGTTACGCGCCAGAAGGGGACTGAGAGGGCTTTCACCGGGTATGTTGTTGTTTGTTATTATCATTATAGACATGTCTGTGCCGGTGGTATAAAAATCATACTTTTATTAGGATTTCTGTTTCGACTTCTTTCTTACCTAAGTATGCGGACAATGTTGGAACAAGACCTGTCGGTGTTTTTCCATCACCTGGTGGAATTTTCTTTTTGTCTGTGCAGTGAATATTGGAACACCAAGACAAAAGGAACTTACCTTTGTGTATGCTGTGATACACCTCTGTTCGAGTAAGTATGTGAAAGCCTTATTTGGCCTCTACTTGTTATTTGCGCTAAGGTATTGTATGTGACCACTTGTTGATATGTTTACTTTGATTTGATGTAAATGTATCTAGGTCATCGACCAAGTTTGATAGTGGAACCGGGTGGCCATCCTACTATCAACCGATAGGCAGCAATGTCAAGTCCAAGCTGGACTTATCAATTATATTCATGCCTAGGCAGGAAGTTCTTTGTGCAGTTTGTGATGCTCATCTCGGTCATGTTTTCGATGATGGCCCTCCTCCCACCGGAAAAAGATATTGTATCAACAGGTGACCTTTGTTTCTTACCCGAGTCTGTTTCTTTCTACTAAAACCAAACAACTTAATACCCGATACCTGAACTGTTAGCACTGTGCATCTGCAGCGCGGCTCTAAAACTGAAACCAGCAGAAGGCGCATAGTCTATCAAGGTCAGATTATGAAGTATTATAGCAGGACTACAATAATCAAATAACTATGTGTACATGGATGTATGTATTTATGTATAAAAACACCATTTTTCAGATCTATACATCACTCAAAGTACCTTTTTGTTACTTCCATCTTTTGCTACTGCTTGTTGGTTACTGATCCCACCATTCCGCTGCCATTCTGGTATGAATGGGGCTCCCCTTTTCACATGATAACTAGTTAAAGCTCTAATCCATCACTTTCCAACCTGTCCTTCCCCACAACTTTCAATTCAAATCATTCAGTGCCATCTTTCAACTCTCGTAAACTGCACAGGTGTTGCAAAGGTGGGTGTGGGCCGTCTGCAGTCTCTTAATCAGTTTCACATGGTTCAGCATCTATTATCATCTCAGATTTGTTCTCTCCTTGATCCTTCTTTTGGGTCCAACTAGATGAACCATTTCACTACTTAAAAACAGTAACCAGTTTATCTGGCCACCTCCTTGTGAACCCCTTGTCATTATCTGTACTCTAATGTTGAACCCAAGTCCATGATTGTAAGGTGGGACATCCCACTTCACCAACCTGAGACCAGCCTCTATTCAATTGTCAACAAATCTACAGAACACTTGGAGTTTCAGTTATTTATTACATCCTAGTGTCAAATGATCAACTCATTTTTGCTCCAGTTCCTTCGTCAGGCCCTCTACTTTCAGATTCTCAGCTGGTAGAGGTTGCATGAGTCATTGTTAAGCTTACAGGATCTGAGCCTGCAAAATTCTAATTTAAGAGAAATGGAGAAAGCTGTGCTTGTGGCAATCTATGTTACAGTTTGTTGCCTGGCTTTTATCATATCCAAGATTATCATGGCAGTCTTGCTATACCGTCGATGGAAAAGAAAAAATCTGATTTACAACGACGCACCCTCAGGTACTACTCCTCACAGCCCATTTCATTATTTTCTCCTGCATTTTGGTCGGTGTATTGAGAATTTTCTCTGTGATTGTCTGACAGGAGGTAAGATGGTGCTGTTCAGAACTCCAACCAAGAAGTCTCTTAAATCTGATACATTCTTCAAGAAGACAATGAAACTGAGCAACAAGGATATTATAGGGTCAGGAGGCTATGGAACTGTCTACAAACTCAACCTCAACGACTCCATGGTATTCGCAGTCAAAAGGCTTCATAGAGGAAGTGCAGAAATAGAGCGAGGATTTGAGAGAGAGCTGGAGGCAATGGGAGACATCAAGCATAGGAATATTGTGACACTCCATGGATACTATACAGCCCCTCGCTATAACATGCTCATCTACGAGCTCATGCCTAATGGAAGCTTGGATATGTTGCTTCATGGTACCCCTATGATCAAATCCTCCAGTCCTGTATTTTCTGCATCAGATTTGTAAAGATGATTTATGTTGTTGTTTTGTTTTCAGGAAAATTGAAAGATCAGAAGCTGTTGGATTGGCCAATGAGGTGTAAAATCGCATTGGGCGCAGCTAGAGGGATCGCCTATCTTCATCATGACTGCATCCCACACATAATCCACCGCGACATTAAGTCCAGCAACATACTCTTGGATCAGAACATGGAGCCTCGAGTTTCAGATTTCGGTTTGGCAACTCTTATGGAGGCAGACAAGACCCATGTCTCCACTGTTGTAGCTGGCACTTTCGGATATTTAGCTCCTGGTATGACCAAGATCAACTTTGTCTTGCTGTTAATAATTTATTTTGAGCTTTGGTACCTTTAAATTTTTGCAGAATATTTTGAGACCGGAAGAGCAACTTCCAAAGGGGATGTTTACAGTTTCGGAGTAGTGTTACTTGAGCTCCTGACAGGAAGAAAACCTTCAGACGAAGCCTTTATAGAGGAAGGAACCAAGCTAGTGACATGGGTAAGCAAGGAGGATTTGCACCAGAATGACTAAGAGCTACCAGCGCATCTCTTCTAGCCTAAATTTTGTTTTTATGATATATGAACAGGTAAAAGCGACAGTGGAGCACAAGCGGGAAGAAGATGTTGTGGACAGTTGCTTACAAGGCGCTCCTATTGATGAAATAAACAAAATGTTTGCCATTGCATCAATGTGCCTTGAATCGGATCCTTCAGATAGACCAACTATGACTGAGGTTGTCAAGTCACTGGAACAAATACAATCAGATAAGCTCGTATCTGAGTAGTTTTTTTCTTTTTAGAGCTCCCTCTGATGTGAATTCTATTAAGTTACTGAGTCTGTGCTTCAGCAAAATCTTTTTTGCGCTGGCTCCTTGAAAATAAAGGCAGAAATTTATAAAACCTGGTTATGAGGCTTCTCAGTTCTGACAGAGATATTATAAAAGTACAATAATTGTCATAAAAATAGTTGTTAGAAAAGGTTTAGTAGTTAAGGAAGATGTGTTTAGCTATGAAGTGGAAAAGGCTGCAGTTACATTCTTTGACTATAAATTGTAGCATCCACAGCTAATGGCAAACGTTCCTGAGATATATAAAACTGAAAACAAGTCAAAGTGGTGTGGCGTAGACTTTGACACCAATGAGGCTTTATGCCATCAAATTCTACCTTATCAGGCCTATGCAACTGAAATTTGCAAGAGCTCTCTCTAATGGACTTATGCAGTAGTTTTGCATTGTGAATTCCAAGTACTGGCCAGTTCCGAGCAAAAACCAATTCGAGCAGGGCGGGCAGGCAGGCTTCTTGTTGCCAGAAATTTCACATTGGTGCCAGTGTCCTCAATGGATCTTCATGCAAAATTAGATGAATTCTCTAATGGAAAGTATCACAATTGAAGTGAAAACAAACCAAATTGTGCATTTTGTATGGCATCTTTAGAGGTAGAAGATGAATCTGCATTTGTGAGTCCTTTGTATTTCATTAAACTCATAAATTTAATAGTCTCGGACTAGACCAATGACTAATCACATGGAGCCATCTAGCTAAAGATGGACCCAAAAATCTCACTCACTAATTTTCAAGGTCGACAAGATCATATTTTTCTCAGGAAATCATTGGTTTCTGGTCTGATTCTCACATGGGTTTATAGTTTCAGCATGCCTTGTCCCTGTTAAGGGGAGGTGCAAACTACAAAGGAGAGATGTTTGACTCAAAGGCAGAAGTAGAGAAGGACATTGCCCGGGGAATGAGATCACATTTTCAAGTATTTAACTTTGGAAAAAGTGCTCATGGGAGAGAGAACTGCTGCCAGTCATAAAACAGCTCATACCTCTTTAAACTAGCAACTTCTCAGCGCCCAAAGTTTGAACAAGAATTGGGGAGAAAATACAGTAAAGATTTGACCTTGGTTGTGCTTGTGCCAAATTGGGGTGGAATTGAAAATGAGGCAGCCAATGTGTGGACATCACAGGCTGCCCCATCTTTGTGTCCTCATCAATTGCAATATTCCAAATTTCATCACATGATGCACTCACCCATTGAAAATCACATCAATGTAGCTTCTTAATCTTACTTATATAAAAAGCTCCCCCCTTTTCTCATCTCATCAGCCACAGATTCAATAGCCCAATTTCCCTCTCTTACATTGCAGACATGGCTACGCTAGCTCTCTCATCTTCCCTCATTCTGCTATCCATCATCATGTCAGGTAAACTGGATTTCTCAATCTGCAATTTTTGCCCAATTAACTGTTTTCTTAGTGCTGGGCATCAACAACCCTGCCTGCATAAGGTTTTCTGAAATGGTTTTTAATACATGATCAATGCATTCAGTTGAATTTTGAAATTTTAGTTCAGATCTGATGAAAGGAAGAAAAAAAAAAAAGAGTTGTCGGTTGAAATGGGACTGCTGTAATCTACTGATGATGCATCTCCTGTGTTTCTGCAGGTTGGCTTCTGAATGGAGCATATGCTCAGGTAACTCTTATACATTTTTCCTGATCATTGCGCTACTGATAAGATTTTGCCCAATTGAATTTTAGCCTTTAAAACTTTGGACTTATACTGAAGGTCAATGTAAAATATTATATTTTTACTATTGACAAAATGAGACAATCAAAGTAAACTGTGAATATAGAGAATATAATTTCCATGTTATAGCACTGTCCAGTTTTCACATAATAATTTTCATTTAAACAGCAAATGTACCATTGAGGAGGGATTGTTTTTTATCTGAAATGGGGCAATGCAGAAAACATGGTGTGTCGCAAAGCCGTCGTCTGACCCAGCAACTCTGCAAAACAACATCAACTACGCGTGTGCCCATGTGGACTGCCAGATACTGCACAAGGGATGCCCTTGTAACTCCCCCGACAATCTTTTCAACCATGCCTCCATTGCCATGAACCTCTATTATCAATGCAAGGGTAGAAACACTTGGAACTGCCATTTCAGCAACTCTGGCCTTGTCACCATAACTGACCCAAGCTACGGTGCCTGCAACTATGAATGATGCGCACTCAAGAATCGTTCGTCAATTTTTATAGCCTGCACAAACTTACAGAAATATATATTAATCGTGTATGATTTCTATTATATTAAATTTCACCGAGATGCAACTTTCTCTGATTCTGAATCTCCCATATCCACGTAAAATTTCCTGCACAAGAAAATGTGACTGAAATGTAAAGCAAACTAATCTTTATCGCCTGGCTTATACAAATGACAGGTTCTGTTCTGGTAAAAAATCGCAGCAAAAGAACCTAAACGGAGGGAGGGACCTACAGAAATCAGACTTCAACCAGATATAAAGCAAGTTTTACATCAAACGTGAAAGACATGAGACTGTAATTTTGAAGTCCAAAATCCATCCAAACATATTTTTTAAGCAATTATTTACTGCAGTGTTAGATATTGGAACTCTAGAATGACACTAGTCCTTTGATCATCTGTCGTTTGATGATTTACTTAGTGTCGTTTTGACTCTCTTTAGATAACATAGATTTTCTCGCAAAAAACGGGAAAAAAAAGAAAAAACAATACAACGATGAAGTTGCTGGGACAATGGAGAAGCATAGCGAAGGAAGTATTGGACCACACTTCCATAATCGCCAAGTTCCTCTGCTTGCTTCACATCACCGACGCATACGTCATCACCACCACCCAAGTCCGCACCTTTCCTAAACCCTAAAGAATCACACTCTTTCGATTTTTAAATTTGCTAACTTTGCATCGGCTACGGATTTTCAGGTCTATGGCCCGAGCATGCTTCCGACGTTGAACTTGGTCGGAGACGTGCTGCTGACCGAGCGGATTTCGGCTCGAATTGGTAAGGTGGGAGTTGGGGATGTGGTTTTGGTTAGGTCGCCTGAAAACCCTATGAGGATTGTGACCAAGAGGGTTTTGGGGATGCAAGGGGATCGGGTGACGTATGTTGTTGATCCCAGAAGAAGTGAGAGGGCTCGTACTATTGTTGTAAGTGTTTGTAAAGATTGAAGCTTTTTGGGTGTTTGAGTTGTAATGTTGGTGGTTTATCAGCGTTGCAGTTTGGCAACCTCACAAGTAGGAAACATCCCAAAGTTGTGATATTTGCGGACTTGGTTACTCAGATCCTAATGCATTTATTTATTTCATAAATAAGTGAACCAGATGATTTAGGTACATAAGGGGGGGTTAGGGTAACATTTGTTTTCATCCCAGACAATATGAATGTGATAAGGCCCAAAGTTTTTACAAGTGTTGAAGCCTTTGGGGATTTTTGCAAATTTTGGGTTTCGGAAATTGCGGGTTTAGCATTTCAAACTGTTGGAAATATAGTAAAGTCGTGATGTTTGAAATATGGTTTCATTAGTTGCTCAGCATTATGTTTTGAATGTATCTATTGTTAACTGTGTTTGTGTATTTACGTTTGAGGGGACAGCACACTTCTGCGTGTGTATGCATTGTTTTGGATGATTGCTCAGCCTTTAACATATGTTAAATATATAGTCACTATTTGCGTCTTGGTTGCTGGTTTGATATAAAGTTGCCGGTTTATAAGCAAATGTCTTTTTGGGTCATACAATGCCCAGGTGCCGAAGGGTCATATTTGGATTCAAGGGGACAACATGTATTCCTCCCGAGATTCACGACAGTTGGGGCCTGTTCCTTACGGCCTCATCCAAGGAAAAGTCTTTTGTAGAGTGAGTTTAATAGCTCTTCAACTCTAAATCTTGGCCTCTTTGTAGCAGATAAATTCCCCCCCTGCGACCATAGCAAGTTGTTTGTGCATGCAGTTAATGTAGTCTTGGCACTACAATTCATGGAGTTTTCAGTAAAATTTATTTTGGATATAGGTATGGCCACTTCGCGACTTTGGATTTCTGGATGGATAAAATGGCAACATTCTCTTGACAACTTCCGAGGTACATTGTGTTTTTTACACCATTTCTGTTATCTAATCAACAGATTCATCAACTCGATGCGATTCTGGCTCATCGCTGCAGTTGTTGGATGATTAATGTGGCTCTTGACTTAGCTCGCCTCATGCTGTAACTCAAGAATTCCAGCCAGTGAAAGTGATGCACAGCAAGTATCAGCTTGTTCATTAGACAATATATAAATTTCCTTAATGCAATTAAGGCATCAATGGAGTTTGTTCTGAATATTCCTCCCGAGAAGAAGCCTTGTATGTTTAGACCCATAGGACAGAATGATTCCCTTTTTGGAAACTAATGTCCTGAAATTCAAGTGGCATTTTTTCTTTCTTTCCATTTTGAGATTTGTATACAACACTGTTTTTCTACTGCTGCATGCTTTCTCCAACCTGTGCACTTGAAACTTTCTTTAACTGGATGAAGTTCAGGTGTTGTTGACAGTCACATTATTTGAGACACTGTTTATTAGCGGCTTTGAAATCATAACGAGAATTTTCTTATTATACTGTCACAAGAATTCCAAATGGACTTGAGAGTTGAGTTGGAGATAGCTATCCTAAAGTGTACTTGAAGGTTAGATTTCTTTAACTGATAAAGACAAGTCAATGGACATTAAAATCTGTTGCGAAAATTTATCGTCTGCATTTTACATTGTTTTCCCTACTCCTATCAACATTTACCAATTCCGCTCGTCACTGTGGAACTAAGGTTTTATGAATTTGTGTTAAAAACCTAAATTGTTTGAACCTCCTGTTACTATTACCTGACATGGAAGGAGCTCAAAGTTACCAATGACAACTGTGTCTATCTGAAATGATAGAAATACCAAAAATAAGACCTTTAGTCATGAACCTTTTTTTGACTGCAAATACCTCAGAACTTATTCCATAAACATACATCCTGGAAAGTGGAAACTGTCAGCCATGAATTTCTTCTGGTTAACAGACATAAATGAAAATAAAGAAGAACATATTTACAGTGGTATAGAAAACTAACAAATGATCTGAATAACAGATCTTACAAGGTGTATCTTGTGAAGTTGAACGTAGTTGCAACAACATAATCTGTAAGCTAGATCAGGGCCTCAATGGTGATAGTCTTGATGAGCATTAATGTCAGGTGTATTCCTTGCTCTTAATCTTGGAAGAATCATTGGTCGACAACATAGTAAACCAAATGTCAACTCAGTGATAAACATCATTAAACTGACCCAAATAAATAACGTTTTCCTCCAGCACCATAATAACCTTTTGAAGAATGGAAGTGCCGATTCAAGGACTAGCGAAGCAGTGTATATTTCAGGAATACCGCCTCCAGGGCGAAACTCAGCTCGCTGTTCTATTATAACTCTCAAGCAAGTAGTAGAGACATCCCCTGCAGGAAAACCTCTCATCTTTACATGTACAGTTTGTGATTCCGATAGATAACCAGTAGCAAGAGGAACCATCTCAATTACAGTCAATATAAGCCGCATAACTTGACTTTTATACTGCAACATGCATGGACGACTAATACTGGCCAGCACTTTGCCACTTGCAGACAAGAAATCAACTCTAACCTGAAACATTCCAAGATTTCTATTGTAATCCGATTCAGGTAATGTCAATAAAACCTCAACTTGCATTTCCTGATTGGGCGGGATAGTACGTATCCCAGCAGACTTCCCTACCTCAACCATCTCCTTATTTTTTCCACCACAAACAACCCCTCCAGCAGGAGCCACCGGAACATATGCAACTGGACTGTACTGAGTGTAATCAAAATGCAATGTCTCCTCAATACGCACCGGCTCCTCCACCAAACTATACATTAACACTCGACTAGCCACAAAAGCCCATACTAACAAAACACACAACACAATACAAACATACACCGCCCACAGGAAACCCCATGCGAACTGGAGTGCCAGCTTCCAAACAGTCGTTTGATCTTTCAACCATTCATACACATAAGGACTTATTGTGCCATAGACAATACCCCATACTTTATTAGCCTTGCGCATTGCACAATTAACACTTCTCCTTGCCGTTTGAATTGGATCAAGAACAAACATATACCCATAATAAAATGACCAAATCGGAAACGTGACGAATCCCATAAATAACCGAACCTGAAACCATGTTGCTTTGATAATCAATTGAACTAAAAATATCAACACACTGGCAGGCCATTCCTCCATTTCTGCAACTGGAGCATCAACTCTTTCCCTAGTCTCAGTAACAGGACTATATCGAGCCTCCTCATTAGATAATCGACCAGCTACATTCTCGAGTACCTCTTCATTCGTCTGCGTCTGTGGCTCATCCCCAATTCGATTGGCATCACCGACCGATTGATCGCCGTCATCAACTTGAGTGAAACTCGATTGTGTCTGATCCGATTTCTTCTCCTGCTGCTTCACACTTCTATACCGCCTGTATCTCCTTTCCCTCGTACCTGATTTGAAATCCTGAACCGAGCCGGTACCGGGAATCACCAGCGTTTCAGAGCCGGAGTCATCGAAGCTGCGTTGAGATCGACTCCGAAGGTTCGAAGCTGGGAACTTTATGAAGTCGGACGAGTGCTGAGGTCTAGAACCGTCGTCATCGATCTGATTTGTGACCGAAGCGGTGGGGGAATTCAGAGATTGGTCGGCGCCGGCGTCGCTGTCGACGTTGACGTCGACGCAATCGTAAAAAGGGAAGTCATCGGGTGCGTCGACGAATAGATTGTCTTCCTCTTCCATTGAGTCAGAAACGGATTGCAGAAACGATCAATGAAAGAGAGAAATATCGTAATTAGGTTTAGGGTAAAAAGTGATTTGCGATTTGGGGAATCGATAATTCGGTATGCAGAAAGGAGGAAGAGACAAGAGAAACGACGCAGTTTAATTCCCACCTTCTTCCCTTACTTTTTTTTGATAGTCACCTTCATCCCTTTCAGCATTATTTTCAGTGATAGGATAGTAATTAATTAACCAGAACAAAAAAGATGGTAAAGGTCAAAGCTTTGATTGTGAAGAGGCTGATGAATTCTGGGAAATGATGTAACACAAGAACACAAGCATACAAAATTTCACCTCATCGGATTTCTATAATTTACATAACACATAATGAATCTTCCTCCATGGCCTCGGCAGCGGCAATCTCCGAATCAAGCTTGTTCATCAACTGCTCGCTGGCATGTTTTGCTACTGATATCATGTCAAGTATGACACTGGGATCCAATCCTGCACCTCCTCGTTTTGTCAGCCCACAGATATTCCCTTGTCTGTTGATGGATATAGACATGGCCGAGCTCATTTGAGATTCTTCCTCAGAAGTAGCATCTACAATATAATGCCTACCAATCTGGAAAAAAGAAGAAGAAAACATGAGGATATACTTTTTTTCAAAGCTAGTTAGTTACCTTTCACTTTAAAAAGTTACATATTACTACAGGCCTACCTTTGTTAATGTGACGATGACAGGGACTGATGAGGTGTCAAATTGAAGAAACTCTTCGTCACTAACATCAAGCTCAGGCTGCTCGTCGCCAGATGCTCCAACTGCAACGTGGACTTTTGGGATTCCAGTATTACTTAAAGCAGACTGAAAGGTAAAGAACAACATCATAAGAGACCATAGTGTGACTTTTCGAATATCAGTGTGTTTTAGTGTGTTGGTCCTATGGACCTCAGTGTGTCTTTAGTGTGATGGTCCTATGGGCCCCAGTGTATCTTTTCGATCCCACTCTGGTTGGGTTCGGTTTTTTTAGTGGTTAAATTCCACTTAAGTATCAAAAAAAAAAAGAGAGTCATTAAGTCTAATAAACAATGTTTATACGGAATACATAATGACACCAATAAACTCAATCTGAGTGTGAGTATAAAGCCAAAAAGAACCAGGCCACTACTTGAATTCGAAGATGACTTCCATTACGTAGAAAGTAGTTCATAGATCAATCAAATATCACGGTGATAGGTGCAATGGTTACCTTGATTGCAGCTCCAAGCGCATCCAATAGATTACCATCTGAACTAACTACAAGCCCATCAATATATAAATCCCAACAAACTTTTCCTTCAACAACGATCAGGGATGAGAGATCGATTCCGGCTCCTGGTAGATGAATACCAACATCCTTTGTTAATCTGTTTCTTAAAAGTTGGTGACTAACCCCTAAGCACATATATGTTTAGCAAACATATCTCTGATTCCGACCAGGAATAAATACCTGATCCACTTTTTCCACCCAAGAGGCACCGTTGTAGCGAAACTGAAAGCTCTGCAGACAACTCCTCGCCTCCTCTACCCTGAAAAAGATCAAGTAGTTTATTCATCTTAGAAACTACAAAAAGTAGTACCAAAACAATCCTCAAACATTTTGGACTTATAATAAGCACTCCAAGTTATTTCATCCTAACAATAAAATAATAATACAAGAACTAAATGGGGAAAATCTACTCAGCATACTAATATTAATCTTAGTGACACAAGGGTCATATCGCTCGAAAAAATAATATCATGAAAGGATGGCTCGTAGCGATAAACAGTTTGCTTATTATAATACAAAGACCATAAAGGGGATCTCAAGAGACTAATTCAGCCTTACGCTGACTACAAAGACATCATTCGTGCTAGCAAGTTACATCTTACAATCCAACCTGAACAAGATGTTGACGACACTAGAAAATCAAGCAACCATACTACATGCTACATCCTTCAACCAACTCCATAAATCCAAAAATAAATAAATAACAACCTAAGCAGATACCTCAAATTCAGGCTCTGCAGTAGCACTACAATCAATGTGTATTGAAACCTTTCCCTTGTCTGGCTGCCACAAATTTGGTTTCCCAAGCTCAGCCTGCATAGCATGTTGCAACAACACCAACATTTAAGTCACATAACAATCACTAAATACCTGGAAAAAACCAGAACAAATCATCAAAAGACAAGACCTTGACACTGGCAATGACATCAGTAGCTCCGATTCTGACTCTTGCCGAACCACTCGCCTGAAATGCACCGAATCCATAAACAAAATAAACCCTAAACAGTTCATATTACAAAAAAACACAGCTGCAAACGACGAAAAGCCCACTATTTTTCTGAATAATTTTTAGCAGTACCTGAGGAATAATCCCAGTTTCAACGGATATGGGTCGAAAGCCGAGTCTTTTCCGGCCATCTGTACGAAGATCTTGTGCAATGCCACCCTGTATGAAGTGCTTCTCACCTGTTGATAAACCCACCATAATTCAGTTCAATTCAAACCAATTATTCGACCGGAGAGGATACTCAACTTTGCAAGATGAGACAACGACGGAGAAAGCAGGAATATTGCCGGAGTGCTTTAGAGCGGCAGGAGAAGTGGTTGAAAAAGAGGCGGAGATGAATTTCAACTTGGCCCCCCCGCTGCCTAAAAATACAAAACAAAGACTGATGCACCAAGCGGCACCGTTTCGTTCTAAACAAGTTCAGTTCCTGGCTTTGCAGCTCGACCTCGAAGCAGTGGCGAATCGTTTTTATATTTTATACTCTCAAAAGTTTCTGTTTCCAGATTTGAAATTGCATCGATGTCATCGGATTTGCTATTATGAGATATGTAGCTGTTTATAGTCAATCGTTGCAACCAAAATGGACTATTGTGTTCCGAAGAAGTCAATATAATTTTGTGATTTCGGTACGGCTAGGGCTTTTTATATTTTTGACGTTTCAGTGTGAATTTAGGGAAACATTGATTATTATCCGTAGCAGGGATATGTAAGAAGTTAGTTATTCAGTTTTGATGAAGCATGTTTTTGAAAGTTGGAATTTCTGGGGTTTGATTTTGTTATATATTATTACATTTATGACACTGTGTGATTTGTCGTTCTGATCGTTCGTCGAACATAGAGCTGGATGTCTGTTTTTAATTTTTTGTTGTTGAGAATCTGCAACTGAGAGGTGGATTGCTGATACGAATTTGCTGATCATCGACTGAGATTGTCATCGAGGGGAAGCTGAAGCTGAACGGTAAACGTAAACCTATTACCTATGGATGTGAAGGCTGGTGAAGTTAAGAAGAAAAAGAAGCATAAGAAGAACATATGCCAGAACAACGAGCTCATCAAAAAATGATTTATGAGAAGGTGGCTTGTAATTTTTATTCTCTTGTTCTGTTTAATATTGTGATGCTTAACTCGGTGGTGGTGAGTTCCTTAAAAAAGCTTGTCGTTGCTCCTGTGTAACCTAGTTGTTGAGTACAATACCTTTGGGTTGAGCGATAGGTTTCACACGATGCAGTGTGTTTGGGATTATCATATGACATGGAATGTTATAATGCATAGAGGAACTTTAATGGCCCAAGCTATATAGAGATGAATGATGGACCTGGTGTTGCACTTTGCACTTTACAGTAGCAATCTCTGATACTGATGATGCTAATGCTACAGTTTTTAAATCACACATTAATGCTAGTTGCAAGTAAAGTTTGCCACTGATTCGTTGGCGATGCTGTTTGCTATATGTTCAGAAGAGCGACCTCCTGTGTTGAAAAAGTAGTAGCCTATTTATGAGCAAGTCTCATTAGAAAAACAATTCATTTGCTCTGCCATATTGATAGTAATGAAAATAAACACTTATTGCATCTTCTCCTGAATCAGTGCGCCAGTTATGACTATTGTTATGCATGTCATTACAGGACAAGCCATAGATCGCAACTTTGATGAATTATTTCAGCTAACTCCAGCTTGAGATTTGGTGAACTATCTCAGCTCAGATATTCTCTCTAAAACTGCAGTTTGAAAATTGGGATATGCTTTCAAGTATCGTATACTAGTCCGAGAAAGATTCTAGAAAGATGAAGACATCTTTTGTGGAACATTAAGAAGAAGAAAAAAGACAGCGTAAGTTACAAATTGTGATTTTTTCTTGTTTGCAAGTCTCGATAAGATTGTATTTCAGTGGACAGAGCCCTCCAAGCCATGAAGTTTTTAAATTTCAACAAAGCAAGATTGAGAAAAGTAAACCAGGTTGGAAAAAGAGAAGTAGAAGAAAGTTGGTGCAGGAGTCTTGCTTATAGTAGTTCGTTTTATTTCCCGCAAGCAAGGTTTGTCTATGAAAGAAAATTTCTTTTAGAAGGATGACCACAAATTTAGTGCAGAGGAGAGGAGCAGATCATAAAGCTAAAGTTTATGCAATATCATGTGAGCTCCATGCTGTGGATGGAGAGTGATCAGTCTGTAAGGGGCATGTGTATAAGAAGGGGAGAGCTCGAAAGAGAATCGTTGTAAGATAAGTGCCATAGCCATTTTAGCTTCCATGAGAGCAAAGTTTAAACCAATGCAGATTCTGGGTCCCTGGGAGAACGGTATAAATGTGAGTTGGCCTTTGGTTGCGTTAGACACACCTTCGGCAAATCTGTCTGGTTTGAACTCATTAGCATCCTCGCCCCAAAGCTGAGGATCACGCTGGATTGCTATAACGGGGATTCTGATCACGACACCTGCAGGCAATGTCATATTTCCTAGTTTTGTTTCCTTGTGAGTGGCTCGGGTCAACATCGTCGCTGGGGGGTATAATCTTAGAACCTCGTGCAAAATCATATTCACCTGCAAAATAAAAGAAGATAAGTCTCAGTACAAACGTATGCCTAGAAGTTGAGCAGAATGGTGACAGATGTAATCCCAGGCCTTTGCTTACCGTTTTCAAATGGTTGACTTCACCCAAATTCGGCTTCTCCGTTCCAAACACTCGCAGAACTTCATCTCTTGCGCGCGTCTGCCATTCCTGGTGCTGGCTCAATAAGACCATGGTCCAAACAAGCAAAACTGAAGTGGTTTCTTGGCCAGCAAAGTAGAACAACTTGCATTCCTCAATAACATCGTTGAGACTCATCCCCACATCCTTTTTATTGTTATGTTCTTTCATCTCATTGAGGTTGGATTCAAGCAGTAAGCCTAACAAATCATTTGTAGCAGCATTTCCCTCCTTCACGTATTCCTCTTTTTTCTTAATAATGACTTGAAGTGAAGCTTTTATGTCTTTGTCTAGTGCTTTCATCCTTCTGTTCATTTTTGTAGGCACGAACCTAAACAACAACCAAGTAAAGGTTGGTAAAGTCTAAAGGGCATGGCTGTGGTACAAACTACAAAGCAGTAAGAAGACATGCCTACCTCCATCCAGGAATGTAAACTGACAGATTAGCTTTGGTTACATGTTCCGTGAGTTCTTTTTGAAGCTCAAAGATCCGTTTCCCTTCTTCAAAATCACTCCCAAAAGCTGTCCGAGAGATCACATCCCTGGTCATGTTCTGAAGATCTTGCCACACGTCTATCTCGCAAGATCCATCTGCAGAAGAAAGAGCCAACTTCTCCCATTTGCTTACCATCTCATTGCCACTATGATAAAACTTAGGAATCATATTCTGCAACAAGCACGAAACTGATCAGCCAGCTCAGCGAGCCCTGCGACACTATGCAGGCACTGTTTTCAATTCAGATATCACAGGCAGTTGCATGTTCTCCGTATATCATATTAACAAGCTATTAAATAGAGTGGAAAAGGCTTGGAACATACTGACCTTTAGCTTCTCAAAATGGAAAGCTGGGTTGATGAGTTTTCGGTGTTTCGCCCACTTCTCACCTTCATAAGTGGCTAGACCTGTTACAAACCCTGAAAATAAAGGGTTCATCGAGGGCTTCTGGAAGTCGTAGATTCTGTTAAACACTTCCTTCAACAACTCGGGATCCAAAACATACACTTCTGGCTTTGGGCCCAGCCACGTGATAGAATTCCTACCTACAAAGTCCCAAAAAGGGCTGTCTCATAGAACACAGAAATACGGAACAAAAAAAGGGCGAGGATCAGATTCAAGAACAATACCGTAAGTCTGAATGCATCTATAGAAATCAGGATGGACGCGAGTTATGATATTATCAGACAGTTGGATTGGCTTGGATGCGGCTTCTACAATCATCCTGTATTTATCTTTCAAGTCTCCTTGTAAAATTCTGTACGAGTTTCCTCTAAAGCCTAGCTGCCTTAAGCGGGTTTCCAGTCTCTTAGGCTTCAACCACACCCAGTTGATAATTTTGTATGACCATAACAGGACCAGACAACCCAAAAGAGCTGCTGATAGTGACATGACTAGTAAACCAATTGCAGTACTCATATCTTTCTAAATAGATACGCCGCTCAAAGGCCAATCTCAGAGATATGGAGGTTATTCGAATGAGGTTGTTGTATCAAGAAGAGGAGAATCTTGATGGTATTTAACTTTGGGATATTCAACTTATGAAACGAAGGTATTTAATATTTCAATATCAATTTCTTTGTTACCCATATTGATTAGTACATTTCCCTATGATATTATTACTTCAATATTAACTTTTAATTTTCCAAGAAGGTTTTTGTTCATGGATTCATATTCGAAGTGGAGAAACTAAAAGCTTCTTTCTTGATAAATGAGAATGAGCAAAGTCAAATGTAAATTTATGAAATTTTTGTGATGACAAATATTCGAAATATGTGTAATCTGATAGTTTCTTTAATGCTACTTTCATTTATTAATTTTGTTGTTAGATTTGAAGTTTTAAAGCTATGAACATATGGTTATCATCTTTATCTTCTTGATCCATGTGGAAAAATGAGATAACGGAGATAGTCATGGAGGAGCATTAATGATGTACACCATTAAAACTTGCACTCAGTTTTTTTCATGTGAAATCTAATTGTTAAATTACAATCAAGTGTCTTTTGCTCCTACAAATTAAACTTTGTTGGTTCCAAGTTTAGTAAGCAGTTGTGTGATATTTTTCATGGTTCTAATGTCATTTTTAATGTGCGGAATACATAACTCTCTTACTTGCATATGATGTGCCTTGTTTATATCATATTAAATGGCTAAGGCAGTTATTCCTTAAAGAAACAACAGTCGGAGCTTAAAATATAGCCAAGTTCGCTTTTACTATCTCATAGGCTTTTTTTTAATCTCTATAGGGACCAAAACTGCTGCTTAGTGCTTACTGCTCACTGAGACCTATGCCAAGTGAAGTCCAAAGCCAGCTCTCTATATATTAACCCAGAGAAGCAAAAACAAAACTATAGAAAATGTGCCAGGCAATTTGCAATGCCCCCAAAATTTGATACCTAATTATTTCAGTGGGTAATCTGCAGTACAAGAAAGTTAAATCCTGCTAATAGTACTTCGTATGGAAACAAGTATTATAAATTTATTTCTCACACGCGAGGTTCTTTGATCAATGGAAGATGCATTTAACAGTATGAACATGATTTTACTGTAGAGGAGCAGATCATAAAGCTAAAGTTTCTGTAAGATCATGTGAGCTCCGTGCTGTGGATTGAGAGTTATCAGACAGTAAGGGGCATGTGTGTAAGAAGGGGAGAGCTCGAATGAGAATCGTTGTAAAATAAGCGCCATAGCAATTTTGGCTTCCATAAGAGCAAAGTTTTGGCCAATGCAGATTCTGGGTCCATTGGAGAACGGAATAAATGCGAGTTGGCCTTTGGTAGCGTTAGACACTCCTTCGGAAAATCTCTCTGGTTTGAACTCATTAGCATCCTCGCCCCAAAGCTGAGGATCACGCTGGATTGCTATCACAGGGATTGTGACCACGACACCTGCAGGCAATGTCATATTTCCAAGTACGGTTTCCTTGTGAGTGGCCCGGATAAGCATCGTAGCTGGCGGATATAATCTGAGAACCTCGTGCAAAATCATATTCACCTGCAAAGTAAAAGGAGTTGAGTTTAAGTACTAATTCATGCCTATAAGTTTTTTGAAAGAGGGTGATTCATTCATGCCTAGAAGTTGAACAAAATGGTGATGTAATCCAGGCTTTTGCTTACAATTTTCAAGTTAGTCACTTCACTCTGATTCGGCTTCTCAGTTCCAAACACTCGCAGAACTTCATCCCTTGCACGCTTCTGCCATTCTTGGTGCTGACCCAGTAAGACCATGGTCCAAACAAGCAAGACTGCAGTGGTTTCTTGGCCGACGAAGTAGAACAACTTGCATTCCTCAATAACATCGTTGAGACTCATCCCCACATCCTTTTTATTGTTATGTTCTTTCATCGCATTGAGGTTGGATTCAAGCAGTAAGTCTAACAAATCACCTGTAGCAGCATTTCCCTCCTTTATGGCTTCCTCTTTCTTTTTGATTATGACTTGAAGTGAAGCTTTTATTTCTTTGTCTAGTGCTTTCCTCCTCTTGTTTATTTTTGTAGGCATGAACCTGAACAACAATCAAGTAAAAGGTTGGTAAAGTCCAAGGGCATAGAGATTGAGCAAATCAGGAAGAAAACATGTCTACCTCCATCCAGGAATGTAAACTGACAGATCAGCCTGGGATACAAGTTTTGTGAGTTCTCTCAGAAGCTCAAAGATCCTTTTTCCTTCTTCAAAACTACTCCCAAATGATGTCCGAGAGATCACATCCCTGGTCATGTTTTGAAGATCTTGCCACACGTCTATCTCGCATGATCCATCTGCAGAAGCAAGAGCCAGCTTCTCCCAGTTGCTTACCATCTCATTGCCACTGTGATAAAATTTAGGGATCATACTCTGCAACAATTACGAAACTGATCAGCAAACTCAGCGGGCCCTATGACACAACACAAACACTATATCCAATTCAGATAACACAGACAGTTGCATGTTCTACGTATATGAAAGTAACAAGCTATTCAAAAAAAAATGTAAATGGCTTGGAAAGCACCGACCTTTAGCTTCTCAAAATGGAAAGCCGGGTTGACGAGTTTTCGGTGTTTCGCCCACTTCTTTCCCTCATAAGTGGCGAGACCTTCTACCAACAATGAACTTGGATTCCTTTGGGGCTTGTGGAAATCATAGATTCTGTTAAGCACATCCTTTATTAGCTCAGGATCCATAACATAGACTTCTGGCTTTGGGCCCAGCCACATGATAGAACTCTTACCTACAAAGTCCCAATAAAAGGATTGTCTAAAAGAACATAGAAATATGAAACAAGGAAGGATCAGGATCAGATTCAAGAACAATACCGTAGGTATGAATCAATCTATGGAAATCTGGATGAACGCGAGTTATTATATCATCAGACAGTTGGATTGGCTTGGATTTGGCTTCTAAAA
This sequence comes from Rhodiola chrysanthemifolia, assembly GCA_033675395.1. Classification (NCBI taxonomy): domain Eukaryota; kingdom Viridiplantae; phylum Streptophyta; class Magnoliopsida; order Saxifragales; family Crassulaceae; genus Rhodiola; species Rhodiola chrysanthemifolia. The sequence goes on along the minus strand of CM066208.1, from coordinate 45,973,275 downwards.
TTATCCTCTTTTTATCTTTCATGTCTCCTTGTAAAATTCGGTATGAGTTTCCTCTAAAGCCTAGTTGCCTTAAGCGGGTTTCCAGTCTCTTAGGCTTCAACCACACCCAGTTGATAATTTTGTATGACCATAATAGGACCATACAACCCAGAAGAGCTGCTGATAGTGACAGAGCTAGTGAACCAATTGCAATATTCATTTTTTCCAAGAGTATGAGGACTGTGGATGACACTCAAAGTTCTGGAGATTGGTCTAAGTGAGAGGTTGTTGTATCAGGAAGAGGAGAATCCTGATGGTATTTAACTTTGAGGTATTCGATCAATTTATGAAAAGAAGGTATTTACAAGGTATTTACTAGTACATTTCTCTATAATCTCTATTACTTCAATATTGACTTTTAGTTTTCCAAGAAGGTTTTTGTTATGTTTTAAAAGCTTCTTTCTTGATAAATGAGAATGAGCAAAGTCAAATAAGAAATTATGAAAACATGGTAATGAAAAATATTCGAAATATGTGTAATCTGATAGTTTTTTTTAATGCTACTTTCATTTATTAAATTTGTTGTTAAAGAGGTTTTTAAGTTATGAACATATTATTATCATCTTTATCTTTTTGGTCCATATGGAAAAATGAGTCAATGGAAATAGTTGTGAGGAGCACTAATGATGTACGAATTCAGTATTTTTCTTGTGAAATTTAATGGTTAAATTACAATCAAGTGTATTTTGCTCCTACAGCAAAAACTTTATTGGTTCGAAATGTATTAAGCTGCGGAATGATATTTGTCATTGTTTAAATTTAGTTGCATATGGATTTACCCCGTGATGCCCACGACAGTTATTCCTTAAGAAACAACAGCCCGAGCATAAATTAGCCAGATTTGATTTTACTATCGTGTAGTTGGTGTTCGATTTTACAGGCAGCTGGCAATTGGTTAAAACTAGGACAAGGGGAGCATCCAGGCTTTGGCTTAAGCAACAAAATCTCCTAACTCATAAGAAGATGATGTTACACCAGGTCGTTCTTTGATTGTTGCCTAAGAAGACCCCTCCTTATTTAAGTCTTGCTGTATAGACAATTCTGCAGTCCTGTCTCAAAAGCTTCCTATACTAGTTGGAAGTGATACAAAAAGATGGCGATAGAGATATTTTATAGTTTCTGCACACAATCTGTAACTTATCAGCGGACTAGGCGCTAGTAATATCAGTCTTGGGAACAAGGTACGAGGATAGCTAAGAACGATTATGCACAACATGTGTTTTATGCCCACTTCTTTTTTTTTATTCATAAGTGGAATTGCACCGCCAAAAATAACACTAGAAAAGCCTGGAGACAAGCTCGCAACAACTCAGGGACGGAACCAAGCAACGAGCCACTAGAGACCCACACTGACAAACACTAAGGCCTCCCTCGCTCCTGCGCTCCTAACACTGAACAACACTGAAAAAACAGGCAACAAGATGCCCATACACTAAACAAACTGAACAACATGCAACTAGAAGCCCATACTGAACACCACAACAAGCAACAAGATGCCCACACTGAAAAACTCTGAGACTAACCAGCACAACAATCAACTAGCAACAACTATAAAAACAAAAGATTAACAACTATAAGGCCTCCCTCTCACCTTAACTTCTAACCATCTCTGGAAAAACACTTTAGAATGAGAACACTAAAAGCCACGAAACAATTCCCACCGCGCAGCTGAGACTAGCACTGACCCTCCACCACCTCAACTTAGCAAACTTGACTGTCTCCACTGCTTCCTTCCTCTGTAAAGCTTTCCTCACTTCTTCATCTACACCTTCCTTTTCCACTTCCAATTGTCTTTCTGCATCCGGCATTTGGTTGGGCTTGTTTGAATTTTCCAGCTCCTATATGTAGGATTTTTTGAGGCGATCAAGCTCAGCCCTCTTGATAAACAAGTTAAGTTTATGATGTGATGAAAACTTGTTTTTGCTGAATTTTGTTGGAGATTTTAGGTTTATACAATGTATGACATGTGTAAAACCTTGTAAAGATGTTGTTTGAATGAAAAGTATCATTTACAACTCTTGTTAAACTGTGTTTTGAGCCCGCCGGAAGTCATGCGTGCGATCGCACTAGAGTCCATGCGAACGCATGAGCTTGTGTTTTATGTGACGATCGCGATCGCATGAGTTTCATGCGAACGCATGAGAATTTGATGCGACTGGTTTTCTTGTGCGAACGCACAAGTAGGACTGTGCGAACGCACAAGGTCAGTACAAAAGTGCGATCGATCGAGAACGCATGAATTTCATGCGAACGCATGAGAATTTCATGCGACTGGTCTGTCATATGCGAACGCATAAATTAGAACTGTGCGATCGCACAAGAGTGTTCTAAATCGCAAATTCTCACTGTCATGAGAACGCATGATATTCTCATGCGAACGCATGACTTGGTAGTTCAGAGCGGTTTATGTCAGTTATTGGCAGTTCATTGGCGGTTTGTTCTGGATTTGTATGGATGATCTTGAACTGGAAAAACACAGAAAAAACAGAAGAAATTCCCAGAAAAGCTAGAGCTTTGGTTCTCCATCAATTAGGTTTTGTTCGATATTGTTTTGCAAGATCAATACACCATTTTCGCTATCCATTACAAGGGGACTGTTGTCTTATCCCTATTTGTTGATTTCGTAATCCCTACCCGGTTGAAATAACAAATCAGGAAAGCGAAGGAACTTCGTGATTCAACATCATCCAAGGTTTTTATCTTTTGAAGCATCTAGAGACAACCGGGCGACCTACAATCTGATTTGTTAATTTCTATATGTCTGTTGCTTCAAAGAGGAAGATGATGGCGATTCTGGAATTTTGGATTTTGAAGATGGCTGCGAATGGCGGTTGTCTGATACTGTTTGATGCAAGAGAGAGGTCGAAAGTTGGAATAGTGCAGAAAATTGGTTGGAGAAAAGTTCGGCTGATTTATGGTCAATGATCTCTGGGCAAGCAAAGTTTTTTCTGGTGGTGTTATAGATTCTGCAATGGTGAAGCATCCGGTTCATTCGATCGGAGATAGTGCTGTTTGCGGCTGATGGATTGATGTTTTGCTCAGTTTTTTGTATCTCATGATAACAATTTTGTTGAGATTGTTGCAAGAAATTTCCCCAGCAGTCAAAGGCTTGGATTGGCGGCTAATCAAATCCTAAGTTGGATTTTGGCTCAGTAAAATGAACCAATTTATTTACTTTTAAATTGATTCATTCAGATGCGGTGGAGAAGTCATATTGTGCGAAACAGTGCAAGTTGAACACGGAAAAGTGTTTCATGCTCGGTTGGTCGGCCTCAACTTGTGGCTGTTGTTGGTTAACAATTAAAATTGCTGTTCGCAGGCTATATATGATTCATTCTGGCCACTGTGCTGCATCTGGATTGACAGTAATGTCAATGATGCCTTCTCCGATTGGTGAGCAGGCGACAAAGGCTTGCCAAGATGGGTAAAAAATGAGGATGAGAGTGTCTTTGTTATGGTGGATTTTAAAGGAGATATGAAGTCGAATTTGTTGACAATGATGAATGGAACAGAAGCTTGTGAAATTTTGAGATGGAATCTACGCTGTTTTTCTGGAAGACAAATTCGGCTTTCGCTTTTTCAAGGAATGCGGAGATTGAGATTCGGCAGAGGTATGGTGGCTTCAGGCAGGGGAAGTCTACCAAATAGATAGTACTCTTGGGAGTATTTGGCTGAGTTGGTGAGACAAAAATTCAGGTTTGATTGTTTCAATCATTATTTGATAAATGCGAGTTTGTGAAGCATGCATATGATTAGTATATTTGTAATTATCAGTTGGTTTTCTGATAATGTATATGGTTTCTGAAACATGCATGATTGATTATGATGCGTGAATTCATAGTAATCGTTCAGATTTATGATGATATGTATGATTTGTGGAGCATGTTTTGCCAGTAAATTCATATTCAATAAGTTTCTGATGAAATCAGTGTATGAGTACTTTAGGCTGATACCATGATGAAATGTTTCATAGAACATGTTGCAAGGTTTTTCAACCAGAATATAATCAGATGGATTTTCTGATGTATAAACTCCAGTTAATATATTTGTAAGTTTACCGTGCTGGTAACACTGGATTGATGGAGATTATGTTTTGAAATAATCAAAGTTTATGTGATTACTTCGGGATTTTCTGGTTTGAAATAATTTTAGTGTTCATGGTGATGTTGAGCACTGATGTTCTGATGATAGCCTGTAAAAAGTTGGTAGTAAAGCATGTGTAAGTTTACTATGCAATTCTGATTGATTATGATTTTATGTATTGACTTGCATCTTAGTAGAGTATATGTACTTGCATAACTCTGTGTTTGGCTTGGCTTGTCATATGATTTATGTTTGCATGGACAGTTGCATATATATAATGTGGGTTACTCACCAAATTGAAGCTCATTGACACTCATTGACAATGCAATTTGTCAAGATTGTGTGATGAATTATTCACATAATGGTTTCTCCTAAATGGAGATGGATATTGATATCTTCTAAGTGAAGAATAAAATTCAATATGAATAATGCTTCAAGGCAAATTTGGTGGTTAAAGGCAAGTTAATATGCCTGAACAAGTAAAGCTTGTTGTTGACTAGCGTTAAGAACCGGTAGAGGTGGGGAATAATATGATTATGTATATTTCCGGTTGAATGGTATCATTCATGTGACTACAGATGTTTATACACCACATTAAAATGGTGTAGCTGAAAGGAAGGATAGAATCCTAAAACCATGTTATCCTACTCTGGTTTGAGTGATGGATTTGGGGTAATGTCATGTTGATGACTTGTTATTTACTTAACGGAGTTCATTTGAGCCTTGTAGAAGCAAATGGTAAGGATTGTAAAATCCTTTGAACCATGTTATCAAGTTCACTTGATTGAGAGTTCTAGTGATGATATTGAGTGTCAATACTCATACTACTATCATATTGATGATGATCCTAGAACATATGATGAGGCTATGAGGTCTCAAGATGTGGCTTTCTGAAAAGAGGCAATAAACGATAAAATGGATTCTATCATGGGGAATAATACTTGGCTATTATTGGATCTCCCACCTGGTTGCAAGTCATTGGGCTGCAAGTGGATTTTCTAAAAGAAAATGAAGGTTGGTGAATCGGTATATATGTTTAAAGCTCGATAGGTTATCGAAGGCTTTAGACAAAAGGAAGGTATTGATGTTTTCGATACAGATGCTCCTGTTGCTATGATTTCCATTATTAGATTGTTAATTGCTCTTGGTGCAATTAAAATCTAGTTGTACATCAAATGGATGTTAAGACAGCATTCTTGAATGGTGATTTGGATGAGGAAATATGTGTGTAGCAACTGAAAGGATTCATTGTGCCTGGAAATGAAAACAAGGTCTATAAGTTAGTCAAATCACTGTATGGGCTGAACTAGCACCTAAGCAGTGTCATCAAAGGTTGATGAGAATTCTTGTCTAGGGGATTCAAATTGAATCAAGGAGACAAGTGAATTTACAGCAAGTTTGATAACTCTGGTAATAGAGTAATCATATGCCTGTAAGTTGATGATGGGCTGATTTTGGTACTAACCAAAATAAGAACCTTTTATCATCAAGTTTTGCTATATATGGGAGAAGCAAATGTGATTCTTGGTATTAGAATCAAGGGTGAGAACAAAGGTTTAGCACTGTAATAGTCTCACTACGTTGAGAGAGTGCTTAAGCAATTCAATTGTTTGAATTGTTCTCCGGTAAGGACTCCCATAGAATCAAGTGTGAAGCTTATGCCTGGTACGGATGAAGCTGTTTCACAACTTGAGTACTATCAAGTCATTGGTCGCTTAATGTATACAATGAAAAGTACAAGGCCTGATATAGTTTATGCAGTGGGCAAATTGAGTTGATATACTAGTATTCTAGTACTCATCACTGAGAAGCTATTAAGCAGATACTTGAATACATTAAGGAAATCATGAATTATGACTTGATGTATGCTGGTATTCCTTCGGTCTTGGAGGGATGTACCGATGCAAGTTGAATTACTAGTTTAGAAGATGATGCTTCTAAAAGTAATTGAATATTCTTGCTTGGGGGAGGTGCCATCTATTGGGCATCGAAGAAGCAAATTGCATCACCAGCTTATTATGGAATCTGGTACATGGTTCTAGCTGTTGCCGGTAAAGAGGCAAAAGGGCTAAGAAATTTGAACAAGAGATTCCTTTGTGGCCGAAACCGATAGATGTCTATCCATTGAGATAGTAAGGAAATTCGGTTAAGGTTTATACCCAAATGTACCATGGTAAATCGAAACACCTGAGCGTTAGACATAGCGCGGTTCGTGAACTGATCACTCACGGGGTAATTTCGATTGATTATGTCCGGACACAGTATCTAGCTGATCAATTGATAAAATGGATTAGCTAGTGACTTGGTACAGAGTCCGGTAAAGGGATGGGTTTAAAGCACATCTAAGTCTCTTATCGTAGGACACCTATATTCCCTCTTAGTATGACGCTAAGAGCTGAATTGTGGAAAGCCTATTCTGAGAGACTTGAAGCACATGGTTATATCCATCCCAAGGTTGTGCTTGTATTACCTGCAGAGAAAGGGAGGATGAAGGCTATCTTCTTAATGGATCCTTTGGGAAAGTGCATTGCAGGTGCATGCAAAAGGAATCCACCTATGTAAGTGTGAAGTGAGCCGCTTCAATTAGCTTGTGCTTGGCTAATCATACACTTATGAATGGATAGGGACACATGGCTATAATAGTGTCCAGTTGTACTTGGATAGTAGTAAACTATGTGCGTGTTTTATTTTCCCGTATTCAAATGAGTTGATGGGTTCAATCCGTAGGACACCCTAATTCTCGAGTATTGGAAAATATTACACTATGTGAAGTTCAATCCGTGGGACACTTCATTTATGCACAAGTTTTGTTTGGTGTGATTGTTTACAATCAAGAGTATAATCCTAAAATGGGGGAGGATTGTTGGAGATTTTAGGTTTATACAATGTATGACATGTGTAAAACCTTGTAAAGATGTTGTTTGAATGAAAAGTATCATTTACAACTCTTGTTAAACTGTGTTTTGAGCCCGCCGGAAGTCATGCGTGCGATCGCACTAGAGTCCATGCGAACGCATGAGCTTGTGTTTTGTGTGACGATCGCGATCGCATGAGTTTCATGCGAACGCATGAGAATTTGATGCGACTGGTTTTCTTGTGCGAACGCACAAGTAGGACTGTGCGAACGCACAAGGTCAGTACAAAAGTGCGATCGATCGAGAACGCATGAATTTCATGCGAACGCATGAGAATTTCATGCGACTGGTCTGTCATATGCGAACGCATAAATTAGAACTGTGCGATCGCACAAGAGTGTTCTAAATCGCAAATTCTCACTGTCATGAGAACGCATGATATTCTCATGCGAACGCATGACTTGGTAGTTCAGAGCGGTTTATGTCAGTTATTGGCAGTTCATTGGCGGTTTGTTCTGGATTTGTATGGATGATCTTGGACTGGAAAAACACAGAAAAAACAGAAGAAATTCCCAGAAAAGCTAGAGCTTTGGTTCTCCATCAATTAGGTTTTGTTCGATATTGTTTTGCAAGATCAATACACCATTTTCGCTATCCATTACAAGGGGACTGTTGTCTTATCCCTATTTGTTGATTTCGTAATCCCTACCCGGTTGAAATAACAAATCAGGAAAGCGAAGGAACTTCGTGATTCAACATCATCCAAGGTTTTTATCTTTTGAAGCATCTAGAGACAACCGGGCGACCTACAAATTTTCTGTTTGAAACTTGAAAGAGATGAATTATTACTACTCATTTTTGTAAATGGCTGTGGGTTTATCACTGCTGCTATTAGTTTTTAGTGCACATCCATTCAGTTGTCCTGCTGCAATGTTAAAAAAAACATGGCAAGAAAATAGCATTATGCAAATAGCTATTAAAAAAACCAAGCACGCAGTTAGGAGATACATAGAGTTCGAACATGGGCCGGCAGCCCAAATAGCCCCAATCGAAAAAGATAGACACAACGCCGCCGTTTGCAGTTGCAACAAAGTACGCAGTCCGGCGATGGTTAGACACGGATCGGGACGGACGCAATGACAATGCTGACGTCATGACACGCGCAGCTCCCGATTCTACTCCCAAATGCAGGATAATTTCCCAATTAACAAATTTGAGTTCCAATTTTACACAATCTGCAGATTGGTTTCCCAATTTACACTAGTTTTCTAAGGCGCCGTTGACAAAGGCGTCTTAACATTAAGACGCTACTGCCAACAGAGGCTTAAGTCTCGTGGCGTTTTTGCGCCAAAATATGCAGTCATGTGCCATAATATTACCAAACAAGCGTAAGACGCTGTTGGGGACATCGTCTTACCTTAAAACGCTGTGGGTAGGAGCGTTCTAATAGAACGATGAAGAGAAAAATTAGGGCTCGAAACTTAAGCCGCGGTTAAGGACGACGTTTTAATAAAAAAATAGATTTAAACGATCCACATCAGCTGCTGACTCACATATTTGGTGAAAAAACGTCACGATGCTTAAGCCGCTGTTGGCAGGAGCGTCTTAATGTTAAGAAGTCTTAAAAATCTAGTGTAAATTGGGAAACCAATCTAAAAAAATGTGTACAATTGGAAATGAATCTTGATTTTTATGCAATTTGGAAAATTTTCCCCAAATGCAGCTCTTCGCTGAAGCTGCAAGGTAAATTAACTTCACCAAACTCTAACTGCTGTAGAAATTTATGTGGATTCGTATTTTCAATTGGGGGTGGTTAGGGTTTAGCTTGGATGCTCTCATTTGGGCCACCACGGAATTGGTCTGCCTCTGAATGGCGTGCGCATCCACTATGAAAGAGAGTTGATCTATGCGATTTTGGTAATGTGTGAGGATCTCTGGCAGTGCTCAGCTGAATAAGAGCAAGCATATTGAAATTCAAATGGACATGCTACAGCCTACACCTGAATCACCAAAATCTTCCAAATAAAATTTTCATTAAATGATAGATAGACTATCTTATTGCTACATGTAGAGAAGATCAGAAGGTTGTAAACCTAACGTTTGCGCAAGATCAAGGGTGCACCGTGTTGTGGTTGAAGAATGGCCATAGTGTGAGGAGCATGTGTGTAAGACGGGGATAGCTCGAAAGAAAATCGTTGTAGGATTATAGCAACAGCCATTTTAGCTTCTAAGAGAGCAAAGTTTTGCCCTACACAGATCTTGGGCCCCCAGCCGAATGGCACAAATATGACTTGGTTCTCGGTTGCTGCTGACACTCCTTCAGAAAATCTCTCTGGTTTGAACTCATTCGCATCATCGCCCCAAAGCTCCGCATCATGGTGAATTGATAGAATAGGCAAGGAAACTAGGACACCAGCAGGTAATTTTAATTCACCTAGCTTTGTTACTGTGTGTACTGCACGGTTTAGAATAGTGAGCGGTGGATATAGTCTGAGAACTTCGTGTAGGATCATATTTACCTGCACAATTTCAAGAAACAAGTTGTAGATGAACTCATAAGAGCTGAAAAGAACATACTGCTGATGACAGTGGTCTTACGATTTTCAGGTGGTGTAATCCGTCAAAATCTGGCTTTTCAAGGCCAAAAACATGTAGGACTTCATTTCTGGCCCGTTCTTGCCATTCCTGGTGCTGGCTCAGCAAGATCATGGTCCAAACAAGCAAGACAGAGGTGGTTTCTTGGCCGGCGAAGTAAAATAACTTGCACTCCTCGATCACATCTTGGATAGACATTCTAGCAGTCTTATCATTTTTATGTTCATTAGATTCTCTTAAGTTTGTTTCGATCAAAAGCCCCAACAGGTCATCACTAGCAGCTTTTCCTTCCTTCATTGTTTTCTCCTTTTTGTCAATTATGGCACGTATTGAAGCTTCAATATCTTGGTTTAATGCCTTCATCCTGCGATTCATTTTTGTAGGCACATACCTGTGTACAATAGCGACTTAGGGATAAAAAGGTGCTTTGAAGAACCATTTCGTAAAAAGAAGAGAAACCATGAACTACCTCCATCCGGGAATGTTAACTGTTAACGCAACTTGCATTACAAGATTGGTCAGTTCCTTCTGAAGATCAGAGATCCTCTTTCCTTCTTCGTAGCTACTTCCAAATGCTGTCTTAGAGATCAAATCCGTGGTCATGTATTGTAGATCGGGCCACACGTCTACCTCGCATGATTCATCCACAAAATCTAGTTTCTCCCATTTTTTGACCATCTCGATGCTACTCAGATAGAAAGCGGGCAGCATATTCTGCAGATATAATTGGTTATTAGTCCTAGGGATTTGAAAGTTGATAACATTACAAGTGAATTATATCGTCTCCTGAAAACTCAAGAAGGCTCGTGGAAGAGCAGACCTTTATCTTCTCAGAATGAAATGCGGGGTTGATAAGTTTCCTGTGCTTCACCCACTTGTCATCGTTGTAGCTCACCACTCCTGTGACCAGCAATCTAACAAGAGGGTTGGCACTAGGCTTTTGAAATTGGTTAATCTTGTTAAACACCTCCTTTATCAATTCAGGATCCATCAGAAGTATTCTTGGCCGTGGACCGATCCACGTGATAGAATTCTTACCTGCATATTACCCCTAAGAGTTTATAGTCTGTCTCCTAGAAACTTGAAAACTTCAGACGCAAAAGAGATCAATAGTGTTACCATGAGTTGCAAGGCAGTGGTCAACATAAGGCATAACTCGAGGGACGATGTTATCAGACAGGCTGATTGGCTTAGACTTGGCGTCTTGCATCATCTTCATACTGTCTTTCACGTCTCCATATAAAATTCTGTATGAATTGCCTTTTAGACCTTGACGCTTCAAGTTCCTCTCGAGCATCTTCGGCGTCAGCCATAGCCAGTTAATTACTCTATACGCCCAGGTGAAGAAGAACAGCATGCCAAGTAACCCCACTGTGAGTGCTGATATCCCCATTTCTTTTAGCTCAGATTCTCAGATATGGTCAAACTTGCTCGGCTGTGTTTTCTGTATTAGACTTTATTTTGAAAGATTGGGATACTAGTTGGAGAAGGGTTCTAGAAAGATGAAGACATCTTTTGTGGAAAATTCAGAGAGAAAAAAGACAAAGTAAGTCACAAATTGGGACTTGGTCTTGTTTCCAAGTCTTTGATAAGATTATATTTTATTGGACAGAAAGTGACAAATCTTTTCTTGCCCTCCAAGCCCTGAAGTCTTTGATATTCAACAAAGTATTATTGAGAAAAGTAAACCATGGTTGGCGCTAAAGTTTGTGTAAGATCATGTGAGCTCCATGCTGTGGATGGAGAGTGACCAGACTGTAAGGGGCATGTGTGTATGAAGGGGAGAGCTCGAATGCGAATCTTTGTAAAATAAGTGCCATAGCTATTTTAGCTTCCATGAGAGCAAAGTTTAGGCCAATGCAGGTTCTGGGTCCCTGGGAGAATGGCATAAATATGGGTTGGCCTTTGGTTGCTTTGGACACTCCTTCGGCAAATCTGTCTGGTTTGAACTCATTAGCATCCTCGCCCCAAAGCTGAGGATCACGGTGGATTGCTATAACAGGGATTGTGACCACGACACCTGCAGGCAATGTCATAGTTCCAAGTACTGTTTCCTTGTGAGTGGCTCGGATAAGCATCGTGGCTGGAGGGTAAAATCTTAGAACCTCGTGCAAAATCATATTTACCTGCAAAATAAGAAGAGATGAGTTTCAGTACAATACCATGCCTAGAAGTTGAACAAAATGGTGACGGATGTAATCCAGGCCTTTGCTTACAATTTTCAAGTTGTTCACTTCACTCAAATTCGGCTTCTCAGTTCCAAAAACTTGCAGAACTTCATCTCTTGCGCGCTTCTGCCATTCTTGGTGCTGGCTCAATAAGACCATGGTCCAAACAAGCAAGACTGAAGTGGTTTCTTGGCCAGCAAAGTAGAACAACTTGCATTCCTCAATAACATCGTTGAGACTCATCCCCACATCCTTTTTACTTGTATGTTCTTTCATGGCGTTGAGGTTGGATTCGATCAGTAAGCCTAACAAGTCATCTGTAGCAGCATTTCCCTCCCTCATGGCTTCCTCTTTCTTCTTGATTATGACCCGAAGCGAAGCTTTTATTTCTTTGTCTAGTGCCTTCATCCTCCTGTTCATTTTTGTAGGCACAAACCTAAGCAGCAACAAAGTAAAAGTTAGGTAAAGTTCAAAGGGCATGGAGATGGAGCAAAGCAGTAAGAAGACATGTTTACCTCCATCCAGGAATGTAGGCAGCTGACATCTTAGATTGGATTACAAGTTCAGTGAGTTCTCTCTGAAGCTCAAAGATCCGTTTCCCTTCTTCAAAACTACTCCCAAATGCTGTCCGAGAGATTACATCCCTAGTCATGTTCTGAAGATCCTGCCACACATCTATCTCGCAGGATCCATCTGCAGAAGCAAGAGTCAGCGTCTCCCATTTGCTTACCATCTCATTCCCACTATGATAAAATTTAGGGATCATATTCTGCAACAAACACGAAACTGATCAGCCGACTGAGCGAGTACTATGCAGAGGCTGAGGCAGTTTACATGTTCTACTTATTTTTAAAGTAACAAGTTACGCATGGTGGAAATGTCACTGACCTTTAGCTTCTCCATATGAAAAGCTGGATTAGCGAGTTTTCGGTGTTTCGCCCACTTCTCACCTTCGTAAGTAGCAAGACCTTTTACCAATAATTTACCCAAATAGTCCGGCGGGGGCTTCTGAAAATCGTAGATTCTGTTAAACACTTCCTTTAACAGCTCAGGATCCATAACATATACTTCTGGCTCTGGACCCAACCACATGATACAATTCTTACCTACAAAGTCCCAAAAAAGGACTATATCATAAAACATAGAAATATGCAACAGTAAAGGATCTGGTTCAGTTTTAGGAACAATACCGTAAGTCTGAATCCACCTAAGAAAGTCGGGGTGGATGCGAGTTATGATATTATCTGACAGTTGGATTGGCTTTGATGTGGCTTCAACAATCATCAGGTATTTCTCTTTTATGTCTCCTTGTAAAATTCTGTATGGGTTTCCTCTAAAGCCTAACTGCCTTAAGCGCTTTTCCAGTCTCTTAGGCTTCAACCACACCCAGTTGATAATTTTGTATGACCATAACAGGACCAGAAAAGCTGCTGATAGTGACATGGCTAGTGGACCAACTGCAATACTCATTTCTTTCCAAACAGATACGCCCCAAGCTTGTAAGGACTGTGAATGACTCCCAAGTCCCATTCTCAGAGTTCTGGAGATTTGTCTAATGAAGCTGATGTTGTATCTAGAAGAGGGGAGAATCCTGATGGTATTTAACTTTGACGTATTCAACTTAAGATACGAAGGTAATTAATTTTTCAATACACATTTATTTTTTACCCTTATTCATTAGTACATTTCCCTATAATTTTATCACTTTAAATATAAACTTTTAATTTTCCAAGAAGGTCTTTTGTCATGTTTGACAATTTGGAGATGGAAAAATAAATGCTTCTTTCTGGATGTACAAAGTCAAATATGAAATTATGAAAATATGGTAATGAAAAATATTAGAAATGTGTGTATTCTGATAGGTATTTTTTTTTTGATTAATGGACTTTGCCCTTGGGGTGACTCGAACCCGGGGAACCTTTGGTTCCGGGTGGTGAGCGCCTACCACCAAGCTAACTCACTCTCGTCTGATAGGTTTTAATGCTACTCTCATTTGTTAAATTTGTTTTTCAATGTGAAGTTCAGAGTTATGAATATATGATTATCATCTTTATCTTTTTGATCCATAAAGAAAAATGAGACAGCTGTAATAGTTATGGAAGATCATTTCTACAACATTATAACATGAAAATTTTTCTTGTGAAATTTATAAGTTATATTACAATCTATTTTCTTTTGCTCCTGCATTAGAAAAAATGTGGTTCGAAATGTATTAAGTGATATTTTTCATGGTTCTAATGCCAGTTTCAATGTGCAGAATACACAGGCAACTCCTGGTTGCATATGTTTTACCGTGTTAGATCATATTGAATGCCAAAGACAGTTATTCCTCAAAGAAACAACAGTTTCAGCAGAAAATATAGCCTGGCTCATATTTATTATCACATGGAAGTACATTCTGCACTGTGCTAGGAGCCTGTTAAAAGCGAAGCTTATGCAAGATCAAGTGTGCTCCATGTTGGGGTTGAGTAGTGATAATGCTGCATGGAGCATGTGTGTATGACGCGGAGACCTCGAACGAGAACCGTTGGAGAATCATGGCTAAGGCAACCTTGGCTTCCAAAAGTGAAAAGTTCAGCCCAATGCAGATTCTGGGTCCCCATCCAAAAGGCAAGAATGCTACTTGCCCTTTACTTGCCTTGGACACCCCATCTGCAAATCTTTCTGGTTTGAATTCTTTAGCATCCTCACCCCATATTTTAGGATCATGATGCAGCAACAGAATTGGAGCTGACACGCGAACCCCAGCAGGTAATGTGAAGTTGGCCAGTTTGGTTTCCTTGTATGTTGCTCGATCAAGAATTGTGACCGGTGGGTATAGTCTGAGAACTTCATGCAAGATCATATTCAGCTGCAGGTGAGAAAATTTGGGTGTCATTACACAAGAAAAATGCGTATAACCAAGTGTTGGAAGTTAAAAATTTCAGCTTGCATACTATTCTCAACTGGTTTAGTCCCTCCATATGCGGCTTCTCTTTCCCAAAGACCTGCTGGACCTCATCTCTGGCACGCTCTTGCCACTCCTTGTGGTGGCTCAATAAGATCATAGTCCAGACAAGTAAAACTGCGGTAGTTTCTTGACCAGCAAAGTAAAACAGCTTACATTCTTCAATTACATCTTCGATAGTCATACCGACGCTCTTATCATTTTTATGTTCTTTCATCTCAGTCAGATTGGATTCAATCAGTATCCCTAGCAGGTCATCGCTTGTAGCTGTGCCTGCCTTTATTGCCTTCTCCTTTTTAGTAATTATTGCTCGAAGCGTGGCTTGTATATCAATGTCCATCTCCTTGATCCTTCGATTTGGTTCAATTGGTAGCCACCTGCAGGCAGATAGTTAACAGCAGAAATGAAGTGAATGAAGTATTCTGTCAGCGCCAAAGGCTCACAGCAGCTCAGTACAAGACCTTGCAACCAATTACTTGAGGAACAGACCTGTATCCAGGGATGTTGGCCAGAACTGCAACTTGGAACAAGATACTAATTATGCATTTCTGAAGCTCGAAGATCCTCTTCCCTTCTTCAAAGCTACTCCCAAATGCTGTTCGAGAAATGACATCTCTGGCCAGATTTTGCAAATCAGGCCATACATCCAGCTCACATGATCCATCTTCAGAAACAAGTGTCTCCCAGTTGCTCATCATCTCATTGGTGCAAAAATGAAATGCTGGTACCATGCTCTGCACATGCCGCAAAAGATAATCCCATTCAGATATAAGAATGCTAAGCAAACACGTTACATAAGCATGTATCGGGGACTAGCCTTCAATTTTTGAAGATGGAATGCAGGGTTCAAAATCTTCCTATGCCTCGCCCACTTCTCATCATGGTAGCTAAGAAGACCAGCAGCTAACTTCTCAAAAATAGGGTGAGGAGGCGGCTTGTGAAACTCGCCAATTCTAGTGAAAATCTCCTTTACCAACTCAGGCTCCAATACAAACAGTCTCGGAGTTGGACCCGTCCATGTGAAAGAATTCTTACCTGCAAAAGTAGAAAAGTACTCTGGGAACTTTCAATGGGGAACTTGTTAAAATGGTCTGGACTGTTCTTTTGCACTTTAGTACAGTTTTATTACGTTCAGTACAGTTAAATTAAGTTCAATACAGTTTAATTTAGTTCAGTACAGTTAAATTAAGTTCAATACAGTTCAATACAATTCAATACAGTTTAATTAAGTTCAGTACAGTTCAATTAAGTTCAGTACAGTTAAGTATACTTAAATTAAATTAAGTTAACAAAATTTAATATAATTTTTTCAAGTCAATCTGGTTTGTATAGTTTCCAACCTTATTATTCAAAATTTTATTTTATATTTAATTTTCTAAATAATTTTGGAAAACCGTAGGACATATATGATCTAACAGTATTTCAAGTTTGTGTCCACACCTCTTCGGAAACTATTGCATCCGTTTTAAGGGAACAGATCAAATGAAAAATAATAAATTTGGTGAGAAATGAGAAGTAATCAAAATTCGTAGCTTAAAGAACAAAATTTGTAATGTAGATAAAACTTAAAGAATCAAAATTTGTAAACTTAAAAGAACAAAAATCGTAATGTAAAAATAGTAAAACTTAAAGATCAAAATTTGTAGACTTAAAGAACAAAATTCATAATACCGGTAATTACATGGATACACATTTACAATAATGCCCTTACGAACATATAATATAGATATTAAGATTAAAAAATCCGAAAAGTAAGGGTTGTTGGATCAAAAATTGAATGGTTATGATTACTTCTTATTTCTCACCAAATTGTTTACTTCTAAACTTTGTTGATAATCCAAGTGTAATACATATGAATACAAGGTAATTACATGAATTTAAAGAACATGTGAAAATAAACATATGAATACAATATATTTTACATAGAAACGTACAATGACATCCAAGTGTAATACATATGGAAACATTTACATATCATCATTTTCATCCATGTTCATTTCCACTAAAATATCTGGACAATCCTCAACAATTCGAAACGCTATCATGTCGCGTACTTGATTCATCTGCTCTTTTTGCCGGTTAATTACATAATATTATATTTTATACTTTCTAAAATATAATCATAAAATTATACTTAAAATAGACTTAAAATTTAAAAAGTGTTTAATTTTTGAGCAAGTTAAATTAATAAGCTATATAAGTTAAAAATACATATATATAATTTTTATTCAATTTAAGTAAAGTATAGTTAAATTAAACTCGATACAGTTCAGTGCAGTTAAATTAAACTCGATACAATTCAGTACATTTAAATTAAACTCGATATAGTTCAATATAGTTAAATTAAACTCGATACAGTTCAATTAAGTTCAATACGATTAAATTAAATTAAGTTCAGTACAATAAAATTTCAGTTAAATAAAGTTCAAAAGAACAGCCCCAAGGGATTGATATACCGTATTTATGGATGTGTTGAGTTACAAAGGGAAGCAGGCGAGGGATGATATCATCTGACAGACTTATAGGCTTGGACTTTGCTTCATGGTACATCTTGAGCTCATCTTTCACATCTCCAAATAAAATTCTGTATGAGGTTCCTGCCAGACCTTGTTGCCTTAAGCAACTCTCCAGCCTCCTCGGGTTCAAATATAGCCAGTTGATAAATCTGTATGCGCACACTCCAAAAACACTGACCAGAACTGCACACAGAGGAGCAGCTGTAATCTCCATATGGACAAAAACTGGTGTTTACTGCTCTCTTAAAGCTAGATCTATATATATTAACTAGAGGAAGCAAAGATAGATTTATCTACTGGAAAATGCCAGGCAATGTCCTAATTTCCTAAACTTTCTGCTTAATCTCTATCCGAATGCTGAAATTTCTGCACTAATTGTTCAGCAGATGGAAACACCTCACCTAAAAAGTTAATGACTTGGGAGATCATTTCAGCCATGGATTTGAAATATAAGATTTTGCTTGGTTAAGAAAAGTTTGAAATTTTTTGTCATGTCTTTCTTCTGGACACGTAAGTTTGTAAATGTACCAATCGAGATGAGGTTGTCAAGATTTGCTTTGGGATAGAAAACTCTTAAGATCGCGTGAAGAGAAAACTGAGATGATTAAATGAGTATGAGGCTGAGAGCTATTCCTTAAACCTCATACTGACCAGCAAACTTGTGGGCGGTGGAATTTTGTACTGTTTATGTCTTGTATTCACCTGGTACTTATAAAATCTGCTCTTGCAGGTTGCAGAGTATGGGGCTCACTTGAAACCGTATACAAGTAGTGAATGATAAGGAAGCAAAAAAAGAAAATTTCCTATTTTTCTTTTGGAAGACCAATGTACATTTGGCAATGCAAGTGTACCTTTAAGATGAGAGCATCAACAGACTATTGCCTATACATCACTTGTGGTTGAAATGTTTCTGTGGCTTCTTCAATTATGTAGCGGAATTTAAAAGGTATGCAAGAAAACCAAGTAGCCTTATTTCTTAACTTTGATGATGTAACATTTCATTTCTGGTAGATAAACACAATTATAGGTCGGTCGGTCGGTCTCCTTTATCAAATAAAAAAAAAACAAACTATGGAGATCATCGCGTCTATGCCTCCCGGAAAAACAAGGAAAGCGCTGCAAAGCTCATCTTATTCGTCATAGTCACTTTTTGTCAATGCACGCCCGCGCGAGCGCCTTGCGCCACCAAAAATTTCAACTTGCTCGATTCCGAAACGCCGTCGTTTGGTCTTTGCGCGACTAACATTCAATTCCGATATGTCGCACGCATGCTTCTTTTGTTCTCTCTTTTTTAGGAATCAGGAGAAGAAAGCCTCACGCCCGGGCCTGGATTAATCAGATTTTGTTACGAACTTAGGCCCTGTCCACTTTGACTCTATTTTTTGACTTCTAAGTTAAGATAAGTTAATATCAGCTAAGATAAGTTAAGATCAGTTAAGATAAGTTACTTTCAGTCACTATAAGTTAAGTTAAGTTTCAGTTAAGATAAGTTATTTTTAATATACTATTCATCATCATCATACCATCATCATCATCTTACTCTTCATTATACCATCATCATCATCATACAATCATCATACTATTCATCATACCATCATCATACCATCATACTATTCATCATCATCATACTATTCATCAGTATATTACTATTCATCATCATCATAAAATTACTATTCATCATCATCATAATATTACTATTCATCATCATCATCATCATAAAATAATACTATTCATCAGTCAATATAAGTTTCAGTTAAGTTAATATAAGTTAAGATCAGTTAAGTTAGTTAAATATAAGTCAAATTGGACGGCCCCTTAGTAGAATATAAGGGATTGCAGAAGAGAATAGAGGAGGTAGAGAGGTAGGGAAATTGATAATAATATATTGAGTTTTTTTTTCTGCCCTGGTTTTGAAACTCAATCTCACTTTTGCCGTGTCCGAAACTCAAATCTCAGTTTTGCCATGTTTTTAAAGAAACCGATTTCACTCATTTTTGATAAAAACCGATTTGGGGGAACTCGGTTTGGTTGATTTTCAACCAAACCGGTTTGCTGAGTGTGTACCTACATGACATTATTTGGTCCTGCGTGGACTCAAAGTAATACAATAGACGTGTGAAACCGGTTCGCGAGAAATCGGTTTCATATCAAAAAAAAAATTTTGGATAAAATATTGAAATGTGGTGAACCGGTTTTCTTTTTTGCAGTTCCAGACGGTGGAGATGAAGATGGACTGCGAGGGATGCGAGTGGCGCGTGCGCGGAGCAGTGGAAGGAATGAAGGGCGTGACGTCAGTAGACATCGAGCCGAAGCAGCACAAGCTGACTGTAGTCGGCTACGTCGATCCAGCCAAGGTGGTGGCTCGGGTCCGACATCGTACCGGCAAGCACGCCGAGCTCTGGCCTTACGTCCCGTACGACGTCGTGGCTCACCCTTTCGCGCCGGGAGTGTATGATAAAAAGGCGACGTCTGGGTATGTCCGCGACGCGTACGATCTGCAGATCAACCAGCTGGCTCGGGACAGCTCGACTGAGGTGCGGTACACCACTGCGTTCAGCGATGATAATCCTCAGGCGTGTGTCATCATGTGAAAAACGTTGGAAGAAGCTAAATGATGAAGCATGATTAACATGTATTATGTGGCAATTGAAGGGGTGGCGGCCGGCAAATAAACTAGCATCAGGCGTGTTTCGAGGAACAGGTTAGGGCAAAAAAAATTTTATATAATAAACCGGTTCACCACAAACCGGTTTCAATAAGTTTTGAAATGAAACCGGTTTCCCCCGAACCGGTTTCACACGTTTCCAGTTCTTTAGGTCCACATAGGACCAAATAATACCACGAAGGTGCACAGTCAGCAAACCGATTTTCCCCAAACCGGTTTCATTGAAAATCAACTTCAACCAGTTTCTCCCAAACCGATTTCTTTAAAAACAGGGCAAAACTGAGATTTGAGTTTCAGATAGGGCAAAAGTGAGATTGAGTTTCAAAAACAGGGCAGAAAAAAAACTCTAATATATTGCATAACTCACTTCGACAGAAGTTTCAGACTAAATACTGCTACTAGACACCCACTACGACACATAACTCCCATTACTCCACTAATCATTGACAACTAACCGTTAATAAAAATTGCGACTTGATCAGCAACACATCCTCCCTCACTAAGGATCGTGACATTCGACCTCCCTTCAAAGAATTCTTGTCCCAAGAATTCACACATTCAGTTTTTCCACTTGTGGAAATTGAGACTTTATCGCATTATAGTCTTCCCAAGTGGCCTCATCCTCATGAAGATTTGCCCATTTAATTAGAACTTGAACCATAGCTTGGTTGTTGCGCTTCACCAACCTCCTGCTTAGGATTGCTTCCGGCTCAGACTTCATTTGGCCTTCTTCAGAGGTTAAAGGTGGAGAACTCACAGCCATTTGCCCATCTCCAATACATTTCTTGAGTAGTGAAACATGAAAAATAGGATGTAATAAACAACCACGAGGTAGTTCTAAGATGTAATAAACAACCACGGAGCCGACCTTGGCTAATACTCAATATGGACCATAATATTTGGCAGCCAACTTGATGCTTGATCGTACGGCTAAGCTAGTTTGCTTGTATGGCTGAAGTTTTAAGAAAACTAAGTCACTAACACAGAACTCGCGCTCACTCCTACTCTTGTCTGCTTGAACCTTCATGCGATTTTGAGCTTGCTTAAGAGATTCGGTAAGATAACGAGCCATTTGGGCATGTCTTGTTGCAAATTCCGTCACCACCGCCACAGATGTTTGCTCATCCTTAAGCCCGGGAACGGATGGAAGCGGGTACCCATACAATACCTCAAAAGGAGAACACTTAAGGGCTGAGTGGTATGCACTGTTGTACCAAAATTCGGCCATTGAAAGCCACTTGGACCAATGTGCAGGTTACCGGAAGCACATTGCCCTTAAATAATGCTCGAGACATTGATTTAATCTTTCTGTTTGACCATCAGATTGTGGATGATAGGCACTGCTAAGATGGAGTTTAGTGAAACAATTCCCGCCAAACATTGCTGATAAATATCTTATCTCTATCAGAGACAATTGTTTCTTGCAGCCCGTGTAACTTAAACACGTTATCAAGCAGATTGTGTGCGATCTGAATTGCCGTATAGGGATGTGATAATGCAATAAAATAACCGTATTTAGAAAACCGGTCTACCACTACCAGAATAACATCTTTTCCCTTTGACTTGGGCAGTCCATCAACGAAATCCATCGCTATATCCTTCCAAGCTCCCTGTGGAATGGGTAAGGGCTGCAGCAACCCAGGGGTAGCAACATGCTCCCCTTTACACCTTTGGCAGGTGTCGCACCTAGCCACATAATCAACAACTTGAGTTTTAAGCCCAGGCCAATAGAAATGGTGTTTTACCTTCTTATAAGTGACGAGTCTTCCTGAATGTCCGCCTATAGGCGCATCATGAAATTGGTGTATGATTTCATCGCGGAGACCACCTGAATTGCCTACGTACAGCCGTCCCTTATACCTTAATACACCATTTTGAAATTTATAGTTCACATGACTGTTAGGAGCAATCACCAGCTCACGTATCAACTGTTGAACACTTACATCACTTTCATAACAGCCCATATGGTTAACATGTCACCTTTAAGGTGACATGTTAAAGGGTGTGGGAGTGTGTTCAATCCCCACCAACAACCAACAAGGTTTCCAATTAATTGTGCCATGTGCTCTGTGCCAATAGTGCCAGATTCAAAGCCATGTGCCTTGGGCCTTGAGAATGGTTGGGTTGCAAGTCTGCAGACATTGTTGGACCGAGAAGTCGCTCGGAACAATTGAGGATATAGCGCATAGCTCAGTATGTATAGGGACAGCAGCTTGCTCCAGTTTCTGAAGTCGAGATAAGGCGTCAGCGACTTTATTTTCAAAGCCTCTTCGATACTCGATAGTGAAATCTAGACCCATCAATCTAGAAATCCCCTTCCGTTGTAAATTGGTGTTTAGTTTATGATCTAATAAAAACCTCAAGCTTTGATGATCTGTTTTAATAACAAATGGTGCGCCCTCCAAATAATGTCTCCATCGGGTTATCGCTGAAAGTAAGGCTAACAACTCCTTCTCATAAACTGGTAATCCAACATTGCGAGGGCCTAAAGCCTCACTCATATATGCAATCGGACGCCCTTTTTGTGTTAATACAGCTCAATTCCATATTGTGAAGCATCTGTCTCTAGAATAAATTGATGAGAAAAGTCAGGATAAGCCAACACTGGTGCATTGGATAAAAGGACCTTAAGCTTTGAGAAGGACAACTCTGCTTCAGATGACCATCGAAATCCATCTTACTTGAGCAGCTTGGTTAAAGGTTGCACCACCAAACCGTAGCCTTATATAAATTTGCGGTAATAACCTGTCAACCCAAGAAATCCTCGAAGCTCTCGTACGTTGCGCGGGGTTGGCCATGCCATCATTGTCTCTACCTTCTTTGGGTCAGTACTTACACCCTCACTGGAAATAACATGGCCAAGGTAATCAACGCGACCAACTCTAAATTCGCGTTTTGGCAGCTTTAAATATAAACACTCCTTGCGAAGTAATTCAAACACCTTGGTTAGATGCTCAATATGTGACTCCCACTCCTTACTATATATGAGAATATCATCAAAAAATACCAATAAAAACGTCGTAGAAAAGGAGAAAGCACCTGATTCATCAATGATTAAAAAGTAGCCGGAGCATTGGTGAGACCGAAGGGTAACACACGAAACTCATAGTGTCCGTGATGTGTTCAAAACGCCGTCTTTGGAATGTCCTCTTCTTTCATTCGAATTTGGTGATAACCAGCTCGAAGGTCGAGCTTAGAAAACACCTTTGCACCATATAACTCGTCGAGCAAACCGTCAATAATTGGAATTGGATATTTATCCTTGATCGTTTTGCTATTGAGTTGACGATAATCAACACACATTCTCCAACTTCCATCTTTTTTCTTTACGAGCAAGACTGGTGAAGCAAATGGACTGCGGCTAGGTTGAATAAATCCAGCTTGTAGCAAGTGTTCAACTTGTGACTCAATCTTAGCCTTTTGAAAGTAAGGATACCGATACGGTCGGATAGAAACTGTGGAAGATCTCGGTACTACAGTAATTCCATGATCATGACTTCTCACTGGGGGTAAAGAACATGGTTCTTTTAAAAGATCATCAAATTATTTTAGCACCTGCTGCAACTGAGTGCGGAATTCTGGAAAAAAATCATTTCCTTCCAAGTCACAGCATTCCATATTTAAAGCTTCTGAATATGTTAATTTGGTCTCACAATTGGCTGAAACCACACCAAACACACAAACAATCCCAGCAACTCTTGCAATGTTAATGGCCTTATGCGACTTTTCGGTTACCATGCAACTCAGTTCCGCATGCTTAGAATCCATCTCTCTGTGACCCTTCAATACAATATCCTTGCCCTTGCTTTTGATGATTGCTTGTGCCCGAACAAAATCAAAGGTGATGGGGTTCACCTCCTGCATCCAGTCAGTGCCAAGAACAACATCATAAGTACCAAGATCTAAAATACGGAAGTCGCACCTGAAGTTACTGCCGCACATCTCCCAATTCAAGCTAGGACAAAGCTTAGAGCAAGAGACTTTTGCTCAGTTAGCCAAAGAGATCGTCATTCCGGTAGTATCCATAATCTCCAACTTCAATTCTCGTACAAGGTTGGAGCTAATAAAAGTTGTCGTGCTCCCAGTATCTAATAAAATTAGAATCGGCTTCCCACGGATCATCCCCTTCAATTTTAATGTGCCGCTACCGCTGCTACCATTGATGGCATGCATTGACAATTCTACTACACCTTGACCATCCGTTTCATCCAAATTATCATCAGGGGGTTCATCTAACTCATTCGAACCTTCAACGGCAGCTTCTATTACATTGACTTGACGACTCTTGCACATGTGACCTTTGAACCACTTTTCTCCACACTTATAACAGGTAGGTTCTTTCCTTGTGGGAGTATAGTCACGGTTTGGAAGCACTTGAGTCCGAGCTCCTGGTTGTGGAAAAGTAGCAGATGTGCCTCGGGTTGATGATGCCTTCGATAGAGCTTTCAAGGCTAATTCATGTAATCTTGCCTTTTCAATTGCATTTCCAAAAGTTTCTGGATTGTGTGTCCTTACTAGAGACTTAATTGCATCATTTAACCCTCCAACAAAGCTGTAAACAAAGTACCTGTCTGAGAGGTTTGGATTTTCTCTTAGCATCATGCCCATCAGTTCTTCAAATTTTTGTATGTAGTCATTGACGTTTCCAGACTTTAAGATGGTTGAATTCTTCGACAACATTTCCGGAGCTGCGAGTCCCAAATCTTTGACACAAGTGTTCAACAAATTGAGGCCAATTAGTATGCCGATATTGTAAGGACCAACCATCAAACCATATCTCTGCTTCTTCATCCAAATGCAAGCTAGCCAACTCCACTTTACGGCCTTCATCAACTTCATTAATTGCAAAATACTTCTCACATTTACGAATCCAGTGTCTGGGATTTGTGGGACTGAATGTGGGGAAATCTAGCTTTAATTTGGATAGAAATCACCTGTTCTTCTCGGTAGTGGGATGGTGTTTGCTCCTGTGACAACAGGTTCGATACGACCAGGAGGGGGTGTCCTAGTATTCCTTTGTCATCGTCTCGTGCTGCACTTGTTTCGCTAGAAGGACGAAAAGTTAAGGTCTGAAGCTCGGCATGCACCTTCTCGAACTTTGAATTGGTCTCTTGGAAGTGTGTTTCCATTCGATCCCATTGTGCTTAAAGTCGAGTTTCTGTATCCTGAGTTAATGACACAATCAAAGCCTCAAGTTTTTTGAACTGATCAGAAGAGCGTGTCTCCATGTCACTGATACCACTTGTTACGAACTTAATAGAATATAAGGGATTGCAGAAGAGAATAGAGGAGGTAGAGAGGTGAACAGAAGTAGGATGAGGGAAATTGATAATAATATATTGCATAACTCACTACGACAGAAGTTTCAGACTAAATACTGCTACTAGACACCCACTATGACACATAACTCCCATTACTCCACTAATCATTAACAACTAACCGTTAATAAAAATTGCGACTTGGTCAGCAACACATCCTCCCTCACTAAGGATCGTGACAGATTTCAGAAACAGTATATTCATTAAAAATGGTGAAGAAGCTGCTGCTATATGCAAGTCTCTCCATTATATCTTCTTTGGGACAAACAAGCCCTAAAAAGTAAATGTAATGCGGAATTAGGTTAAGTTTAGATTTTATTCATTGAGCAAAAAGAATACACAAGTGTTTAGATGAGACTTATAAATCCTAAATCCCACCCAGTCCAAATCACATAAATCAAGTACTCAAAAAATGAAATTGGGAACAAGTAAATCTTCCCTGAATCAACACGAACAGAAGCCCTCTATCGTCACGTCGGAACCTCCACCAGAATCGCTCTGGCGACTCGATTCTTCAGCTGCGACTCAGGCGGCTTGTTCTGGAAGACGGCTCGCACTCACTGCAACGATTCCTCGCAGTCAACTTCGAAACACTCTCGGTTTGTCAATCACTGACGCCCGACACTCGAAATCGCTATTGATTGCTCTCAGGATAGAAATCCCCAAATTGAAATCGAATGAGCCCTAGAACGAACTCCAGAAGCTTTTGTTTCTCAATTCCAGCTGAATCAAAACACGGCATTTGGCAATAACGAACTTAACGACCATTGGCGCGTGTATCCGTTTAATGGAACGACACCGCTTTGCCATCAGTCCAAACTCGAGATTTCCCTCTCGATTCGCCTCGTACTGGTCTTGAGCGACGTCGTTTCACCTTGGACTGACTTGAGCTTAAAATCCCTTTGAGTTCACGCCTGTTTTGTAGAGCTTAAATTTCATGTTTTTCAGTTAAATAAAGTTCAGTAAAGTTAAATAAAATTCTGTACGGTTAAATTAAGTTAAATAAAGTTAAGTAAAGTTAATTAAATTTTTTGAGATTTCAATTTTGTAGTTCAACATGATTAAAACTTAAATTAAACACCTTTATTCAAAAAAATTTATTTTTTTAAGTTAAGTAAAGTTAAATAAAGTAAAAATTAAGTTCAGTAAAGTTAAATTAAATTTTTTTCAGCTCTATCAAACAGCATGTAAATCCCATACCCTGTAGCAGCTCAAACCAAAACGAACACCAAATCAAAAACAAACTTGCCAAAACTTAAACTTCAATATTCAATGCTTGATTCATATCTTGCTCAATCATCATGTTTGGATTACTTAAAACTCAACAGTAAAAATGAAGCAAGTATAGAGTAGTTTAAGCTTCCAAACATATGATCCACCAAGGAAGGTCAGATGTCGGCTTTATCTCTTTAACAGACTATGCAGCAAAGGCGTACGACCAAGAGGCAGGAAGGCATGCAAAGGCGTATCAACAGCCATACAAATTAGGTACTTGTTCCGAAACCCACAAGGTATTTTGAACCAAAATTTTAATCTATACAAATATGCGCTCGCTCTAAGCTCCCATGACTGCTGTCTGTTACGCCTCGAACAACACTCGGTACTCCAATAGCTGCGACAGAATACTTCTCATCTTGTCTACTGAAACAGGCTTCAGTATGACCCCATCCGGACCAACCCGTCCCGTCTTTTCAATACACATTTATTTTTTACCCTTAATACATTAGTACATTTCCCTATAATTTTAACACTTAAATATAAACTTTTACGCTATGTTTGGTTTGGAGAAAGTAGAAAGGAAAGAGAATATTATGGAAAATAGAAAGAAATTTTTGTTATGGAAAATGAAATTTTGTATTTTTGCCTGTTTGGTTATATGAGTA
This sequence comes from Rhodiola chrysanthemifolia, assembly GCA_033675395.1. Taxonomy (NCBI): domain Eukaryota; kingdom Viridiplantae; phylum Streptophyta; class Magnoliopsida; order Saxifragales; family Crassulaceae; genus Rhodiola; species Rhodiola chrysanthemifolia. The sequence goes on along the minus strand of CM066208.1, from coordinate 45,946,206 downwards.
AAGATCACATGAGAAGTGTATGTTACGGTGAGAAATGAGAACTAATCTCATCCATCCATATTTTGTAATCAATGACTAGGATTAAATAGAATTAAATATATTATTCGTATCTTTTCAAAAGATTATGCATTAAATACATTATTCGTAGTAAATGAAAAGCTACGAATAATATATTTAATTCTTATTAATCGTAGTCATTGATTACAAATATGAATGGATGAGATTACTTCTCATTTCTCACCGTAACATACACTTCTCACCGGAACCGAACTCTTGGTTATATATGGAAAAATTAATGAAAAAAGGGGACATGTTTGGTTAACAGGATAAGCATATGCAAAAGAAAATTATGGACTAAAGAAACAAAAGAGAGATAGATACAGAAAGTGGGTTACTCTTGGATGGTGATGTGAGGCGACCCAACTATTGGAGATCGACTTGACCCCTCCGCAGGTACTCAAGCATTATCCTTCTTGCAAGGTCCGTCGATTGCAGACTTATGCCCTCGTCTGGATCGAGCCCACCACCAAAGTTCGCATCAGGATCGATAAATTCGGCGGTGAAAACCCTACCTCGAACGATCGCTTTTTCTACAAGGTCACTCCCAATTCCTCTCCGGCGACACCTCTTCAGTCACCATAGAGATCTTTGCTCTGGGATACGTCAAAGATCCACTCATTGGTACTGACCGGACCTATCTCAGTAACATTCTATCGCCTTCCACACCCTCCTCCGCCCATCCAATTCTGAACTTCTTCCCCCACCGTCGTTCACTGCTGTCCAGATTTGCCGACCTTCCTGAACGTCAAGCAGCTAGAAAAACGTACAACCGAATATCACCAGATGAAGTATTTGGAGAAGGAAGGATTTTGAGTTTCCTCTCGTTTTTTAGCGGAAAAATTGTGGTGAAAATTTGCTGAATTTTCCAACTTGTTTTCTTATTATTATTTTTCTTTCTTATCTATTTTCCAGGTAACCAAACAACCTAATTATATTTTCCATCCCCAAATGGTTACTTTCCCCCTGATTTTCTTGCAACCAAACAGGGGGTTAATTTTCCAAGAAGGTCTTTTGTCATGTTTGACGATTTGGAGATGGAAAAATAAATGCTTTAATCTGGATGTACAAAGTCAAATATGAAAATATGGTAATGAAAAATGTTAGAAATGTGTGTATTCTGATAGGTTTTAATGCTGCTTTCATTTGTTATATTTGTTTTTCAATTTGAAGTTTAGAATTATGAATATACGATTATCATCCTTATCTTTTTGATCCATAAAGAAAAATGAGACAGTGGTAATAGTTATGGAAGATCATTTCTACAACATTATAACTTGGAATTATTCATGTGAAATTTAATAGTTATATTACAATCTATTTTCTTTTGCTCCTGCAGTATAAAAAATTTGGTTCGAAATGTATTATGTAATTGAGTGATATTTTTCATGGTTCTATTCTAATGCCAGTTTCAATGTGCAGAATACAGACCAACTCCTGGTTGCATATACTCCCTCTGTCCCTGTTTGTTTGTCCACTTTCCTTTTTAGGTGTCCCCTAATGTTTGTCTACTTTCCTTTTATATACAACCCAATAATCAAATCAATCATCTCTTTCCTACCAAACAAACTCATTTTATTTAAAAAATTGTACTTTCAATGATAAATAACTAATAATTCGTGTGCGGGACCCACCACCACATACACTTTTTCCCTCTTTCTTCCCTCTTCTCCCTCTCTCATTGTCCTTTATTTACTTTTCTTAATTCCCGTGCAAACTGTCCTTTTGGACAAACAAATGGGGACGGAGGGAGTATTTTACCATGTTAGATCATAATGAATGCCATTCTTCAGAGAAACAACAGTTTCAGCAGAAAATATAGCCTGGCTCATATTTATTATCACATGGAAGTACATTCTGCACTGTGCTAGGAGCCTGTTAAAAGCGAAGCTTATGCAAGATCAAGTGTGCTCCATGTTGGGGTTGAGTAGTGATAATGCTGCATGGAGCATGTGTGTATGACGCGGAGACCTCGAACGAGAACCGTTGGAGAATCATGGCTAAGGCAACCTTGGCTTCCAAAAGTGAAAAGTTCAGCCCAATGCAGATTCTGGGTCCCCATCCAAAAGGCAAGAATGCTACTTGCCCTTTACTTGCCTTGGACACCCCATCTGCAAATCTTTCTGGTTTGAATTCTTTAGCATCCTCACCCCATATTTTAGGATCATGATGCAGCAACAGAATTGGAGCTGACACGCGAACCCCAGCAGGTAATGTGAAGTTGGCCAGTTTGGTTTCCTTGTATGTTGCTCGATCAGTAATTGTGACCGGTGGGTATAGTCTGAGAACTTCATGCAAGATCATATTCAGCTGCAGGTGAGAAAATTTGGGTGTCATTACACAAGAATAATGCGTATAACCAAATGTTGCAAGTTAAAAATTTCAGCTTGCATACTATTCTCAACTGGTTTAGTCCCTCCATATGCGGCTTCTCTTTCCCAAAGACCTGATGGACCTCCTCTCTGGCACGCCCTTGCCACTCCTTGTGGTGGCTCAATAAGATCATAGTCCAGACAAGTAAAACTGCGGTAGTTTCTTGACCAGCAAAGTAAAACAGCTTACATTCTTCAATTACATCTTCAATAGTCATACCGACGCTCTTATCATTTTTATGCTCTTTCATCTCATTCTGGTTGGATTCAATCAGTATCCCTAGCAGGTCATCGCTTGTAGCTGTGCCTGCCTTTATTGCCTTCTCCTTTTTAGAAATTATTGCTCGAAGCGTAGCTTGTATATCAATGTCCATCTCCTTGAGCCTTCGATTTGGTTCAGTTGGTAGCCACCTGCAGAAATGAAGTATTCTGTCAGCACCAAAGGCTCACACCTTAGTACAAGACCTTGCAACCAATTACTTGAGGAACAGACCTGTATCCTGGGATGTTGACCAGAACTGCAACTCGGACCAAGATACTAATTATGCATTTCTGAAGCTCGAAGATCCTCTTCCCTTCTTCGAAGCTACTCCCAAATGCTGTTCGAGAAATAACATCTCTGGCCAGATTTTGCAAATCAGGCCATACATCCAGCTCACATGATCCATCATCAGAAACAAGTGTCTCCCACTTGCTCATCATCTCATTGGTGCAAAAATGAAAAGCTGGTACCATGTTCTGCACAGTCCGCAAAGAGATGTCAGAATGCAAAGTAAACACATTACATAAGCATGTATCGGGAACTAGCCTTCAATTTTTGAAGATGGAATGCAGGGTTCAAAATCTTCCTATGCCTCGCCCACTTCTCATCATCGTAGCTTGCAAGACCAGCAGCTAACTTCTTAAAAATAGGGTGAGGAGGCGGCTTGTGAAACTCGCCAATTCTAGTGAAAATCTCCTTTACCAACTCAGGCTCCAATACAAACAGTCTCGGAGTTGGACCCGTCCATGTGAAAGAATTCGTACCTGCGAAAGTAGAAAAGTACTCTGGGAACTTTCAATGTGGGGGGGAACTTCTTGTTAAAATGGGGGGTGGTTGTATAAATTGATATTACCATATTTCTGGATGTGTTGAGTTATAAAGGGAAGCAGGCGAGGGATGATATCATCTGACAGATTTATAGGCTTGGACTTTGCTTCATCGTACATCTTGCGCTCATCTTTCACATCTCCAAATAAAGTTCTGTATGAGCTTCCTGCCAGACCTTGTTGCCTTAAGCAACTCTCCAGCCTCCTCGGGTTCAACCATAGCCAGTTGATAAATCTGTATGCGCACACTCCAAAAACACTCACCAGAACTGCACACAGAGTAGCAGCTGTAATCTCCATATTGACAAAAACTGGTGTTTACTGCTCTCTTAAAGCTAGTTCTATATATATTAACTAGAGGAAGCAAAGATAGACTTCTCTACTGGAAAATGCCAGGCAATGTCTGCTTACTGACAGCCATCTCTATCCGTATGCTGAAATTTCTGCACTAATGTTCAGTCAGTTCAGCAGATGGGACTAGAAAGTCAATGACATGGATTTGAAAGATAAGATTTTGCTTGGCTAAGAAAAGTTTGAAAATTTTGTCCTGTCTACAAAAATTGCATTTTTCTTCTTCCGGATTGTAGGGTTTTAATATCTATTAGCAGTCCTAATTCAATTGGATTATCAATCAATTTCAAATCAAAACTCAAGAACCCTAGAAAATTGAGATTGAACACTAATGAAATTGACACACCAATATAAGGCCCGTGGTTCAGCACTTGCGTGCCTAATCCACGTTGAGCGACTCAGGCTCGGTATGCACTATCCTCTGTCGTCGGAATCGCCAAAACGCGCCGGAAGTTTGAACTCGGTTACACACTCCGTGATCCAGTGAAACTCGCAGTTGAGCACACTATTCTCTCAATCTCTCACTCAGTACAATCGCCAGTACTATCCGAACCGAAGCCCTAAACTATCGTGATCGGAGAAGCTTGAAATTGAGAGGATTTGATCTGAGCAGAAGAACGCAGGATAAACCCTAAATGAGCTTCTGAGCGTGTTATATCCGGACTGAAGACGAAGCACAGGAGCCGTTGGATGAAACTGAAGGGATTGATCTTGGACCGTCTGATGGAGCTGAATCTGCGCGCGAACCATCTTCAAATCTGATTGGCTGATCGATGCTTTAGCCACGGATCAGCGACGAGCGGACGAGCGCGAGATTCGGTTTCCTCCCGAAACGACGACGTTCCACTTGCTGTACCTTCAGCAACGAACGAAGCTCCCAATAGCAACGAACTCTTCAGTCTTTAGCGACGAAGTCCCCTGCACCAGCAATAGCTTCAAATCCTTCAATTCTCCACCTGAAGCTTTTGCCTGAGCAGAGTGCCAACTTCACCAGGTCAGATCAGCCACCACCGCCGCCGCCTTCTCGCCGGGGACTAGTGCATACCAAACTGGAGTTACCGCTCTCCACCTGCAAGACACAAACAAGCAAACTAACCTACAAACAACAGGTCCAAGCAGTGCTTGAACTTGATGCTTGAGATCACCTTAGTACCCATGTCTGCAGGATTATCCTCAGTTCCAACTTTCAACAATTTAATGTCACCAGTTTCTACATGCTCTCTAAGGAAATGATACTTGATGTCTATATGCTTAGAACGCTCATGATAGACAGGGTTTTTAGCAAGACATAAGGCAGACTGAGAATCAGAAAATACAATGGGACTGTTATCACACAATTTGCATTCAGCTAACATCCCTTTTAACCACATAGCTTCTTTAACTGATTCACTCAGGGCAATATATTCAGATTCAGTTGTGGACATAGCTACAATAGATTGCATTTGAGATTTCCAGCTAACACAGTTCATGCCAAATGTAAAGTAAAATGCAGTTGTTGATTTTCTACAATCTCTATCTCCACCAAAGTCTGCATCCACATACCCAACAAGTTCTAACACATCTTTTCTCTTAGAGTAGCACAAACCAGTATCCAAGGTGGACTTCACATAAGCTACAACATGCTTTAAAGCTAACCAATGATCCATGCCAGGGTTTGACATAAATCTACTCAGCAATGAAATGGCATAAGACAAATCTGGCCTAGTACTAATCATGGCATACATCAATGAACCAATCACATTTGCATATGGCACTGTTTCCATTCTCACAATTTCAGAATCAGTCTTTGGGGACTGACTCTTACTTAACAGAAAATGAGGAGCAAGAGGCACTTTCACAGGTTTACTGTTCATGTTACCATACTTAGCTATAACCTTTTCTAGATATGGTTTCTGATGTATTTTCAGGAAACAGTCATTTCTATTCCTTTCAATTATCATGCCAAGGATTTTTCTAGCCTTCCCTAAGTCTTTCATCTCAAATTCCCTACTTAGGTCCTTTTTCAGTTTTTGTATCTTACTAACAGACTTAGAAATCAGCAAGATATCATCAACATAGAGGAGTAAGTAAACAGGGTCATTATCAAGCTGAGAAAAGTAAAAGCATGCATCAAACTCACTTCTCACAAATCCAAGGCTCAACACATAAGTATCAAATCTGACTTACTAACAGACTTAGAAATCAGCAAGATATCATCAACATAGAGGAGTAAGTAAACAGGGTCATTATCAAGCTGAGAAAAGTAAAAGCATGCATCAAACTCACTTCTCACAAATCCAAGGCTCAACACATAAGTATCAAATCTGATATACCAGAGTCTAGGACTTTGCTTAAGGCCATACAAGGATTTATTTAGATAGCAGATATGATCAGGGTACCTCTTGTCTTCAAAACCATGTGGCTGTTCCATGTAAATTTCCTCATCAAGCTCACCATGGAGGAAGGCTGTCTTCACATCCATCTGCTCAAGTTCAAGGTCATAAACTGCAACCATGGAAAGCATTATTCTGATAGTTTTGAATTTAACAACAGGTGAGAAAATCTCAGTGTAATCCACTCCCTCCTTTTGGGTAAACCCTTTGGCCACTAATCTAGCCTTGTATCTAGGTGGATCTCCCTCATTTTGGCCTTCCTTAATTCTCAAAAGCCACTTACACTTTACTATTTTCTTACCCTCAGGCTTTTTAACTAAGGTCCAGGTCCTATTTGTTGCTAGGGAATTCATCTCATCCTTCATGGCATCCAGCCATTTTATCCTATCCTTGGATCTCATGGCTTCTTGGTAGGTTTCTGGCTCAGGGTGGGATACCTCTCTAGCAGCTACTAAGGCTATGTAGACTAAGTCAGCATAACCATACCTAGCAGATGGTCTAGGCTCCCTTCTCTCCCTATCTCTAGCCAACATGTAATTGTTCAAGGTCTCTTGTTCTGTTTGCTCATAATGCTCCACCTCTCCCTCATTTTCAGGGTGCTCTATAGGCTCATCTACTTGGGCATCATGGGCAGGGGCTGGTTCATCCTCATGGTCAGGTTCAGGGGGGACATTAGGCTCAATGGGATCAGGCAACTCCACCTGAATGGCATTACTGGGTGTGGTAGGCTCAGGGATGGCTCTATTAGGACTAGGATGTTTCTCCTTATATGGGAAGCTATTCTCATTAAAGGTAACATCTCTGGAAATCAGGATTTTCACTCCTCTCACCCCTAACTCCCACAACCTATACCCCTTTGTCCCCTGCTGCTGTTGGTATCCAAGAAAAATACATTTAACAGCTCTAGCATCAAGTTTACCATCCTTAACATGAGCATATGCAGCACAACCAAACACTCTAAGGTTACTTAGGTCAGGTTTATTATTAGACCAAAGTTCCATGGGGCATTTGAGGTCAAGGACTCTGTTGGGGCATCTGTTAATGAGGTATGCTGATGTACTCAAAGCCTCACCCCAGAAGGACTTGGGGAGGCCTGAAGTAAGCAGCAGCCCTCTTAACTTGTCCAGTAGTGTCCTGTTCATCCTCTCAGCCACCCCATTTTGTTGGGGAGTGTGTTTCACAGTTCTATGCCTCAATATACCATGTTCATTACAATAGGAATCAAACACTTGATTACAGAATTCCAAGCCATTATCAGTTCTTAGCACCTTAACAGTTTTACTAGTCTGGTTTTCCTCTAAGGTCTTCCAGTCTTTAAACCTTAAGAATGCTTCATCTTTAGTTTTCAACAAGTAGGTCCATACTCTCCTAGAATAATCATCAATTATGCTCAGGAAGTATCTATTTCCCCCATGAGTTTCATGCAATTCTGGCCCCCATAAATCAGCATGTATATAGTCTAGAATGCTCTTAGAACTATGAGTACCAGCTGTGAATTTTAGCCTATGTTGCTTAGCTAAAATGCACATTTCACAGAATTCTAAATCAGTGACTTTACCTTGTCCAAGCATGCCTTGATTGCTTAAGGCAGTCAAGCCCTTTTGACTGATATGTCCCAGTCTTAGGTGCCATCTTATGGTGTCATTCTTAGCCTGCATTTCTTTGTTAGCAGCATTAACCTCAGGTATAGCATGGGTACCATTTAAGACATACAAACTGTTATGCTTAGATGCAGTTAAGACAGGTCTGCCATTTTTGCTAACTGTTAACACACCATTACAAGCATTGTATTCACAGCCATTTTCATCTAAGGTGCCTAGGGAAATCAGGTTTCTCCTAAGGCCTGGTACACATCTAACATTGGTTAACAGAATTTCTTTTCCATTTTCAAGCTTCAGCTTAACAGTTCCAATACCAATTACTTTGCAAACATTGTTATTTCCCATCAATACATTCTCAGAAGGAGCATCAGCAAGATCAACAAACCAGGAAATAACAGGGCACATATGAAAGGAACAGCCAGAGTCAAGTATCCATTGATTTTCAAGAGATCTATCAGAAATAGTTAGTGCTTCAGGCATATCACATTTCTGATTTACTGCAGTTGCAATGTTGGTTTCACTAGCTTTATTGTTTTGGTTTCTAGCAGTAAACTTAGTGCAATCCTTCCTTAGGTGACCAGTTTTACCACAGAAAAAACATTTTCTTGTTTCCTTTTGTTGTTGACCTTTGTCATTGTCTTTACTTTCAGTCTTTGGCTTGTTGTTATTAAACCTGTTGGTTTTTCTATTAGCCTGACCAGACTGAAACCTTCCCTTAACAAACAGATTATGTCCTGTTTTAGATTTAGCATTCTTCAATTCATTTTCCCTAGTCCTTAAAGCATTACAGAATTGATCAAAGGGGGGAACAAGACCAGAATATTGGAATGCATCTTTAACAACTTGATAAGAATCAGGAAGAGAATTCATCAAGATCATAACCTTGCTTGTTTCATCAATGGTTTCTTTAGGGTTGTTTAGCAATATGATAATTTTCAGGAACTCATCTAGGTTTTCATCAATAGATTTAGAGGCATCCATTTTAAAGGCATACAATGTGGCTCTTAGATATGCAAGGTTAGGTGCCATTTGATTTGCAAACAATTCCTCTAATTTCTTCCACAATTCAGTAGGAGTTTTGCAATCACTAACCTTTCTGATTATACTGTCAGAAAGACTAAGTATAATCAGATTAAATGCCTCCTCATCTATTTCACCTTTTCTTTTCTTTTGGTCCTCACTCCACAATTCTGCCTTTTCTTCAAGGCCAATGAGACACTTGTGGTGTGATAGCAGGGCTCTCATCTTCATTCCCCAGACTTTGAAGTCGCCCTTGCCATCATAGGCCGTGATCTCCAATCTTCCATTCACCATGGTTCCTTGCAAGACAAAACAGTCCAAGAACCAGATCAAAGCAAAGCAGTGCAATACAGGACTGTAATAGCCAAGCTCTAGATACCACTGTAGGGTTTTAATATCTATTAGCAGTCCTAATTCAATTGGATTATCAATCAATTTCAAATCAAAACTCAAGAACCCTAGAAAATTGAGATTGAACACTAATGAAATTGACACACCAATATAAGGCCCGTGGTTCAGCACTTGCGTGCCTAATCCACGTTGAGCGACTCAGGCTCGGTATGCACTATCCTCTGTCGTCGGAATCGCCAAAACGCGCCGGAAGTTTGAACTCGGTTACACACTCCGTGATCCAGTGAAACTCGCAGTTGAGCACACTATTCTCTCAATCTCTCACTCAGTACAATCGCCAGTACTATCCGAACCGAAGCCCTAAACTATCGTGATCGGAGAAGCTTGAAATTGAGAGGATTTGATCTGAGCAGAAGAACGCAGGATAAACCCTAAATGAGCTTCTGAGCGTGTTATATCCGGACTGAAGACGAAGCACAGGAGCCGTTGGATGAAACTGAAGGGATTGATCTTGGACCGTCTGATGGAGCTGAATCTGCGCGCGAACCATCTTCAAATCTGATTGGCTGATCGATGCTTTAGCCACGGATCAGCGACGAGCGGACGAGCGCGAGATTCGGTTTCCTCCCGAAACGACGACGTTCCACTTGCTGTACCTTCAGCAACGAACGAAGCTCCCAATAGCAACGAACTCTTCAGTCTTTAGCGACGAAGTCCCCTGCACCAGCAATAGCTTCAAATCCTTCACGGATATTATGCAAGTTTGTCAATTTACCAATCGATGGGCTAATCGGGGTTGTCAAGTTTGTCAATCTACCAATCGATGGGCTAATCTACAGCAATAAAATAATAAAAAAACATATCATTCCTCTCTCATCCATTTTCTGTCTCATACCTCATAACTACTCATGACCAAATAAAAAGTTCATCATCAGTTTGTCTCATCATTATATAAATTATAGCTCATAAATATTAAGATTAATAAAAATATATCAAATTATATCTCGTTTTATAGAGCTAAAAAAATTATGAATATTGATATTTATTTTGATTTTTTTACTTTGTAATTTAGAAGAAATATTCGTTGCAAAATCAAAATATAAACTGAACAGTTTCTTACACATGATACGTGTCGCGTTGCGATTGGTTCACGACTCATGACCAAATCTAATTTTTGGTCATGAAATGATCTTTTTTACACTTTATCATGGGATGATTAAATTTATAATAAAAAAGAGCATTGTGGGATGCATATTTTTTTTTGATCATCCTTCGTTACACTTTTCTATAATAAAAAAAAAGATTATAGCGGAATGCTCTTACCCATAAAAACTGATTCTTACTGCTCACTTGGAACGTAGACATCTATTTTGTAACTGCGCGACCAAAAGATTTAACTCGCTTGTATCCTTGGTTTTACCACTAGACACCCCGCGCAAGCACAAGATCGTTGCGCGACCAATGTCAATTCAAATCTCAATCAATTCCGTGTCCTTGTCCTCCTAAAATTGGCTCTGCTCGCCCGCTCAAGGCCTAATATCTTTTTTTTAGGAATCATCTTAAATGGAGAAGAAAGCTCAAGCCCGGGCCTGGATTAATCAGATTTCAGAACCAGTATATGGCGTCAGAAATGGATATGAAGCTGCTGCTACATGCAAGTCTCTCCATTATATTTTCTTTGGGACAAACAAGCCCTAAAAAGTAAAAAATGAAGCAAGTATAGAGTAGTTTAAGTTTCAACACATATGATCACCAAGGAAGGTCAGAAGTCGGCTTTATCTGCGCATCAACCCATACAAATTAGGTACTTGTTCCAAAACCCACAAGGTATTCTGAACCAAGATTTTAATCTATACAAATATGCGCTCGCTCTAAGCTCCCATGATTGCTGTCTGTTACGCCTCGAACAACACTCGTTGCTCTAATAGCTGCGACAGAATACTTCTCATCTTGTCTACTGAAACAGGCTTCAGTATGACCCCATCCAGACCAACCCGTCTGCAGGTTTCTTTTGTTAACTTGTCCGTGTTCCCAGTTAGAGCAACAATGAGTGGCCTTTCATGCTTCTTTCTAAATTTCTCATGCAAACGGACTGCAACTTCATAGCCCTCCACTCCTGCAACACTGACGTCCATGAAAACTACATTTTGTTCTGGTGTCACAACACGTAGACACTCTTCGGGTGAGCCTGCGGTGGTTACTTCACATCCTAGGTGCTCGAGGAGTCCCTTGGTGATGGCACGGCTAAAACTGTAACAAAAAAGGATATTAGCAATGTCCTTTGATCAAGAGTCAAGACCCACTATGCTTAACTAAATAGGATATTTGTTTTTACCTGTTTTCATCCATGATAATAACTTTAAGTCCTGGGTAAGCTGCCTGTGGTTGGTTTGATGGCACCATGGATAAAGCAGGAAGCTTAGCCTCATCTGCACTCTCAGCCATCCCAAGTTTCACTATAAAGATTGCTGTAGACCCTTTGCCAAGACCTTCACTCTCTAACCAAATATGTCCTTCCATAAGATTGACAAACCTAAAAAAAACAAGCACCATGTCAGTTACAAATACGAACTTCAGTAGTACGAGTTAACATTAGAAATTTTAGTATTGATAGATCAAATGCTGGTTACCACCCATAGTGAACATTTTATCAAGACTAATAATGCTATTTCTGACTAGGATGGAAATACCTTTTAGATATTGCTAGTCCAAGCCCACTCCCGTTAGAATCCCGAGCTCCTGCTAATTGAGTCTGGGCAAATTTAGTAAATATCTTAGTAACATCTTGGGGACTGATGCCGATTCCTGAATCCTTTACCTGAAAGAATAGTTCAAGCTTAAAACTAAGCATTATTAAACATAGTAGCAAAAATCAATAAGAACCAAACCTGTACACGCAGATAGAAATGACCCTCACTAGGCATAGGAGAAAATTCTGGAGCTCTGGAGTCCCTCAAGAAATCTGATTTTGCGACAAAAGCCGTGATTGAAATGTTTCCCTCCTTCGAAAATTTGACAGCATTGCCAACAATGTTAAGGATGATCTGAGTGAGGCGCTTCTCATCACCAAGTGCATACTCTGGCACATCACTAGCTAGGCTCAATGTAACTGCCAACTTCTTGACGGCAGCTATGGGCTTGACCAGGTTAAGGACCTGCAACCACATACAACATCAATTATCGTTGATGTATACACTAATCTCGCAATGGTTGGTTAACAATCCAATAAACTGAATCAGCAGATGTTAGTGGTACTGGTGTCACCAGAAACAAGTAATTATAGAAGACAACAAAAATAAAAACCAGGGTGTTGTTTCACCTCCTTGAAAACTGAATGAAGACTGAAAATTGAAAGGTCAAGTTGAAGGCTTCCATCCTCCAACCTTGAAAGATCCAATACATCATTTATTAAAGTAGCCAAAAGGTTACTGCTCTTGAGTATAGTTTCAATCATCAGACGCTGTTCAGGTGTCAACTCAGTTTCCTGTAGCAGTGACGAAAGAGCAATAATTGCATGCATAGGGGTTCTCATCTCATGATTCATAACAGCCAGGAAGTCATTCCTTGCGTGAATTGCAGTCTCTGCCTCCTGCCTAGCGCGGTCAAGTGCCAGATTCTGCTCCATAAGAAGATCCCTAGCCCGCATAGATTCCTCCAAGATTGCAGCATGTGATAAGGCCACCGCAACCTGGTTAACAGATCAACTTGTAATGACTGATAATTACTTGCAAGCTTTTAGTTAAGATCTCAAGCAAATATCCTTACCATAAATTCTGAGCTGCCGTGAACTCAGGGAATTACACACGATTAATATCTAAATATTTCAGCCAATAAGAGATTTGAGCCATCCACCACATTCAGTTTGAACTTGTTTTTTAATTATGGTGCTAAAATTCACTTGAAGGATATAATTTTAGTTTGAAGCACAAGCACCAGAAACAGTTAAATAAAAGACTCATAGAAAGTAAAAGATCATAGAGGTTTCAAGTAGCTCGACTCCAAGCATAGAGATATGTGAAACAGGCTAATTGTATCATACCAATTACATATACTCGAAAGATAGTTCAACAAACAGACAAATCTTTTAGCACACATCTCTTACACAAACCAACAAAAAAATTAGAGGAGAAAGGCAAACAAATGCTTCTGATATTTGGATTGACCATGTAGATTTCTGTAGGACAGCTATAAATGACTACAGCAAATGAAATTTGGACAGGCATACCTGGTCAGCAACTACTTCAACAAGTTCCAACTCATGTACACGCCACTGCCTGGCACTGTCTGATGGCAACATCAATACCATCAAAGCATAGCGTTTAGTTGAAAGCTCAGGCCAGTCATTGATCTGGAAGTTTGAAAGATGCAATAGGGGAACGCGCACAGCAACAACCTCTCCAGGAGTATATTTTCCAGTAATCGGCCGCAGCCTTGCTACAGGGGAATTCGGAGATATTTTTACAGCACGGTTGGTATTAAATACTTGGTTGATCACAGGTAGTTGAATGGGAACAGTGAATCCGACGGGATTCTGATGATGGAGTGTGTACGAAAGCTGAAGTTCTAGTCCAGTGCGAGTCGGCATCCATAATGCACACTCCTCCAGAGCCAAAATCCTACCCAACTCAACAAGAGTTGTTTTCAGTATTGTATGCCTATCCAGAGTGCTTCTGATCTCGTGAGTAAGCATTCTAACATGCCTACCAGCTTCTTCTTGAGAGCGAATCAATCCCATTTCACGATCGAGCTCTGCAGCCTTGTTTTTCAGAAACAATTCTCTAGTTTTGACACTCAAGAGGTCGGGTATGATATGGACCAGCATAAGGGCAGTGGCACATGATACTGCAGCAGTTAACACCTTGGCAGTTGTCATTACCATTGCAACAACTTTGGTGTGTATTCCAAAAGTCCATAGATTAATTAGATGTGTTGCCCCACATAGAACAATAAACGCTCCAAACTGCACAAGCACCCATCTATATGGAAATACTGCAGATTTCTTAACGAAGTAGATCAGCTCCAATGGGATGGAAAAATATGCAACAGCTATGAAAAAGTCTGAAATGTACTGATATTTCATCAACAGCTCATCCGCCGGCCATTGAGGCTCAACACAGTTGCAGGAATCCGTGGAAAATAAATAGTGAGAGAACATTTTGACTGTGACTCAAGGGGCTATTCTTCGAAGAAAAAAAAGGCCTGAAACCGCATATAAGAAGATGTTGTATGAATACAAGAATAAAATAACCTTTAATACACAAGAAAATGAATCCATTGGTCGAAATCATTAATAGAGGAATACAGAGGATGTGGCAACAATTCCATTTATAAAATCTGAGCTAGATGAATATATCCAATGGTTTGCATCATGGGACGCAAAATTTTCAAACCAAAATAAATTTAACACTCGTAATAGAAACATCAAGAGAAAGATACAATGAGCACTTAGATTTGTCTACATGAAACATCTAAGACGTAGAAAAAAAAGTCTACATGAAACATCTAAGACGTAGAAATAAAATAAAATAAAATAAATTCCACATAATACTAGAATACTGATAAAAAAAAAAGGACATGGATGTAAAATGACTCGTCCTATTAAAATGTTCTTAATGTACATAGAGTAAGTCACAAAAAATAAGGTCAAAGAAACAAATAACAAGTGAGTATGCGGTCGCAAAATGACGAGACTAATGGAATCTGAATCCTATGTAGACTTCATACATAAAAATTCAGTAACTGGACAAAGACCGAAGAGAAGAGGTCGCATCATTAAAGATCATGATACCATAAATAACTCAGATATTGAAACAAAGTCAAATTATTGTCATTGTGCTAAATGTGCTTAAGTTATGGTTCCCACAGATTTTCTGAAACTCTTAACAGGAGCAACAAAATAGAAACAAAGCACAAATCTAGGTTCAAAATTCAAATAAAAAAAGAAAAGGATTGATCCAGCAACACAACAAGTGGATTCATTGTGAGAGAAATGTGCAGCACATCAATGAAAACGTCTAGCAATCCTAAACCCTTAAGTATAAGTATATTCAGTAAAACGAAAAGGGGAAGATGCTGGGATCGACTGGGATAGGGTATAAAGCCAATAGAAGTATATAACACCTTAATAAACCTCTATGTATGTCCTTAAACAACTAATCTATAACTGTCCCTTGTGCCTCTATCAATCATATTAAAAACAATTGTCCACCATAAATCAAAGTCATATTCATAAAACAATAGTTCATGAATATCCAAAAAACCGTAAATCAAATCCTCAAATCCTCTTTCATTAAATCCAATCGAGCAAACAATGAAGCAGCAAAATTTTTTCCCAAAAAGACAAACTAGACAATAAAGCACAACCGAACCCTAAGTTCCGCAACCTCACACCCACCAAAACTTACTCAAACATACACAATCACCAATCCCCAATCCACCTATTGACCACCAAGCCGAGCGCTGATGAATTTCACGACAAATCTAACCTCCAATGATATATAATTCGTACCATTATATACAGATACAGTTACCCAAACCACGATCATCAAAACTCCATCAGCAACTTCCAAACACAAAACCGTACACACACAAGTAAAAAAAGCTCAAAACCAATACCCTAGTTTCGCTGATCAAAGAGCAGCACACAGCACAGCTTCAATCTCTCCAGAATCGAAAGAAAAACACAGCCTAGCAACTCACTCCTGATCACCGGCTCCGGCCATCATCGATCCATCATCTCCGACAACGATTGCCAATCCACTTCTGCTTTTCACACGCGATTGGATTCAATAAAGAAGAAAAAAAAACGTTCAGACCCGCTTCGAGCTATTCGCAGCGTAAAAAATGGTGAACGAGATACATAACTGTGACTGAAATTCCGTCACGGACGCTGATAAGCCGTTGGATGAAACACGATGAGCGATTACTTCGTCACCGACTTGATGGTATACAGTCGTTTTAAAACATTGCAGTGAATGTAGGGAGTCTGCTCTTGGACAACTTTGGCTTCGCTCTTTGGACTGACTGTGGGACCCGCTGACTTTGTGTGGACACGCATATCCCGGGCTTTTGCAGTACCTTCCATGTTGGGCTTTTCTAATGAGCTGCAGTTTGGTTCTCGAATGGGCTGTATGATACGATACGGACCCAATCACTGATCTAATTATATTATAACAAAATTAAATTTGGTTATGTTAATTGGAAAATGATAAGTTACAAAGTTGATTTTTGAGTATAAAATATAAATTAATCATAGCACTTGATCTTTTGATTTGAATGAATGAGATTACATCTTGATTTTTGGTGCATTTTCTTAGTGACGAATTATAAAATGAAACTGACGAACTATATGTTGATATTTGTATTAAAAATCAACTTTGTACATGATGTTGACCCATGTTAATTACATAATTAGAAGAATGTTTCTACCTTTCAAAAAAGAGAAGAAGAATGTTTCTCAGACAAATTAAGTCGCGTTTGTTAAAAAAAAAGACGAATTAAGTCTCACAAAATAACATAATTTTTTTAAAAATAATTGTCATTTTAAATATCAATAAATGCAATATTTGAGAGATGTTCTTATTACACGTGCGAAAGTGTATCATATCGTATTTATTACGTAGATGGTGGTGAGTGGAGGCGTTGGAGGATTGAGCATTGAGGTTGAGATGTTGTGTGGGAATCTAGCTACATGAAAAATGTTCTTTGAAATGTCTCACACATTCAGAAACCCTAGTACTAGAAGTTAATTTGTGTAATTACTTTATAGTTAAATTGCTAGTTAGTCCACTACTCCACTCCACCTTTAACCCCCAAAAAAAAAAAAGAGTCATGATGTTACGTTACATTTTAAGTAATGCACCATAATCTGACACATTAGGGTTTTTTCACATTTCGATTATCCATTTGCTTGTAGATTGTTGACAATCAGTCCATGCAATGATTTTATTATATTACAGGCCTCTTGAGTGTTTACACACACCACACCTGATTGATTAGTTTTTGTTTAAATTTTACAAATTTATAACCAATTATGAGCATGAAATGTCGGTTGTTCAAGTGTAGTAGGCAACAAGTGTAACTACCCTCATCTCTTTTCATCGTGTATCACATGGTATATAACTACTTGTATCTAATACGTACATGTAACAATCATAAAAAAAAAACGTAGTCTGACATATGATAGTGGAGATTCATCTCTGCATGATTGATTTGCGCATCCAATAAGAGATTCAACACGTTTCAGTGTGTCTGTGTTCACATGCTCTATCAACCAAGGCTAAGGGTAGATTCTCCTTAGGGACGAAAATATGTCTGTGTTCCTATTTGTGGTAATGTGGCACAATATGTATCGTTAATAGCTAGCGTTTGGATTCATCATACCGAATAGCTAATCAGTACAAGAATCCGATAATTTACTCGAAGACATTTTGCTTTTGTCGGGTTTTGATCTACTTGAAGTAGATTTCTCTTTCTAGAAACTTGTAGAGGCTTCTTATCTACAAAATAAATACTCTACTAAGAATAAAAATACAGATTCTAGTCGTGTTGGCGATTGTACTAATAAAAAAAAATAGAAATACAGATTTTATCAAAAAAGAAAGAAAGAAAAGAGAATAGAAATACAGATAAATAGTTGAATAATTCATATACGACGAACCGAGAATTTGAGACCCCAATCTTAACCTTTCAAAAGTGCACCAGAACACGGACTATAGTTTCGTGTTGGTATCTATCTATCCATCTGTTTGTCTACCTCAATTAATCAAAGAGCGAAAGTGAGTTAAAAAGGTTGCCCAGCATGTAGTGATTACTCTCTACAAGTTGTGTGCGAGTGTCTGAAACAGTACATAGCACGAACAAAGTTGACGACCTGAGAACCCAAGCCACCTCGGTGTGCATGAAAGACATATCTCAATCTATAGTGACTATACACTTGTTAACATCCATAAGCTGCCATGTGTGTGTGTGTCTCTCTCTCTACATTCACTGATTGATTCTGATTGCAATCAAAGATAAAGAGTTTTCAAAAAAAACATCAATCAATAATTTGAGCTCTGGCCTGGTCCTGTCATGTTTCATGTCTTTTTAGGTTCACCGTGTTATTGCTACAGTGAACTTCAACTCTCTAGGAAACTTCTTAAAGCTCAAATGAAGTTAACATGTATGATCTATGACTTCTACTTGATATGTTGCTTTGCATGCACGTACATGAACTACAAAGTGCAATATTTGTCAAGTTGATTCACTAATCATTTAGTAACATACTACAATGGAGCGAGGTTGGTGTTTTGTGTCCTGAGATTTTATTTTAAATATCTCACTTTTGTCGACTAGGGCCCTGTTCTTTAGGGATTGAGTCAATCCCACCCAATCCCGCCCAACACAACACAATCTAATCTAATCTCCACTCACCTAAACTACTCTCCACTCACATTTTATTTCAATTATATTTACACTCACATAAATTAAACTAGGGCTCATCTACTATCCACTCACCTAATCTCATCCAATCTCACTCAATCTCACACAACACAACTCAATCTCACCCAACACAACCTAATCTCACCCAATCTCACCCAACACAACACAATCTAATCTAATCTCCCAACACCCCAAATCCAACCCCTAAAGAACAGGGCCTAGGTGAATCTTTGTGGGTGTAAAGTGTAATTAGCTCAATCAAAACAAGTTGCAATATATCTTTCCTATATCGTCTCAACTCGTCCGATGAATAATAGCTAGCTTGAACATAAAAGTTTGTTTTATCAGTCATAGTCTTGGTCAAATAATTAGAAGGTCGACAGTTAAACTCCCTGAACGCATGCATCTTATTATGACATAAATATGGACGACGATGTTTATTCATTGCCCATATATCATAGTAAAATTTCTTTTTTTTTTTTTAAACTAGCTAGCTTGAGATCGATTGAGAATTAAGATATATGCTTGACATTCTGGCAGCAAGAGCCGTTGCTGTAGACCTCTCCAATGGTCTGGGTCGGGCCGATCCTACTGTAATTTTAGGGTTTATTGTCTGATTGAACGGGTAGTCATGAAAATTTTATGGATTTGAGTCGGCTGAGGTTTAAAGCATCTTGACGCTCTTAATTTTAAGAGGGTCGATAGAATCGGGCCAGACTGACCCTATTTTTAGGGTCCAATTGGTCTTACTTTTAAGGGTTGAACCTATGGTTAGGACTTTTTTTTACGACAAATAGAAACATTTATAAATTGTAACAATCATTTTAATAATTCATCCATACTGATATGAATAACTTTTAATTTAAATCGATATTGAAATTACTCAACTTATAACTTTCACAACAATTAAACCATATTTTATTAAATTTTATCAATTATTGTAAAATAATAATTAATTATATCGATTCATGAATTATGATTAAAAAAATTCGAAAATTGAGAAGGCCGGTGTCCGAGTCGAGCTTTGAAGTCGTTACCCGAGTTCGATTTTCAGCGTTAGAGGTCGATCAGTAGTGCCTAAATTAGGCAGGACCGAGTTTAGGGTCGGACCGGACCTGAAGCGGTCCTAAAGCTAAATGAGGCCTTCGTGGATACGTTGCCTTCAGTGAAAATAGGTTTTTTTTTTGTTTTGTTTAGATAAACTTTAAAAATTGTAAGGTTTTGTAACAGCCACTTAAGTTGGAAGATGCAAATGTTGGGAAAAGGTGAATCAAACAGCCCCATCTTATCGGAGTAAACTGTAAATGACTTTTTGTATGCATAAGATTTGTTACTGCATTCAATGCTGATTGTAGGTCAATGGTTGGTTGACCAAGTCGCAAACTGTGGACATGATCTTTCAGACCGTAATTGTCACCACACATATGCCTACACATAAACACCTTTACCCATCAAAAAAAAAAAAAAATACACCTTTAGGGCTATACATAGTGCTTATGTTAAATCAAAGATAAGATAAGAGACAAAAAAACTTGAAGTAGGTACAAAAATCAAATCATGTATCTCAAAGTGGAAATTAGGCCTCAGGGAAGCGAATATGCTATGCTAACTGTGTATGATGACCACCTAGCAATGTGTGGTGCAACTCCCATAGTGCCACCTAAATGGATTTTATACCAATTTTGTTCAAATTAGCTAGGTTATATGGCGTCCAATTTGTATATATGATGTCAGCAAGAAGCCCTCGCTCGTGTGCCTTCATCTACAAAAATGGTCAAGTATCGTCTGTATGTTTTTTTTGAAAGAACAAAGGTGTACAAGGACCAGGGAACAAACCCACAAATGAAAATAAACAACAACACTGAAAAATGTAGCCAACAAACACAGAAAACATGGAAACGTAATCCGTGTTAAGCATGTCATCCATCAGCTGCTGAAAAGTCTTCACAGACGCGGGGCTTCAAGAACCAAAGTACGCCAAGGTGGCCAAACAGACGAAGCGGCTCGAAGACCAACTTCAAAGCACCAATCAAGCACCGACCACATTTCTTCAAAGAAATCCAGCAAGACAGGAGCCTGCCACTCCAGCTGGAAACCGCCAACCTCCAACCTGGGACAAGAGCGAACACCCATTAAGAGCGTTGCCAACACTGGTGCCCACAAACAGAGGAAACACCAACACAACAACACCGAAACAAAATAACAACAACACAACAACTGCAAGGTCAATAGACTTGCACCACAACACTCAGACCTAGCTGAGGCACAACAAGCTCTAACATCACACTGATAACCCTAATTCAGAGCAACGGAACACAAAAAGTATATACAGCCCGTCGTTTGCCACCCCTCCAGCCCGCCAAACTGCCAACCACCCCCACAGCGCCACGCCGCCAAGCTCCTACCACCCCGCACTGCGGAAGATGGAGAGGAGAGGGGGTGGGGATATGAGGCCATGAGGAGGGGCGGTGGGGGAGGAATGAGGCCGGAGAGAGGGGCGGTGGAGGAGGAAGGGGTCGCCGCTTGATTTAAGTTTTCCGGCTAGCTGGGTTTGTTGGAGGAGAGAAGGAGGAGAAGTTGAGCCGAGCTGCGTTGTTTTTTGATGGAGCAGTATCGTCTGTATGTTAAAATAGTATACTTGATCACCTTGATTATAAATTAGCATGCAAAGCCGAATTCAAGATATGGTAAGGTAGGTTTATATTTATATTTAAGATAGAGAGAAGCGCTCAAATGAGAACTCATTTTAGGCTAAGAACCTAAGAACCAATCACAGTCGTTGGATGAGTTCATCCAACAATCCACAAGCTGCCACGTGTCCCACTACCAAACTCATCCATCCAATGGGCCCGTGCTTTGAAAGGTGGCGGGGTGAGTGGGACATGTGGCGCGTCCTAGATGGTTGAATTTCCTTGGTGCCTATTTTAAGAGTGGTTCTTAGCCTAAGAGTGGTTCTCATTTGAGCGCGCCCCTATATATATATATAGGGGAGCGTTCGGTTGAGGCACCTTGGTAGAATGAGGCAGGTGAGGCACGATCTCGGCCTTCCATTGTGACACGTGGCGAAGCCACGTGAGTTGAGCCGCCAAACGCGTTCACACTACTGTTGGTAGTGGGTTTTACTATTTGCCACGTGACGCGCCCACAATGCACGGGGGTTGATGGATGGCTGAGATCGTGCCTCACTTGCCTCATTCTTATTTGTCTTGCCTTATTTGAACGCTCCTATATATATATAGAGGAGCGCTCAAATGAGGCACCAAAATTAGAATGAGGCAGTGAGGCACGATCTGAACCACACATCTAACCCCCCCGTGCTTTGTGGGCTTGCCACGTGTCCCACTACCAAAAGCAAAAAGCAAAAAGCAAAACACTATTCCGGTACTATTCCCTGCCACATCAACAAAATGAGTGGCTCACAATGTGTCTCACGTGCCTCATTCTACCAACTCTGCCTCAAAATAGGTTAATTCAACACTTTAATCATCCGAATTAAGTTGATGAGATTGATGAAATTTTGTCCCGACGACTTCGATTTTGGAGATCAAAATCTTATGGAGCATCAACTTCGCCTTTATATTGATAATGTCCGAGAAGATGAAAGATTTTCAAATTTGAAGGACCTGTGTGCTCTTGCTAGAGTGATGGTGGATACGGGAAAGCATCGAGCATATCCTTTGGTCTTTCGACTCTTGAAGCTAGTCTTGACGAAGGACCTGTGTGCTCTTGCTAGAGTGATGGTGGATACGGGAAAGCATCGAGCATATCCTTTGGTCTTTCGACTCTTGAAGCTAGTCTTGACACTACCCGTAGCAACTGCAACTGTTGAGAGATGTTTTTCTGCAATGAAAATTGTGAAAACAAGCTTACGCAACCGCATGGCAGACTCTTTTTTGTGTGACGGTCTCATTTGTTATATTGAAAAGGATTTATTTCATTCTGTTAGTAACGAAGATGTGATGGGGCGCTTTATGAAAATGAAAACTCGAAGAGAGAAATTATAATAAAAAAATTTTACTTTTACATGTTGCCCCTAGTCAAAATAAATCCTGGATCCGCCACTGACACGTGGTTGACTCAAATCGTGCCTCACTGCCTCACTTTAAGAAGGGGTGCCTCATTTGAACGCTCCAATATATATATAGATATAGGGGAACACTCGGTTGAGGCAGGGTTGTAAGAATGAGGCAGTGAGGCACGTTGTGAGCCACTCATTTTGATGATGTGGCAGGGAATAGTTTCGGAATAGTTTTTGCTTTTGATGGATTTTTGGTAATGGGACACGTGGCGTGCCCACAAAGCACGGGGGTTTAGATGTGTGGCTCAGATCGTGCCTCACTGCCTCATTCTTAGGAGGGCTGCCTCATTTGAACGCTCCTTTATAGATATATATATAGGGGACCGTTCGGTTAAAAACTCCTAAAAATTTCGAGAACCTGGTACCCCAAATCTCAACATAGGATCAAGTTACATCTTTGAATGTGAAGGTGACACGTGTCCCACTAACTTTTTTTTCTTCATTATGCAGTTTCGAGCATATGCATTTTGCCTAGATGCATTTTTATCTTTCGGAAACTGCACTTAGGCAAAAATTTATGCATTTTCAAAAGTGCATCACGAAGACGAAACTGCATAACGAAGAGGTTCTCAAAAAAAAGAATGGTTCTCATTTGAGTGCTCTTCTATATATATAACTTATCTTTGTCTCTGATTTTATTTCAAAACCATCCCTAGGGCATCTAATAACGTGTCGTAGACCCATTCACGTACCCTCAGCGAAAAGGTTGTTGATAATGTTCAGTTTGCTAGCTAATGGAACAAGCAAGTGTAGAATAAGTGTGTATATATATATATAGGGGAGCGCTCGGTTGAGGCAAGGTTGGTAGCAGGGGCGGATCCAGCACTTGAGACAGGGGTGACAGCCAAAAATATATCATATTATTAAAAAAAGTTTGATTGCCCAATTTATAATGAAACCCTAATTACAATCAATCTCAGATTCAGAAAGAGTTCTTATTGAAATAATTTATTAGATCGATGACGAAGAAATAATCATCTGAATTAGCTCTCGGATATGACGACGGACGCCGATGTGTGACGACTAACGATGGCACCGCAGCTGGAAAGAATTTATGAACTGTCTTATATCAATTTGTTGTTTTTGTGCTAATTCCTATTTTATTATATATATTTAGGAAAAGGATCAGGTACAAAGTTGATATTTTTGTACAAAATACAAACTAATTTTAGCCCTTGATCTTGTGATTGAATGGATGAGATTAAATCTTGATTTTTTGGATTTTTTTGTGTGTGACGAATTATAAAATAAACTGACGAATTATAAAATCATTTTGACAGATTTTGTATTTTGTACCAAAAATTTACTTTGCACCAGATCTGGCATCTACATATTTAAATTAGTTTAATTAAATACATTTTAAATAAATTATATTTAAAAAAGTTTTTTGAACCAATCCGAGGGTGACATATGTCACCCCGAGGACACCCTATACTAGTTCCGCCCATGGTTGGTAGAATGAGGCAGTGAGGCACAATATGGGCCACTCATTGTGCATATGTGGCAGGGAATAGTTTTTTACTGTTTGTTTTTTGTTTTTTGGTAGTGGGACACGTGGCAAGCCCACAAAGCACGAGGGGTTAGATGTGTGGCTCAGATCGTGCCTCACAGCCTCATTCTAATTTGCTTGCCTCATTTGAGCGCTCCTCTAAATATATATAGCTTTGAATTGTCATTTGTCACCGGTCACCTAACATTAGGATATGAAACAAATGTGCCATGTCTTTGTTGAATAAGATTTATAAGTGAAGATAATTAAGAGAGAGAAGACAATGCATGAAACAAGGTGCGAGAACCACAAGTCATTGATGGATACATGTCTGTTCTACTTTTTCCATAATAGTGTAATTTGAAATAATCTTCATATACAATGTTGATAAGAAAACCCACTGTTCATTTATATGGTTAGTTCTCAAAAGCCAAACTTATAATTGCTACCATGTGCCCATTTGGACACGCTTTCAAACACACAAAGCTCTCACAAATGGGGCCATAGCATCATGCCCACTTATACTCACAACATCGCCACTACACACACAAACACTAGAAGTAATTTCCCATGTCATTCTCCCCACACATAACTTTAAGTATAGTAAAGGCCAAAGTGCTTTCAGACCCTAATATCTCTCTACGTGTTGTTCCTCATCACAACAGCCAAACAACTATATGTATCTGTGCCCTTATTTGTAGGTCTCACTTGCCCTTCTCCGACTGTCTTTGGTCTTATCCACCATATCAGCTAAGTGTTAAAGCAATAAAGTTTGCTGGTAAAAGTCGGTTGCAACTGTACTCATATGGATAACATCATAAAGGACTGAGATCTGTTAGTACCCTCCTATGTGAGGATGATACTTCTCTCTAGAACTTAACATCCATCTCTTCTTGAAAGGAAGGCATGTGAGAGTTGTTGGATAATATATCACCAACCAACGGCTACTGCTAGAACTTTCCCCACCAATAAAAACCCTAATTCATTGTCCCTGAATCAGTTTCAAGGACTGCGCGCCCCTCAAAACGATAAAAGAATTAAAAGGCAAGGCTGCATAAACCAAGTTTGGTATTTTTTATTTTAGATGAGGTAAACCAAGTTTGCTACTGAGAAATCAAATGAAGGACACAATATGGTCCTACCAGCATATAAGTTAGTTACTAGCTATGGGCACTTGCGTGGAATGTGGACAGCACAGTCTGAACACATATATGTAACGAGAACATGCTTGCTCTTTTTTTAAAAAGCCATTATTGAAGGTCATATTTATGTTGCCCATTCTATCCACGCACCCTGCTTGTATTTTCATCAAATGACAGTAACATAAATTATCTGATATTAAACTATGTATATAGTCCTCTATCAACAAAAAAAACTATGTATATAGTCCTCTATCCAAAAAAAAAAAAAACATTTCTAGTGCTATATATAGGGTAGTATAGCTTATTTAATTTGCTCTTACAAAAGTCGATTTGATCATATATACCATTTTGATATACAATCATTAATGTTGATCATGTGGGTTTCCACCTATCAAGGATCTTGTTTGATCATGATTAGTCTTAGATTATGCAGCACATGATAATTAAGCCTTTCTGCCTATGAACATGGGGTACCCGTGTCCTCATATTTTGCTTAATCAGGTCTTAAACTAAATCATAATCTCCTATAAGCGTAGCATGTTAATACACATTTGGCTGATTTGCACACGTGGCCTTGTTATTTTTAAGAGACCTCCACCTACTGATATAATATATAATGGACAACATATGATAGGAGCGCTCAAATGAGCCAGTCAAATTAGAATGAGGCAGTGAGACATCATCTCAGCCACTCAAACTCATCTCCTCATGACACGTATCCCACTACCAAAAACCATCAAAAGCAAAAAACAAACAGCAAAAAACTATTATCTGCCACACCATCATAATGAGTGGCTCACAACATGCTTCACTGCCTCATTCTACCCCTGATTCAAGATAGCGCACCCCAACATATGATATATAAAAGATATCTTCTATCACAGCTAGCCTGGCCTGCGCCTGATGGCAAAAGACTAATAAGTATTGCCAAACAAAAAAAACCCATTTGAGCGTTCATCTACTTTTGCTTAACTTTACTCAACTTAAATTTAGCTTAATATTTCATTTGCCCATAACATATTGCATGCACAAGTTTCTGAACTAGCGGTATGTGATTTTAGTGCACTACTACATATGAAGGGTTATGCATCGGTTTTTTTAAATATTATGCATCGGTTTTGGATCCGATGCATAATGAAGCGTTGCATAATGTCTGAATATTATGCATCGGTTTTTCTTTGAACCGATGCATAATGTCCAAACCGTCAAGACATTATGCAACGGTTTCTTAGAAAATCGATGCATAATGTTCAAAAAAAATGGCAGATTTAGCTTTTCAAAAGCTCAAATCCACCTGAAATTAAACATCAATAATGAACCCTGCTGTTCCAACTTTCAAATACAATACAATTTACATGCTAAAAATCGTTTCACTGAATTTGCAACATACAATATCATTCATACACATATATTTGTCTCTTTGGCACAAATACGCCACAAAACATCACATAACAAATGTTTTCTAAGTTAATGTCCTATAGTAGTGTAGGATGAGGGGTCACATATTCACGTAGGTAGTTGGCGATTTCATCCCGAACTTCAAGAATCTTGTCGTTGTCGTATGCCTCTGCTCCATTAGGAAAACAGTACGTACTACAAAAAAAAACAAGAGAACTAAGTCAACAATTAAAGAGTGAAAACGATTAAGCCTTAAAAAGCTAAATCAACGATTAACGTCTAAAAAGGTAAATCAACAATTAAAGAGTGAAAACAAGCAAACTAAATCAACAATCAACAAGTAATAAACAGTTAAATGAATAACATATATATGTATATATATCTCTAAAAAGCTCACTTGGGCTATGTCTTCAACCTCCGCACCATTATTAGCCCGTACAAATGCGATAATGTCCTTAATATAATGAAGGACATAATAACCACAAAAAAGCTAGGTGGTTGCCTTGGACACTGCACGATACCAATAATCACAGTTAACATACTTTATAAATGAAAAAAAATATTTAATAAAAATGTCCAGATATTTGTGAATACCAAAACTTTCTTCCACTCTACTCTACGTGTACTCCTCGGTACACATCCTTGGTAGTATCGATCTAATCCCCTAAAACAAACACAATAATATAATTATTAGTGACTTTCAATACAAGTTATAAGATAAAAGTAATTTCCAAACTTACATGTCCACTAACTCTTTTGCATCAGCGCGTATATCCTTCTCTTCTGTAGATGAATCAAGCCAAAGAACCTTATGTTGTCTCGGAAAAATGACGCATAACATCCAATGCCACCTAAAAAAACCCACTAGCTTAAAAACAAATGTGCAATTTCGAAAGCTATACTTAAATTCAACTAGTTATTAACTTCATTCAACGATGAAAGAGCAACAATGTCCAATTTCGAAAGCTATACACAATTAACCGATAGAATACCTTACTTGATATGATGTTTGGAGGATAAACTAGGTACAACTCCCACCGTATGGAAGTAATGCCGCCCGAATCTATGTTTTCAAACACAAATATTAGCATACACATGAATCCAATTAGGTATTTACATCATTCAACAATGATAGAGCAACAACTAAAATTTCAACTAATTATTAGCATACTTATTGTTATAGGATTACAACTGCAAAATACCCCTAACCGTTACGTACTAAAATTTTACAACTGGAGCCCTAATTACCTGTTGATTCGGAGGCGAGTGGAGGAGGAGGAGCAATGGCGAGGATGGCAATGAGCGGCGTCGACTGGCAATGGCGAGTGGAGGAGGAGGACGAGCAATGGCGACGGAGGCGAGGAGCGATTCAGCGGAGGCGACTGGCGAGGAGGCGACTTGCGAGGAACGACCAGTGAGACGAAGGCGACGGACGAATCCGAGGAGCGAGCAGTGAGACGAAGGCGACGGAGAGAAACCAATCGAAGTCGGAATTGCGTAGGCGGACTGAGAGAAACCAATCGAATTCGGAATGGCTACGGCGGACTAACCAATTTCGAAAAAAACCTAAGTGTTTTATTGCACTTTATGCATCGGTTTTTATAAACCGTTGCATAATAGTCACCTTATGCATCGGTTCATCTAAAACCGTTGCATAATTGTTACCATTATGCAACGGTTTTAGATGAACCGATGCATAAGGTTACTATTATGCAACGGTTTATAAAAACCGATGCATAAAGTAACAATATGCAGCGGTTCTATTAAAACCGATGCATAAGGTGACCATTATGCAACGGTTGCATTATAAACCGATGCATAAAGAGGAACCGATGCTTATTGTAATTTTTGAACCGATGCATAATGCCTGCTCTGTAGTAGTGGTGGGTCACATAGTGTTATATATAGTGGATGTGTTCTTCTAGTGTATCACAATAATGTTATTTTAACTAATCATCAGAGAGCAAGTAATCATCCATATTAAACTACTTTTAACATATATATTTAATAATCACGCAACAATAAGTTAGGTATACCATAAATAAGAATATCTACACATAAAAGGAAAAAACCAATAAAGTTCAAGTGCTTGTTTAGGACTCTCTCTCATTTCACACTACAACTAAACTAATCATTATTTAATCTTTAAACTTAATCAACATTTATATGCAGGTGAACCATGATTAATTACTATATATGTGCCAAAGTGATCTAATATAGATTCTTTCCCCGGCTGCAAGAGAAGAAGGTCACTCAAAGGGATGCTGTTCAACATCTCAATTCTATCATCATATACCATTTGTATATATGTGTGAAGCTTGATAGTCAATTAGTCATGCATATAGCAGAGATTATTTCTTTTCACCAATATATTAGTGAATTTGGATTGAACAACTCCTAATTGTGATGATCTGAAAAACAGTAGTGTGAAGAGATAGCTGAGATTCATTAGGCTTCTAGCTGCTCGGATTGGATTTTAGATCCTATCTACAAATATCTTAAGAGATCGCTAAAAATTGTAAGGGGTCTGGGTTTTAAACCAAACTATAATATTTGACTCGGCTAGACTAGTTTGGAGTCTTATTTTAATTGACCCTATATATTAACTATGTAACATGATAATGAGGACTCCAACACACAAATGATTTGAATATCATCAGGGTTTAATATTGAGTTGAAGAAGATGATCTAAGCTTAATGTGATTAATTAAAAAGCTTTGTCAGTCACCCTGTAATAGGGTAACACTTGTACCACATTTCTCGTACGTTGTCTTCCTTAATATTGATTAATTAATCAATGTTAGGATGTCTGATTAAATGATTGTATGGAGTCAAATGTCATGGATGACAGTATTATTTATTTTTTTGGAAGACTGATCTGCTTCATAAACTATCATAATATTTATTTGGTAATTTTGATTAATTTAAAGGTTGAGAGGGATATGGTTGTTGGGGCATAAGATTGGCAGTTAATAAATATATTAATCTTTTGGAAAAAGTACAAAATGGGTCCCCTACAACCATTCTATTCCAATCCGAGGTCCGAACTACAACATTTTCCAATCAGGGGGCAAAATCAAAAAGTTTGTTAAAATTAACGCACGGAGCTAACTCCGTCAGTCAATGTATAATTAAATATTTTTTTTAATTTAATCTATATATTTCTCATTGTAGGTTTTTAATTTTTAATTTTATTATAATATTTTTAAATTTCTTTAAATTTCATACTACAAATGCGTATTATTTTTAAACCAAAAATTTACGATTTCGTAATTTACCATATAACATGTGTGAATAAAAAAAATTATTTTCTTGATTCATATTGTAATTTGTTTTAAAATTTTCCCTTATATGCATGATGGGTGAGTATAATATTTTAAATTTAGGGAAAAGTTCAGTTTGGGACCTGAACTATCGCCACTTTTCAACTTGTTGGCCGAACTATAAAAACTTTCAAACAATTTTCCAAACAAGGGGCATCGTTAACGCCGTTAGTGTTTTCACTAACGTCGTTGGACGGTGTTAACTATGTTAGTTAATAAATTAATATAAAAAAAAATTAAAATTGCCAAGTTTTTGTTTTAAATGTTAAAAAGTTGTATTAAATTAAACGAATTTATCAAAATTATAAAAAAATTTAAAATTTTAATTTTAAATAAAAAAGAATATCAATTTTTTGAAAAATAAAAATTAAAAACTTGAGAAAAAATAAACACAAAATGAAAAATATTTTTAAATTTTTTACAAAGTTCCTCTACAAATAATTCAAGAAAATATTAATTATTGTTCCTATCTAGTTTGAACTATATATAAGAGGTATTTGGGATAAACAAATATATTCCTTTTTATTAAAAAATTAAAGTTTTCAATTTTTTAATTTTTTTATAAATTCGTTTAAGTTTTTACAATTTTTTAATATATTTTAAAAGTTTGGCAATGTTAATTTTTTTATTAATTTATTAACTAACAAAGTTAACGACATCCAACGGCGTTAGTGAAAACCCTTAACGGTGTTAGATGGTGCCACTTGTTTGGAAAATTATTCGATAGTTTGCCCCATTTTGAAAGTTTTTATAGTTCAACCCACAAGTTGAAAAATGGTGATTGTTCAGGTCCTTAAACTGTACTTTTCCCTTAAATTTATACAGTGTGACAATTCACCGTAAAACACGTATGAATAAAAACTAAATTATTGTTTCTTAATTCGTGTTCATAAGAGAATGAATATCAAAAAGATTACAATGAGAGAGATATATCGATAAGTTTTAAGAGAAAAAACATTTAATTATAATAGAACAAAAATATAGAAAGTTTAGGAAAATAAAAATATTATAACGAAACTAAAAGTTTTTTTTGATGAATACTAAAACTAAAAGTTAAAAATATTCAATGAGAAATACATATATATTAAATTAAAGAAAAAACAATTAATCGTACTTTGACTAACGGA
Organism: Rhodiola chrysanthemifolia; assembly: GCA_033675395.1. NCBI lineage: Eukaryota > Viridiplantae > Streptophyta > Magnoliopsida > Saxifragales > Crassulaceae > Rhodiola > Rhodiola chrysanthemifolia. The sequence continues at coordinate 45,915,013 of CM066208.1, read as the reverse complement.
GTTAACTCCATCCGTTAACTTTAACGGACTTTTTGATTTTGTCCCTTAATTGGAAAATATGGTAGTTCGGACCTGAGATTGAAATCGAATGGTAGTTCGGGGCCCTTTTTGTATTCCAATTAATTGTGTAATGATCATCTATTGTTGGAAAATTTTGAGAGGGAATGTCTTCTGTACAAACATTTTTTTGATACGGTCAACCGGCCATTCAGGCTATGAGAAGCTTACAAATATTGGACAATATTGATAAACAAAGGTAAAGCATCCAATCAGCTCCAGTTCCATTTCTCCGAGCCATCTGCTAGGAAAGAAATTCTGCAGCAATGAAGACTTCTCGCCTGCGAAGTTGCACATTCCATTCATGTAGGCATCATGATTGTCGCAAATATCCCCGACCCAAGGCGTGTTCCACAACACTTTATTCATCATGTACATGATGCCCATCCCCAGTCCTTGGTATCTGACCGATGGACTACCTTCTCAAGCCTCAACTTGCCAAGATGCAAACCAACGGAGAACTTAAATCAACCGGTCAATAGCAACAAAAAAGAGACAAACCCGATAATAGGCACACACTACCAGTCGGGACGAACCCGACAAGAGAGAGCTCCTTTAAACGGAGACACAGAGAAACATCCGGAAAAAACACCCAAAAAGGAACCCACACATATACATCCGGAAAAACACCAAAAAGAAACTAACCGAGACCACCCCTCTCGCCCTCCTTCACGACATCAAACTCTAACAACCGTCATCACCCACCTCAAGCCCCTCTTCAAACATTAACACAATAAACACGTAGCCAAATTAAAGTAAAAGATTCAAAAGTTTAAAGGGACTTTTATTATTCAACTGTCAAAAATTAATGAAATGGACACAAGCATTGCCACCGGCACTACTACAAACAGGGGATTATGCATCGGTTTTAAAAGAGATTATGCCTCCGTTTTCATCCGATGCGTAATCGAGCGATGCGTAAGGTTCAAACTTTATGCATCGGTTTGGACAGAAACGATGCATAAGGTCTGGGATTATGCATCAGTTTTCATATAACTGATGCATAAGGTCTGAGATTATGCATCAGTTATATGAAAACCAATGCATAATCCCAAACCTTATGCATCGGTTCTATCTAAACCGATGCATAGTCTCGGACATTATGCATCGGTTATATGAAAATCGATGCATAATATCTTTAAAAAATTTGGCAGATTTGCTTTGATAGCTCAAATCCACCTGAAATTTTTACAAAACATCAATAACCTGCTGTTCAATTACAAATATACACTGCTGCTTAGCATCGAGATACATTCATTTCAAAGATCTAAGAGACGATCATTTTGATACAAGTACTTCTTTCATACAACAATGCCAACAAAGTTGATATTCACAATGCAATATATTACAACAACACTAAAGTTAATGTCCTATACCGATTGGGTAATGATCGCTTATAAAGCCATACAAGTAGGCGGTGCTTATATCCCCTACTTCATCGATCTTCGAGTCTTCGTATGATTCTCTTCCATTAGGAAAACACTACAAACAATGAAAAGCAAGAGAAAAATACATCAATACAATAAAGTTCGAATGTGAGTTCAAAACGAACCAAAGTCAACTACAACTTAAAGAATAATACGAGTCTAAAAGCTTACTTGGCTACGATCACCAAACTCCGCTCCGTTATTAACTCGTATAAATTGGATTATGTCCCGAATATAATTCAAAACATAATAACCGCATAAATGACCCGGCGGTTGTTTTGGACACTACACGATCAATAATCACTTATCACACACTTTATTAATGCTAAAGCTATTAAAAAGATAGTAATTATGAGATTTTGTACCTCAACTATCTTCCATTGTACACTTTGTGTATTTCTCGGTATACATCCTTGATAGTATCGGTACATTCCCCTAAAATAAAAAACATATTATAATTAGTGATTGTTAATTCAAATTACAAGATAAAAGTGAGTCTAAATAAAACTTACGTGTCCACCAAATCCTTTGCATCGACGTTTATTGCATTATCACCTCCCGATGGATCAAGTCAATGCATTATATGTTGTTTAGGGAAGATGGCACATAACATCCAATGCCACCTAACAAAAATAAACTAAATTAAAAAAAATGAAGTCAAAAAAGCATATAAAATGTTATCATTAAGTTATGAACTTACTTTACGTGATCCACATAAGGTAGGAAGTACAAAAATTGTGATCTCGATCCGGCATACTCAACCTTGCTACAAACGTCATCAACCTCTCATCTCTGTTGATTGTCGGCGTCATGATGGAAGGATTGAAGAAACCAAACTTAATATCCCAACCCATCATCTCATTGTATAAAGAACTACAAAGTAAAAATTTTGTGTTAGTTAGACCATGCATTTGGACAAATGATCATCAGAAAATAATCGTGAACATTACCATATAAATAATTCACAAGCAAAGTTCCCCAACGTTGCTAGCTTGTTTAGTTCCTTTAGGTCTTCTGTGGTCACAGCGATACCGTAGTCATCACCGAACACATTCTGGTCGACGTCTACTATAAACATATGTCTGTTCAACTGTGTCTACACCTCATTTAAAAGTCGACAATACAGGGGAAAGCACTCTATTTCCTCATTGTCGGTAAATGGCAAATGATTACATAACACCTTATCATATTCCTGCATGTTGATTTTGATTAATGATATGAAATTCATTTTATAGTATAATAGAAAATGCAAATGAACTTGTATTATTCGATTATCTCACCCTATTACTGATAACAACCAAGTCTTTGGGCCATGCTACATAGTGAGACTCTGCCTTAATAACATTCTTATACTTTGAATGGGATACTGGCAATCTTGCTCCTCGAACGATTGCTTTTTCCACCTTCACATATATATAAAAAACAAATGTTTAGGGTTAGAATGACATATGAACAAGAATGTGACATCTATGGAGAGGCTATAAGGACTGAGAGAGGACATCACCTTCAATGTATGTTCTGGTATCTGTCGATAATTAATAAAATGACCTTGCATGACTCTACCAATGGCCACATGCTCTCGGTCACCTTCGCCTACCCCCTCGATGTATAATACGCTCTTCAGGCCACCCTGTTAGCATGAAAAATGATGTTACATACGTTCCGAAAAAAATAAACAAATTATCACAAAAATAAAGCAAAAAGTTCTAAATGTACCTCGGGTATGCTCGTGCTCGGGTCTAGGGGATCAGGCATCTCTACGCGAGAAGTTATGGAACTCGGTGTCGTCCTGGAAGATGAAGATTTCGGGAACCCAATCTTCCACGGAACGTGTGTACCTATTCCTCTGGTACGTCCGGGGTACTCAGGCATCCCAATCGCCTCAGTCAGTAAATCATGTCGACCATGTGGTGAAAAAGATCCTTGACTAGATTTTTCCACTAATTGATCCTATTATCAAGAAATTAGTACCAAAGATTAGTGTACGGAAAAAGTTAAACTACTAAAAAAAGTTTACTACTCATAATATTTTCAGCCGCATGCCGAGCTGCCGGGGTGACGAACTCTTTATTCTTCTTGAGGCGTCCCCTTTTCCACACCTCATATCTCTCTACATTGATAGAAGGTGTCGATCAAATTGACAGAAATCCATTATCCCCTTTTCATACTCATCACTTAACCTATTACCGGACATCCACTCTCGACTCATCATAAATCCACTACATGAAGCACGTAAATATTATTATTAGACTGAGAACAAGTTACCTAACCATTCAATATATACACCATCTTGTTAAACAAATAACAAATGGACATGAAAGAGCAACCAAACCAAAATGTTCATGTTCAAAAAATAAACATAGTAAAAATAAAAGAATACCATAAGGAATATGGACAAGTATCAATACAATCATCTCTACAAAAATAGTATAAGAAGCAGTGAAACAAGGTAATACACAATTGTAAGAACATTGGGAGGGTGTGAATCTTGTGTGAAATCGAGAGAGGAGAAATGTAGTAGTAGGTTGAGGAATGCAATGAGCAAAGGCAGAAGAACACTGGATTTAAAAAAACACAAGTTAAGAAAGAATTGACAAGAATAAATCATGAACATGAAAACATATACATACCTTATGTGATGTTGCTCGGAGAATCAAAGAAGCAATATGACTGATGCGAGGGACGAGAATATGATTCAAGACCTAAACCAACAAAATAATTAAATCAACAAAGAAAATTACAACAAGTAATTTGGGACGAGTAAACCCTAACTGTATATCAGTTAACCCTAATAAACCCATCATCAATACATACCTTTGAGTGTTGCTGGAGGACTGTCGAATGATCATGGAGTGTTATTGGAGGACTGACGAGTGAGCGAGGAGTGTTGCTGGAGGACTGGCGACGAGCGACCACAGGCGAGACAACAAGCGAAAAGACTGGCAACCGTTGAATGCGACGACACCGGCGAGACGGAGCGAGGTCGACAGGAAGGCGCGCACGAAAAGTTTGAAAATCCAGTAAATCCATTTCACTTTCGCATCGGAGGAGATGAAAATTGCAGAAGTAAAAACAAAATTAGGGTAACTTTGTATTCAACTTTATGCATCGGTTCACTTAAAACCGATGCATATGCCTATCCATTACGCATCGTTTCTCTATAAAGTGATGCATAATCTCGACCTTATGCATCGGTTGGTACAAAAACGATGCATAAAGTCGAGATTATGCATCGGTTGGTCCAAAACCGATGCATAATCTCGACCTTATGCATCGATTTTTAAGAAACCGATGCATAATCCTAAAACCGATGTGAAACGTCAAACACGAAACCGGTGCATATTCCCCAGTCTATAGTAGTGCGGTTAATTCGGCACTAGTAATTAGTATTTCTTATTTTATTGGTTCATATAAGTTTTTTTTAGGGAAAAGTACAAATTGGTGCCCCGAACTACCGCTCTTTTCCAATTAAAGGTCCAAACTATCAATTTTTCCAATCAAGGGCAAAATAAAAAATAAATTGACCAATTTTCGAACACCGAGCACCGTAGATTCACCTTGATTAAATTACAAACTCAATCATGTGAATCCCGTCAATAGCGACTCAATAAAAATGTGTATTGGTGTTAACGGAAAAAGATCGATTTAATACGTTAAGAGTTTATGATGAAATCATCGGGTTATTTTCAACATGGTTCACATGATTGATTTCGCAATTTAATCACGGTGAAGTTATGGTGCTTGGTGTTCGAAAATTGATCAATTTATTTTTTACTTTGCCCTTGATTGGAAAATTTGATAGTTTGGACCTTCAATTGGAAAATGGCGGTAGTTCGGGGCACCATTGTGTACTTTTCCCTTTTTTTTATTGTGGGTTTTACATCGAACAGTACAAGGAAAACATCACATTTCTCGGGTACGCATATATTTCTAGTCCGTTTTGAAGCACATGTCGCACAAAGGCATCACCCCGTATTTGAACTTGTACTTAAATCATTCGTTCAAGCACTGGCCATCTGACACCTCTAACGTTAAACTCACGACTTTGACACACACCTCCATGGTAAGGGCATAGCAGCGCCTAAGCACGTCTGCACGAGAGAACACTTGCAAACGCCACAAGAGACGAGGAAGAGGGAGAGGAAAGAACCCCTCCACCTTGTGGATGTAAAGTAGGGATTCAACCACTCAACCACTAGCTAGGCCATATCCTTGTTAAAATAGGTTCTTACTGAGTTCTTAACGAAACTGACACTGTCACCTGACAAAGTGAGATGGCAAAAAAAAAAAAAAAAGAACAATTCCATAGTTACATTCGTGACCATGTAGGTGAACAAATTAGGTTCATTTTTTTTCTTATTCCTGCTTGCCTAGTTTTAACACAATTACTTCAAGCCTGCTGATCATATATCTGTTTAGGAAAACAATATTGGTTAGAGAATGCCGGTTTGTCTCACTTTTGTTACAACTCTCCACCTGTAAACTAAACTTTGCAGGATTATATCTTAACATGAATCGGTAGTGCACGAGGTTAAAAGCCTGACTAGATAGTGAAAGTTTAAGCAATCAAACTATTTTTTTTTCTAGAAAAAAGAGAACAAAAAGGGAGAGCTGAGCTGATTATTGCAAAATCGGACACGCGTTGGAGCAAACTTGTGATTAGTGCGCATCGCGAACCAATCGATGATGCCCACGACACGAAGCCCCTCCACTATACCATATTTTAGCTAGCTGAGAAAATATACATAGTGCCACAAGAAATGAGACAGCAGAAGAAGGGGAAGAGAGACTTGGCTTTGAATTGGTCTTCGCTAGCTTGGTCATGTCAAAAGTGTGGTATATAATAATAATACAAAACAGCTTTTTGAGACCTGTGCTAATTAGGTTTATTGGATTATTTGGGATATTTTTGTGTCCCCATAAAACAACATGCCAATAATAATGTGTGGAAGGGTTTTATAAGCAGCAAAGAAAGATCAATAGAGGACTCCCTTGGAGGGTGACTCTAATAATAATGTGTGGAAGGGTTTTATAAGCAGCAAAGAAAGATCAATAGATGACTCCCTTGGAGGGTGACTCTTTTAGAGTTACGTTGCGAGAAAGACGGTTTAGAGCTTTGTGATGAATTTTTCATTGGAAAAAATCATCCAATAAAAGCTTTAAACTTGAGTTGTGGTGTATTCGAGGCTCCTTTATTTTGGTGAAGCTTTTTAGTTTACACACATTCAGTGTCAATGAGTCATACCCGACATTTCTATTTATTTCTTATTACTATGATATACACTTTCATTTGCATGAGTTATATGTGGCTTAATTTCGATCATTTTTTGAAAGTGAGTGCAGAGTTGGAAAAAAAAAAGTCATGACCTCACCAAAATGGCATGGAGTGTTTCATTGGAACACTTTACAACGTAAATGTTCAACGTGGAACATCAAGGAAGCAAGTAAAATATATCCATGGAACTAGCTAATAGGATATACGTATCTAGCAAAACACAACCAAAGATATAAACACGTATACATAGATGGCATCTAATGAAACAAGTAGAGTGAGTGTCATGTAGTTGGGGGATCCACCATTGGTGAGAGCACTAGCCCCCTCTCAACTTTTCAAATTCAAGTGCGAATTAGGCCTTTGTTTTTTATTTATTTATTTATTGAATTGAAGCTCATTCCGACTGATTTTCTAAAGGGTAAAGTACACTTTGGGGACCTGAACTATTAACTTGTGGGTTGAACTATAAAAACTTTCAAACAAGGGGCGAACTATTATACAATTTTCTAAACAAGGGGCACCGTCTAATACCGTTAGGATTTTCACTAACACCGTTGGACGACGTTAACTCCGTTCCGTTAGTTAATAATATAATATAAGACGGACGTTCAAATGTTATACCTCCAGCCAATCAAATTGCGCCACGTAAGCCACTATTCATGGCACATGCAAGTCACATGTCCACTATATACCCCATGCTTTTGAGGTGGCGCCACTCACAACGTGCCACGTGGCACAAATCAACCAATCACACACCTATAACATATAACACTCTAAGGAGGTATAACACTTGAACGCCCCCTATAATATAAAATTTTAAAAATTATATAAAAATTTTCAAATTGCCAAACTTTTTAAAAATGTTGTTACAAAGTTCCCCTACAAATAATTTAAGAAAATATTAATTATTGTTCCTATCAGGGTTGAGATCCCATGAGAAGTAACAAATTTGGTAAGAAATGAGAAGTAATCATAACCATTCAATTTTTGATCCAACAATCCTTATTTTGTGATTATTTGAATATTAATATCTTTATTATATATTTGTAGGGGCGTTATTGTAAATTTGTATCCATGTAATTATCGGTGTTACGAATTTTGTTCTTTAAATCTACGAATTTTGATCTTTAAGTTTTGCTATTTTTACATTAAGAATTTTGTTCTTTAAATCTACGAATTTTGTCTCTTTAAGTTTTATTTTTACATTACGAATTTTATTCTTTAAACTACGAATTTTGATTACTTCTAATGTCTCACCAAATTTGTTATTTCTCATATGATCTTTTCCCTCTAGTTTGAACTATCTAAGAGGTATTAGGGACAAAAAAAAATTCTCCTTTTTATTAAAAATTAAAGTTTTCAATTTTTTATGATTTTTATAAATTCATTTAATTTTTTACAATTTTTTAACATTTTTTTAAAATTTTGGCAATTTTAAATTTATAATTTTTTTAAATTTTATATTATTTTATTAACTAACGGAACGGAGTTAACGCCGTCCGATGGCGTTAGAAGATGCTCTTTGTTTGGAAAATTGTTTGATAGTTCGCCCCTTATTTGAAAGTTTTTATAATTCAGCCCACAAGTTGAAAAATAGTGATAGTTCAAGTTCTCAAACTGTACTTTTCCCTTTTCCAAATATATGCTTTTATGATAAAACCCATCTTGCCACTCATGCATGATTTAAAGAGAATAATCTTGAATGCACTCTTCAAGATAAAATCGAAAGATATTAACTGAATCGAACTAAATAAATTAATATAAACTGAATAGAATATTAGGTTTATTAACTAATTAAGTGAATTTACTTAAATCAAACACTAGTCAAAAAACACTTTGTGATTATTTGGGGAGCGGTCCGTTGAGGCAATATTGGTAGAATGAGGCAGTGAGTCACAATATGAGCCACTCATTGTGGTGATGTGGCAGAGAATAGTTTTTTACTGTTTATTTTTGTTTTTTGGTAGTGGGACACCGAATACGTGGCGCGCCCACAAAGCACGGAGATTAGATGTGTGACTCAGATCGTGTCTCACTGCCTCATTCTAATTTATTTACCTCATTTGAGCGCTCCTCGTGATTATTATACTCCCTCCGTCCCAAAATTTACTTCTCATTTGTGATATTGCACAGTTTTTAAGAAAAATAATAAAGTAAGTTATTGTGAGTGTGATAAAGTAAGTGTGAAGATAAATGATTAAATAAGGTGGTTGTGAGTGTGATAAAGTAAGTTATTTTGAAAATGGGAAGAAAATTTTGGGACGCCCAAAAAGGAAAGTGAGAAGAAAATTATGGGACGGAGGGAGTAGTATATTGAATTTGATGAACTTGCCATTCATGATTGATAAAGAGAAAAAAACACATTTCAAATATTCTTTTCTTTGGTAATTAATGTACATCCCGAAAAATGTCAAAAGTCGTGCTTTTTCATTCATGCTTTTTCCCCAAAACATTTTTATCAATTTCAAAAATATGAATAATGGAGATGAAAAAAAGAGGAACGGTTACAGATCAAAGGGAAATGCAACACGTGGTGGCGTGATACGCGTCTGAAGTGGACGCCCTCAACATCTCTCTATATATATATACTAATCTCTCTGCTGCAACTTCCTTCATTACCCTTCTCCACCTTCTCTCTCTCCTCCACACGCTAACAAAACAGAGCCTACTACTTCAACCTCCCCAATCCAACTAGATTCTGCCACCACCACAACCACAGCTTCCCAGGTAGCAACACTTACATGGCGTCCTCTTCATCTTCCATCTTAGACCTCTCTGCTCTATCCACGAAAACTCAAAACAGAGCAGCTGTAAGTAGTAGACGGAAACACAGCATCAAATGCGCTCTCCACTCTCCCTCAGTCCTCCACTTCCCAAAGCAGACACAGTCAGAAAAGCTTGAGACCAGAAAACAGAAGCAGCAGAAACAGAAAGAGCCATCATCAAGATCCTCTGTTTCTGGTCCAAAATGGAACCCGTTGCAGAAAGCAGCAGCCATGGCGTTAGACGCAGTAGAGGCGGCTCTAGTCGCCCACGAGCGCAAACAGCCACTTCCCAAAACGGCAGACCCCAAAGTCCAAATCGCCGGAAACTTCTCTCCGGTGCCGGAGCAGCCTGTGAAGCATAACCTCTCTGTCATCGGAACCATCCCTAAGTTCATTAACGGTGTCTACGCACGTAACGGCGCAAATCCATTATTCGAGCCTACCGCAGGGCACCACTTTTTCGATGGTGACGGAATGGTTCACGCCGTTAAAATCAGCAACGGGCAAGCCAGCTACGCTTGCCGGTTCACAGAAACGCAGCGTTTTGTTCAGGAGAAGGACCTAGGGCGGCCCATTTTTCCTAAAGCCATCGGAGAGCTCCACGGCCACTCGGGGATTGCTAGATTAATGCTCTTCTACGCTCGTGGCGCATTTGGATTGGTGGATCAAAATCAGGGCACCGGTGTGGCCAACGCTGGGCTTGTGTACTTCAACGGCAAACTACTTGCTATGTCTGAGGATGACTTGCCGTACCATGTCGAAATCAGTCCTTCGGGTGATTTAAAAACCACTGGAAGGTACGATTTCGAAGGTCAATTGAAGTCAACAATGATTGCCCACCCGAAAGTAGATCCAGTTTCGGGTGAGCTGTTCGCCTTGAGCTACGACGTGATCCAGAAGCCCTACCTCAAGTACTTCAAATTCTCGGCCGACGGTAAGAAATCTGAGGATGTAGAAATCCCCCTGGCTGAGGCCACCATGATGCATGATTTCGCCATCACGGAGAATTTCGTGGTGATCCCGGATCAGCAAGTCGTGTTCAAGCTTCAAGAAATGGTCCGCGGAGGCTCCCCTGTCGTCTACGACGAGGAAAAAACCTCAAGATTCGGAATTCTAGACAAGGATGCCAAGGACGCCACGAATATCCAATGGGTTGATGTCCCGGACTGCTTCTGTTTCCATCTATGGAACGCTTGGGAGGAGCCAGAAACCGATGAAATAGTTGTCATCGGTTCTTGCATGACTCCTCCTGATTCCATCTTCAACGAATGCGACGAGGGACTCAAAAGCGTCCTCTCCGAAATCCGACTCAACTTAAAGACCGGCAAGTCAACTCGCAAGCCCATCATTTCGGAGTCAGAGCAGGTCAATCTCGAAGCCGGGATGGTCAACCGAAACAAGCTAGGGAGAAAAACCAAATACGCCTACTTGGCCATAGCCGAGCCTTGGCCTAAGGTATCCGGTTTCGCAAAGGTCAATCTCTCGACCGGTGAGGTTAAAAAGTACATTTACGGAGAGGAGAAGTACGGTGGTGAGCCGCTATTCCTCCCCGCTAATAATAACATCTCGGGTGCCGAAGATGAAGGACATATTCTAACATTCGTCCATGACGAAAAGAACTGGAAATCTGAGCTACATATCATCAACGCCATGACTATGAAGGTGGAGGCTATCGTTAAGCTTCCCTCTAGAGTCCCCTACGGCTTCCACGGGACGTTCATCGGCGCTAAAGAACTCGAGAAGCAGCATCGCCCGACCTGATTTCGACTCTTTTAACGTCGAAACAGGCCTGCGGCAGACATATAGACGCAGTCGTTTCATTGAAATAAGGTAGAAAGACAGTGGGGAGGGAAAGTTTTACCAGAGGGGCTGTTGCATACTGGTCCCCGGAGGCTTCTTTCCTACTGTGGTAGTTTTTTTTTTTTTTTTTTTTTTACTGTGTGGATTTTACAGTGGGAGGTTTTGACCAGGGAAAGGCAGCTTGTAGCTTTGTAGTTGTAGTGCATTTGGAGCTCAGCTGTTTTCCCTGTTGATTCTTTCACTACTATTTGAACTTATGTTTCATGTACATACATGTTCGTTGCTAAAGAAAAGTAGTATATCTTAAAATAGTCTTTATACTTCGATTTCAACTTAATATTTTTAAATACCAGTTCTAACTTCTAATAATCGAAGTTTATTAAATGATAGTACCTGTTTAATTTAATGTACTTTTTGACTTTGCCATCATTTACTTAACTTGATTTCATATATGGTTTTCGTAATAAAAAAGAAAAGAATATTTAAAGGCCAATGGTCCACAAAAATAAACTAGCATTATCTTATATGAGATGGGGAGAGTGCACAATATTTGGATTATGCGTTAGTCATAGTCCATATTCAAGCAGGTGGGTGGTGTAATATATATAGAAATTACACATTATGGACGAGAAGCGATCAAATGAGGCATCAAAATTAGGATATGCAAGTGAGGTACGATCTGAGTCACACATCTAAATCTCCGTGCTTTGTGGGCGCGCCACGTGGCAAATAGTAAACCCACTACCAATAGTAGTGTGAACACAAATGGCGGCTCAACTCACGTGGCATCGCCACATGTCACAATGAGTGGCCCTGATCGTGCCTCACGTGTCTCATTCTACCAACCCTGCCTCAACCGAGTGCTCCCCATTAGACACTCTTACATTTTATGTTTATAATTAACATCATTTCTTTGTCAGATAAAGTTTTTTCTTTTTTTATACCCTTTTCTTAAATCTTAGTTTGCTATATTTAAGAGTTGATTTTTTTTTCTTTTGCATTTTAAATTTCATTAATTAAATTAAAAACTTTATTTATAATGTTTCATTAAACACTTGATCTAAGTTAAATATTAAATTTTTAATGAGTATATTACTGATTTTGTACATATTTTTACCACACAAAAATGATACAATACAGATTAAATATGAAGGAATCAGCTAGGTCGACAACACATACCCATCATGATTATAATTTTTACATAACAGATCTCCAACTGTCTGAGGTAAGTGATATTTTTTTTTTTTATATAAGACGAGGCATATAAGGATTCGAACAAAAGGACAAGACAACAACAGCAAGTCGAAATGACTAACAAATACAGGAACATAATATTTGAACATAAAATCGTAATCCATGCAAAGTAAGACGAGCCATCCGCTGCATGTGATCTTCGCTCCTTAAAATAGTCCAAAGTCAATCCATGCCAAACTGGCCAAACTGAAGAAGCGACTCGGATACCCACTTCAAAACGACCATGGAGCCCTGAACACCATAGAAGGTAAGTGATTTGATGGACACACCATAAGCTGAATTGTCCTCGTATGCGAGAGTATAAGACTAGTTACAATGGGCATGTTGAAAAAATTATTAAACTGTTTATTGCTTGCAATGGGGTGTTGAAAACAAGTGTTGAATACACTTGGATTAAATTGTGTTGAAAGAATTCAACATGTTGAATAATGGAGTTGATGGGATAGGCTTGACATGTGGCGTGTTTTGATTGGTTGCTGTTATTTTTATTTATTTTTATCACATCCTAATTATTTGGGGTCAATTATTTCATAGTAAATTAATTTTTTTAAAAGTTTTTTTACCAAAATTCAACATTTTTTGTACTCTATGAATAGAGACTTGCTTCGTTTGATTTGGACACATAAAAAAACGTCTTTTATTAGTTGAATGGTTGTTGGAAGGGTGTTGAATTTTATTAAACAAAATCATTGTAGAGTGTACAAGTTGAATGGTTGTTGAATTATTAGGTGGAAGAGATAGAAAATGATGTGGAGTGTTGGGAAGTAAAAAAGTAGGGTGTTGAAGAGATAAACCATTGTAGATAATCTAAGAAGTACTATGAAGCAACTCTAACTAGCTCGAAATTAATGTGGAACAATGTAATTAAGAAACACCTGTCAAATCTTCCATTAAGTTGTTAAAACCGTATGTTAATTAAGACACACCTGTCAAATCTTCCATTAATTTGTTAAAACCGTTTCTATGGTTGGTGATATTTAGCTCAAAGAACATATTACCAAACAATAATCCCATCAGTAAACTACGTGTCATTAAATCAGTCATAGTTGAATTTTCAACTAAGCTCGTTTTGCGAGCCGACCATGATCGATCATGTGTGTCAAAACATTTATCACATGTTTTTTCTTTAACGATTTAGGATTTTATACAACTACCTAATTTATGCATGTTACATTCAGTAGTTACATTCAGTAGAGGATCCAGTCCCAGAAAAAAAAATTATGTGACAGCGGTCAAAATTTTAAATATATAATATATTGTAATTGTTAATAATATAATTTAAATTTAATGGAATTAATAAATACATAGAGGAGCACTCCCAGCTCTATATATAGAGGAGCGCTCAAATGAGAATTTCTTTAAATTTTGAGAACTTGAGATCCCAATCATCACCATTCAAAATGTATCATCAAGTCATTTTGGTAGTGACACTGAAGGAATGTAAAGCTGCTTCGAAGGTGCTCGGATGCCCGCTCGGATGCACACTCGGAGGCACGCTCGGATGGCTTGATGCTAGCTCGGTTGGCCGCTCGGATGCCCGGGCGGATGGCCCCTCGGATGCACGAGAGCTCTTGGCTGTCGTTGCTGAAGACTTCAAGCTTCGTTGCTGTTTCTCCTCGTTGCTGTTGCTTCTGGAGTTCAAAGCAAAGGAGGTGCAGTCCGTTGCTAAAGATCCGAAGGCCGTTGCTGATGTGCTGGAGTTAGTTACAAGTCGTTGAAGATCGGCGAATGAAAGCGCGACGCGTCAGCTCAATCCGTGGCGCGAGTTGGTTTCGAATTGGACGGTCAAGATTAGACGAGATGAACGGCAGTGATTGCATCTGGGCAAGTCGTATTTAAGCTGGGTTTTGAACTCAGTTAGGGTTGATCGAAGAGAAAGCACAAATCGAGTTCGTTCGACGTCCAGGAGAGATTTGTTCGAAGAATTGATTGAGGGCTTTCGTTCGCGTGTTGATTCCGCTCAGTTCGGGGTTCGATTGAAGCCAGAAGATCGGTCCACAGAGAGATCGGGTTTCGTGGTGGTGTTACACAATTGTAATCGGATTATTGTACTCCGGCGACTCAAGGTCGATTCCGACGTTCTTTCATAGTGAAACCGGCAGAGCTAGTGAGCTCAAGTAGAGTACCTTCTCACCTAGAAGGGAATGACAAGCGTATTTTTAACCCTTTATAGTTGTCAAATTATATGTTTTAGGGGTTCAATTGCAGTCAAACAAAATTTATAACCTTGGTAAGCCAAGGGTCGATCCTAGGAGCAGTGCGTGCGAGTACTAGCAAACAGTGTGACCTATTTAGCTATTCCAATTAAAAGAGTTTTTGAAAGAGGTTTATTGTCACGAAAAATAACAGAAAGTAAAAGGTTGTGTTTTTATCAGAAGAAGAATCCCAGAATCCATACTTCACCCGTGCTAACCCCAGTAATCATGCAATCATGTCACGTTAATTATTCATGCTATCGAATATGGAATATAACCGAAATAACACTAGACAAGCCGCCCATCCACGGATCATTGTCTAGATTAATCTCAATCGTTGAACGCCGCCCATCCACGGATTATCAACGATTTCGATTTATTAAACTAAAGGTTTTCCTATTAAATCATGTAAACATGACCTAATATCAATTTCATGTAATCCGATTAATACCTAGGACCCATCCATCTTTCGGTAATTAATCTAAATACGTTCTACCAATGCAAACATACCCTTTGATGTAAATACATGCATAGAACGATAAAATTAAGCACACAGTGAAATTGAATATTCGAATCGCATAAATAACAACTTTAATTGATCACATGAGAGTTAGGGTTACATAGCACGGGATCCGTAGGATCCCAGAATTGAGAAGACTACTCACTATTCATGGTAGTTAACCAAAAACAGTGTAAAGAAAGGAAGAAACGAGTAAACCGTAAAGACGCGGTGTTGCTCGATGATCCTCACGCTGAAGGCTCTGTCTTCTCTCCCAAGTTAGGGTTTCTTCTCCAAATTAACAGCACGATTCTCGTATCATCCACCTGCCCTCTTAATAGCTTTCCAAAAGGCCAAAAAGCCCAAAAACGATATTAGGAAACTTCCCAAAAATCAATCCAGAAAAGCCCAAAAATCGTTTTTTGAACTGTCTCCGACTGGGCCGTGACTACCGTGACATTTAGACATGTCACGGCATGTCACGGCATGCTTGGCATGCTCCAAAATGGCTCTGGGACAAAATGGGGCCGTGACACCCGTGACGTTGTGTCTTTGTCACGGCTGTCACGGCCATGGAAACTGGCAGAGACTTCGGGCGGCTTTTTCATGGTCTTAACCTCCGAATTTGATCTTGGCGTAAACTACAAAGTTGTAGCCCTTTGAAATAGCTTTCCAACAAGCTAAAGTTCGACTCATTTGGACATCGTATGCGCCCTGGGCATGCAAAATACTACGGAGAGGTCAATCTGCCCTGTTTTGTCCCGTTTTCGCCCAAATCTTCGCCAATTGCTTTGCTTTGCTTCGGATCAATCCAAAAGTATTAGGAATGTGATATATGACCTGAAACACTAGAAAATAGGTTAAATGATAACAAAATATCCGGAAAACAAACCTAATCCATTATCGAATGAAGTGAATAATAGGTCAAGAATTAGACCGATCAAAACACTCCACACTTAGGATTTGTTCGTCCCGAACAAACATTAAGCACAAGTCGATAAATCGCAGAATAGTTACCCACTCAAATGACATGTGATCAATTCTAACTAAAACAAAAATAAAAAGATAACTCACTGTCGTAGAGGACACGAATGCATTTAGCATATGCATCAAGCCTTTAAACCCCTAGGCTGCCCTAGTAGGACGAGTATAGTCTCGTGAAGGTTTTCAGGAATGGGACTACCTACAAATCCCTGTACAACTAACTAACGTGTATGCATGAATGATGCTCAACGTGTCACAGTAAAGTCATGTCATACCTCGGATTCATCGTGTTACCTCGACTTCAAGTCAAACATCTTCATCAAAGGTTTCAGACAATCATAGATTAACCAGGTTATGCATTCAAACGGTCAGTACACACGGCTAGCAAACGACTAATCACACGTTCTAAATAGTTCTTTAGCAACATAATAAGAACATGAATAGTTACACAAAACATGCTAGCCATTCACCTATGCTATCTAGGGATAGTCCACGGGCTCTTGGCGCAAAGCTCATTCTCAAGTGCCAAGGACTAGGCAATGACCCGTAAGAGAAGAGGAGCTCGGCTTAAGGATTTTCTAAAAAGTAGTACGAAAATTGCATCAAAATTTTAGTGCAAGCACGAGGATCGTCCCTTAGTTTCTAGTATACGAAATTGCCAGACAAGTTACGATTTGCACGCAATGAGAAGATGGAATTACACTACGTCAAGCAAAAGGGGCAGAAATTGTTTCAAAAGTGTTTTCCATACACAAGGGGCGACTTTCTCACCAGGTCCTTGGTATTTTTCTGCTCTCGCAGAACATTTTTCAAAGCTTTTGTTTTCACGAAATTATTTTTCCCTCTCTTGAGACTGGTTTTCTTTCAAAAACAAGTATGCTTGGGGCCTTTGAAAATAAAGAACTTTGTTCTTGAGGGAAAACTTGAAGGCCAATTGTCTAACTCCACACTTAAAACTTGACATAGTGTATTAGTAAAGGCGGGTGCATGCAAATCACAACAAGTATATAGAAACACATACTAGTACTAAGGTCACCTAGAAAAAGAGATGCATATTTAAGTTTTTTTTGACATTTTTGAACCGGTGCCTACTAATTTCAAGTCTCAAACATGCTTCAAGAAATACGTAGAACATGTGATAGGCAAAGGCTAGCAGTGATACTGACTCAAGAGAATATGCACACGATTTTCACTATTTCAAGTCCTAGACTTCGAATCCAAAAGAATGTCAATCAGTCAAGGAGTATCGTAGAAAACAAGGATTTCAATCGTAATACATAGACTGTTGAGCATGTGAACGTGAAATGCAATGCATGTGACTATGCGCTACCCACTCCACACTTAAAAATAAGCTTAGTCCCTAAGCGAAGAAATATAAGAGAAAATAAGCGTATAGGAACTTCACTCGTGTGTGATGGCGCGATATCCATGGAGATTAAGCGATGACCGGTGAGTGAAACACGACTTGTGAGCTGATAGGTATAGAGAATGACACAAAGAGCTTCACAAGTGATAGGTTAGCATCGAAAAATCGTGGAGGGGCACTCCACACTTGGATTCCTGCAAGGGTCATACGCAATGTACAAAATGCAAAAGAAAAATGCAATGAAATAGAACTCACAGCGCGGGTTACTCCCCGAAGAGACCTAGTTTAACGTCTTGGCGAGACTCAACAAGGGAGGTAGTGTCAATCCACCTTCAAATCCCATTGAAATTTACGTCCATCTAGTATGACATGAACGTCAAGTAGAGCATGCAGTCCCTTCAAAAATTTAAGACCCTTAAGAACCAAGGGACTGTAGAAACTCCCCAACAACAGTTTCAAGACGTAAGGCAAGAACTGTCGAAACTTGTCTGGTGGCTGTGTATCAAGATATATATATTCAGAGCTAGCTCCAGCAAGAACACTTCTCTTGTACTCTTTAGCTAGGAACTCACGTTCCCATACTTCAAAATTTTCCTTCAATATCACATTCATATGTATGCGAGGATCCTCTGTAATCGAGCTGAGGTACACATCAACAAAGTCTTCGTACATATAATCCTTTGATAGCTCATCAGCGCCCAGAGAAACTGGTGGAATGATGTTCCCTTCTGTCTGCTCATCTAAATGACCTGTAGAAGCGCTCGTAGTGGAGGGAGATGCATCTTCATATTTTGAGACGTCGTCAGTACAAAACTCATCATCCTCCAACTCAGTGTAAGCCTTGGCAACCATTCTAAATGCCTCAAAACCATCCTCACAAACAGGTTGTTCTGGTGTAGAGAGCATTCTCGTATCCTGATCATCTTCCACGTCGATTCGAAATAAAGCTGAAGATGAATATGCTTCATAGACTTGAACTTCTTGATGATTGGCTATTGTCATCTCGATGCCCTCATCTCTGCATTCATTGGCGGCTGCAATGGCTTGTTGCTCTAAATGATCTTTCAGTATCTTGTTCCGAATGGCTAGTTGCTTGCTCTGGATGCTGACCTGCTCAATTGTCTGCTCGAGTGCTTTCAGTCGCCTATCCTGCTCTTGAGCTCGCCTATCCTGCTCTTGAGCTCGCCTATCCTGCTCAACCATGAAACTAGCCATCATGGACTCCATGCTAGATGAGCTGCCAGATTCTTGTTGCTTGGGCTGCTGCGGCTGATAGTTGTACTGTTGATCATAAAACTGACGTTGCTGTTGCGACTGGTCCTCATAGCTCTCATAATAAGGATCATCTTGATAATAATGTTGATCATAGAGCTGATATTGTTGCTGCTGCTGAGGCTGGTTCTTGTAACTCTCATAATAGTGGCCATCTTGATAACGGTCATCTCGATAATACTGTTGATCATAAAACTGATGCTGATTTCCTTCCCAATTCGTATCGTATGAATATGGCTCTTCCCTTGGGTAGGCGTCTTGATGACCAAAAGAGAACATCCTCGCAACATGCAAAATAAAAGTGATTAGCGAAGGTAAGAAGTATATAGAGTATGTACAAGGAAGCAATAAAAAATGGAATAGTCTAAACTACACACGTTAAATCTAATATCACACTAAACGCTGCTCCCCGGCAACGGCGCCATTTTGACAAGCGTATTTTTAACCCTTTATAGTTGTCAAATTATATGTTTTAGGGGTTCAATTGCAGTCAAACAAAATTTATAACCTTGGTAAGCCAAGGGTCGATCCTAGGAGCAGTGCGTGCGAGTACTAGCAAACAGTGTGACCTATTTAGCTATTCCAATTAAAAGAGTTTTTGAAAGAGGTTTATTGTCACGAAAAATAACAGAAAGTAAAAGGTTGTGTTTTTATCAGAAGAAGAATCCCAGAATCCATACTTCACCCGTGCTAACCCCAGTAATCATGCAATCATGTCACGTTAATTATTCATGCTATCGAATATGGAATATAACCGAAATAACACTAGACAAGCCGCCCATCCACGGATCATTGTCTAGATTAATCTCAATCGTTGAACGCCGCCCATCCACGGATTATCAACGATTTCGATTTATTAAACTAAAGGTTTTCCTATTAAATCATGTAAACATGACCTAATATCAATTTCATGTAATCCGATTAATACCTAGGACCCATCCATCTTTCGGTAATTAATCTAAATACGTTCTACCAATGCAAACATACCCTTTGATGTAAATACATGCATAGAACGATAAAATTAAGCACACAGTGAAATTGAATATTCGAATCGCATAAATAACAACTTTAATTGATCACATGAGAGTTAGGGTTACATAGCACGGGATCCGTAGGATCCCAGAATTGAGAAGACTACTCACTATTCATGGTAGTTAACCAAAAACAGTGTAAAGAAAGGAAGAAACGAGTAAACCGTAAAGACGCGGTGTTGCTCGATGATCCTCACGCTGAAGGCTCTGTCTTCTCTCCCAAGTTAGGGTTTCTTCTCCAAATTAACAGCACGATTCTCGTATCATCCACCTGCCCTCTTAATAGCTTTCCAAAAGGCCAAAAAGCCCAAAAACGATATTAGGAAACTTCCCAAAAATCAATCCAGAAAAGCCCAAAAATCGTTTTTTGAACTGTCTCCGACTGGGCCGTGACTACCGTGACATTTAGACATGTCACGGCATGTCACGGCATGCTTGGCATGCTCCAAAATGGCTCTGGGACAAAATGGGGCCGTGACACCCGTGACGTTGTGTCTTTGTCACGGCTGTCACGGCCATGGAAACTGGCAGAGACTTCGGGCGGCTTTTTCATGGTCTTAACCTCCGAATTTGATCTTGGCGTAAACTACAAAGTTGTAGCCCTTTGAAATAGCTTTCCAACAAGCTAAAGTTCGACTCATTTGGACATCGTATGCGCCCTGGGCATGCAAAATACTACGGAGAGGTCAATCTGCCCTGTTTTGTCCCGTTTTCGCCCAAATCTTCGCCAATTGCTTTGCTTTGCTTCGGATCAATCCAAAAGTATTAGGAATGTGATATATGACCTGAAACACTAGAAAATAGGTTAAATGATAACAAAATATCCGGAAAACAAACCTAATCCATTATCGAATGAAGTGAATAATAGGTCAAGAATTAGACCGATCAGGGAACCACTATAAATCTGGTGTGTCACTTTACTTTCCGCAAATTATCAATACTCTAATCAATTTTAGGGTTCGATAATTGAACAACAACAACACAATTGGATTAATATTGTAGTCCTGAATTACAACAGTGGTATCAGAGCTTAGTCGATCCATTCTTGGCTGTTGTTGTCAACTGTGCTATACTTTGATTAAATTGATTCTTGTGCTTGCCTGTTTCACTTGCGAGGTGAAAATGGTGCAAGCAAGGATAGAGATTGCTCCCTATGATGGGAAAGGAGACTTTCAAGTCTGGTGCCTAAAGATGAAGGTTGTCCTGTCCCAGCACAAGGTTTTGGTAGCCCTAGAAGAGGAAGCCACCAAGTGGACTGAGGATGAAAAGAAGAGGAAATCTGACATAGAGGTTGAGGCATACAACCTGTTAATACTGAGCCTTGGGGACAGTATTATCAGAAAGGTATGTGATTGTAAAACTCCTCTTGCAATGTGGAAAAAGTTAGAAACATTGCATGCTAATCAGATTGCTCCTAACTTGTCATATGTGAAAGCATCCATGTTTGCATATAAGATGAATTCTGCTAGAACTATAGATGAAAATCTTGATGAGTTCTTGAAAATGTCTTTGATGCTAAGAGATACTCCACATGCTCTTGATGAGACTAGTCTTGTTATGATATTGATGAATGCTATACCTGAGTCTTATCATGTTGTGAAAGATGCTTTCCAATATACTGGTGATGTGCCCTCTTATGATAGATTCTGCACTGCTTTGAAAACCAGGGAATTAGAATTAAAAGGTCAAAAAGCTAAAACTGCTTCTGGTTTGTTTGTTAAGTCTAACAAGTCTTCTTTTCAGAACAACAAACATAAGTTTAAGCCCAAACCTAAGTCTGATGGAAAAGATAATAATAACTCAGATGAGAATAGCTCTAAACAGGGTCAGTCCTCACAAACTAAGTGTTATCACTGTGGGAAGATGGGTCATCTAAGGAGAAACTGCTATAAATGGTTAGCTAAGTCTAAGACCAATGGGAACTCTGAAACTAACTTAGCCTTGACATCTGATAAGGCCAGTCCATCATCTGAGGTTCTAACTGTCACCAGTGGGAATCTCAGTGATGAATGGGTATTGGATTCAGGCTGTTCCTTTCATATGTGTCCCAACAAAAATTGGTTCAAGGACTTAGCCCACACTGCCAGTGAAAATGTGTACATGGGAAATGACAATATGTGTAAAGTCATGGGAATAGGTAGTATAAACCTGAAATTAACTAATGGCAAATTAGTAACCTTAACTAAGGTAAGATATGTCCCTGGCTTGAGAAGAAACTTAATTTCCCTTGGTGCTCTTGATGATTCTGGTTGCTCTTACAATGCTAAGAATGGTGTGCTTGCTGTGCTTAAAAATGATAGGCAAGTATTAACTGGAAATAAGACTGGCAGTGTGTATATTCTTGATGGTTCACACCATGGTGAAACTAAGGAAGCCTGCCCTGCTGTTTGTGAAGATGCAACTGTAAAGTGGCATCTTAGACTAGGGCACATGAGCCAACAGGGACTGGAGTGCCTGAATAAGCAAGGTATCCTTGCTGAAAAGGTAACCCAGTTACCCTTTTGTGAGCCCTGTGTCCTAGCCAAACAGCACAGGCTGAAGTTCACCAGTGGAGTTCACTCAAGCAAGACAATCTTAGAGTATTTACATGCTGATTTGTGGGGACCAGAGTCTAATGAAACTCATGGTGGAAATAAGTATTTTCTGAGCATTGTAGATGATTACTCTAGGAGAGTTTGGACCTTTCTCATGAAAACAAAAGATGAGGCTTTCACTAAGTTTAAAGAGTCGAAAATGTTAGAGGAAAATCAGACTAATAAAAAGGTTAAGGCATTAAGAACTGACAATGGTTTGGAATTCTGTAATGCTGAGTTTGATAACTTTTGCAATGATCATGGTATTTTGAGACATAAGACTGTTAGATTAACTCCTCAACAAAATGGAGTGGCTGAAAGAATGAATAGAACATTACTTGATAAACTGAGATGTATGCTTGTTATTCACTTCTGGTTTACGTAAGTCTTTTTGGGGTGAAGCTCTCTATACTGCTACTTATCTTGTTAATAGAAGTCCTAATAGGATGCTTGAGTTTAAGTGTCCTATGGAAATGTGGAATGGTAAGAAACCTGATCTGAATGAATTGAAAATATTTGGGTGTGCTGCTTATGCTCTCATACTAGGGATGGAAAGTTAGATCCTAGATCAACTAAGTGTATTTTTCTAGGATATCAGAGATCAATGGGAACTAAAGGCTATAGATTGTGGGATATGAATGCTAGGGGAATTAAAATATTGATTAGTAGAGATGTTATTTTTGATGAGAACACTTTCCCATATAAGAATAACATTGTAGCAAATTCAGATAGCTCCCCTGCACCACCATCAGATAGAACCCTATTTGATATAGATCCTCCCATAGATGATGAGCAGCCAGATCAGGTAGAAAATCAGGTAGAACAAGAGATGCCCCAACCAGAACCAGGCAATGGCCAGAATGAACCTAATGAACAAGCTGAGAACTTAGATCAGGTGGAGGAACATGAGTTAGCTACTCAGGATGTGTTAGCAGATTGGCAGCTTGCCAGAGATAGGCCTCGAAGAGTGCCTAGAGTTCCCCCTAGATATTCAGAAGCTGATCTAGTGTCCACTGCCCTTATAGCTGCTAAGGAAATTAAAAATGAACCAGATACCTATCAGGAAGCCATTGAGGGTAGGGACAGTGAGAAATGGAAAAATGCAATGCTAGATGAGATGGAGTCTCATAAGACTAACCAAACTTGGGTTCTGGTCAAGAAGCCAGAACACCATAAACTGGTTGATTGCAGGTGGCTGTTCAGGATCAAGGATGAGGATCCACCAAGGTACAAAGCAAGGCTGGTTGCTAAGGGGTTCACCCAAAAGGAAGGTATTGATTACCATGAAATATTTGCACCTGTTGTCAAGTTTAAGACCATTAGAATCATGCTTGCATTGGTTGCTATTAATGACTTAGAACTTGAACAACTTGATGTTAAAACGGCTTTTCTTCATGGAGAGTTAGATGAGCAAATATATATGAAGCAACCACCTGGTTTTGTTGATAAGAAATACCCTGAACATGCTTGCTACTTGAAAAAATCTTTGTATGGATTGAAACAAAGTCCTAGACTTTGGTATAAAAGATTTGACTCATATGTGCTGAAACTTGGTTATGTGAGAAGTAACTTTGATCCATGTTTTTATTATGCATCTGTTGATGAGTGCCCTGTTTATATGTTGTTATATGTGGATGATATATTGTTAATAAGCAAGTCAGTTGATAAGGTTAACATGCTGAAATCTCAGTTAAGTTCAGAATTTGACATGAAAGATTTAGGAAAGGCTAAGAAAATACTAGGCATGGTTATTGATAGAGATAGGAGTAAATGTTTTCTAAAACTACATCAAAGGCCTTACTTAGAGAAAATAGTATCTAAGTTTAGTAGTCTTGATTGTAAAACTGTACAAGTGCCATTAGCTCCTCACTTTATTTTGTCTACGTCTCAAAGTCCTAAATCTGATGTTGAATGTGCTAAAATGGAACAAGTGCTATATGCTAATGCTATAGGATCAGTCATGTATGCCATGATTAGTTCTAGACCTGACTTGTCTTATGCCATATCTTTGTTAAGTAGATTTATGTCCAACCCAGGACCTGAACATTGGCTAGCTCTGAAACATGTTTTTGCATATATAAGAAGTACATTGGATGTTGGTTTATGCTATACAAAGAGACAGAATGATATAAAACTGATTGGGTATGTTGATGCTGACTTTGGTGGTGATAGAGACACTAGAAAATCAACAACTGCATTATATTTCACTCTTGGTGCTTGCTGTGTTTCATGGAAATCCCAACTTCAATCAATAGTCACTATTTCTTCTACTGAATCTGAATATATTGCATTGTGTGATGCTGTGAAAGAGGCTATGTGGTTACAGGGTATGCTTAGTGAAGCTAAGTTGTTTAATGGGACTGCTGTGATTAAATGTGATAGTCAGTCTGCCATTTGTTTAAGTAAAAATCCTGTCTACCATGAAAGGTCTAAGCACATTGACATTAAGTATCACTTTGTTAGAGACAAGATAGAAAATGGTGATGTTGTGGTTGAGAAAGTAGGAACTGAATATAATCCTGCTGATATGGGAACAAAGATTGTTACTAACACTAAGTTCAAGCTTTGCTTGAAACTTTTGTATGTAGAGTAATTTGTTGTGCAGGTTGAGCAATGAATGGGTTCTGTTGGTTTTCACTATGTAAGGATTGTTTGGGATCAAGTTGAAGGCCTAAAGTGGTTTAAAGGAATAGCTGCTTTAGGTGGAGGATTGAAGGAATGTAAAGCTGCTTCGAAGGTGCTCGGATGCCCGCTCGGATGCACACTCGGAGGCACGCTCGGATGGCTTGATGCTAGCTCGGTTGGCCGCTCGGATGCCCGGGCGGATGGCCCCTCGGATGCACGAGAGCTCTTGGCTGTCGTTGCTGAAGACTTCAAGCTTCGTTGCTGTTTCTCCTCGTTGCTGTTGCTTCTGGAGTTCAAAGCAAAGGAGGTGCAGTCCGTTGTTAAAGATCCGAAGGCCGTTGCTGATGTGCTGGAGTTAGTTACAAGTCGTTGAAGATCGGCGAATGAAAGCGCGACGCGTCAGCTCAATCCGTGGCGCGAGTTGGTTTCGAATTGGACGGTCAAGATTAGACGAGATGAACGGCAGTGATTGCATCTGGGCAAGTCGTATTTAAGCTGGGTTTTGAACTCAGTTAGGGTTGATCGAAGAGAAAGCACAAATCGAGTTCGTTCGACGTCCAGGAGAGATTTGTTCGAAGAATTGATTGAGGGTTTTCGTTCGCGTGTTGATTCCGCTCAGTTCGGGGTTCGATTGAAGCCAGAAGATCGGTCCACAGAGAGATCGGGTTTCGTGGTGGTGTTACACAATTGTAATCGGATTATTGTACTCCGGCGACTCAAGGTCGATTCCGACGTTCTTTCATAGTGAAACCGGCAGAGCTAGTGAGCTCAAGTGGAGTACCTTCTCACCTAGAAGGGAACCACTATAAATCTGGTGTGTCACTTTACTTTCCGCAAATTATCAATACTCTAATCAATTTTAGGGTTCGATAATTGAACAACAACAACACAATTGGATTAATATTGTAGTCCTGAATTACAACAGACACGTATCTCATGTGCATTTTCCAATATCCATTTAATGTAAAGTCAAAGTCATATGTTTTGACTTTGCATTTTGGACATGTCACATGCAGATTTAAAGATGCATCATGATCTAATGATGTTTTATCCTTATAGCTTAGTGGTCGAAAAATATTTTAATGAATGTGAGATAAAAATAAATATTACGAAGTTGAGTATGGCTTAAAATTACAAAATACTTAATTGAAACATAAATCAAATTAGCTCAGTTAAGACATGAACATTTTACAGCTTAGTTGGTAGCTTACGAACATATCACCACAGATGGTTGGGGTTTGAATCCTACAGGCCGTTATTTATGTGTGATTCGTTTAAATGCATTTTGCTTCCAAAGCACTCTTATAGGTCACCTTAACAAATCCAACGATGTCTTTAATGTGCATTGTCTCTCTCTGCAGGGATGTGTCAATTTTGGGTAGAGTTCTAAAGAACCACAACACTAGTTGTTATAGTTAGTTGATTGATAAACCATGTAAGATATAGAAAGAAGGATATAATTGTTTACAACTACTTTGGTCCAAAAGATAGATAATGTATATGGATAAAGAAGATATAAATCACCCAATCAAGAATCGAAACATTAATCCATTTTATCCAATCAATAAATGAAACATCATGCAATGCATCTCTTTAAGTGTTTAACAAGGATAGATGTATGTTGATCGTTGATCATGCTATGCATCTCTTTTAGTTAGCAAAAATTAGGAAACACATTAATTGGTTTTCGTAATAGGTTAAGGAATGTCTGGATTTTTGTAGGGTTTTGATAGTGTGTTTTAATGTCATGGATGACATCTTTTATATATGTAGACAATACGAGCACTTATATGTTCAGTGTATCATGCATAGTATTAGTGCTTGCTGTACTTTGCTTTTTGACATGTCAATGTTGAGAAAAATCCAACATTCTGAATAATGACATTTTTAAAAGGTTGATATTTAGCTTCTATATATATTACATTCTTTACAAAACTAAAAGTAAATGTTAATTAAATTAATTATGATTTCCTATTTTATCACTACCCTCCGCTAGAGGTGGTAAAATGGATTCATGCATGGATGGATTAAACGGTTCGCGGATTAAATGGATTTAATCCGTTAAGATCCATTAGTGTTAATGGATTAAACGGATGGATCAATAATGGTTGGAGGATTAGCGGATCAATCCATTTGATCTGTTTCATCCATTTAACCATTTTAATCCATTTAGTGCATTTACTCATTTAATCCATTTATTTTAAATGTGTATCAAAACTTTTTATGACTGGCAGGATGTATAAAGATCATTATTGAAACTAAAAAATTTAAATTGAGTTATTTCTAAACACACAAGATCAAATTGTCGTATTTTTCTAATTAATTTTAATTTAATTGAGACCTTTGCTGCTTTAAAACAGTGCTGGGAGCAAATAAAAAATCCGATGGAAGCAAGCTACATATCTTTGCGTAGATAATTCAAAGCTCTATAACTCTCTAGTTTGCACCGAAAGCAGAAGGGGTCATTTAGAAGGTCGAAACACGAGCCGAAGTCAGATAGAAGTGTGTATCTCGCTACGAATTCTGCAGTTGCGCCGACTTTGGCTCGTGTTTCAACCTTTTAAAAGACCTTTTCTGTTCTCGATGTAAACTAGAGAGTTGTAAAGCTTTGAGTTAGCTACGCAACGACGTATACCTCGTCTCGATCCGATCTTTCGCCTGTTTTCAGCACTCATTTGAAACATCAAAGGTGTAATCTGCCGTTAACGGTGTTATTACAATAATATTATTATTACATATGTATTTTAATAATTTAATTGAAAAAATAAAATATAAAATCTGTGTGATGGATTAATGATAAATATTTTTGATGGATTAAAAATTGCTTAATGGATTAATGGATTGAACCGTTTAATTCGTTTACTAATGGATTGTTAATGGATTTGGATTGATTCAATCCATTAACTAAATGGACGGATAACGGATGAATTTTCATGGACGGATAATGGATAATAGATAAATTTACCACATCTGCCCTCCACAAAATAAGATTCAGCATATTTTAATTGCAATTTTTTATATATAAAATGTAATCATGAGATGTGGCATGGTCTCCGTTATTTGTATAAAATTGATTTCATCGGTATAATAAAAATTACTTGGAAATGATGTTTGTTAGCGATTTAAAACCCTTTCTATACACGAGTGTTTCAAAAAAAAAAAAAAAAGAAGAAGAAGGGAAAGAGGAATAACAAAATATGTATGTAACTAGGCTAGCTAGCGATATGATCAGTTTAGACAAATTAATATACTAATAAACAATTATTGTCTGCAAAGGTCGATAGTATGAGCCAACTTGCATTATTTGATTCTGATGACAAACGTTATATTATAAATTTAAAACAATGGCTCCCAAAGCTTGCGGCTTTGGTGATATGCTTCTCTGTCGATGAAAAGAACAATATCATGCTGCATTATTGGAGTGCATTACTGCAAAATAAATATTTAAAATAGTATTCTGACATACACGCTGTTACTTTTTTTCCTTGTCGATGAAGTTTCGAGAAAGATCCAGGAATAATGGAGTAAAATATAGTCGAGGCAGGTAGGCTAAAAGGCACTGAAATTTTAGCTGCTGCTAGCTGCTAGATATGGCTAGATATGTACTGTACTTACTATATAGGGAAGCCACATGCCCCATTCTGGCATATATTATTATTATTATTTAAATTTCTTTCAACGAAAGGTCATGCCAACCCAAAATTCTGGGATTGCTCGACCCCTGAATGGAATGAGAGATCAGATTAAGATATGAGCAATCGATCGAGTGGTGTATATAAACTTCAGGTGACTAGGCTAGGGTTTATATATATTATAGGGAAAAGTACAGTTTGGGGAACTGAACTATCGCTATTTTTCAACTTATGGACTTAACTATAAAAATTTCTAAACAATGAGTGAACTATCAAACAATTTTTCAAACAAGGTGCATCGTCTAACGCCGTTAGACTTTTCACTAACGCCGTTGGACGGCATTAAGTTCGTTAGTTAATAAATTAATATAAAAATTCAAAATATCACAAAAAAAATTAAAAAATTTAAAATTGCCAAGCTTTTTTTAAATGTTGAAAATTGTAATAAATTAAACGATTTTATCAAAATTATAAAAAATTAATTTTTTAATAAAAAAGAATATAAAAATTTGGAAAAATAAAAATTACACACTTTAGAAAAAATAAACACAAAATGAAAAAAAAATTTAATTTTTTTACAAAGTTCCCCTACAAATAATTCAAGAAAATATTAATTATTGTTCCTATCTAGTTTGAACTATATAAGAGGTATTAGGGATAAAAAAAATATATTCCTTTTTTATTAAAAATTAAAGTTATCAATTTTATAACTATGACAAAATGGAGCTCATTTTATAAAACTAGAAAAAATAGATTTACTAATAATAATCTTTTCTGTTATTACTTTGTAATGTTTAATAACAATTTTTACATATTTATAGATAGAACTCATCAAACCCATGACAGTTTATTGTAATTCAATCAAGGAGCGACACATGTCATGTTTGTTGAACAAATTTTGGTCGGTGATCAAGGACGTGCCATACCAAAATTTGATGATCAAACATGGGACAATCTTATTATTTTCATTTATTAAGGAACAAAATGTAAAGATTAGAGCCATGATCTTTGTTTTCAATGGCTATTAAGGATGGCCTTATCACCAACTCAACGTATCATTAATTATACAAGAAGATCATAAGACGGTATTTCTTTTTTTTCGGTCTTATCCAGAGAGATAAACTCTCTGGTTTTTCACGGCGGGCGACATCTGTTTCTCGGCAGCGGGAAGCGTTTCGCGTTTCATCGTGGGGCCTCTCACCGTCTTCTCTTCCTCTTTCTCGCCGGCTTGGTTACGACCGACTGTGGATCGGTTCGATCTGGCTGGTTCGGACGTTTCCGACGCGTTCTGGGTGGGTTAGGGTGGAGCAAGGCTGTGGAGGTTGATGATTTTGGTGTTTCGATGTAGATAGGGCTGGCTGGGGTGGTCGCCGGCTGATGGGTTTGGCGGTTGCTAGGTTAATCGGACGGCGTCTGGTCTGTGCCGGTGGTTTGATGTGGGCCGGCGGTTTCGCTGGCGGGTTGTGGTGGGGCTGCTTCGGCCGGTTTTGATGTATAGTGTTTAAGTTTCGTTTGTAGGTTTAGGCCGGATGGATGCTGCGAGAATGTTTTCCAGAGTGTTCCGGCCGTTTTAACAGCTGTGAATGATGGGATGCCGTGTTCACGCCAAGGCGAAGTGGAGCTGCGGACTCTCATTTTTTCACGTTTTATATTGTCTTGTCTGTTTAGTTCTCGGGTGGTTAACTTGTTCCAGCTTTAAGACCTCGATTTTACTGTTGTCTTTGTAATTCACAGCTTATATTCAAAAAAAAATATATACAAGAAGATCAATGTTTGACCGGTGACGAGGATAATGTGCATTTGAGAGAGGAGGATCGGACCAAGAGCTACATGCATGATATGAAACCGATCGGACCAAGAGCTACATGCATGATATGAAACCGATTCACGTGCAATTCACGTGGGTAACATTGTATGCTTCTTCTATGTTGCCTCTTGCCGAGGTCTGAAAGGCAAACATTAACGTCGTCGTCTACGTGTATAAATGACATTATGTATGTAATGTGCATCCCCGTTATATCACTGTCTGCAATATTGTTTTCTAAGAGTTTGTCAAAGCAAATTTAATACATTTGTAGCACTTATCCATATACAAATATTTTAGAGAGAGCTACACAATATATTCTTGTAGTTAGTGTTTATTGTCTGACTTTTAATTCTCAGAGCCTAGCAATTTCAAACTATCACTACACCATTTTACATTCTATGGGACAAATTTTGAAACGTGTCGTAAAAGATTTGCCGCATATAACCAGTTTATACAACTACGATTTGACATCTTTGTCGTAATAATACAATCATGCGACTTATGTTTATGCGACGCGAAACAGGTTGTCACATAAAGTTGTTAATGCGACGTTATTTTTAGCGACACATAATTTATGTCCCATTATATGTTTATTTCGACATTAGTTTAAGCGACACGGACATTGTGTCACGTTAAACCTATTATGTGACTTAAATGTAGCGAAAACTAAAAATATGACGCATAATATTACAAATTAAAATCTCCGAAGCAAGTGCTGGCATGATAACCCTTTAAAGTTTCAAATTTTCTGTGCATTAAAGAGGGTGATCTACCGTTTTTGGATTAAGCGACTTTTGTATATCCAAAGTAGGTCGCATAAGCGTACAAATTAAATGCAGAAAACAGAACACCAAAGTATGTACACCTCTGCCTTCAATTCGATTTCAACAACCTTAACTCTTCTGAAATCCCAACAGCAAGGACCACATTTCTCTAAAAATATATCTGCAGCACCATAGTGTGGGGTTTTCCATATATTTTAGCTCAGATCTTCATGTGTGAAAGACACTTTTTTGAAGGTATCTAGAAACTCTCACACATACACATTCTCATACTTGTCATGTTTTTTTATTTCCATTTTCTTCCATAGATTTTCCATTCTCATACTTGTCATGTTTTTTATTTCCTTAGATTTGTGTTTTTCATTGGGATGCAGGGGGAGAGACATGTTCTTGAATGTGTTATATTTCTGTTCTGTATAGTTTATGTCACAAATTTAGGTAACAATGTTGCTTAATACTATTTCGTTTTGGAGGCAAAAGCAATTTTCAGATTGGAGGGAAATGAAATTTCAGTTTCAATTTTTTTTCGGTTACCTTTAAGCGACGCTTTCTTGACAAATAGGTCGCATAATAATAACGATCAGAAACCCTAAGTTGATGCCTTCGTGCGTCTCTCCCCTGCTTCCCTTTTCCATTTCTCCTTTGTGCCGAAACCCTAACTCTCCTCTTCTATTCCGCCCAGATCTGATCTTGAAACTCCTCCATTTTGCCTAACTATTTCATTTTCATTCACTTAAATCTCGTCAGTCATGGCAAAATCAATTTCATCATCTTCATCTGCTTTCTTGAACCAGAGCAGCCATAGGGAAACTTCATCTTCAATTTCAATTTCATCATATTCATCTGCTTCATTCCATCTCTGATTAATTGAGATAAGTACCAGTGAGACTTAAGTGTTATTTTGCTTTACTGTTTTTGAAGCTTTTACTACCAAGGTTTCTCGCAATGCAAACATGGGGAAACTTCAGGCAAGCTAATTGTTTCCCGAGGTCAATTGTTTAACTAAACTTTTTCTTGATTGTAGTAGTTTAACTAAATTTCATTTCATTAAGTTTTCTAGCATATTAGTCCATTATGCAGGAATGAGGAATCTCTAACGTATTCTTCTATCTATTGGAGATTGCTAGGAAAAGGAATGCTCACATATTGAAGTACCCAGACGCCAAGGTCATTAGCCTGGGAATTGGCGAAACAACACAACTGAGCCAATTTTCCTGAAGTGATAACCACTGCAATGGCAAACGAGGCTTGATGAAACTTCTGCTCAAAATTTATGTAGAGAGCCTATATATTCAATGTTGTATAGTTGAGTGAATCTTGCATATTCAGATTTAATCATGTATATGCGACCATACATTAATCGAAAGACCTTTTATACAACAATGCTATACACTACAAATTTTGGTTCATTTGGACGTCAACATTTGTACGATAACAAGTGTTGTCGCACAAAATGTACGATAATAATACGTTAATATGTGCGATAACGAAATTATAAATTTTATTGTACGATAACAATGCGGTATTTTAACGATGACAATTTATACGATAACACCAAAGTAATCGCTGATTTATCGTACAAAACGAATCTATTAACCTTCCTTTTCCTTCATTTTACATGTGAGGTACAACAAAAACGGCTGCACTCGCTCTCCTCCTCCTCCCATCCCACTGTCACCTCCAAACCCTAACCCTCCTCCGCGTCTCCGACCTCAGCTCCCTCAAGCGGGAAGGTTCGTTTGTGTGTGGCGACACTCGGATGTGAAAATCCGCCCGCAACGGTGGAACGACATCGGCTGCGGCAACTCATCTGCTGTTTTTGATTTGTGTTCGATTGCAGCCATCTAGATCTGAAATTTGGTTCGAGATTTGGGGGAGTGGTTTACATCTGATCTGATTCTCAGACGCGCCGCGCACCGCCATTTATGCTGGGTCTTTGATTTGGGTTTGATTCTTAGGTATTGGAGTTGATTTCTTGCTTGAATTTTATTGCTTTGCGTGTTGATTTGTGTATAGTATGTAACTTTGATGTTCATCTGATTTGCAGGAATTATGGTTTTGTGTGATTGGAGTATGTAAATTGGGGTTTTGGATTGGGTTTGATTTGGAGTGATTTTGATTATTTGGGTGTTCGAAAGTTTGATTCTTTGAGGAGTTTGATTCATAAGGTTCAGACACTGCAAACTGAAGCGACAACATTGTCTGCGCAACTTACGCTATTGCAGGTGCATATTAAATTAACCGCTGATTACTCATCTTGAAGTAAGATGAGTAACTGGAGTATGTGGGTACTCAAATGTCACAAATCTGTTTATGAAACTGGCTTATATAATGGGGTTATCGAGTGTAGCTGATTGTAGGATTAGAAAAAGAAAAAACCATGAAGAAATTAGAGACTGGATTCTGCTGATAAAGGAAGTTTTTCCGCTATTGTTGCATCACTTATCTTATTTTTTTCCCATACCTCTTGTTGTATTTTGGTTGCTGGTTATTATTACTCACTGACAGATTCTTGGATACAAGTGGAAAAGTAGAGAGCTAAGGTCGGTTCACGAGAGAGATGTACGCGATGCCTGGCACCGGAGATGGTCCTGAGGATGAGAAGAAGTCAAATGAGCAGCACATCAATCTCAAAGTGAGGGGCAGGTAAAATCTCAAAGTTATGGCGATTGAAATGGTTTGTGAATAGCGTGGCTTTGGGTGATGGATTATGACTTTTCTAATCCTTCGATTTGAAAAGATTTTGATGAGATCCTTGTTTTGTGAAGTGTAGAGATGCATCTTTTGATGTTGTAACTTGTAAGTCAAGGTTTGGGTGCTTACACTGGCGAATTCAGGTATTTTTTGCTCATGGACTGAAAATATCGACTACTTTACATTTTGTCTCTTTTGTTCCCTGACATGTTAGCTTGAACACATTATTCTGCTTTTTCCCTTTCATTTGGGGGAAATGTTTTTTGGATGCATGCTGCTCATTCAGCTATGATGTTGGTGCTGAATTAGCATCTTTGTGAATATGGTGCTGAATTCTTGTACCAAACAAGATGCTCTTCTTCTTGCAGATTGTTTCCGTTGGTGCCGAGGCTGGGAGAGTTGAAGCTCGCAAAAAGGTAAGGGTTGATTTGTGTATTTCTGTTGTTGGCTCGTCTGAACTTGAATTTGCTGCATCTCATGTTGTCTGAACTTGTGACTTGCATCTTCTGATTGATGACTTAGAGAAAACAATATCTTTCCTGGAGATGCAAATAGTTAGCTGCATCAAGAGCTCGGGTGATTGAGGATTGGAGTTGGCTCAGTGAAGCTACTCACCAGGGGTCCTGCGTGGTAGAAACATAGAAATTCACAGTATATGTATTACATTTTTGAACAATTTATTGTATTTGTTGAATACAATTCATTTTGTGA
Source organism: Rhodiola chrysanthemifolia (assembly GCA_033675395.1). Lineage (NCBI taxonomy): Eukaryota > Viridiplantae > Streptophyta > Magnoliopsida > Saxifragales > Crassulaceae > Rhodiola > Rhodiola chrysanthemifolia. The sequence continues at coordinate 45,880,264 of CM066208.1, read as the reverse complement.
AATGAAAAACAAAATTTCATCATTTAATTTTTGATTAATTTTAATAATTTAATTTAATTATTTTAAAAAATAAATCAAAATGAATATAATATGTGAAATATAATATTTATATTGTTATCGTAAAGTTATCGTACACGTTGTACGATAACTTTACGATAACCATATGATAAGTTATCGCACAGTTAACGTATTGTTATCGTAGAACGTTATCGTAAAGTTATCGTAAAATTTTTACGTTAATCAATATTACGATAACAGTGCTTCTTGTCGTAATGTTATGGTAAATATGCTTTATACGACAACAGTACTATAAATATTGGTTATCGTTCATTTGGGCAAAAATTTGTAGTGATATTCAATATTGGTCGGGAATTCCCTGTTATACGACACCTCTATATTCAATATTGGTCGCGAAATAAACTTTATACGACACTATCATGTTTGGATTATAAAGCGTATGAAATATGATGCTCATATATAGTGGAACTCGACTCATAAATTACGGGACTAAATATAACAATTGCCGCATAAGAGGTTAACTTAACACGACATGTGCTTTTTTCGTTTGTCGCGTATACTTTTCCCTACTCGGATTTCGCGACCGTTTTTTCGCGACATCTTGATAGTCGCATAAAGTATATGCGACCTTTTTAGCTGTTTATGCGACGAGGAAAAAGTGTGCTCTAGGATGTAAATTGGTGTAGTGTATTGTGGTAATTATATGAGGGGTTTCGAGTTGTATTAGGGCTTCTAGGGTTTCCAATTTCATTTAATATAGTCTTCAATAAAGTTGAAAATGAGCACACAAAAAAAAAGTATGAGAAATACGAGATATATATAGTACTAAAAGGGACCAGAGTATATTGGAAAATTTCAGAAATTTAGGTTAGCCTCATTGGAAAATATGTTCCGGTGATTATTTCCATATATAGTCTGTATCGCGTTTAGCAACAGTGAGCTACGAGAACAAATTAAAACCCTAGTACCCAGCAATAGCATCAAGCCATAAACGGATTAATTAAAGGGTGACAAAACCCTAGTACACAAGTGCTTTGTGAGAGTTTCAAGTGGGATATTTCTTCAAAGATCGATATTAATTCCTGTGATTACGATATAAATGTATATATTGATATGCCCTAAGGCCATCCTTAATAAGGGTGAAAACAAAGATCATAGGTCCAATCTTTTCTTTTTCTGCTCTTAATAGAAAGGTTGTCCGATGAATGCATGATCGTCAAAAAATGTTATAGCACGATCGATCTGACGATCGAACTTTTTCATCAACTACCCACGTGTCGGCTTGTTAATGGATAGGTAATCAGCTGTCATGTGTCAGTTTTAGAGTGGCCAGTAAAAATGTTTAAAATCAGATTTTCCAAAGGCTATAACTCAAAAATTGTAACACAACATTTTATAAAAACTATATCAATAAATTTGTTTTTTTGAGTTCTATAAAAAGAAATCCATTTTAATATGGTTTAGACATGAAATGATACAAAATATTAACATTACAACAAGAGACAATAAGAACAAAAAAAACAAAGAATGAGAATATGGTGATCTTTTTTATGTTCATTATTAAGAAGTTATTTGGAAAAAAGATTGTGGGATGACCGAATTGAGAAAATTGTGTGTCATGATCTTTTTTTTTATTTTTAAGATCACCATAAATGGTGCCCTAACATACACGTTCCACATCTGGACCAATGAGTCTGTGGACCTATATATGCCACTTTCCGTCCAGACATATATTGGACCCATATCGACGCATTTGGATAATTTCCCTTGTATTGTATCAAACAAATATTCGCTCTATAAAAAAAACAAATATTCAAGTTTTTTCCGAAGAAATGTTTTCTCTGTCCACAAAAAAAAACAAATTAATCCGGTAAGTACCAAATATAACTTACAAGCTTGTGAGGAGTAAATATATATTCAACAAAAATGGGATATTTAAATCTATCTGAAAATTCACTGTAAGTTTTAAGAAGAAACAAAAAAAAAAGTTATTAGCAAGCCGCCTAAAAGCGTAATGAGATGAATATGATTGACAGGTAATAATGAGCTAGGGCAACGCGTGGAAAGGGTATAAAGAGATATTTCTAACAATGACCATGGAAACATTTTTTATTTTTTTTGATGGGGACCATGGAAACATTTTGATGACATTCAAAGCTATTTCTCTCTCTCTCAGCGTTATCAGGTGTGATCGTGGGACGGGTTTGGTTCGTCTCGAATTCAATACTAAATATTCATCGGGTCACATATGATAATCCAAATCCGTCGCAAAAATAGACTTATAAGTTATAACATAGTTATTGAGTAGCTAAAACAAAATAGTCTAAGAAAAAAGAAACTAAGCTTAAAATATATTAATCGTCAACATTATTGTAATAAAATACTGTTAAGCGCATAGTGAAACAAAATTCAAGTGTAATAAATTCAGGTAAACTCTTATTTTATTGGATATCAATAAGAACGGGTAACCCGATGACTAATCCCAACCCGACTTATTTAGTACCGGATCGGGTTCATATTTACCAAATTTCAATCGGGTTGAGACGGGTCACCGGGTCGTGCTCACCCTAAGCGTCATCCCAATTTCATCCATACTAGTAGTAGCTTTTTTCTTGCCATTGTGATAGACATGTACATACCTCATGTCATTTCGCCTTATGCCCACGTAGTTTCATTTCATATCACTAATTAAACTTCACTCTATTCATACAGAAGTACCACTCTCTAGACAACATTTTTGGTACCAGAAATCTTAACTTTCAAATACTAGGCCTATCTACATTTATGGGCCCTTGCCCTTAAAGATCGGCCTAAAAATAAGCCCATATCTTAATTGCAGTTCCTTCTAATTGAACCATATCGACTCGATCAAACTAATTTGGTCCACAAAATTCAAATCAACAACCATCACCTCTTTTGATCAAAATAAAATAAAATAAAAAAACGACCACCTCTTATTCCACTCCGGATAGAATCTCAAAAAAAAAAAAAAAAAAAAAAAAAAACTCAGAGCAGCAATGACGAGCTTCCTCTGCTCTCACAACCACCTCCTCCTCTCCGATCGCCGCCAAGTATTCCTCTTCCGTATCTATTCATCCACACATTCACATTCATTAAACACCTTAACAGCAACTACGACCGCATCGCCTGTAAGTCTCAGTAATCGACGTCAGCTTAGACTTCAACTCATCGCCAAAGCTGCGGATTCCACTCCGTCGTCTCCGGTTATCGTCAGTACCGACGGTTCAATCGTTCCTGATGAAGATTTTTCACTCGCCAAGGTATAATCGCTGTTTAGCACTGTTTTCAGTGCTTTTTAGTTGATGTGTGTACTGTGTCTGTCTGATGAAATGAATTAGAAAACTTAATCGTGTTCAAAGAGGGGGCTTTGCTACCGCTAGGATTAGACAAAGAATGCAGATAAGTAGTTAGCTGCAGACTGAAGCTTCCATCTGATTGAGTGTTGCTGTGATAATTTCTGCTGTATTTGCTTGCAAAAATGGTGAAGAGATATTACTGTGAATGTACATGTGGTTATGGTTCTACATTTGATGATTTTGGATAATAAATGAGTGACTTTGAATCTTTTTTTTTTCTTTCTATTTGTGTTGGGCAGGTTTCGTTTGGTGTGATAGGGCTCGGTCTCGGTGTATCACTTCTTTCGTAAGTTTGCAGTCTCGTGATTTGGACGGTATCTGGCGAATTACTGTTTAGTTTTAGTTTTGAGATTTAGGGCATGTAGTCATATTTATGGGGCTTGGTTGTTCAATGATCAGGTATGGCTTTGGAGCATACTTTAATATTCTTCCGGGATCAGAATGGTCAGCCATCATGCTTACTTATGGGTTCCCTCTTGCAATAATTGGTATGGCTTTAAAGGTAAATGCGTTCAGTTGTAGTTATTTGTGGATTACAAAGGAAAATATATTATTTGATTGCATTGACTTGAAGAGTATGCCGCTTCTCGATCTTCTTTTTCCAGCATTGTATACTAGGTTGCAGTATGCAATTGCATTTGACTTTATTTGAAATTTGTTCTGTTTTGTAAGTATGCTGAGCTCAAACCCGTGCCTTGCTTGACCTACTCGAACGCTCAAGTCTTGAGGGAAAAATGTGCCACTCCAATTCTCAAACAGGTGAAGTTCTAGGCCTGTCTTGTAACCACAATGTCAAAAAGATAGGAGACAACTATAAGATAGTTTGCCTGCTTATATAATATATGCGCTACTATGTTTCATCCTTTATGAATTTACGAACTTGTTATCGGCATCGGCCAGAGAAAAGTATACATTAGATCTTTAAAGAAAAAAACAAAGATTTCCTTGTCTCTGGAGTGTTTTTGTGTTACCTTGATAATTTTGTAAATAGGTCAGGGATGATGTCATAAGATATCGATACGGTGATGAGCAGCATTTGGAGGAAGCACTTAAACGTATCTTTCAGTATGGCCAGGTATCTACATCATCATGAAGTTAGTATTTTCTATGAGATGCAGAAGATTAAGATTGACGCAATGGCAGTCAATGTGGAAATCGTTTAGCTTTATACTCTCCATTGGCGTTTCGCTTGTATATTTTCAAAATGATTTGCATATCGCTTGCATTCTGCCGTGTTTTAAATTTGTCTTGCTGGATTTTATATCAGGGAGGTGGGATTCCACGCAGGAGCGCACCTATTCTACAAAGTATTCGTGAAGAAGTAAGATATTCAAACTACTTTGAGAATGTCAGTTAATTCATAGACGTCAAATTTAAATGAATGCTTTTTTGGGATCTACAATCAATATACCTCACGATCTCATAATTTTTTTGTTTTGTTTTGCTAAACAAGCAAAAACAATAATGATGATGATGCATGTTTTCTTGATTCATGAGCATTTTTAGACAATTTCCACACAACCTTTAAACAGTATATATTTGCGTCTAAGTTGCCCCACAAATATATAAATGAATTAGTAAATGTTTAAGAGTGTTGTACTTCATTTTCTTTTATCTTTCCAGGTCACTGAAGATGGAAAATACAGTTTAGTGTTGGTTTTCGAAGCAAAAGCTCTCGAATTGTCAGACTTTGAAAAACGACAGGTAAAAGATGGTATTTTTTTTTTTTTTTGATTGGAGGTAAAAGATGGTATTTAGTCACTGATATTTGGTTTGGTTAAGTGTGACCAATTATTTCTTGTTACCTATATTCAATTCAAGTGTGACCTTGCGTATAATTGATTTAGTGTCATAAATGGTACCAGGGAAAATTCACATCCTTCTTTGGACCAGGAATTACTGCTGAAGTGGGTGAGTTAAAATTATATATTCATCCAAATAATACAGTGGTAAATTCGATTTACAAATGTTTTAATCGCAAACTGGACTATATCATTCCCTTACTGTTTTAAGAAAAATCTTGGTGCAGGCAAGGGCAACGGAGATTTATACGAGGTAAAGCTTATATCACAGACATTACCTTAAAGACATGAAGGCTGAATCAGTTTCTCGTTTGTCAATAGATAACTCTACACAGGAAACCATTTTCAGTCATCTTTGTGTATTAACAATGTAAAATTATACCATTGTATGTATCTACAATGCGCACATTTTGAAAAGAAATGTTAAAGAGTGTTGTCCAGTGAGGCCTTTGACTCATCCTGTCATAGACAACTGGGAAATGCACTCCAATGCTGCTAACCGGAAGTACCATTACTGTACGTTTGTACAACAATAACTGGTACGTGATTGTAGAGGGAAGGACACTTTAGTTTGACCACTCAAACTTGGCCTACGCTAATCTTCATCAATAACAGTACCATATAACAAAGTCAATACCCCCACAGGCCTTTAGCTTTTCTACAAATCTCATTAATAAAAGATCAAGTAAATTACATACGTAACAGATGCTCTTTTGTTTGAACCCCCTTTTTAGGTATTTCTATTTTTGCTCTAATTCAAAAAATGAATTAATAATTGTAAATCTGGATAATAATTTTGAGAGGAGGTGATTCGCCTATTCTAATCACTTTATGGAAAGATTACAGAAAATTTACTTTCAAGTGGGGACTTCGATGTATTGTTCTATATTAAGTAACAACAGTGTTTTTCTTTTTGTAACAAATGTTTGTGATCCTTTTAATTGAAATAGTTAATCCATAATTAAGTTGCCGGTTGTTTAATTTAGCGAATAGATACCACACACAATAAATATTTCAGTTTAATTTATTAATTTAAGTTTAATACTACGAGTACTACTACTGTATAAAAAAGTAAACAAATTTATAATGGGAAAATGGGGATGAATTATTGATTTGTCTAGTGTGAAGTATCTACCTTACCTTGTCAGTTCCCGCCTGCCGGGCCCCATCCCAACTCCTCAAAATCAATGTCAGTGTCCTCCATCCTCACTTTACACGATCCCTAAAATTCAACCTTACCCGTTACCCGGTACCTCTCTCTCTCTCACTCAAAATAGTTCCATTACCATTCAAACTACTCATTCAGAAGTCACTATTACAAAGTTCTCATCTTTCTGCAATTACAACCCTGTTCATCCTGTGTGCATCATTTTTTACTTCTGTTGTTGCTTTTGGTAATTTGGCCATGGAGGAGCGTCGAAAGAGGAGGCTGTTTTCCACCACGGCCATTTTGCATCTCTTTCTTTGCTGGATGACATCTGATGCTCAACTTATACCTACTGCAGAAGGTATATAGAGTGTGATTTTGATCCCCCAAATTTCTGCAATTTCATGATATCTGTGATGTAGCCCTCCAAATTGGGCACTGTTGTGTTTCTCTTAGGGTTCGGTTTCAGTTGAATGCATTTCTCGAAGTGGGTTGTTGAAATTGGTAATCTGGTATGGTTAGATTTCTTAAAGATGAGATTTTGTATAATAATAAAAATAAAAAAAACAGCCATCTGAAGGATCTTTCTAATGGTGTTATCAAGTTACAGTTGTGTAATTGGATTTTCCTTCTTTTTATTAAATCATTATTATCAAGATGAAAAGTTGGATTTTTGTGAAGAATGTGATGGTTGAAGAAAATTAATATTATAACATCCAGACAATGTGGGCACATGCCTGGGTCAAACATGGTGTCTGGAAACACCATTAATTGCTTTATATCCTGATCCAGCAAGTTGCCTCAGCTTGCAGATCTCTGCCAAACAAGCCAAGTTGATACAGCCTGGCTGTGTTGAAATGTATCCCTCCCTCATCAAGTTTAGTGAGTTGTGGTCTTAATCGATTTGAGTTTCTTTTACTGTTTGTTTTTTACAGTGGCAACTCTTCAAGCAATATCTAGTGAATTGAAGCTTCAAAGATACTGGACAAATATCAGTCAATCTTCATGCAGTCAAAGTTCGGGTTTAAATTTTACACAGGGGGATTTCATAAGTAATGTGACTTGTAATTGCTCGTTGACGGCATGCCACGTAACTAATATGTAAGTTCCTGTCTTTTTCTCCACCTATTCCTTGATGGTCAAACTATAAAAAGTTGTAGTTTATGGTCTCTCTTTTTTTTCTGTTACATCGACAGCCAGTTGAAGGGGCTAAATCTTACTGGTGTCTTTCCAGAGGAATTCGTAAATCTCACCTACTTGAAAGAAATGTAAGTGTCTAATTCACTGTTGTGTATATACATTTTGGTCAATTGTTTATGAAGTTCTAAATGGAGTGCCCTTCTATAGTGATTTAAGTCGCAATTACATAAACGGAACACTTCCGTCAAGCCTGTCCAAGTTACCTCTCGTCATACTGTAAGTACTAATAATTAACATAATTATTTGATGAGTTTGCCATTTCTCAATATGAATACACTTCTATTTGTTCAACACTTCAGGTCTCTTCTAGGGAATCGTATCAGTGGCTCCATCCCTAAGGAAATTGGCGATATTGGCACACTCCAAGAGTTGTAAGTTATAGTATAGACCTCAATCATTGAATATAAAGTTTAGAAGAGGCCAATAATGTATTGTTGAGCTTGATGATTGGTTAAATCATTTTTGCAGGGTTTTAGAAGATAACCAGCTACAAGGATCTCTAGATGCAAATCTTGGGAAATTGGGCCGCTTACGACGGCTGTAAGTTAACGTTGCTGATATGGAACTGCTTGTATTTTTGTTGCATATTCCTCATTCAATGTTTTTATGCAGCCTTCTTTCAGGGAACAACTTTACAGGAATTATTCCAGCAACATTTGGGAACTTAAAGAATCTTGTAGATCTGTAAGCTACTCTAACCTCAACATATTAACGAAGACTTAGCACATACAATCACAAAATGTCCTTAACAACTCCATTTTGCCAATTGCAGTCGGCTAGATGGCAACTCGTTCTCCGGCACGCTGCCAAACGAAATCGGGAACTTGCTAAATTTAACCAGGCTGTAAGGATGAGTCATATTGCAGTTCTTCATATATGCTTAATCTTCACATTTCAGAAAATAGATTTTGACGTAATATGTTTTCAGAGATGTGCAGGGTGCCTCGTTGAACGGTCCAATACCTGCGACATTATCTCGGTTAACAAACCTGGGTCACTTGTGAGTTTTCTCTTTGTAGAATGTAGATACTACGTAACCAATTTGTTCTTGTGAATAATCGGATTTCTGAGACGCATTACTTTTCAGGAGGATTTCGGATTTGAGTGGACCAAGCTCAAGTATCCCTGATTTACGAAATATGTCTAAGCTTGAAACATTGTAAGCTATGAATTTTACCAGATAGATGGTAGTGTGAGTTTTATGTACCTTTCTGAGGTCTTTGTTTTTGTTTTTTCCATTATAGGGTTCTCAGAAATTGCATAATCACCGGAACTGTCCCATATTATCTTGGAAGCATGAAGACGCTAAAAATGATGCAAGTTTCCCGCAACATTGATTTTTTTTGTGCGCTTGCTTTGTTATGTTTTCCTCCCCTTTATTTATGCCTCGTTATGTTTCCCACAGAGACCTGAGCTTTAACCAATTGACTGGCACAATCCCTGACAACATTCAATCACTGGATGGTCTAGATTTCATGTAAGGGATCTGCGGAAGCACATTCAAAACTTCTATTATTATTTGCAAATTCCTTTATTCTAAGGCAAGCGGATCTAACTCTGGGAACTGCCGTAGGTTCCTGACAAACAACTCGCTAGGAGGAGCGGTACCCGGGTGGATGGTATCCAGCCGAGAAAACTTGTTAGTCTTTATCAAACTCTTAGATAATTCTCTTTCATGAATCATTCATTTGAACAAGTTTTGACTGTAGCGATATATCTTACAATTGAATTAAATATTTTTTATTGTAGCGATATATCTTACAATAACTTCACCTCCTCATCTCCGGCAAGCTGTCAGCAGTCGTCTGTGTAAGCATCATTTGCAAACTGCTAGCGTGTAACTGTTAACTTTCCTTGGTCTTTGGAAAGTATAGCCTCTAACATATCTCTATTTCTTTTATGATAACCAGCAACCTCGTATCCAGTTTTTCCACTTCAAACAGCAACTCGTAAGTCAGCCAAAGAGCCACGCACCTAGTTATCACTTACATTACATCAAACTTGACTTTTATCCATTCTCATTCTTGTAGAGTTGCCTGGTGTTTGAGAAAGGACCTTCCATGCCCCATAGACGCTAAACGTAAGTATTACACCCCGTCGTGGCATTTAAGCCTCTGCGTCTTCAAGTGGTGCTTACATTTCGGTCCTCAATGCTGCAGACCATTCATTGTTCATCAACTGTGGAGGAAATGCGGTTAAATATGAAGGTAATGAATACGAAGAGGACCTAACCACTACAGGACCCTCGCACTTTGTTTCTGTCGGGACTAAATGGGCTTACAGTAGCACCGGCGTTTTTGTGGGAAATGCGGGTGCCGAATATAGAGCAACAAACACAAATGGCTTCAACCTAAGCGGTGTCTATACTACTGCCCGCTTGTCTCCTATGTCATTGAAGTACTACGGCCTTTGTTTGCGGAAAGGTAGCTACCGTGTAAGGCTTCTTTTTGCCGAAACAATGTTTGCTACTGGTGAAGTGTTTAGCAGCCTTGGAGAGCGCATCTTTGACATATCTATACAAGTGAGTTGCAAAATTATCAGTAGAATCATTTTTGATGGATGTCTACTTTTTTTTTTTTGATTCATAAGTGGTTGCAAGCCACCAAAAAGTACACTGACTTTCAGACCATGAGGCCACCCTTACAACCTGACCTCAAACTACTGAAGATACTCTCTAAAGACTGTTATTGATGGATGTCTACTTATTCAGGTCTGACATCATTGATGCCTTCGTGTGTAGGGTAACTTGGTCGAAAAGGACTTCAATATTGCCAAGAAGGCAAATGGTGTTGGCAAGCCTACATACCTGGACTTCGACGAGATTTATGTCAATGGAAGTACACTCGAAGTCCACTTATACTGGTCTGGGAAAGGAACTTTAACCATTCCCGACAGAGGTGTATATGGGCCGCTTATATCAGCTATTTCAGTGCAACCAAGTATGCTTAAAATACACAACATCTACGACTATAATGATTAGATTGCTCTTACTTTTCCCAATTTTGTTCCATCCTATCAGCAGACCTGACCAATTTCTGCTTGTAGACTTCGATGTGAGTACTGGACTGTCAACTGGAGCAATTGCTGGTATAGCAGTAGGCTGCATAGTTGCTGTTGTGTTGGTGTTAGTGATACTATGGATGTTGTTATGTCGTAAGAAACCTGAAGATGAAGGTGCGCGCCTTACTAAGATTAGAAAAAACCAGTGTTGCTCTGATCATTTTGCACCATTTACCTTTCCTGTATGCCATACATGTTAGCCGTTGGATTATTAATGGCTAAAACGCATATTTTTGTAGAACTACGACGTGGGCTGGAGCTTCAGACAGGTTACTTCTCTTTAAGACAGATTAAATCCGCCACTGATAATTTTGACCCTGCAAATAAGATAGGAGAAGGTGGCTTTGGACCCGTTTATAAGGTATCTTCAACCCTGTTGCTTTATAAACAGGTTTCTTGACGCAAAAGCTCTCTACCTTTCTGCTGCCACTGAGTCTGTTATGAGAGCTCCTGCCAAGTTCATTTGCTTACGGCATTTTGACTGATGTTTCCCCATGATTTATTTCAGGGTGTGTTGTCAGATGGAAAAATAATTGCCGTGAAACAGCTCTCATCTAAATCAAAGCAGGGAAACCGTGAGTTTGTCAATGAAATCGGCATGATCTCTGCATTACAGCACCCGAATCTGGTGAAGCTGCACGGATGTTGTATTGAAGGAAATCAGTTGCTGCTTATATATGAGTACATGGAAAATAACAGTCTTGCACGCGCACTCTTTGGTATGCATATGCGCACTACCTTTAACTTAAGGATCAGGGGTATATTCTGGACTTAGTATAATCTTTTCGCCATTTTGTCAGGTCCTCCAAACAACAGACTCAACTTGAGTTGGTCAACCAGAAGTAAGATTTGCTGGGGGATAGCTAAGGGTTTGGCTTATCTACACGAAGAATCAAGGCTAAAAATTGTCCACAGAGACATAAAAGCAACCAACGTGCTGCTTGACAAGGATCTAAATGCGAAGATATCTGACTTTGGTTTAGCTAAGCTCGACGAGGAAGAGAATACTCATATTAGCACCCGCATTGCAGGAACCATGTAAGGCCTCTCCCAAGTAATTTAAACTTCTGATCATTAGGCAATTCTCTCAAGTTCCTTTGTTTGGCAAATTACCAACTGTCCAATTGACTGCTGGGATTTCCAGAGGTTACATGGCTCCTGAATATGCTATGAGAGGTTACTTGACGGATAAGGCTGACGTCTACAGCTTTGGAATTGTTGCACTAGAGATTGTCAGTGGGAAGAGTAACACAAATTACAGGCCAAAAGAAGAGTTTGTTTATCTTCTCGATTGGGTAATCCACACCAGTGCGATTTCCTTGCATAGAGTTTCTATTTCCATTGCTTTCAGCTGAACACTTCGAAGTTTCCAAATGATTTGACAGGCTTATGTCCTCCAAGAGCAAGGAAACCTACTCGAACTGGTTGATCCAAGTCTTGGCACAGACTATGACCAAAAGGAAGCAATGAGGATGCTGAACTTAGCACTTGCATGCACCAACCCTTCCCCAACTTTACGGCCAGCCATGTCCTTAGTGGTAAAGATGCTCGAGGGCAAAGCTCCGATACAAGCCCCACTCGTCCAACGCACAACTTTTGAACAAGATATGCGGTTCAAAGCCTTTGAGAGGTTATCGCAAGATAGCCAAACTCACATCTCTTCTGTCTCTGATGAAAGTGCAGTACAAAAGACCATCTCAATGAATGGACCATGGATAGATTCTTCCCTCTCAGTTCCCGGTAAGGATCTGGGACCATTAGAAGCCACGTCGTCGAGCAGGCTACTGTAAGTTCTCCCCTGCTATTGACTCCGCAAGTTACGGGCTTTCATTTCCCTATCGGAATTTTTGAGCCGGGGAACTGCACAACTGATCCTCTCGAAATTGTATCACGTGTATTCATTTATATGCAGCATTCTGCAATCTGTAACCCTTGTACCGTTGTTTTTGTTTAAAAAAATATTCCACTATAATCGACTAGGAATGAACAATTCCAAATTCATGTCAGAATGAATATACATTAAGAGGGGTTTGAACCATCTACTTCCTGACTAAGACCGCTAGACCACTGTCTTTTATGCCCCTTATAACTATTAACTATGACCGCTAGACCATTACTCTTTATGCCCCTTATAGCGTGGTTTGAATGAGAGCCAATGAAAGGTTGGGATTGATGTTAATGAAAACTATATTTATGGTCATGGCTCATGGGTAATTTGAACAGATATACACGCCTCCACAGTTGGCCTGCAACAGGCACTGGTGACCTCGACACTTTATTTAGCTGGGAAATGATACAGCTGTTAAACCATATACAAGGAGAGTCAACAGACTCCCATATCTACACATCACCAATACTTGGATGGAATTACAAAATGATGTCTGTTGACGGACACTTTTCGAAACTGTGAACCAGACACAAACAGCTTCAACACCACATGATTGGTCACTCTCCACGTTAGTGACCAAAGATGGACTTTGCAGGGAAAAGATCTGTCAAAAGCTGGATGGAGTATGCACAAGCCATCAGAATTCGATGCCACTATTGATTTGGATGGAATAAGATGGCCGACCAACACCAGATGTTGGTGTGTCAACTTTGAAGACAATGCCAGATTTACCGATATTTCCATTCCACTTGGATCTGCCAACCTAGAATAAAAGACGGACGTCAAAACCTATACATGGAGTCATAGACACTTGCTACTATTTCCATATTCAAAATTATCCATGGAGCATACATAACTTAAGCTCCTACTTGTCGAATCATGACCATCAATTACAGAAGAGGTGTGTCGTGTGAATCAGTAAACTATCACTTACGGAGACCAGCGCAAATGCTGAAGGATGTGTTGCAAATGAACAGCCGTAGACTAGACTCAGTTGCTCTTTAATGGAATGAATAACTTCAGCTTGCCACCCAGGATTGCTTCCTCCAAAAGTAGGCGACACACTGAAATGATACAGAACTGAGATTCAGAAAAAATCGCAATCGAAAAGATTAACTCAAAAAATTGTTGGACTGACGATCAGAATGATGTAAGACTGAAATTGTTGGACTGACAAAAAATTGTTAACTGCACATAAATGCCAACAGCCAATTGACATGTTTTCCAATTAAATACCTTAGTTGTACTGTCGGCCTGACCATGACCCCTGATCTTTGCCAAGCCAGGTCTTGAGCGACGCCTAATGTGAATGACTTGTCAGGCCATTGCACCATCGGAGTAATAGAAGTTCCCCATTTAGTCTGCAAAACATTCCGACTTTTAATATGTTAGCCAAATATTTATTTTAATAAAGACAAGTTCAAGTTAACTGAACCTCATGGCCATTAGAACTCGAGTATTAACATAAAATTACTAACATTATCAATGAACAGGGTTTCCAACCCACCTTGCAGGAATAGCTAAATTTCATTTCTCCAGGATACTGTCCCTGAGCATGGAACAAGCCACCACAAAGAGGTAAGAAAGCACTAGTTGTCAACCCCTCACCAGACACATAAGTGAGCTGTCCATTGGGAAATTGCAAATCCACAAACGACTGGACAGAGGATTAAACACTAATGTTATACTTGGAATTAGTAATCATCATAAATTCTGCGGTTCAAATCATGGTAATTTATAATTCAAAACCATGTGTGGACCGATTTGAACTTACTGGAACTAAAGGGTTGAGACAGATCATTGACATCAACAACCACCTTCTGTGTTTTGACCATACAGCCGGACAGAGAGAATGGATGCCATTCTGGAAACCGTAAATAAAAACATGTAAAATATGATAAGGGATAAGAAATATACAGCTGATTAACGACAAGAATGGTCAATTCCTGAGCCATGGAGTCGAAATAAATATGATTCTTAGAAGAAACTTACAATCAAAACATTTAAACATATACTAAGCGAACTAGTCCATACTGTTAGTAAGCTAATTAAGCGATAAACTTGGATAGAACTCTTTTCGAGCAGTGTAGGATAGCACCAACTAAGATAGCGCATGAAATCTATTAGGTGTTGGTCATACCTTCCTGTCATATCCATACCAAAGCAAGTGTTGCTTAGACAAATGCACCGGCAACAAGAGAGTCGAATCACGAACAAACAACACTGGTCCAAGCTGGACTAGGAAAAGAGGAGAACTCCCATTCCCTGATGTTGAATTTCCATGTGACGCTTCCACTCTCCACAAGTCTCCTCTTGCAACAAACGAATTTTCCAGATCACGTGTCCTAGTATCATACGTTGACGTGACGTTGATACTTCCCTGAATCAATCATGAATCCTTCTATGAAAACATGACCACTAACATACCTCAGCATAGCGTGCAATAGTCCTAACAACTTCTACCATACAATCCCGTCTTTCTCAATCATAAAATACACCAAATCCTAGCATACTCAATTCAAAAGGTTGATTAAGTTAGCACCTATTGTCTTCACCTTTTTTTATAAATATTTGACCTGTAGGAAACCAACAGGTTCTTGTAGCTTGAGCTTTTCTAATGAATTTCAAACTACAGATATAACACAACAAACAATCAAAATACCTGTGATTTGACACCGAGTCCTGAAAGCGTCAAATTCAAATCATGATTCTCTTTGTCTTCCAGTCCTAAATCATCCTCCGCTAACCGATCAGAAACTGACGAAGCCTCTTCCTTGTTACTTACAACCGCCTCATTTCTCCTAAAATCAGCTCTTAACGACGCAATCGCACGGCTCTCATCTTCTTTCCCAAACACCCCCGGCAACCTCCTAAAAAATTGCTGCACCATTCCATTAACCGACGCTCCGAACTCTGCCCCAGCTTGCCCTAACCGGTTTCCGATATCAAGAATAGCCGACACGCCGTTAATACCAGAATTATCGATCTTTCCGATCGGGAAATCGACTTCGAAGAGATTGGATTTGGGTGGATTGGGCCAGGTGAAAGAAGGCGGCTTTATGACATGAGTGTGTATCAGATCGTTGAATCCTTCAGTCAATCGGTCGGCTAAGTCTTGTCCGTGGCGCTGGACCTCCTCCCATGGCTCGAATAACCTCTCCGCCGACATCGACTACAGCAGCGTGGCGTATCTCTAACTTTGGTTGATCGGAGGTGAAAGGACAAGTCTTTCGGGATGAGATTGATGGTTAAAACTGAAGCGTCAGATGAGTTTGTTTAGGGTTTAGAATCGAGTTTGAGTTCAATTGGGTAGAGAGGAAGATAAGGAGCGCAGGATAGCATTTGGATGGGGAATGATAAAGATTGTGAGATGCGCTAGTGTGCGCAACAAACGTTAACCGATTGCCGCTAGAGTTTGTTAGTTCGGTTCGATTTCTTTTTTGAATCGGTTAAACCGGTACCAAGGTTGAATCAAACGTAAGTATACAAAATGCTCCAGCAGTACATTTTTTGGTTTCTCAAACTGTAAACATATTCTTAACGTCCAGCTGAAGTGAGGGGTGAGTGGTGAATGGCATATGCAATAAAGGCAAGGCAAAATCCGGCAGTACCGAGTGCGATACACAGTCGAACCCATAGATGGCATATATATGCTTCATGTACCACTGCACCCCATGACCAAAACCACACGACTGATAAAGCTGATCCCAACATGCCACCCACCACCACTTGGCTCACCGTATGATATTGTTGCGAAACCCGCAGCCAAGACTGCAACAAACAAAAAAGAACACTGAAAATCTAACACACTTTTTCAAGATGCACATTTACATTTCTCTCTCTCATATTTTATTATACTGTAAATAAATGTGCGTGGCTGAGATGACATTTACTTACAAGATAGGAACCAACTGCAAACATAAGGGAGCTGAGAATCAGAGTAAGCCCATTTACTCCAAGCCATTTCACCACTGAAAATTCAGATATATATCAAGAAAATAAACAAGATGTACTTAATTTTCTTTAAGAAAAGCTTATTAATTACTTGAAACAGCAACATATGCAGCTGCGAAGAAGATAGACTGAGCGTGTGAGGATGGCATTCCAGGATCTAATTTCAAAGTCGACGAGACAGGGCGATCCTGGTTTAATACTCGTTTAAGAACATTTATGAGTATTGTGTTTAGCACAGACCCAGTAAGAAGCCACATTGCCTCACCATCATGCCTCCAAATAAAGATGGCACACAATATAGTAGCAACTAGCCATTTGCTCTGTCCCAACAAACCATATATATTGTCATCATAATACTGATCTTATAATTAAACAAACAATTGTAATTATCTCTCAATATAGAGAAAAAATATTCAAGCTAGCAGCAGCTAGATCGATATATATATATATAACCAACCAGGCGATTGAACGTAGCCTCAAATCCACCATTGACAACTCCATCAATAAGCACTTCATGAATAATCCTCCTCTTCTGATCACCGTCACCACTACTAAACGCCATTCGACTCCGCCCCGCAGTCTCACCACGAACAGAAATCTCAGATTTTGACAAATGGCCGGTTGTTCTATAAAACCAAAAGGATCGTCTCAATATTGTGTGGCGGCGCTTCGAGACAAATTTAGGTAGGAAAATTGAGGTGGGCCTTAGACTAAAAGACGTCATATATAACGACGACTGGGAGAGATTATTCAATGAAAATATTTGTGAATAAAAAGTGTTCTCTTATATGCATATACTACTACTAACTTGAGAATAATTAATTTTTAATTAATAAACTCGCCTCTCGATTTAGAAGTCACACATTAAATCATGATGTTAAGGACTGTTAAAGTTGTAAATTTCCGAGACAGAGCGAGCAGTTTTCAAAGTGGCTGTTAAGGACTTCACATTAAGCTTGACTCTAATTTGAAGAAGTTATGATAACAACATGGCCTTTTAAGTTAAGATGCAAAATTAGTTTGACTATGAATATGCGTGCACACCTCATGTGTCATATACGGAAATGGCCTTAAAGATGCATGCAAGTAGAACTGGAATTTGATTAGAGAGGTTTAATCAAAATATATTCTGCCTAAGCAAGGATTTTAATTGCATTAGTTGTTGCTGGTTAATTAGAAAGATCAGTTTGCGTTTTGGGTTCTTAGCGGGAAGTTAAAACTTGTGGGGGAATGGGCCCGGCCCTTAATTGGGGCATGTCTGAACAACTCTTCAAAATAGGATTTGGGTGGAAGTTGGCCCAATGCATATTAGGCATTGTAAACTTATTTTTAAAAGTTATTGGCTTTTCTTCTTTTGAATATAATGTTGGCTTTTTACTGTTAAATATACAAATCTCATTATTGGTTCGCATCAAAATTTGAATTCTGAGAAAACAAGTTGGGACTGGACTGGACTGGGGCTCGAGTAATTTTTACCAGCTCCAACGTTAACATTCCTTTAAATTCAATCAGCCAGAGCCAGATGCAAAACAGTCATTACAATTATTGTGTAGCAGACTGAGATTCCTTTTTTACACCTCTTTCTCTCTTCCCCCAGCCCGACCTCTTCCATCCATAGTTTAAATCAGGGCCTGTGACAGGCCTTGGGCAGTAACTTTTTACCATTCCTTTATTTGCTCAACTTTGTAGGCTTTTTTGTTTCAGCCTTTTTACAACAAATTTAGGTTACTAAACAAGGAGGAGCGTTCAAATGAGACAGTGATGCACCATCTCAATCACTCATCTCAGCCGTCAAACTCATCTCCTCATGACACGTGTCCCACTACCAAAAATCCATTAAAAGAAAACAGCAAACAACTATTCCCTACCACATCATCTAAATGAGTGACTCACAACGTGCTTCACTGTCTCATTCTACCCCTAATTCAAGAGAGCGCGCCCTACTAAACAAGTCCCATTAAGAAATCCTCTAAGTTAAATATGAGTATGTTGATTTGTTTAATGTGCACATGGGTTTTGTCATTTGAAGTGTTTGTATGTAGGGGTGGGCGGCACCGGCAGCTTTGGAATTGTTGTTAATTGTCGGAGTTGCTGAAATAAGGCTTCAAAGAGGAGGCGGTGGGAAAAGGACAGAAAGATAAATTAATGGATGCTAAGGAGTTTTAAAGTACTTTTCATGTCATTTTCCATCCTCAATAATTCTCATCTTGATCTGCTAGTCAAAGCATAATGCTTTTGAAGCCTTTTATCACCATCCCCCACCATCATCATTCTTTGCAAATTCTCAAATCTGGCATCGACCTGTATTCAACTTGGCATCAGTCTTTGGATTTGGACTAAAAAGTTTTGGTTGATTGGTTTCTTTGTACAGGTTTGTTGTTTCAGAGAATGGATTCTTCTGCTGCAGTGGCTCCTGCCAGGAGAGGGAAATTGGCGCGAACTATTGCCAAACTGTTGCACATTCGGGCAGCCGTTGGGATTGCTCCGGCTGATGCGGTGAAAGTGTTGGAGGATAGGAGGAGTTCACACCGGTTTGAGAATGTGGGTAGGATTTCTGTTGATGAGAAAACCAAGGAGAGAACTGCAGTGGAGGCTTTGCTGGCTAGGCTGTTTGCTAATATTTCATCAATTAAGGCATCCTATGCGCAGCTGCAGCTGGCTCAATTTCCTTATAATGGAGACGAAATCCAGTCTGCTGACCAGTTGGTTATTTCTGAGTTGACCTCATTATCTGAACTGAAGCAGTGTTTTGTGAAGAAGCAGTTTGATTTTTCGCCAGAGAAGGTTGTTGCTTTGGCAGAGATTCAAGAGCAGAATAGTGCCTTGAAGACCTATGAGATCACAATGAAGAAGCTAGAAATTCAGAAAAAGCTAAAAGATTCAGAAATCGAACAATATCAAGCACAGTTAGAAGAGTGCAACACGCAGAACAAGCTGATGCAGAGGAAGTTGAATGAAAGTGGTCACCTCTATGTCCTTGATAACGTTCATCCATCCGGATTGAATCCGACTCATTTCATTGCAGTTCTGCGCCATGCTGTTAGATCCATTCGATCGTTTATCAGAATGATGGTGCATGAGATGGACTCTGCTAGGTGGGATCTGAGCTCAGCAGCTAGTGCTATATCTCCAGGCATCATTTATTGGAGTGAAAATCATTGGTGTTTTGCACTCGAGTCTTTTGTATGCCTAGAAATGTTCAACGGCTTCCAGCATCCTTGCTATTCTCTCCAACATCAATCTTTCAACGACAATAAGGCCAGGACACGCCACTTTTATGATAAGTTTAACAAACTCAAGTCCACAAGCGTAATGGAATATCTCTCCTCGCAGCCTAATTCCACATTCGGAAAATTCTGCCGGGCCAAGTACTTGAAGTTGATACATCCAGACATGGAATTGTCATTATGCAGAGATTTGACCCAGAGAAAGCTCATTAAGCTCGGTGGATTTCCAGAAACCCCATTTTTCACATCATTTGCTGAAATGACTAAACGGGTCTGGCTCTTACACTGCCTTGCATTCTCATTCGACGCCCAGCTCTCTATTTTCCAAATTCGCCCTAACACAAGATTCTCAGAACTTTACATGGAAAGCGTGGCAGATGAGGCCTTCCTCGAATCAGAGACAGACCCTAAGGTGGCATTCACAGTTGTCCCTGGATTCGAAATAGGCAAAACTATATTACAGTGTCAAGTGTACCTCTCAAAACACTGATCAGAAAGGCATTGCCTGAGGACCCATTGGGCATCCATGGATTGAGCTGGAGGCCATTAATCACTCCCCTGTTGGAATAATTTTAATGAATTGGCTGATGACGAGCTTGGTAGCATTTCTTCATTGCATATTCGGGATTCCTTTTGATAAGGTTAAGCGCGTCGAATGTCTGTCATAGCAGCAGTAGCTTGGTTACATTTGTTTATACAGAGCAATTTTGTTAATAAGAAATGAAATTTTAAATTTCAATGCAAGAAATTTGAAGAAACAAATACCATTCTGTATTGAGGTGTGGTCCATTGGTGCTGCAAATGGACACATTCCATTCAAAACAAGACATCAACTTGGGAACAAACTTCCACAATCCACATGCTTCTTAAAGCTTTAAAAATACTGCCTTTTAAGGTTTTCTTGCGGCATGTAAGGCTCCCTATGCATCAAAAGCGACATAGAAACAAGTCTTGATCTGCCCCGAATTACAGATACCGCCAACACATGATGCTTGTGTATAAAATGGATTCATTGGATGAGACTTGAGAGTGACGGTCCCTGAAACAAAAACATGATGGTATGGCTCAGCATATACGTGCATTGTTATTACAAGAATATGTCTGATACTAAGAACAATGCTAATATGCTATCTCAAGAGGATCCAGATGTCTAAAATCCAACTTTAGCACCGAAAGATAAAGCCCTGAGTGAGATTCAAACCGCAGCTTACGCTTCTTTGAATTTCAATGATTGGGTAAAGTCACACCATTCGTACAAGACCTGTCTAATAGCCTATCATACACTGGACAGTCCATCACAATTTAACAGCTGAGGTAGGTCACTCACTACAACATAAAGATTACATATGTGGGTCACAGTAGATAATTAAAATTACTGAATGACCATACCTCTCAAGTCATATATTAGTCTGGACTCTGGACGTGAGGGTCTGGAGTCTTGTATGGTGCAGAGAGCTCAATTAATTGTGTGTGCACCATTCAGCTAGCTGCAAATCAGAGTGCTGAAGATTGCAGCATGATTTCTGTGAAGCATCAGAGCA
Organism: Rhodiola chrysanthemifolia; assembly: GCA_033675395.1. NCBI lineage: Eukaryota > Viridiplantae > Streptophyta > Magnoliopsida > Saxifragales > Crassulaceae > Rhodiola > Rhodiola chrysanthemifolia. Next base: position 45,859,050 of record CM066208.1, on the reverse strand, counting down.
AAAAAATTAACAAATTGTTATAATAATAGTAGAGTATTCATTAGGAAAACAGCATCAGACTGCTGATCTTTGTTAGAAATCATGGAGATCATCCTGTTCCATGTTTCACTTTCAATGGCAACATTATGTTTCTCTAAAGCACTCCAAACACTCCACAACAACCCTGCATTCGCTTTGTTGCACAGTTTGGCGATCAATTTGTTTAGGCATGCTGCACTAGGAGCATAGTGTTTTCGAACCATGTCATCCAAAACAAGAGCGGCTTCCTTGAGCTGCATTGTGTCACACAGCCCATCAAATAACATTCTGTAAGTGACTACATCAGGTGCACAGCCTCGTCTTGGCATGTCCTCAAACAAATCTTTAGCCTCCCTCCATTTCCCATCTCTGCATAGCCCACCGATTATAACATTAAAACTAATGACATCAGGTTTACATCCTTGCCCCTCCATCTCATTCAGCACTCTAAAAGAAGCTCCAAAATCATTCTCTCTACAAAACCCACTTATCATTGCATTGTAAGTAGCTGTGTTGAACTTACACTCTTTCCTTTTCATCTCCCCCAACACCTCCGCTGCTTCTTTCTTCCTCCCATCTTCCACCATTGCACTGAAAACAGTAGTGTAAAAAGCTGCATCGGGCTGCAACCCATCCCTCAACATCTCCTCCTTCAGCTTCAACCCCAAATCAAAATGTCCAACTTTAAAGCACCCTTGAATCAATGAAGTGTAAATCACCACGTTCGGCTTCAAGCCATACCTCACCAACATCTCCTCTTTCAACCACAAACCCACACCCACCTTCATATTCCCACAGAACCCACTAATCAAAGTCCCAAACGTCACAGTATTCGGCTCAACACCTCTTTCACGCATTTCATCAAACACCTTCCGCACGGCATCAAAATCTGACCTCAACACACAACTATGAATCAAAATATTATAAGAACATACATCCAGCTTCTCCCAACCATCACCACCGCATTCAAAAATCTCAATCATCCTCCCGAAGTCCCTACAAACCAAAAACGCATTCAAAAGCGAATTCAAACTCTTAACCGTCCGTTCACACCCGTAATCTGGAATCATTTCATACATCCTCAACGCTCGCTCCGGCAACCGACCCCTTCCATAGAATCCCATCACGTTGCAAAATATGATCTCTTTCGCAACGAAACGAATCTCTCCCTTCATCTGCGCCAGCACCTTCTCCATTTCGTCAAACATTTTAGCTTTTCCTAGCTTCATGATCATCAAGTCGTACGACAAGAGGCTGTATCGAAATGGCTTTTGACCAAGATCGGGATTAGGGTTTCTGAAAAGTTCAAAAGCCACATAGGGATCCTTCTGTGATCGGAGCAGCGAGGAGAGCCGGAAAGGTGACACCTTTTTCACTATACTCATCTCTGTTGTAACTTGTAACAGATAAAAGCATCTCCATGTGGATTTGTATATATACCTACCTACCCATGAACTGAACCGGTATTTCAATTGAACTATTCAAACGAGGCTTCATCTCGGTTCGACAACGGTTCAATAGATTCAGTGATTTCCTTTTTTATTTATATTTATTTTTGTTTCACTTTATTCTTTCCCTCCTCTGCGAATTTCTAGGGCTCAGAAATTCACGCCGAGAAATCTCCACCGAGATTTTTGACGGGCTGCTGCGATGGCGGGCTACAGAGCAGATGACGACTATGATTACCTTTTCAAACTGGTTTTGATCGGGGATTCGGGAGTCGGTAAGTCCAATCTGCTGTCAAGATTCACTAAGAACGAGTTCAATCTCGAGTCCAAATCCACCATCGGAGTTGAGTTCGCTACTCGGAGCTTGAACGTGGATGGAAAGATCATCAAATCTCAGATTTGGGACACCGCTGGACAAGAGAGGTCACCGCTTTTTCTCACTTTTTTTTTCATATCGTTCAGATTTGGTTTTTGGTTGCTCGGAGTTTGGCTGATTACTATGTTCAATCTAGCTTTTTTTTTAAATTATATTTTTAAGATCAATTTGAAGTTGTTAATCAGATCATTTTTATCATGCAATTGAATTTATTAGGAAATTTTGGATGTGGAAATGAGTTATTGATTAGTTGAGAAGGCTCTATCACTGCTGCTTTTAGGGGTCACGAGGATCTTACAAGCTTGACTTAAATATCAGTGGTTTGGGAATCAATCTGAAGTAGAATTGAATTTGAAAAAAAAACACTTTTTTGGAATCCTTTCATCTACAATTTTTTTTTAACTGTTTTCAGAAATCTCAAAGGCCCTACTTATAGGTGCGTTTTGTACATTTGATTATATTTTCTAGATTCCAGTCTAATGTTTCGGGTACTTTTATAGGTTATGTTGATGAGCGAGTAAGCCCGCAAATCCTTTTAATTAATAGTTTGTTGCAATAGAGTATGATTCAAATTAGTTTGACCATACTAGTGAACTGAACTCGGAAACTTAGATGTGTCGTTTTAGTTCGTGACTTGTCAATGACTTCTGATGCTTGCATGAGATTATGAACTTTAGTCTTTCGCCTCCAATGTAACGAGTTTATGTTATGTCTCTCTGTAGGGGCCATATCATTTATTTTCTCTTTTGATATTATTTGCAAGAATTGGTTTCTTGACCTTGTCCAATGTCCACCACTATAATACGAGCACCTGCAATAGGCTTTATTCATTACTTAACTACTTCAAATAATATCATGTAGACAAAGATACATAAGAAGCATGTAAAAGATGTATGCAAATAACATAGAATACCACCCTCTAATGTAAGTAAGCATGCGATAACATTGCATTTTACTTTCTGCTATCACTCCAAATTTCCAGACGCATATCAAGCCATTTACATTGATTTCCTTATTCGAGAGAACCCAATTTTTATCAATTTTTGAGACAAGCAGTTTACCTTTAACAAGAAACTAATAAGATTGCGAACTTCTTGAGTGTCACCATTTTTTAGTTTTCTTATACTCTGCGTTGTTCTTTTCTGCTTTTTTCCTGCATAATGTTTTCTTGGTTTTCCTCAGGTACCGTGCCATCACCAGTGCTTATTATCGTGGGGCAGTAGGTGCCCTTCTTGTGTATGATGTCACCCGACATGTTACATTTGAAAATGTGGAAAGATGGTTAAAAGAATTGAGGAACCACACTGACCCAAACATTGTTGTGATGTTGGTGGGGAACAAATCTGATCTGCGTCATTTGGTAGCTGTGACTACAGAAGACGGGAAGTCTTTTGCTGAAAAGGAATCACTCTACTTCATCGAAACTTCTGCACTAGAGGCTACAAACGTCGAAAACGCATTCACTGAAGTCCTCACTCAGATATATCATATTGTTAGTAAGAAGGCAATTGAGGGAGAAGGTGCTACCTCCTCCGCCCCTGGCCAGGGTGAAAAGATAAACATTAAGGATGATTCCTCTGCAAAGAGAACATGCTGCTCAAGCTAGATCACATATGATTGAACCAAATATTTTATTCTGGTTTGAAGTAGAAGCATAAGCTTTGCAAAATGGTTTGATATGATGTAACTTTTTTTTGATAAGTTGATATGATGTAACTTGATGGTACTACAAGTTTGTCTTCTGTGGAGTTTACATTATTCAGATATTGTGATTCATGACTCCAAAAATGTTCTGTGACTTCGTTTTGAAAGCTTCCACTGACGTCGCTTTGTGCAGTGATTGTACTTTTATCATTTGAAAAAATTGGCACTCACAGTCACAGAGATGTATCCAGCAATGGGGTCAGCTTCACGTTAAATAAGAATAAGATACAAGCTTGTTGTAGCCATTTGAGCTTCCGGATCAGAATTAAACTAAATCCAGTTGAGCAACATGTTCCTGTAAATACTTCCTGATGCAAATTTATGTTCCTTTCTGCTGGGTTACTCGCCCTTTATTTGCACCAGGTTGACAAGATACTGATTCAAGGATTTACCAAATTTGTTGGTAGAGAAAGATTCAACCACATGCTGCCGGGCTGCTTTACCCATTTGTTCAGTAAGTTGGTCATCTTGGATGAATCTAGCCATGGCCGAAGAGAATTCTTCAGGTGTGGGATTGCAAAGGAATCCAGTCTCTTCGTTCTTTATAGTCTCAACAGGCCCTCCACTATTGCAAGCTATAACAGGTTTGTATGCCGCCATTGCCTCCAAGGGAACTATGCCAAAGTGTTCATCCTACACCAATATGATCCAGCATCTAACATCATGTTCTTCTGATTAAGAACTATTTTGTGGGTCTGAAATAATAACTATCGCAAACCTTAGGGGTGTACAGAACACACAGACATTCGGAGAGGAGCTTGTTTCTTTTGCTTGTTGAGCAAGAAGTGATGAAGTAAACACGATGAGATACTCCTTCCCTTTTGGCTAAGCTCTTAAGCTCCTCTAGGTAGTCTACATTTTCTCTCAGTCGTGCATCATAGCCACCTGTAAGCGAAAATGAGAATAACATGATACAGAAGATAGACAGACTGAGCGGTAGCGTCAAATAGTATTATTCAAACGAGTTTGAAGAAAACGAAGTTCCAACAATTTCAGTATCAGGTATTGACTTGAATATTTACTTCTAACTGCCTGAGTGGTTGGAAAATAGCTAACAGACACTTGCCTGCAATTGTCAAAGTAATGTTAGCCAGGTTATGCCCATGGAGACCTTCGATCTTGTAAAGCGTCGCAAATGCTGAAATTGCCAACTCAATGTTTTTCTTCCTCTCGTAACGATTGACTGAAAGAAAATTCATCCTGCACAAAAATAGTTCCAAGTGTTTAATATATCCAATCTAGTCAAAGAACATCGCGGGCGGCGGGCATGCCTAAAATTAACTAATGGTAATTGAAGGTAGACGTAGAGATACGATCTTTACTCAGTGGCACGAGGCTGCTCAAACTGATCCACATTCACCGCTGGGTATAGAACAGCTGGTTGGATTCCCCTCGCGTCTAGATGCTTAAATGTGTTTCTGAAGGTAGATGCGGTGAATTTACTGTTGACCAGAATTAAATCTGCCATTCCTGGCAAAAAATGACTTCAGTCAGACCTCGAGACTTCAATTAAGTCACACAAAATTATTATTCGTAAACGAGAACAGGCAGTGGGAGGAATGAAACCAGTTGTTTGTTCTTCCAAAAAATCTATTGGCGCGCGATAAATTTTCCTTGCGGCCGAAGTATGTCTAGCCAACAGCAAGTCCGGGAAGTGACAGTAAAAAACAACCTGAAATATATATAAAAAAACAATAACAATGTTAATATGTCATTGCTGTCGACAACACATCAAAGATCAGGACATCAAACCTTGCACGACTTCTTTAGTTTCAAAAATGGGATGACTACAGAAACTTGATCTGCCACCACAACATCAAATGGAGTCCACATCCAGATAAATAGCAAGCATAGCGCGACGTATATGCACCGTATATATGCACATACAGCATGTAGCTTGTAGAAAATATGCCTGGGAAGGAAAGCACCATAGACTGTGACTTGAAATACACCTGGCCAACAAACGTACTTTAAATGATAAACACTTAAAGACAAGCATCTAATCGAAATGATAAACACCAATGTCATACATATCATCAAAGAAACTATGAAATTAAGAGCGAACAACAGCATAAATCAGTGAACAATAAGACACATTACACAACTATAGAGCACGACTACAAGACTTTGCCTGAAACGAAATTCCAATCCCCATTCACTTATCTCTAACTTTTCCTCTCTAAATTATAGATCGACAGACCCCTTCACATTCATGTCCAAAAGCCAGTTTTTTTTCTGCAGGTAAATGTTTTTAGTCCTAACACCCAGTGCATCCCAATATCAGAACTTTCCATACTCATCAATATACAAAAACCCAGTGTAAATTTAACCCAAAAACATCAAATTGAAGAAAAAGCCTTCCAAACCCATCTCCACATTCGATAGCTTACCAGAAAGAGTTTCCTCAAAGCACCGATTTTTATCATGGTGTGCAGTAAATATGTGAACATCGTGGCCTGATGATGCAAGCTCCATAGCAGCATCAACCACCAGTCTTTCAGCTCCGCCTACACACCAACCAATACTTTAAATAAATAAATAAACCCTAAGTTGACCCGAAAATTGAGAGCGAAGCTGACCGTGAGATCAACTACCTATGCCGAGATCTGGATGTAGGATGGCCACTCTGAGCTTCGATCTCTCTTTTCCGGCCATTTTCTATGCGATCGATTTCACAGAGTAGAGAGAAGCTGATGAAATGAAACCGAATACGTCGGAATAAGGATACACTTATTCCTTTCTAGGATAAGCTATCCGAGGTTCGAGGCTCCTCTGCTAACAAATGGCGCGAAAAATACACGCCTCATGCCTCAATTGCAAACCCTAGAAAATAGCAACATCTTCATCTCACTCATCCAAACTCTAATTTCAATTTATGCTTTTAAAAATTTGCGAAATTTCCACTCGGTTGTTAAGGTGCTTTGTGCTCCAGTCTCAAAGTAGGAGTCTTTCGTCCTCGACGACGTTCGTTTCCTCGAATCGCAGTCACTTGACCTCGGTCTGGACTACGTGTACAAAGTCCGTACAGTTCAGGAAGTCTTCAGCGATGTCGTCATCTTCTGCTCCTGCGAAAGTTGTGGCTGAGTACGCCAAGTCAGGTCGATCGTCGTGTAAGAACTGCACTAAGGGAATAGAGGCTAAGGCATTGAGGTTGGGTTTGGTGAGCAAGGATGTGCGGAGAGGGTTTGATGTGACGAAATGGTATCATTTGGATTGTTTCAAGGAAGGGTTGGAGTTGACCACGTCTGTTGAGAAGATTAATGGGTTTGATTCATTGAAGGTTTATGCCGAAAATGATTTTTGCCTTTTTTGATCGTGGCCTGATGAAGGGTTGAAGTGTTAATTCCGAGTCTTGTGTTTTGTATTGCAGATGAGTGATCAGGAATCACTAAAGGCATTGGTGGAAATGTCTGCAAAGGTATTGATCAAGTTAGACTATGGTTGTATGCTCGTTATTAAGTTATTAGTGGTCTCCTGTAAGCCTCTCTTGAAAGTAAAGAATTTGATAGATAGTTTCATTTGATTTAGGCCTTTCTAACGATTACAATGTTTTCTGAACTTTGACTGGGCAAAAAATGATTTACCAGCAGAGAAATTGGTTCCGCTTTATGATGCGTACGAAATGGGAAGACATGATAGATTTTGATCTCAATTGCACTATTGTTACGTGATAAGAGTTGTAACATGTTTTGTGATGAGCGGTCCTGGTATTGGCAGCTTGAGAATTAAAGTTACACCTTTGGGCAGTTGTGTGGTCTTATCGGATGTTTGAGGGAGTATGTGACGGAAATTAAATGCAAAAGACCACAAATTTAACTGTCATTGAAACTAAATTTTTTACTTTGCCATGCCTTGTTTTTCATCCAGCAGGTAAATGAACAAAATCAAAATGAAGCTGACACAATCGAGAATCCAAAGAAGAGAAAGGTGCCTCCAGTTCTTTTATTGAAGTTAGATTATGTCTATTTCCTCTCTTATCTTGTGTCTGTTTTCTCCACAGGGTTCTTATGAAAATGATGAAGCTGACACGGTTGATCTTCCAAAGATGAAAGAGGTATCTATACGTATCTCCATTTGAGTTACCCTCCTCCTAGTGTCTATTTGTGCACAGTGTGTGCGACTTTTGGTCATACATTGTACACTACATGTGCACATTGAAATCTTCATCCCTTAATAGAGGTTCAACAGTTTAACAAAATAAAAAGAAATGGTATAAGAAGGCCTCCTCGTAAGTTTCAATTTAGGACTCAGATTTTGTTTGAGATGGATTTTATGTTTCATAGATCTCCATCTAGTTTTTTCTTTTTCCACTTGTCAAAAAATCGATCCTGAGGCAATGGAAGAAAAAAAAAAGCGTATCTGCTTCCGAAGAGGTGTAATCTATGTGATTATCTTGTTTTCTAACTTTTGAGAACTAATTGATAAATATGTTATCAATTTAATTTTTTGTTGTTGCACACTATTATATTTGAAATCGCAAGTGACAGTCTCACATATTGTAATTGAATGAATCAGATGTCTGCGCCAATCAGGTCAGCTGAAGTGGTGATAAAGCTTTCGATTTCAGATGTCAAGGATGTGTACAAGGTATATATCTTACGATTCCCGCTATTGACCTATCTGAATTTGTGAAGACCATATTTTTTGCGACTTCCATGCACCGTTTAAAAACTTTTCCATCCATCTAAGACAATCATGCGACAGGATGCTATTCTAAGACCTAAATGGAAGGCATACCAGACAATAATATTCCTTGAGAAAGTGAGTTGTTTGGTGTATTGTGGTTACTGCATGCTGAGGTTTCTCTATTTTCTTGTAAACACAGTAATATATAAAAAAAAAATTCCTTGTATGACAGGATGATGGTCTCCAAGATTCTAGCAAAATAGCTGCATTTGATTTTGATGGGTGTCTAGCAAATACATCTGTAAAACGGTACATCCTAACTCATACTAAAGTGTCGCTGCCCGTCATCTTGTATGTGACATAAACTATTTTTCATGTGGGCTTTTATAATTGAAAGAACATTTGCTACATCTGTCGATTTTCTATGCCAACTTCTATTATTATTTGTTAAACTTATTAGCTATTATTGTATTTCATAATGCTCCTCCTTTGATGCAGTACTGGCCCAGATGCGTGGTCTCTTATGTATCCTTCGATACCAGACAAACTGCAGAGTTTGTATAATGATGGCTACAAGCTGGTTTGTTTTTCACCTTGAAAATTCCCATTTATTAGTTATTTACTCTTTTCAGTACCAGAAGAAGCATGCAGTTCAAGTCTTGCTATACAACCGCCCTTCAAGATTTTGGATAATATGTAGTCTGTTGTGTTGGACCAAGGATAATTCTTAATACATGGTTTCTTGTTTGGGAAATATTAGAGGCAGAAGTTGCACCCATTTCCAGAAGTTGTACATTTAGTACAAATTATTAGTGTTTTGTGGTTGTCATGGTCAGGTGATTTTTACTAATGAATCCAACATTGATCGTTGGATTAAGAAGAGGCAGGTAGCTGTCGACTCAAAAATTGGGCGCCTCACCAATTTCATCAATCGCGTGAAGGTTCCAATGCAGGTGAGACCCTAATCAGGGCCAAACCTACTTACGTAGCTTGCAGGTTTTTCATTTGAAAGCATAATAATTAGAAGTTACCTTGGACTGTCGAGTATTTTCACGATCATTTCAATCCTATCCATGGAATCTATATGAACGGGTTGCATTCAAAGTAAAATCTATCAGATGTAATATACAGCTTATTTTCTTGTCCCAGGTTTTCATAGCTTGTGGCTTAAGCAAACCTCGTGATGGAGTTGCAGATGCATATCGCAAGCCCAAACCTGGGATGTGGCACATAATGGAACAACACTTCAACTCGGGCATTGCTGTTGACATGGACCAGTTAAATCTATTTTCTTCTCAATTTTATTGTCTTATATGAGAAGATGATCATCTCAATACTACAACGCTGATGGATTAAATTGCATTTTATCGATGTCTGTTTTTTTGCTGGTTTTATTTCAAAAGAAATTTACTAAACTCTTTACTGTAGGTCCTTTTATGTTGGTGATGCTGCTGGGAGAGAGGGAGATCACAGTGATGCCGATATCAAATTTGCCCAGGTACTTGTAAACTAATGATGGTAATCCGAATTCATCTTTATAACTTGTTCGAACCACCGAGCTGCCAAGAACTAGCAATGTGGTTGCCTCCTTTTTAAATTTTGACTGATCAGACTCTACATTCTGTTATTGTAGGCCATTGGCTTGAAATTCTATGTTCCAGAAGAATATTTCAATCCATAAGCTTTCTTCTGCATATATCCTCCAGTGTGGATTGTGGAATGAAGACACGATGATAAATTGTGGACAACATTTTTGCTACTATTGTATTGCACCGATGGCTTGGCTTGGTTATTTTTCACAACAATAGACTTGTGTCATGTTGTAAATATTTTGGGAAAACAAAAACAGCAGCAATAAAGAAAACCTTCTAACATTTCCAATGGTATTCCTTGTTTAAAATAATTAAGTTCAATTGATGTCTTCGCATCCAGTCATGTCTTATTACAAGTTAACTATAAGGCGCAGGTAAAGGGCACACTAGAAATGAGAAAAAGAGCTTGTCTAGCCTCTTTTTATCTCTCCGTCAAGAATGGCGTGTCGCATAAGAACTATTTCTTTAACCAGGTTTCTGTAAGTAAATGGCCTGATTGCTGCGCGCAAAAACTGACCTGGTGGAGCTTTACTCTTTTGTATTCTCCTTCTAAAAGGACCGTACCCAGCCCGCTTCCATTCTTCTGGGGTTATTTTAGCTTTCTTACCTCTCATGGCCAGTTCATCTCCATCATCTTCATTACGGCTCTTTTCCATTTGTGACACCATCTTGGTCTGCTTCTCAAATCGCTTGTCAGCCCTCTTTGATGCCCTTTGTACAGCCTTCTTCGCTAACTGCTCCATTCCTTCATTGCTACTTAATGCATTACTAAACTCTTTTTCCCAGTAATCCTCGTCTTCCTCCACGTCATTAGCAGCCTCGTCATCAATGATATCCAGCTCTTCCTCATCAGGTTCTTCTTCAGCGTTCATCTCGATAACCTGACCATCTTCGCCTTCACCATCATCCTCAATCCAATCCGTTATCTCATTCTCATCCTCACCAGAATTCTTACCATCCTCGTAATCATCAGGAGCGTCACATCCCAACTCCTCTTCCTCCAACTTTGCTTTCCACTCCCTCGTATACGGATGCAGCAACTGAATCGGATGATTCGTCAGCAAAAACTCTAAACACTTGGATTTCTTCTCATCACTTAACTTCACATACCCCTTCACCACATCATCCACATATGCCTTCGGACTTACCTTCACAATCCTACACAACCCGCCAAAATAAGTACAATACTCGACTCGCCCATCATCACTCCTCAACTCGAACAAATACTCCCCTTCCGTCTCCGGATCAAGTAACGGCCTCAACACCTCAAAAAACTTATCTTGCGGCTCAAACCTACACTGATAAACCGGCTTCTTCACATATATAATATCTGGCCTCATCCACGCAGCACATTGTGTGACCATCTGCCGCGCTTTGCTACCCAATCTCGCCATCAAATTCCACTTATCCAACCGCTGATCCCCGGCCTCAAGCACCACCTCACACACCAATGTCCACTGCTGCCATGGCAGCTCACTAACCCTCCATTTCGGATGCCTCACAAACACCCAAAAATACCGAAAACCTTTACTCCCATCCATCTCCTGCAACCTTGTCCCAAAATCAACTCCCATTTCATGCATCTCAATCTGCTCCCACTCCTCCTGATCCCTCACCTCCCCAATCATAGTCACTCTCTCATCAGCAGGAGTCCCTCTAATCGGATCCCCAATCACAATCCCGCGCCACGAATACGGCCCATACTCACCATACTTGTACCAATCATACGGATGCTTCAAATTGGGATCATCCGGCTCCATAAACCTCACAAACCGATCATATCCAAGTCCAATCATCTGCAACTCATCCTGAGTGAAATTATCGGCATGAATCTTATGAGGGTTTTTCAGCCTGTAAAAGAAAGACTCCGCGAACTGCTTGGTCTTGCCACGGAGGCTGCGCTTGCGCTCCTTCCGAGCACCGGTGCGACCAGAGGAATCAGACTCCCCTGAAGGTTTCTTGCTACGGCCTGCGAAGGCGCGGATGTCTCGGCGCGGAAAGGAGGCATCTTTGCTTGGAAAGGAGATGAATTGGGCGGAGATGGGGCGGAAAGTTTGGAGCTTTGGAGGTCTAATCAGAGTTCTGGGATGTGGGTGTGTGGATTTGTGGTAAAATTGGGTTGGTAGTGGATGAGGGTTTAGGGTTTTGGAGAAGGAGATACTTACAGAACACATTGGAACTTTGGAGAGTGGAGGAAATGATAAAGATTTGTTCTTTTTAACTTAATTTAGTGCTAATAAATATTGATTTGTATTTTTCCTCAATTTTGATCTTTTGCATCATCATCAGTCCGAGTCCGACCCGCATTCGATGATATTTTTATTTTTATTTACTTTCTTTTCTTTTCTTTTTCAAAATTCAGACTAACAGTGGCTGAATGCTCTTTGCCTCTATATATATATATAGAGGAGCGCTCAAATGTTATGGCCTTTTTAATGTGTTATGTGTTACACAAATCTCATCCTTTAGATCAAATAATCTAAAGGTGCAAAATGAAAGTCAAAAGAAAAAAAAAGACAGTTGTTTGTCATTTAGTACTTTTTGTCTTTTACCTTGCACTTTTGTCTTTTACCTAAAAGACGAAAGTGCAAAATGAAATCTGGACCTTTAGATCTTTTGATCTAGAGGTGCACAATAAAGTAACACATAACACTTTAACAACCCATAACATTTGAGCGCTCCCCTATATATATATATATATGCCACGAGGGGAGCACTCGGTTGAGGCAGGGTTATAAGAATGAGGCAGTAAGCATGATCTTGGTCATTGATGATATTGATCTAATGATTGAGATTTAAAGGTGTGGTAGTGGGATTTACTGTTTGCTTTTTACTGTTGGTAGTGGGTTTACTATTTGGACAAGTGGCGCACCCACAAAGCACGGGGGGTTAGATGTGTGGTTGAGATCGTGTCTCACGTGCCTCACTTTACTGTAGCGTGCCTCATTTGAACGCTCCTCTGCCACGAGGAGTGTCAAATGAGGCATCCCTCCTAAAAATGAGACAGTAAGACACGATCTGAGCCACACATCTATCCCGTGCTTTGTGGGCGCGCCACGTGTCCCACTACCAAAAATCAATCAAAAGCAAAAACTATTCCGATACTATTCCTGCACTATTCCCTGCCACATCAACAAAATGTGTGGCTCACAATGTACCTCACTGCCTCACTTTAACAACTCTGCCTCAACCGAGTGCTCCCCTATATGCCACCATATATGCCACTAGCTACATCAATACAAAGTGCTGAAAATTCGATTGAGTTTAGTGCCTTAATCGCACATTAGTAAGTCAAATGGTGTCTAATGTGAGTGCTGGTAAAGCCTAGTTGCTCAGTTGGGAGACAATATTAGTGCCTTTATATACCAAATGGATCTTAAAACATCCATCTCCTTTGCCAAGTAAATCTTTAGCCATCCTCTTATCCAAAAAAAAAAAAAAAAAGTAAATCTTTAGCCATCCATAAATCAAGTTCAGCATGACCCCCCCCCCCCCCCCCCCCCCCCCCCCCCCCCCCAATTGGATTTCAACTGTCAATACTGGTCTAGGTCTACCGACCGGAAAGGAAAGTAATCCGATTGTCACAACAATATCAATAATAATAGCTTAAAATCACGAATTCAAATGAAGGGACATGAAAATAAGATTTGGGGTACAAAAAGTTGAAGCGTTATTTAATTTGCATCGATCAGTCAAGCTTTCTCTACTACTGCAGCAGCTTACAGGCACTAACTAATTACTGCATGACATGAGCTGCATGCACTTATGTATTTATCTTCAGCCCTCAACCATTGATCACATCCGTGTGACAGGTTTTAGGGTTTTACACCTTCATTGCCGAAGAACATCCGGCTACAATAATCTTCAGTGGAACAGCCTGCATTATTCAAAAACAGTGGGAATTCAGTACTTGCTGTGAATTATATTAAGTTGGGAAAACATAATTGGCAGAAAAGAGAGTATATCTGAAGACACACATGTACGTACAAGAACAAAATCTGTGCATGGACAAGCAATGCGGACAAACATTGATATCAGGATATCTCTAGGAAAGTGCATGTAGCTATAAGATTTATTCCTATGCTATGCCATACTGTAAAGTGTTGTAATGTGCATACTGTTCATTGGAGATCTTGTGAGGGAATAAGATAGAATATATATTATTCACATGTGTATGTATCTAAAGAGACACTTATAACACTGATTGGTGATAAGGGTTTGAGCACCGCTTGGCTGTATCTCAGGGCCCAGATATGAGAGGGCAGGAAATCATGCATCAACCGAATCCTAAGCACTATATGGAACTTATTTGGAAATAGAGTATGTACCTATCAGTTGAGAGCCAACAGGATGGGAAGCATGCTGTGACTCACACCGATGTGCAATATATATTTATCAGTAGTTGATTGGATTGGACTCAGCACCTAATTTCCTATTAATGGCATGTATTTGTTCAAGGGTTTTTCAAGACCAGTTTAACACGAAAAACTTACTTACAGCTGGTGATCATGTCCAGAGAGAGGTCGTTGCGGGGAGGAATGGAGGATGGACTTGGCTAATTTACATCGATGGTCTTATATACTGGCCTTTACGTATAGATATAGATATATACACATTTGGAGACTACGGTGAAGATATGAAACACGTATATCGAATAATTACTATAAGGTTATATATGTGTGTTGGATGTATAAGGTTTAGGGTGGAGTGTAGGCTGTTCTAATTTCTACATATATATATATATATATATAGGATGAGTTCTTTCAAACTTGTTTTTGTGGGTAGATTTCAGCATGACTACTGAGACATGGAATCCATGCATACAAACACAAAACACAGTGTGTTCAACAAGTTGAAAGTAATAAAAATGAAGGAAAGAATCTCAGAATTTTAGTGACTAGAGATGAAAACCCTAATTAGTTTTGAACATTTTCTTACTCTTATGGATCCCAGATTTTATATGATAAAATAAAATATTTGGTCCAAACCCAGATCTAGCAACTGGGGTGATCAATATCGTATCATTGATATCCTAAACCAAATTCAGATAGAGACTAGTATAAAATAGGAACATGAATTCAGACGATTTTTGAAATACATACCATTTTTCTTGCTAGATTTCGGTTAAACACTAAGTGTCGGTCGAATGGCTCATCACTGCAAACCATGGGTAGAGCCCTCACCTGCTTTATTTGAGCTAGTATTCCTCTTCTTTTTCTTTTTCTTGTATGGAATACCTCTAGCCTTGGCTTGGCTGTCCTTGACCTCCCGAAGAAAAACCCTAATTCCACCACTTGCGAAAGGGTTGGTCTCTTGTGAGCCACCATGCTCTTCATATGCAGCCCTTAGTCTTCCAATGAGCGCATCTAAACTGCCCCAAGCTTGTTTGAGGGGACAAGTGCAGGGCCCAGCTGGATCAGGCTGCCCAAAGTAACCACATCCTTGTAGATGAACCTTAGTCTTTCCAAACTGATCAAGATACCTTAGGAAGTCAAGAACATGCCTTGAATTGCACTCATGGATTGATACAGGTGGCCTTTGATTCCTCAAATACTGGCAGAAAGTGTTCCAATCACGTCGTTTTTGAGACTCATATCGGCTAAGAGCTGGCTGAGCCTGTTGCTGGGGTTGGCTGCTTTGGCCATGGCTGTCCTCACCACCATGGCCAGATGGTGCATAAGATCTTGACGATCCTTCAGCTGCTAGGTCTTTCCCTTTGTCACTTGACATCTTAGATCAACAAGCAACTACAAGAGAGAGAGAGAGCTATCTTGCAAATACTTAATTAATAAGCTTTTCTAGGGGAGCGCTCGGTTGAGAACCGTAACCTCAAAAATTCGAGAACTTTAAATCTCAAATCTCACCATTAGATCATTGATGCATCTGCATGTGACACATGTCCAAAATGCAAAGTCAAAAATAGTCGTTTTGACTTTGCATTAAATGCTTGGAAAATGCACATCGACATGTGTCACCACCAAAATGACTTGATGATGCATTTTGGATGGTGAAGATTGAAGTCTCAAATTCTCGAAAAAATAAAGAGTTCTCATTTGAACGCTCTTCAACTTTTCTATATGTATATAATTGTTGAGATACTAGTATGGTGAAAGATAGAGAGAGAAGATATCAAATCATAGGACTAATGAGACAATTAAGGCATGGGTCCTATGTAAGTGCTTTATTAGCTCTCTTTGCATTATTATTGTCATCAAAATAATGTCCTTTTAACCCCATCAAAAATAATAATAATAATGTCCTTTTAACATTATTCAATCTAACAAAAAGATGTTTTTGAATAAAATTTTCTTTTCATTATCAAATAAAGGAGTAACAATGCTAATTGGTTGGAAAAACCCTAGCTAGTGAAGTACTACTTAATATAAATTGCTTTTAAGTTATAGGGGTTAGATTCTGGGCATGATTGCAAGTTTAGGCACAGATATATTTGCTAAAAAGAATACTTAAAATATTGCTTAATGGCATACATGATTCTCTTTTTATATTTTCATGTATATTTTAATTATTTCCTTATTGTAAATTTATCTTGACCCATTTGCATAGGTGAAAATGGGTTTGATACAATTTTAATACGCTAATTACCTTATCAACTATTTTGTTACCAAAATAAAATTACATTTATAATCATATTAAATTATGATGAAGTAGAAGATGATGATAATAAAAAGAAAATGGGTGGGAAAAATGAATGTATAATTAATTATATTATTCAGGTCATATCTCTTCAGATTGGATGATTAGGGGGGGCGCTCAAATGTTATGGGTTGTTAAAGTGTTATGTGTTACTTTATTGTGCACCTTTAGATCTTTTTGATCTAAAGGTTCAGATTTATTTTGCACTTTCGTCTTTTAGGTAAAAGATAAAAGTGCAAAATGACAAACAACTTGGTCACTTTTTGACTTTTATTTTGCACTTTGACTTTATTTTGCACCTTTAGATCATTTGATCTAAAGAATGAGATTGGTGTAACACATAACACCATAAGAGAGGTGTAACATTTAAGCACTCCTCTAGATGATTATAGTTATTGTGCAATTTCAATCAACTTTCTTCCTGCTAGTCAAAATTTTCTTACTGATAATGATTTGCAGATCATAAACATCTTTAGTGAGAATCAAATTGTTGGATAAATTAAAATATTTTAGAAAAAAAAGTTGTACTAGCACGACTTTAGCTGTGATGGTAGCTAGTGATGATGGATGTTTTTGATGTTTCCAATAATCCAAGCTGGTTTGCTTTCCCATAGAATATATGCGGAAGGTTTTGCACTAAAAGGTCAATATAAATGCCCCTCAGATAGGCATTTGTACTCTTTTCACCCTTCTCTTACGAATCTCCCATTTCTAGAAATCAATAATTCAATTTTTATCCATATATATTCTTATACAAATGCTAGCATAAGATGAAAAAATGATTTCATTTAATATCTCTTTTACAATTGGGACTTACAAATCTAAACTATTAAGTCAAAATGGGAATTTTTTTTAAAAAAATAAAATAAAATTTCACTATGATAAGCAAGGAATGGACAAGCCTCAAATTTATGTCGGTGCATCTGAGAGAGTTCAAACCGTCGACCTCCTGGTCATTCGACCAAGAATGTGACTGCTAGACTACTACCAAAGTCATCAACCACATTGTGATTGAGATACGTGAACAATGACATCTAACCTTTTTTTTTTTTTTTTTGACATTTTGTATAAACAATCATAGTTTAATTTAATTCGAGCTGGTCTAACCTTCAAAATCATGTAATTAAAGTTTAAGAGCCGTATAACACATGAAAACCTTAGCGTCAAAATTTTCTTCGTCACTTTTGAAAGATAGTTACAAGCAAACAATTGAATGTAATATCAAACCATCATTACCTAAACTCCTAAATAGTTTTTTTTTTTTTGATGTAAACTCCTAAATAGTTTAAAGAGTAAAATGACAGTTTTAATGGATTCACACCACAGTTTGGACACTTGGTCAAACTCATTTCAGTCAAGATAAACAGTTGAAATAGATTTAGATGGGCTCTGTGAAATCTCATGGCCAGCCCATAACGAGGAGACATCCACCAACCAGCCGTTGTTGGGCTTTGAAACTTGGGCTGGTTATTGTGAAATCTAATCGTCACCAATTGTTACTATAATGACAAATATTTATTCCTTTGTTAACGATTTTGTCTAATCATACTTCAGTTGAAATAATAAAAATAAATAAGCAGTATACTTTTTTTATTTATTTTAAAAAGCAGTATACTAGCTTTACACTCTATATACGTTGTAATGACTAATGATTCCCAGTTTCAATTAGTATATATTATTAATGATCTGTTGGTATTTAGTAAATAATTATTCTCTTGCGATTAAAATAATTGTACCATCTGGCCGTTGATAATTAGAGTAGCTAGTCAAGCACGACACTAATAATCCATAATTAATCTACTAAAAGGCATATGTGTATACATTACAATATGTTTGATAATTGGAACATGATCATAGATCACCACCACATAAACTAATCATGATCTATTTTTTTTTTTTTTTTCCCTAGTGGGATGAGTTGTAGTATTTGTAGGGACTTGAATTCGGGAGGGAGAACATCATCGGGAGAGTGTCAATCACTCTGGTCACTCTCTTCACCCTAACTAATCATGATCTATTTAAAAGCATTGTCTGGCAATCACTGTGGGATTCTCTATCTTTTTTCAAGAAAACAAAATGTAGCATAAAAGTTCGACTTGGAAACCCATTGACGAATAATTGATTGTCTTTTTACGCGGAAATGCTTAGCCGCCTGGATAAAGTAATAATTTAAATTCTTGTCAGCCTCGCACTAATAATCTAATATAGATCAAACCGTTTGGAGTCAAGAAACAAAACCAATTGTTAAGTACCACGATCTTGACCAGACCGTTAAAATAGCCAACAACGAAAAGACGATTTTACCCTCATTATCAACCCTATTTATGAACATAGACTCAAACCTTCAAAACACATCATCTTCTCTTCAAAATGTCTTCTTCCGGATTCCTTTTCTCATGTCTCATTCTCCTAACATTCGGGTCCGATGGGAACTTGGTCCTTTTCTCATGTCTCATGGAGTTAATCACTCCATGAGCACTTTTACAAGAGGAGATGTTACAACTGAGAGTGGGTGTGGAAGCAAATGCTCTAGTGATTGCAAGTGTTTGGGCTACTTTTACCGGCAGAAGGAGTGTAGGTGCTGGATTGCTTATGACCTCATGACACTCAGCCGCGTCCCTAACTCGACTCATGTTGGGTATATCTAGGTTCCCAATCAGTAACTAAATATTAGGGATAATCATATGCTATCTATGTAGGGGTTGTTTATATCGATGAGCGCTCGATTGAAAACCCTTAAAAATTTGAGAACTTGTGAATCCAAATTTCACCATTAGATCATGATGCATCTTTGAATCTGCATGTGACACATGTCTAAACAGCAAAGTCATAAAAAATGTGGTTTTGACTTACATTAAATGCATCTTGGAAATTGCTCATGGGACACGTGTCACCACCAAAATGAATTGATGATGCATTTTGGAAAGTGAAGATTGAAGTCTCACCAAATTCTCGAAAAAAATAAAAAATTTACATTTGAGCGCTCCTCTGATTATATCCCTCCTCATCGCAAATTTGTGATGGAAGATTATTGTTGTATTTTTCATAATAAATTGTGTTTTGTCCATGTAGGTGATCTGTCATAATATGAATGCAATTTGAGCTATGTTGTATGGAAATTTTATGGTGATAAGTATGTATTTGAACTAATTTATTTAAAATTAATGGTTTTTTCAGATACAATCTTATTAGTATTTGATTAAAAGGAAGAACATAAAAATACAAAAACCGTCAAGGCTTACTTTATAAACATGAATCAAGAAAACAACATTTTAATTTTTACAACATATTATATAGTGAGAGGAGCGCTCAAATGAGAACCCTTTATTTTTTCGAGAACTTGAGACTCCAATCTTTACCTTCCAAAATGCAATATGCATTTTGGTAGTGACGCGTGACCCATGTGCATTTTCCAAGATGCATTTAATGCAAAGTCAAAGCCACTTTTTTTTACTTTACTTTTTGGACATGTGTCACATGCAGATTCAAAGATGCATCATGATCTAATGGTGAGATTTTGGTTCTCAAGTTCTCGAATTTTTAAGTGCTTTCAACCGAGCGCTCCCATATATGGTGATTTGTCAAACTATAAAAATTGAAAATATTATACTGACCCATCATATAAGGGAAAGAACCAGAAAAATTTACAATATGAATCAAAAAATAATTATTTAATGTTTATGCATACATGTTTTATAGTAATTATGAAACCCCAAATAAATAATTTAAAAGCAATACTCATTTGTAATATGAGAATTAAGAAATTAAAAATATTATAATGAAACTAAAAGTTAAAAATATAGAAGATATATATATTAAATTTAAGAAAAAATTTAATTGTAATTGGGTACCTGAATTATCACCATTTTTCAACTTGCATGTGGGCCGAACTATAAACACTTCCAAAATAGGGTAAGAACTATCAAATAATTTTCCAAACCAAGGGCACCGTCTAACGCCGTTAGAGATTTCACTAACAACGTTAACTCCGTTAATTAATGATAAATTAAAATTTTAAAAAATTAAAAAAGTTTTAAAAAATTCATAACAATTTTAAAAAAGTTAAATAAAATTAAAATTGCCAAACTTTTTCGAAAAATGTTAAAAGATTATAGAAATTATTGAAAAAATGAAACACAAACTGAAAAGTACTTTTCAAATTTTTTAAAAACTTCCGGTACAAATAATTCAAGAAATTATTAATTATAGTTTCTATCTAGTTTGAACTTTATAAGGGGTATTAGGGATCAAAATTTGATATTCACATCAAATGGCTAATTTGAGAAAATATTTTTCATTTTTTCTAAAGTTTCAAATTTTTATTTTTCAAAAATTTTATATTCCTATTTTAAAAAATTAAATTTTTTTAATTTTTTTACAATTTTTTAAACATTTTTATAAAATTCTCTACTTTTACTGAACCCAAACTATAATTTTTAAAGTTTTATAAATTTAAATTTTTATAAAATTTTTGTAACTTTTTCTATATTTTTTATAATCTTTTTAACATTTTTTTGAAAAAGTTTGGCAATTTTACTTTTTTTAATTGTTTTTAATTTTTATAATTTTTTGAATTCTTAATTATTTTATTAATTAACGGCGTTAGTGAAATCCCTAACGGCGTTAGTCGGTGCCCTCGATTTGGAAAATTATTTGATAGTTCGCACCCTGTTTTGAAGTTTTTATAGTTCGGCCCACAAATTAGAAAATTGTAATAATTCTAGTACCCAAAATATACTTTTCCCTATAAAAATTTATAGACGTATTCAATTTGTAAGCGTGTCGAAGTTTGAGAAACTTATATTATTTTAATATATAAAATGCAAGATCGAGTTGCTTAATTGTTAAGATTGAGAAAGAAATAATTTAAATATTCAAAAAAAAATTAGCACGCATTGATGCTTTTTTTACTTGAAAACAAAACATTATTTACTTAATGTCGAGAATATTTTGAAATAATATTGTTTGATGTTGTAATCTATTTTCGTGTCACCCCATATCTCATTTTTTTATTGAAGAAAATGACATACGAAGATCCGAAGAAAAAGAAAACAACAACAATACAGACGACCAACTAATACTGGACCAGAACATCGAAACAATAAAAGTAATCCAAGCATAGCTGATGAGTCGAGTTTTCGACTCATTTATCGTCATTCTTCACTATAGTTTTGAATCGTTTCCGACAATATTTTGATGTCATTTGACCTCTATCTCTACGTTTCAGGTAGAAAACAAGTTTCCCCCATGGTCAAGGCCTAAATACGAAAACTCGGGAAAAATCGAAGACTAGAGCAAAATATGGACAGGATTGCATCTCACCCGGTCGGGTGAGAAATATCCCATGCGCCAACCGGTCGGGTGAACTCTCGAGTCGATCGACTGGACCTCGAGTCGGTCGACTAGATGGAGCATCAGGAGGTCCCAAATTCCACATTTCCGCAGTCGATCGACTGGACCCTTCAGTCGATCGACTGGGAACCCAACCGGTCGGGTGGATTTCAACCCAATTCTCACCCGGTCGGGTGGAATGCTACAGTACCGGATTTTTCACCCGAGGCTATAAATAGAAAGTGGCGATTTTGACCTAAGTGTGGAGGTTTTTGGGGAGAAGAAGACCAAGAAAAGAGGTCAAACAAGGTCATCAATCATCATCCAACCAAGGAGAAGTGAAGATCAAAGGGAGACATTATGATTAACCATCCTACTCTATCCCTCTTCTATTCTACTTGTTGTTGCCATTAAACCCTACTCACACCATGTTGTCTTACATGAGGTGTGAGTAGTGGATCTTGTGTTTTGAGGGTCTTATGACTCTCCTTGGTACTCTTTGATCACATATATACATTGATATTCATGTGGATGATTGTTGATTTCATTTTTCTCTTGTGTTATGAATGTTATGCACTCTAGGTGTTTGATAAAATGCCTAAGTGACAATTTGGACCTAAACTTGACCCTAGGACTTGGAAACCCTTGGGAATAGTTCTAGGATGGAGAAAATGATCTATATCTTGAATCATGTAAATGAACCTTAGGATATGGATGCTTGACTAAGGATTGAATGTTTGATTTATCGGAGTTAGTCATTAAGCGAATCATCAATTTATCCCATCTAATGGTGTCAAATTCATGCTCTCTATGCACTTCATATATGACATGCTACTAAGTGTTTGATTAAATGCCTAGTTTGGATAATAGAGAATGTGATCCTATCCGATGTATGCATTTGTTGTTAACTAGGACTCGAGTTCATAGTAGTTATTACCTTAGGAAGACATTCCAAGGATAATGGTGCTATGGAATGAACTAATTATCTCTAGCGAGTGAGGTTCGAGCTATAAGAGAGCTTGGCTAAGACTAGATTAACATAAACATTGGTCTACCTTAGTCTAAGCTAGGTTTTCGACAATGCATGGGTAGGAAGTGAACTAGGAGTCGAGTTCATGGTATTTATTGCTATGGAATGAACCGAGAGGTTCGAGCTATAAGAGAGTTTGGCTAGGAATAGATTCAAGTGACATTAGTCTACCCTAGTCTAAACTAGGTTCATTGCTATTTGACTACCATGAAATGTTTGAATATCGTGTATGTGATCATTGGGAATTTGCCAAGGAGGGGAGTAACCCCTCGAAACACCTCTTACTTATCTTTTATCTCCAATTACTCGCCACACTTAGGATTTAGATATATACTCACACCTTTATACATCTTTGGTTTAGAATAGCCGAATGGAAACACGATCTTAAATAGTGCATGTGCTTGGCTTGCTCCTTTGGGTTCGACCCGGTACTTTACCGGTCTTTATAAATGTTTTGACCTACTACATTCGATCCTCTCTTCATTGATACTTATTCTAGAGGTGAAAAAGAATTAGTTCGTCAATAGCTAGATAATCCGTCCACTGCTTAGTTATCTTCACGCTCCAAGGTCTAAGGCATGCCAAATTGACCAAACAGAAGAAGTGACTTAGCAGTCAACTCCGAAGCGACGATGAAGCACTGACCAAATTTCCACGGAACTATGGACAAGACTGCACAAGTGAGCGTCATAAGCCGGCTTCATGTCAATGGTAGCCCGCCGCTTGAACTCCATAAAAGGCATCGAAGAGGACTTAAAAGCTAGGACAAGTTAACTAGCCGGGAACAGTGATATGCTTCACTTCGCCTCACGCCAAGGGAGGTGACCAAACCACCGAAGACAGAACATGAACCAATGCAACAAGCGCAGCCGAAGAGAATACCGGCGAGAAGGAACCACCAATACACAAAAAACCATGCATACACGGGGAAGCAAGCTCAGACCGAAACGGCTGAGAAGAAAACCTTCATAAACGGAACTCACTTAGAGAGATCGAAAAAACAAAACCAAAAACACCTCACAACCACAGCCCACCACCCCGACAACCACCCATAGCACCACCCACCGCCCCAAACCGTCAACATCACCCCATATCTTAATTCATGTGACAAATTGCCAATTGGTACGTACACCCTCCAGGCTCTAACATGGAAAACATTGTCTAAGGGCATCTGCAGCAAGGAGAGCAATAAGCAATAATAGAGAGACTTTATTGCTTATTGCTCTCATGTAGCAAGGGAGCAAAAAAGAGAGCAAAAAGCAATGCTTGATAAGTGAGCAATAATGGAGAGGGTGTGAGATAGGAAAACAATAAGTGGGTTACACATGTATTTATGAAGAAAAACAAAAGTAAATTACATTTTGTTGGTTTTGAAAGAACTAAAAATTAGAAATGTCAAAAAATGAATGTTAGATGGACAAAAATAAAAATAAAAATAAAAATCTTGGGGCAAAACAAAAAGATGAAATATTAGAAGTGATAATTTTGGATAATTGAATGGTTATGGAAGAAAATGTTGCATTTTGACTATAAAAAAAATGTTGCATTTTGCTCTTAGCTCTTTGCTCTCTTGCTTCACTGAAATATATAGAGCAAAGAGTCATTTTCGCTCATTGCTTTTTGCTCTGCATTGCTACATGACTTTTATGAAAAAAATGCTATTTTTACTTATTGCTCATTGCTTATTGCTCCCTTACTGCGGATGCGCTAATAATTCATTGTCCTTAATTCATTGTCCTTCAAGCGGAAATGAATAGCCGCCATAGAATAGTAGTTCAAATTTCAGTCGGCCCAGAGGTCCCCCTAAAAAATTTAAGGCCCTTCGGACCCCCTACTTCAGTCCATGATCTTGACCAAACCATGTAGCAGCCAGAACCAATTAAGCTTTAACGCCTTAACCTATCAACCGCAAAAAGACGATGTTACTTTTACCGGGTGTGGCCTGTGGGTGTGGAAGCAAATGCTCTAGGGCTACTTTTACCGGCAGAAGGAGTCTAGGTGCTGGATTGCTTATGACCTCAGAGCATTCCATCGTGACAAAAAAAAAAAAATGTCATCCATCTCTTTTATTATTTTTCACTCTCATCTAATCATCTCTCATGGCAAAATCAATCATATGCATCCCACTTATGACTAAATTTTTTTTTGATCATCCCTCATGTTTTTTCATATACATATTTGTAATTTTTATCTATATCAATTTTTATTTGACATACAATATAAAAATTTAAATATTAATATAAATAAACAAATAATAAATTAATTAATATTTAAATATATAAGATAATTTAAAAAATTACAACTTAGTTTCTTTATAGGAATATGGGTATTATTTTATAGAGCTAAAAAAGTTATTCAATTTGATAGATTATATATATTTAATTACTTCATATTTTTCAAGATATAATGGTTACAAAATAAACATTTAAATCTTAATCCTTCCACTTGTTCGATTTTTATTGGAAGATGATATATATTGTGGGACCCAATTCTCATGACCAAATCTATTTTTTGATCATGATATGATCTTTTTTGACTTGGTCATGGGATGATCAAATTTATGACACATTTGGTCATGGTGGGAGAGCATGTTTTTTTTAGTCATCCACACTTTCCTATGATAAAAAAGATAATGTTATGTATATCACTCAGCCGTATATCCATTCATAATCCATTCGTAATCATTTTTCATGACACTTTCTCATGACACTCGGTCGGGTCGCTAACTCGACTCATGTTAGGAATATCAAGGTCCCCAATTAGTAATTGTTAGGGATTGTCATAAATATGTACTTTATAATATATGGAGTTGGTGAGGATGTTGGATCGTTAGGTTAGCCAACTATGTGAGGGAGATCCCAGAGTGGTATCCCTCAGACAGATGGCAGCGGAAATTTACTTTAACACAGGAAATCGTACGGAAAGTAAGGACTCACAGAATTATAGTGGAAACCTTACTGCAACCTTTGCAGCAGGCTGAAAACCACTTTGCCTTCTGGACAGTTCCAGAAGGGCTTCAGGATCAATGTTATTGATGAAAGAGTGTGCTTGTAGATTGTTACACTTTGTCTCACTCAGGGACAGCTAACAAATCTACTCAACTCAAAGTGTCAACTAACACGATCTGTCTCGTCCGCACACAGCAGCACTTCGTCAGCTCCGGTGTTGATTGATCTTGAATCTCCGATACTTTCTCTCAAAAAGCCGAACTCGATAATGAAGACTTTCCTTCTCTTTATAGTATCTTCAAGTCGGCTGAGTCTATCTCCATCAGAGATCCGATAGTTATCTCGCAGATATGATACAGTCAAGATATTTCCATATCTTGACCCTGTCACATATATGCTTACCAAATCTGGCTTCAATCTTCCTATCGAATATTCAGACATCTCCTCGTGTATATATTTGACATGTATCCGTATATATCCTTCCATCAATGATTCTCGTCATATATTGTGCGTATATCCCCTTGCATCTTTGATATGCATCTGCGATATGTTTTCCCAGATCCGATCTGGTCACATGTCGGTTCGTCTCTCTCAGACAGATCGTATCTCTCTCGCAGCTTTGCTCTCTCCCAGGGATGTCCAGTATGCTTACCTGTCAGACAGAGATTTCTGCACACTCAAGTGAATTATTAGTTAAGTGTTTGTTATCATCAAAACACAAAGGGTCCAACAAATTCCCCCTTTTTGATGATGACAAACACTTTTTCACAGATAAGAAGTTACACACATAGCTATGGCATGGGATTTTCATATCATATATCAAATTTTTCCTATTAACGTCTAGCAGGCATAGTTCCCCCTCAGATAGACATCCGCTCAAATTTTGATACCGGGTTTTCCCCCTTAGTGTATGCACATATAGTTCTTCCCCCTTTTGGCATCATCAAAAAAGATAGGCAAATAAGAACACAGAGTAATGGAAAGAAAAACATTTTATTCATGCCGGTAAGTCAAAAGCGTGTCACTCGGACACCACACATGCGGCAGAGAATTCAAAGAGCATAGAAGTCTAAAACATGAAATTCAAAGCAAAACACGTCAAACAAACTGGGGGGGCAGATGTGGGAGGGGATAGCAAGGATGGGAGTTCCATGAGACAGTTAAGATGAGGGATCAATTGTGAACGAGGCCTTCATCTGTTCAACAATCTCTGAGGCAAGGTCCTTCATCTGATCAGGGAAGCTTGCTACTGCCACCGACATGGCACCCGAATCAACAGTGATGGCCAACTCCAGGGCGATCATTTTGTCCTTCACGACAGTCACCCCCATCTTTGTATCCACCAACTCGGTTTTCACCTCCCTCAATTCATCCTTGACATCTTTCAACTCTGCTTTCAACAAATTTAACTCATCACGGACCTCTTTCAGCATCGCCACCAGCACATCGGAACTCTCAGTGGGGGGAACCACTCCATCACGAACAGGAGCAACAGCATTCATAGGAACCACCTCAACCACATCCTCATCATCAGCCTCTTCTTTAACAATCGGAACAGTCCAACCAACCTCTGCCTTGTACTCCAGACCTAACTTGATAATCTGTTCATCACCGAGGTCAGACGATAGCACCTTCTCAGACACGGGGTCATATGTCTCCCAGTACTTCAGTATCTCCTTAACAAAACCAGGAAAGGGTAGTCCGTTGGAAGGGTTCTCCTTGTTGTTCTCCATATGGCGCATGACTTGGAAGGCCAGATTGACTTGTTTCTTCTGCAGGATCTGATCTATGAGTAACATGTCCTGAAAGGTCACCAGATTATGCTTGTGACGTCTTGGAGAGATGTTTGACACAAGGATTCTGTGGAGAATCCTTGGAAGCACAGCCATGCCGTAGATCTCCCTCTGACCTTTTGCAGCGGGATCCAGTCCAAGTCGTTCGAACACCTCCGATTTGGCCACGGAGTTGGGCCACGTTCCCTTGGAATATGTAGCATATCCACCTTTGGGGACTTGTAGGATGGTGGCCAACTCCCTCATGCTTACTGTGAACACCTCCCCACCTATGACAGCCGACAGCTCCCAGTTTCCCTTTCCCTTCTCCTTTTCCACAACTTTCAGTTTTGAGTAGAACTCTCTTACCAACTTGTCGTCCACTAGAACAGGCTTCCTGAATAGTGCGCCCCATCCTTGGGTCTCCAGTAGCACAACAATATCCTCCAGCTTATACTCCACCAGCCACTCATATTGCAGCACCAACTCGTGAACAAAACCCTTCCCGACTTCTTCCGACTCCTCGGCGCTTTCGTCCGACACTCCTTCTTCGTTGATCAGTGGAGCGGAAGACTTAGTAGATCTGTGACTCTTTCGGGCAGAGGGAGTTGTAGATTTTCGCGCACGCTTGCCAGCGGACCGAGTAGCAACGGAGGAGTCGTGTCGGACAGGGCGCTGAGAGCAGGAGTCCTCCCTAAGCTCTTCGAGCAGGGCGCTGTCCCTGGCGACTGCAGAGTTAGTCGGAGTAGATCCGGTTGGCGTAACCGACTGCAGGATGCTTTCCAAGCTTAGAGGATCTACTCCCTTTGCGATCAATTGTGCGGCCATAGCTGCGGCGGCGGTAGGAGAAAGGCTGGATTTAGGGTTTGAGGAGGCCATTGAACCTTTCGGAAACTCAAATTTTGGGGTCTGCCTTCGATTTGATTGACAGAGTTTGAGAGGCGAGGCACTCTACTGCGTGCGTTAAGTACCCTTTTCAAACCCTAGGAGTTGTGAGACACCAGAAACCCCAAACGACGCCTCTTTCCAATACATAAGCTGCGTTCAATTTTTGGTAATTGCCATCTTTTTCTTCCTTCCAAAAGCGGCTTCGTAATAAACACTTGCCAAAATTGAATCAACTGAGAGGGCATGCTCTAACAGTCAGAGGAGTGACACGTGTTGCTAGTATTGTCTCATAAGCAGTTGACACCTTTCAATTTCCCTCTACGCCTTCCCAGGCCCAACTTCAACAGAAGACGCATACTACCTCTCTTCACAACTGGCACAAAGACCGTATCCCAGCCAAAGGTGATCCGCTCACAGGGATACCTCAATCTTACTGTCTCATGGATACACAAGGTTTTGGTATGGTGCGCGAATTTTACCCGAATGGTACAAATAACACCACACACAATCAATCAGAAAAGAAATCAACCAAACATGTTAAAATGTCTTCATACCTCATGTGGAAGGGCTCCCGAAAAGTAACATCACGACGGGCTCATAGGAGCATTTCACAGGAGGATAGGCTAAGGTTGGTCTAGAGTACCTCCTGGGCTTATAGCGTGGGATCAAATATGGAGGTCTCTTTTGGCAGAAAGAATTTAGAATTTCATGTTCTTCGAACTCTAATGCAGTTATCAATCGTATAGCGAGCATGCATGGCTACATTATGAACACAACTTACTTTCTTGCTAGCACAGAACAGTCATGTTAAGCTCACCATCAGACGTGACTCATATGTATCTAGTCTAGCCAATCACTGAGGGAGCACTATTTGAACATAGCTTTAAGGGAGAGAGACCATACCGAGTTCGAGCCTCAGCTTTTCGTAGGGTTCTCTGTGCAAAGCTTTTGTGAATATGTCAGCAATCTGTTCCTCAGTTCTACAATACTCCATCTCAATTGTTCCCTTTTCTACACAGTCTCGTAGGAAGTGACATCGAATTTCAATGTGCTTAGTGCGTGAGAACTGCACTGGGTTTTTAGAGATGTTAATAGCACTTGTGTTATC
Source organism: Rhodiola chrysanthemifolia (assembly GCA_033675395.1). NCBI lineage: Eukaryota > Viridiplantae > Streptophyta > Magnoliopsida > Saxifragales > Crassulaceae > Rhodiola > Rhodiola chrysanthemifolia. The sequence goes on along the minus strand of CM066208.1, from coordinate 45,829,555 downwards.
ACACAGAATCTTAGCACAATTAGTAATGACACCGTAATCACTTAGCTGTTGCTTGATCCACAGCAGCTGCGCACAGCAAGCAGCGGCGGCAATGTATTCTGCCTCTGCGGTGGAGAGAGCAATTGAGGACTGCTTCTTTGAAGTCCAGGAGATGAGACATGGTCCAAGATATTGAGCCATCCCTGACGTAGACTTCCTGTCTGTCTTGCACCCAGCATAGTCTGCGTCAGTGTATGCCTCCAGGCGCAATTCACCTCCCCTTGGATAGAACAGGCACAAATCATCTGTTCCTTTCAGATATCGTAATATCCTCTTTACAGCTTTCACGTGGGTCTCCCTGGGGTCAGCCTGAAACCTAGCACACAGACAAACACTAAATAAGATATCGGGTCTGCTAGCAGTGAGATAGAGTAGTGAACCGATCATTCCCCTATACGTAGTTGGATCCACTCTAGTTGAGGATTCGTCCTTTGTCAGGGCATCGTTTGGAGACATTGGTGTGGCACACGTCTTGGCGGACTCCATCCCAAACTTCTTCAGGATTTCCTTTACGTACTTTTGCTGATGGATTCGGGTTCCATCCTCCTCTTGAGTGACCTGAAGTCCAAGGAAGTACTTGAGCTCTCCCACCATGCTCATCTCGAACTCGCTTGACATCAAATCTGTAAACTTCTTGACAAGTTTAGGGTTAGTTGAACCAAAAATGATATCATCCACATATACCTGCACCACCAGGGTGTCCTTCCCTTCCTTCAGAAGGAAGAGAGTTTTGTCCACCTCTCCTCTGGTATATCCGTGAGATAGCAGGAACTGTGACAGTCTCTCATACCAGGCGCGAGGAGCTTGCTTCAGTCCGTACAGCGCCTTCTCCAGGATATGGACATGATCCGGGTGAGAGTGATCCTCGAACCCTGGTGTCTGACTTACATATACCTCTTCCTTTAGAACTCCGTTCAAGAAGGCCGTTTTCACATCCATTTGCTGTAAAACAAAGCCATGGTAAGTTGAATACGCGATTAGTAATCTAATTGCTTCTAACCTTGCAACTGGGGCGAAGGTTTCATCATAGTCTATCCCTTCTTGTTGGTTGTATCCCTTGACTACTAGGCGGGCTTTGTTTCTTACAACGACACCTTTATCGTCCATCTTGTTGCGAAAGACCCACTTTGTTCCAATCACATTCTTGTCCTTCGGCCTAGGTACCAGGCGCCATACCTTATTCCTCTCGAACTGATGAAGTTCTTCTTGCATGGCATTTACCCATTCCGGATCCTTCAATGCTTCAGCTATTGTCCTTGGTTCTGTAACAGAGACAAAGGATGCAAATACACAGAAATGACATAGGTCATCCAGACTTACCTGATCTTGTGATGTATAGCACTGGTAGTCCCTCATGCTGGACGGGGGCTGGACGACTCTTCCGCTCCTTGTAGTTCTGAGTCCCACCGTTGTAACTGTAGGCGGGGGATTATTGTCAGTTACCTCTTCGTTGTGAGTCTCAGCAGTGATGTCTGTTACAGGGACATCAGGAACAGGTTCTTGAGCGGGCAGCTCTGCTTGATTATCTGCGAGACCCTGGCCGGCTTCCTGAGCAGTCTCTTGAACTGGTTCCATGTCCCCATTTTGAGGAGGTACCCAGTCGGGGTCATCCCTGTCGGTGAACTGAAGTTCTCCATCATCCCTTGATGAAGGATCTTTCACTTTGTGACCTGTCATAGAGTTCTCATCAAAGGTTATGTGGATGCTCTCCTCCACGCGTTCCATTCTCAGGTTATACACCTTATAGGCTCTGCTGTGGCTTGAGTAGCCAACGAACACACCTTCATCGCTCCTTGGATCGAACTTTCCCAAGCTGTCCTTCCCATTGTTATGAACGTAGCACCTGCAGCCAAAAACTTTCAAATGAGCGATGTTAGGTTTTCTGCCGTGCAGCAGTTCATACGGTGTCTTTCCTATCAGAAATCGTAGAGAAGCACGGTTCAAGATGTAGCCGGCCGCGTGCACAGCCTCTGCCCAGAACCCTTTGGGAACACCACTGGCTATCAGCATTGTTCTGGACATGTCCTCCAGCGTCCTATTCTTTCTCTCTACCACTCCATTCTGCTGAGGGGTACGTGGTGCTGAAAAGTTGTGATCAATTCCTGCAGTTCTGCACAGTGAGAGAAACTGAGAATTTCGGAACTCGGTTCCGTTGTCAGTACGAATAGATACTAGCTTCTTACTCAGCTTGTTCTCAGTCAATTTCAACCATGAAACAAATTCAGAGTATGTTTCATCTTTAGAGCATAGGAAAATTGTCCAAGTGTACCTGGAGTAGTCGTCTACAATGACTAGTATATACTTGTTACCTCCGCGGCTGACGACGTTCACTGGACCACAGAGATCCATGTGGATCATGTCCAGAGGACCTGACGTACTTACTGATTGTTTTGACTTGAACGAAGTGCGTACTTGTTTGCCCATGGTACATGCACTGCACACCTGATCAATCGAGCTCTCTATCTTGGGCAGCCCATCCACTAGCTCATTCTGATGAAGCTTATGAATCAGTTTCGTGCTTGCATGTCCAACCCTTTTGTGCCACAGCAGTGTGTCGGCAGCTAAGCTAGCCAGGCACAGCTCTTCCTCAGGAACGAACTCTGGATCCACTGTATAAATTTGATTTTCACGGACACCTCTAAGAATTACCTTTCCTGTCTCAATGCATTTCACAAAGCAGTCATTAGAGTTGAATATCACTTGATTTTTACCATGTTGACACAATTGTGATATGCTCAATAGGTTGTAATTTAAATTCTCAACAAGACTAACTTGTCGAACTTTGATTGTGTCTGAAATTCGTACCTCTCCTGTTGCAACGACCTTACCTGTACTCTTGTTTCCGAAGATAATGCTTCCTCCGGAGTAGGCCTGGAGTGAGATGAACCATCCTGGATCTCCTGTCATGTGTTTGGAGCATCCGCTGTCCAGATACCATGACTTGCTCCTCACTCCGTCCTGCAAGAGAGAAATCAGTTTTTACGAACCCAGACAAGCTTGGGCTTACTAGGCTTTGGTGCAGTTTTGACAGCAGAAGGAAACTTTAGAGAATGTGAATCGTTATCATTTGTGAGATCGATTTTCTTCCTGGGAGTTCTCCTAGGTCGTCCGTAGGTTGCTGTGTTATGATAAGGGCGACCCAATTTACCCCTGCCGTCCTCGCTGTGAGAGGGAACTTCCTTCTGATAACTGTAGTTCCTCTCATAGGACTTTTCAAGTTCCCTGCAGTTTGATCTGTAGTGGCCAGTGTGACCACAGTGCCAGCAGGCTCGATAGTAGAGAACCCCAGTTTTTCTTCTCCTTGCTGAGGGGATGGGTCTCCTATATCTTTGGGCGTGAGGATCAAGAGAGAATGGTTGAGGGTTGGAGCTCATCTTTTTCCAAATTTCAAAGGCTTTTCCGGCTTTAAAGGGTACGGAGTCTCTGTCATAGAGTTGGCTCTCTGTTGGGAATGTTACCGCTTTCTCCGACTGTCTGGTGGCTCCCAGCTGTTTCTCTTGATGCGAGCCCTCGCCGACTTCAGCCATCACTCCCTTTCCTTTGGCGATCCTTCGGTTTTCTTCCTCTTTGTCAATCACATCAATATACCCGAGTCCAGGTCTGACAAACTTCCTTTCGTAGTCCTGTCTTACTTCTTCAGCCTTCTTAGCTTCTAGTTCTCTTAGCCAGATCTTCCTTCTTTCAGTCTCCTTTTGTCTGAGATCTGCGATTGTCTGACGAAGTTCCTCGTTATCCAACTGGACCCTGTCTGTTTCTTCAATTGATCCTTCCGTCTTAGTTCTGATCTCTGTCGGTCTGGTATCGTCAATCTTCATGCACCTCAGATCATTGCTCAACCTGTTCATTTGTGTATCTCCATCGTCGCAAATGTGGCATTTGCAGACGTGTTCCTTTGCTTCTCTCTCGAGGCGCATAGCTTTAGTTGACCAGAGGCGGTTGTTTTCCATGTCATCTTCATGTTCTTCCTTCATGATTTCAAGCTGTTCCTTAAGGCTCGTGATCTTCTTCAGTAATTCGGCAATGGTTTCTGCAAAATCGGATTCACTAAAGATTTCATTGACAAAGGAATCAGATTCATTTACCTCATCGTTCGTGGATCTTGCCATCAGACATGGCTCCTTAGCTCGCTTCCCATCACTGTGTTCCTCGTCTGAGTCACCCCAGGCAGCGAACATGGCTTGAGCTTCCTTCGGGGCCGGAGGTTCGCCCTTCTTCTTGCTGTAGCAGTCTTTAGCAAGATGTCCCTTTTTCTGGCAGTGATAGCAGGTTCTTTCTTCCTTTGATCCTGTCTTAGTTTTGTTTTCCTCTGAGGTAGCCCCCTTGTTCCCCCTTTGGTTATTTCTTCCTCCCCCAGAGCCACCTCTGTTTTGGAGTCTGCCTGTGGTTGCCATCTTGAAGGCTTTTGAGAGAAGAGCTATCTCCTCGTCCTCTCCTTTGGATGGTAGACTTACTTGAGCTATGTCCAAGGCTTTCTCCACTTTCAGTGCTATAGCTTGAGATTTTCCAGCTTGTCTTCTGGCCATCTTTCTCTCTGATATCCCAGCTTGGCTCTGCAGATTCGCCACCAGCTCTTCCAGAGTGATGTCTTTGATCCCTTTTTGAGCCTGGAGGGCTGTAGTTACAGTATCCCATCTGGGGCTGAGCGCTTGCATGAACTGATGGGTTATCTTCCACTGAGGAAGTTTCTCATCCAGGAAGTTCAGCTGTGCGATGATCACTTGGAATCTGGTATAGAAGTCCTCTAGCGATTCGTCCTTCCGTTGCTCAACTGTTTCATAGTCCTTTGTGGCAGCCAGGATTCTGTTTCTTTTTATGTCTTCGTTTCCCTCGTACAGTCGAGCAAGTCCATCCCACTGCTCCTTTGCAGTCTTATACACAGCCATCTTCACCTGGTCTCCTGGGGAGAGAGCCATGTACAGGACCTTCTTAGCCATGGCATTCTGCTGGAGAGCTTTGTAGTCAGCATCTGTGTACTTGTCTTTCTCCTTCTCTTTCGGTTTGGCAGGATCTGTCACATCCAGAATAGGGAAGTTACCCTTTTCGAATACCTGCCACAGTTTCCCATCCAGGGAACACACATGAGCTTCGAACTGATCCTTCCACCAGTCATACTCTCCCGGACTGAGCACCGGCGGTTTCCAAAACGAATCACTTCCGTTAGACATGATTTCCTGCAAAGGCTAACACGAAATCTAGAGCCTCGCTCTGATACCAATTGTTGGATCGTTAGGTTAGCCAACTATGTGAGGGAGATCCCAGAGTGGTATCCCTCAGACAGATGGCAGCGGAAATTTACTTTAACACAGGAAATCGTACGGAAAGTAAGGACTCACAGAATTATAGTGGAAACCTTACTGCAACCTTTGCAGCAGGCTGAAAACCACTTTGCCTTCTGGACAGTTCCAGAAGGGCTTCAGGATCAATGTTATTGATGAAAGAGTGTGCTTGTAGATTTTTACACTTTGTCTCACTCAGGGACAGCTAACAAATCTACTCAACTCAAAGTGTCAACTAACACGATCTGTCTCGTCCGCACACAGCAGCACTTCGTCAGCTCCGGTGTTGATTGATCTTGAATCTCCGATACTTTCTCTCAAAAAGCCGAACTCGATAATGAAGACTTTCCTTCTCTTTATAGTATCTTCAAGTCGGCTGAGTCTATCTCCATCAGAGATCCGATAGTTATCTCGCAGATATGATACAGTCAAGATATTTCCATATCTTGACCCTGTCACATATATGCTTACCAAATCTGGCTTCAATCTTCCTATCGAATATTCAGACATCTCCTCGTGTATATATTTGACATGTATCCGTATATATCCTTCCATCAATGATTCTCGTCATATATTGTGCGTATATCCCCTTGCATCTTTGATATGCATCTGCGATATGTTTTCCCAGATCCGATCTGGTCACATGTCGGTTCGTCTCTCTCAGACAGATCGTATCTCTCTCGCAGCTTTGCTCTCTCCCAGGGATGTCCAGTATGCTTACCTGTCAGACAGAGATTTCTGCACACTCAAGTGAATTATTAGTTAAGTGTTTGTTATCATCAAAACACAAAGGGTCCAACAGAGGAGCGCTCAAATGAGACCTCCCATGTTGGTGAGGTCGTGAGGCCTCAATCTTAACCATTAGATCAACTCCATCAAACTGATCATCTGGTGACGACACGTGTCCCACTACCAAAATCCATCAAAAGCAAAAAGCAAAATACTATTCTCTGCACCTTTAAATATCAACCATTAGATCAAAATGATCTAAAGGTATGAGATTGGACCTCACGAACTCACCAATAGTACCCAACTTCATTTAAACACCCTCAGAAATTGGTTATATCCATCCTCATCGCAAATCTGGGCGTGGAAAGTTATTGTTGTGTCCTTTTCATAAATAAATTGTGTTTTGTCATATATGTGATCCGTCAAATAATGAGCTCTAGGCGGCTTTCAGTAATTAGAATACGGATGGACCGTGAATGGATATACGATTATTATAACATGTGTAATCTTATATACGATTTGGTTTATTTGGGATGGCCAGTTAGATCCATTACTATATTTATCACAGACACAAAAAAGTTTGATCCATTAGTATGGAAAAAGATCATATTAGAATAAACAAATTTGGTGAGAAACGAGAAGTAACCAAATTCGTAATTTAAATAAAACTTAAAGAATCAAAATTTTTAATGTAAAATTAGTAAAATTAAAAGATTAAAATTCGTAACACCGGTAATTATATGGATACAAATTTACAATAATGCTCTTACGAACATATAATATAGATATTAAGATTAAAAAAATCAAAAAAAAATAAGGGTTGTTGGATCAAAAATTGAATGGTTGTAATTACTTTTCATTTCTCACCAAATTTGTTACTTCTCAAAGGATCTCAACCCACATTACTATTTGGTTATTTATTTATCCCTTTTTTGTTTACGCAAAATTTATGCCAACACATTGTGTGTTATGTAAAATATAAAATTTGGATAATGTACAATTTTGATATGATGTATATAGAGATTTGACTTTGTCCATTTCAATTGTCTACCCACCTACTACGCTACCAAATATATTGAGATTAATTTCCAATTTAGCTTAAATCCAAATTTGATTTCGATATAGTGTCGTTGGCAATAACGCCTATGAGAATATGACCATTTTGGAAAACCAATTTAGAAATTATCTACAAAAGGAAATCAAATTTGGATTTAAGCTAAATTGGATATTTTCCATATATAGTTTTTTTTTATTAATGGGGACATTGCCCACGTCATGACTCGAACCATGAAACTTTTGGTTCCGGATGGTGAGCGCCTACCACCAGGCTAACTGGCTGTCGTCGGATATTTTCCCTATATTGATATGTTGACTTAATGATAAAAGTGTTGATATATGCAGCATATCAAAATACCCCTCATCATTTTAGTTTTTACAAACAAAAAAAAAAGAATTCACAAAATGATTAATTTTGCAATTATTCATTTGTCCCCGCGGTTTTGTTTGATTTGTTAAGAGGCGGGGGTATTTTGGGAATCTAACAATCATATATATGCAGCCAACTAAATTGTAATAATAAGCAGATGACAGGTAGCTTCCCTCCCAATTGATGAGTCTTGCTTTTTCCATTTTTAGCGAAAGGGCAGCAGCCACTAGCTAGTAGGCACCTTCAGACATTATATATGGGGTCCTGGTTGAAATGAAACGACCCAAGTGGTTCACTTGCGCACTACACTTCGGGTTCCTGATGATAAACTTGAAATCTGCAGCATTTGTCTCCACACGACACCTTATAAATAATAGATCCACACCTAAACTCATATCAATATCTCCAAACACCCAAAATGCATTCAACACTTCATATCCTTGCCCTCTTCTTCCTCTTATCAACAACACTACTACTCTCCAATGCCGCAGTTCCGCCCCGGAACCGGTTCAAATTTGTCAATAACCCATACATCACCGGCGACTACGACGCCGAGTACGACGCAAGCTACACCCTCTCCCTCATATATGCCGGCGCCTTCCACCTAGCCTTTTACAATACCACTCCTGGAGCCTTCAGCCTTGCTTTGCGAATGGCCTCATCCGATCCTAGAAACATCTACCACGGCAACAAATTTTATGTCCCTCGTTGGGTCTGGGAGGCGAACCGAGGAAAACCGGTTGGTGCCATGGCCACATTTCAACTATTGGCCAATGGGAACTTGGTCATCACCGAGGCTGATGGCCGCATTGCGTGGCAGACTAACACGGCGAATAAGGACGTTGTAAAGTTTGAATTGTTACCTAACGGTAACATGGTGTTGATCAACTCCAAAGGGGCTTATGTCTGGCAAAGCTTTGATACCGCTACCGACACTTTGCTTGTGGGTCAAGGTTTTAAACTTGGAGGCCTTACAAAGCTTGTGAGTCGAGCTTCGGCCACAGATAACTCCAATGGACCTTATAGTCTAGAGATGGATAAGGAAACCCTAGTGCTGTACTACACTAGCCCTACTTCTGGTAAGAAATACGCATACTACTCGTTCGATGACCGGTTCAATACCCTAACAGGCTCGTTAGAGACCGTGACGTTCAAATGCTCGCCTCAGACGGATGAAAACTTCGCTTACAATCTTTACCTAAGTTACACCGTGACGGACAAGAGCTTCTTTGGTTCACCAGTTCTAATTAGACCTAACTGGAACGTGACATATTCGATTCTGCGATTAGGAATCGATGGAAGTTTGAAGATTTTCACCTTCTACGTGCCAGTGGAGCGAACCAAGTGGGAAATGACTTACTCACTCTTCTCGGAGCCCTTTGCAGGTGGATGTCAGCTACCTGAGAAATGTGGCAAGTTTGGACTGTGTGAGGATGAGATGTGTGTCGGGTGCCCGACCGAGACAGGAGCCACGGCATGGAGCTCTAGCTGCCAGCCTAAAACAGTGTCTTCAGCGGACTGCGCTAAAAAGAGTTTCAAGTTTTACAAGATGGTGGGTGTGGACCATTTCATGAGTGGTTTTATGCAGGGGGAGAATGTGAGTGAAAGTGGATGTGGAAACAAGTGCAGTTCGGATTGCAAGTGTGCTGGATACTTTTATCATCAGGCGGATAAGAAGTGCTGGGTGGCGTATGATCTCAAAACCTTGACACGAAATGGCAACTCCACCCATGTCGGCTATATTAAGGTTCCTAAGTAGATCATATTATATATAGTTTGGAGTCATGGTACGTACGTAGGTGAGACTGTGATCTGTGTGGCTTGAGTGATGCGTGATGTTATTTATTTTTCAACAATTTGCATTGAATAAAAAAAATACAATTTCAACAAATTCTGGTTTTATGACTGCAGTTATCAACTACAATTAATCTTATTAGTCCATACAGAATTGTTTATAAAACTATTAGTCTGTGTTTACAAAATCTAATGACAGCAAATGTCTTCTTGTTTTTTTTTTTTTTAAAAATTGGGCCGCTCATTTCAAAGGTTGGGCCGTTTACATGGATCCCAATGGATGCACAACAGCTGAACTATCCAAGCCCATTTACCACGGGAGAGTGATATTGACTCAGTGATAAGCGGAGTCTAGAATTGTAACTGCACTTGCCTATCACTTTAAAAAATCAGTTATGGAAAGAAAGAAAGAAAGATATTACACGCATAAATCAGCTTTATGAAAGAAAAAGAAATATTCACCATAATGTAGATTTTTATCTATGTCATTGATCCTTACTTTTGTATTTAATTTTTCATTTATCTAACTTTAAGAGACGAGTCATGATGATGCGAATCCAAATTAATGTCATAGATTAATTATCTATAGACCGACCACATTGCACTGAATATATATAAAATACTGGACAATAATTGATTCGATTTTTCAAGGTATCACTGCTTGATCTCGATTTTCTACAACATAATATTTTTCTATTCATTTTAAATTGTCCAAAGGGTTTTTTCGTTAAAGCTAATTGCGATGCATCTTGGGACCCTGTCACTAAAGAAGCTGGAGTCGGGGTGTTGATCAGGAATTCCAGGGGAGTTATTCTTGGTATTTCTGTTAAATATTATCCTTGGTGTGCTGATGCTTACTACAGTTGAGGGGTTGGCTCTTCAAGAAGCACTTGCCTTGGTTGAGAAATTGAAGTTAAAGCATGTACTTCTTGAGACTGATAGCAGCGATGTAGTCATGGCTATTAATTATAAAACCGACCCCAATGTATGGAGTACAAAATGGTACATGGACTGCTGCAGAAAGCTCGAATCGAGAAAGAATTGGAAAGTTATTTTCACAAGGCGGGAGGCGAATTTGGCTGCGGACGCTATTGCTAGAACTGCGAGAATTGAGAAGTTGTCCTGGTCTAGACTGGATGCACTTCCATATTTAAAAAATGTTGTCCAGTTTTTTTAAGTCCTTTCTGTTAGCCTTTTCTTGGCCTGTGTAGCCTCATCAAAAAAAAAAAAAAAACTTTGTTTTAATGTATAGTAGAATTTAAATATGTTTCACGCATGCCTTTGTTCGTAATGAGTGCGGATGTCAAGTAAAACATTACAACTTGACATTGAATTTATTCAATTACTTAATTTGACATTATTTTCGACCTACTAACACACTATTAAAATTCCATAACAATTTTCGACGTACCTTTTATACACGTTACATTCCTCAATTCACGTTCAAAATACTGGAATTTTCAACGCCTCATTTTCAGCATTTAATAAAACCAAATTTTATAAGTACAAAATTAGCATGAAAATTGCTAAGGAATCTTACGAAAAATAATCCGTTGACCAGACAGTCCCTTATTCACTTCACTCTGCTTCGTGAGATTCACATACAGGACTTGTTTCTAAAACTTCGTCTTATTTAAGCCGATTTTTTAGTCTCCGTCTCTGCTTGTAGGATCATCTTCAACCTGTCGTTTCATCTCCTCTTTCTCCGCCGATCACCAAGGTAGTCATTTCTTTCCACCGATTATCGTACAATGTTTCTTTTTCGTTCAAATTAAGGATTAAGGCTTAATTATCTCGCCTCTCTGGGTGCCCTACCGATTGCGAAATTCGTGAGATTTGAGGTTGATTGGGATCTGGGGGTTGTGAGTTTTCAGTCGATTCGATGAGTCAACGTATTCAATTCATTTGGGGAAAGAGTCCATTTTCCGACCCACGTGGGGTGGATTTTAATCTGGGTAACCGGATCTAGAAGTAGTGATCGATTATTTCTAACAATTGGCGTTGATTTGTTTTTCTAGGGTTTTGACAATTGTCTTTGTTGGTGGTGATAATTGTTTTTGAGCGATGGCGAGTGGGAGGAAAATTGAGAAGCTGGCGTCTATTGATGCGCAGCTGCGGTTGTTGGTTCCTGGAAAAGTGAGTGAGGATGATAAGCTTGTTGAGTATGATGCTTTGCTGCTGGATCGGTTTCTGGATATTCTCCAGGATTTGCATGGTGAAGATCTCAGAGAAACTGTATGTTAACTGGTTTTTACCCCTTTTCAAACTGGTTGGTGATTTGTTTTGGTTTCTTAAATCTTCTGATCATGGAATTGTGTTAAGTGTTTGAAATGTTCGACAATTTATGAAATTGAAAATTTTTGGCTTATCGGATGTGTTTCGGTTTCTTCAGTCTGATTAATTGCCCCAGATTATAAATTTGTGTTTCCTGATGAAAAATTCGGAGGCGGCTTATTTGGCTTGTTGCGGTTTTTCAGGTTCAAGAGTGTTATGAGTTGTCAGCTGAGTATGAAAAGAGCTATGATCAGAAGAAGCTGGATGAGCTCGGAGCTCTATTAACAAGTTTGGATGCGGGTGATTCCATTGTGATTGCCAAGTCATTCTCGCACATGCTTAACTTAGCTAACTTGGCTGAGGAAGTCCAGATTGCGCATAGGAGGAGGGTCAAGTTGAAGAAGGGGGGCTTCAAGGATGAAAGCTCAGCATCTACTGAATCTGATATTGAGGAAACTTTTAAGAGACTTGTTGGGCAGTTGGGTAAGACATCTGAAGAGGTTTTCGATGCTTTGAAGAATCAGACAGTGGATCTTGTCCTCACTGCTCACCCTACCCAATCTATTCGCCGATCTTTGCTTCAGAAGCACGGAAGGTGTGTTATATGATTAACTTAAATGTTCTTTAGTTGCCTATACTAAAACAAAAACTGGACCTCATCATAGTTACATTTTAAATTGGTTAGGATAAGGAACTGCTTAACTCAGTTATATGCTAAAGACATCACTCCAGACGATAAGCAAGAACTGGATGAGGCTTTGCAGAGAGAGGTAAATGTCTGCGCAGGCAGATATTGTATTATTTAGTCATCTTTATTTGGCATTATGTAATGAACTATTATTATGCAACATGCAGATTCAAGCTGCTTTCCGTACGGATGAAATCCGAAGAACTCCTCCAACCCCACAAGATGAGATGAGGGCTGGAATGAGTTACTTCCATGAAACCATCTGGAAAGGTGTCCCTAAGTTTCTGCGTCGTGTTGACACTGCTTTGAAGAATATTGGGATAAACGAGCGTGTTCCTTACAATGCCCCGCTCATTCAGTTCTCTTCTTGGATGGGTGGCGATCGTGATGGTAATTTATTTCTCTAGTACTTTAAGTTTATGGGACAGAGTTGTGTTTTTTACGCTTATTCTTTACTATCGGTTATGTGCACGGCCACTAATGTTAAACACTTATTTATGTTATGACAGGTAATCCAAGAGTGACCCCCGAGGTTACTAGGGATGTTTGTTTGCTGGCTAGAATGATGGCTGCCAACATGTACTATTCTCAAATTGAAGATCTTATGTTTGAGGTAATTGGAATTTGTGGAACGCTTCTTTCAGTTCTCATTCAGTCTAAATAGCGAAATCATAATTTATCTGTGTTTTTCAATGTATTTCCCAGCTATCTATGTGGCGTTGTACTGATGAACTTCGTGCTCGTGCTGACGAACTATATAGATCTGCTAGAAGAGATGCCAAACATTATATTGGTAATTCATTAAATCGGAACTTGAGTCAACTCCTTTAGTTTGATTGTTAAGAGTTTCATGCATTCAATTTGATTCATATCTCTGGCATGCCCATTTCATATACCAATCCTCTTGTATCCTCTAATATGAAATGGGAAACATTGACACCACCGTTTATTTTTTATGTGCAGAGTTTTGGAAGCAAGTTCCTCCTAGTGAGCCTTACCGTGTTATTCTTGGTGATGTGAGGGACAAGCTATATCAAACACGAGAACGTTCTCGCCAACTATTATCGCACGAATCCTCCGACATACCGGAGGAAGCAACTTTTACCAATGTCGAGCAGGTACCTCTCGGTCTGTGAAACATATGATCGTGATGCATCCTTGTGATTTACTGGCCTTTTACTAAGTTTGGTATATTTACATTTTATGTAGTTCCTGGAGCCGCTGGAGTTGTGTTACAGATCGCTCTGCGCCTCTGGTGACAGACCAATTGCTGATGGAAGCCTTCTCGACTTCCTGCGTCAAGTCTCGACGTTTGGGCTTTCCTTAGTGAGACTCGATATCAGGCAAGAGTCTGAGCGTCACACAGATGTCATGGATGCCATCACTAGGCACTTGGAGATCGGGTCTTACAAGGAGTGGTCCGAAGAGAAAAGGCAAGAATGGCTGTTATCTGAACTCAGCGGAAAGCGTCCGCTCTTTGGATCAGATCTTCCGAAGACAGAAGAAATTTCAGATGTTTTAGACACCTTCCATGTGTTAGCCGAGCTTCCCGCTGATAGCTTTGGCGCTTACATCATCTCAATGGCAACCGCACCATCTGATGTGCTGGCTGTTGAGCTGCTGCAGCGTGAATGTAGAGTGAAACAGCCTTTGAGGGTTGTTCCTCTCTTTGAGAAGCTTGACGATCTTAATGCAGCTCCAGCTGCAATGGCTCGCTTATTCTCGGTTGAGTGGTACAGAAATCGGATCAATGGAAAACAAGAAGTTATGATTGGATACTCTGATTCAGGAAAAGACGCAGGTAGGCTGTCTGCAGCTTGGCAGCTGTACAAGGCTCAGGAAGAACTTATTAAAGTGGCCAAGGAATACGGTGTGAAACTGACAATGTTTCATGGCCGTGGTGGAACTGTTGGACGAGGAGGAGGCCCTACCCATCTTGCTATCCTCTCTCAACCCCCGGACACTATCCACGGGTCTCTTCGTGTTACTGTCCAAGGTGAAGTCATTGAACAGTCCTTCGGAGAGGAACACCTTTGTTTCAGAACTCTCCAGAGGTTCACAGCTGCTACATTGGAGCATGGTATGAATCCTCCGGTTGCACCAAAACCTGAGTGGCGTACTCTTTTGGATGATATGGCCGTGGTTGCCACTGAGAAGTATCGCTCTATTGTTTTTCAGGAACCTCGTTTCGTCGAGTATTTCCGCCTGGTAAGCACACTCTAACACATCACTAAGTTCTTAGTTCATTCCAAGAGGACCCAAGTTGAACGAGAATAGTTATGTATTACTATCCTTTTACGCAGGCGACACCTGAGTTGGAATACGGTAGGATGAACATTGGAAGTCGTCCATCGAAGCGAAAGGCAAGTGGTGGCATCGAGTCACTTCGTGCCATTCCCTGGATATTTGCGTGGAACCAGACTAGGTTCCATCTCCCAGTTTGGCTTGGCTTTGGAGCGGCATTCAAACACGCAATCGAGAAAGACATCAGAAACTTGCATATGCTACAAGCTATGTACAATGAATGGCCGTTCTTTAGGGTGACCATAGATTTGGTTGAAATGGTGTTTGCTAAGGGTGACCCAGGCATTGCTGCCTTGTACGACAAACTTCTGGTGTCTGAAGATTTACTGCCTTTTGGCCAGCGGTTGAGGACAGACTACGACGAGACCAAGAGTTACCTCCTCAAGGTAAACTCACTTTTTTTTTTAGGGAAAAGTACACATTGGTGTCCCGAACTACCGTCATTTTCCATTGAAGGTCCAAACTATCAATTTTTCCAATCAATGACAAAATAAAAAATAAATTGAACAATTTTCGAATACAAAGCACCGTAGGTTCACCGTAGTTAAATTGTGAACTCAATCATGTGAACCCCGTTAATGACAACTCAATAAAAATGTATATTTGTGTTAAATAAGAAAGATCGATTAATTACGTGTAGTGTTTATGATCCAATCATTAGGTTATTTTCAACGATGTTCACATGATTGACTTCGCAATTTAATCACGGTGTAGCCACGATGTTTTGTTTTCGAAAATTGGTCAATTTATTTTTTATTTTGCCCTTGATTGGAAAAATTGTTAGTTTGGACCTTTAATTGGAAAATGACGGTAGTTCAAGACACCAATGTGTACTTTTCCCTTCTTTTTTTTATATATATTTTGTGAACAAGTGTTGTGTTATATACTCCACAAATACAATACAACTGTAACATCTTATTGACCGACCATGTATGCGCGCAGATTGCAGGACACAAGGATCTTCTGGAAGACGACCCATACCTGAAGCAAAGACTGCGGCTGCGTAACTCGTACATCACGACTCTGAATGTATGTCAAGCTTACACGCTTAAGCGGATCCGTGACCCAAGCTACAATGTTCCAATGAGGCCACATATCTCAAAAGAAATCACTGAATCGTCAAGCAACCCTGCAAATGAGCTAGTGAAGCTGAATCCGACGAGCGAGTTAGCTCCTGGTCTGGAGGACACACTGATTCTGACCATGAAGGGTATCTCAGCCGGCCTACAGAACACGGGCTAAGGCGATGGTCGAGCCATCTTTTTTGCATCCAATAAGCATTGCCTGGTCCAATGCATGTAACAGTTTGTTGATACAAACGATTGAGCATCTCAATCATTGTGGCAAATGTAATCTCAAGCATTGCCTGGTCTTTTTAGTTTTAAATAAAATAATTGATACAGACAAGAGTTTTCCGCCTTAATTAAACGCATCAATAAGATGAAGGAGCTCCGACTATTAGCAAAAGCAGACAGAAGAAAGTGAATAGGTCACAAGTCCTTCTTCCACAAAAGGCCTGAAAAGGAAGTCATCTTTCCACTAGCAAAAAAAATGAAATAAGCACACCATCACTAACATCATTGTCAAAGACTATAATACAAAAAAAAAAAGACTATAATACAAAAATATTTGTACAAACAAGTTTTTTTTTTTTTTGGGGTTCGGAAATTTGAGTCTTGTACTGATTCAACATTCCGAAATCATAATGTCCTTAATATTTCAATTTAATATATACGTTTTTATGCTTCTTTGTTCTGATCCAGTATTTACAAGGATCAACTAACCCCCCAGATTGTTAAGATTAGAAAACCAACTTCCTATTTAAGGGTCACACATTATGCTGTCTCTACAAAAACCTCAACATCTCATCTTAAATGCCAACCCACACATGTATTTGTCTCTCTACGCTGGCTTCTTGCCTTTACTCAATTCTGTTGACCAAATTAACTATACTTATCCATTAGTATATAATATTATATATTGAAAATTTTGATCAAACATCTATCTTCGGTCACTATATTTGTGAGCTTTAACCTCCGAATTTCATCTTGAAGTAAATATAAAAGTTATAGAACATTCAATTAGTTTTCTACCCATATAAAGAACATTTTAAACGGACACCGGATGACGCTTCTATGAGCTTTCAAAGGTTGCCTCGGATCCCCTCGATTTCGACTAATTTCGATCAATCATCTATCTACGGTGCCTGGTTTTATCAGCTTAACTGTCAAATTTCATCTTTAAGTAAGCATGAAAATTGTAGATCATTCAATTAGATTTCTATACATATGTGGATAATCTTCAACGGACATTGGATGACGACTCTAAGAGCTTTAGAAGATTGGCTCGGACCCCTCAATTTCGACAAATTTCAATTAATCATCTATCTTTGGTCGCTGTTTTTATCGGCTTAACCACCGAATTTCATCTTGAGTTAAACATGAAAGTTATAGAACATTCAATTAGCTTTCGATCCATATGTAGAACATCTTCAATGGACATCGGATGACACCTTTATGAGCTTCGGAAGGTTGAGTGATCATTAGCGGACCTTGTTGTTCGAAAAATCACTGGATCATTGGCGGATCTTTTTTTTTTTGCCGAATCCGACTTATATCATTGTTGGTCGAAAAAAAATATTTGGGACCTCCCTTCAACGAAGCTCTGGATCCGCCACTGCTTATACATACAGAGGAGCGCTCAAATGAGAACCATTTTTTTTCAAGAATTTTGAGAACCTTCTTTATGCATTTTCGTTTTTGCACTTTCCGAAACCTGAAAATGCATCTAGGCAACAGTAATACACGAAACTGCACAATGAAGGAAAAAAAGTGAGTGAGACACTTTTCACCTCCACATTCAAAGATGCAACTTGATCCAATGGTGAGATTTAGGGTCTCAGGTTCTCAAATTTTTAAGAATTCTCAACCGAGCGCTCCCTATACATACATATACATAGCTACAAGTCTGGGTCACCAATTATTTCAAACAATCAAAGTAACCTGAATTTGCAAGAGAAGAAAAAACTGAGAATGGTAAAAGTTTTTTATTCATAACAAGTATCAATTTCCAATAGCAATTTTTTTCTTTCTTTCTATCATATGCATCCTGCACTAAACTCGAATAAAGGGACTCAACTCTCCATGCCTTTGCTTCACTTCTGTAATCTGTATATAGAATGAACATATATACATGTACAGATACAGACCTCTTTTGCTAACCAGAGTTTCTTCCCTTGAAAGCCTGCCCTTCATGTCAAATGTATTTTACAGCTATGGATCACGCCTTCGTCCCATAATGGTTGGGGGAGAAGTTCGGGCAAAGGATCGGTTCTGAATTCAGGCAGCCTTGAAGTTCAACTAATGAACTAAATGGTCGCTGAAGGTAACTTTCTACGAAATTTGTCTCATGAGACGGGTCCTAACCAGATTTATGATGTAACTCAGACTATATCACAATGATGGCGTCAAGGAAAAACGGATGGCTAGTTCTCGGAGTCCTGGACGAACAGGGAAGGAACCATTTAAGCAAAGTATTGATGAGCTTAACTGCTGTAATGCCTAACTGTGCACTCCAACAATTGATGCGTAGGGCATATCATTTCCTTTAGCTGGCTACTGTTTTTGTAAATCTTGAATGTTGGCACAATTCGTACAGTTTCTACGTCTGCGACTGCTGGGCTTTCTTCTATATCCACCTATGAATTAGCAGCAAGTCTCCGAAAGTAAGTGACATTTCTTTCCAAGAATCCACTTGAATGAAATTGATACACAATGCACGTATTTAAGGACAATCTACCTTAATGAAACTAACTAATGGATATCGGCGGCAGAGCTTATCCACATATGGCCATATCTCCAAGCACTCATGATTAGACTTCGCTTTGAAATATACTATAGTTACACCTGAGCAATTAAAGGGGTTTCATCATGAGATCCAGTAGAGCAAGCAGATACTCCTGAAAATTTAGGAAAGAGTGTGGTTCAAAGGCACCTGGGAAGAACATATACTGGGTAGCTGCTTACCAGGTGATGAAACAGCAGCTCTGAACTGTTCGACACCAGATACTTCCTCCACTTCACCGCCAAATTTCATGTTGTGAACTTCTTCTCCTCGAGATTTTCTCCATGCAACTTGAGCATGGAATAAAGATTTTGCAATTTCATTGTCATCTGGGAGTATCTTTCTCAAAGCTTCATAATCTCCAACAGCATCTGACCACCGCTCGAGCTGTAATGTTACACAAACAGTCTTAAATTTAGTTTGGATCTACTAAAGAAAATTTTAATGATCAATGACTCGTGTTGGGTGCAATCATACATACCTTCGTATTTGATACAGCCCTCCGAAGAAGTGCTTTAGTGTAACTAGGTTGGATGTGAAGGGCTTGGTTACAATCTTCAATAGACCTCTCCCATTGACCAATCTTGAACCAGCAAGCAGCCCTGTTGCAATAGAGAACAGAGTTTGAAGGATCAAGTCTGAGGCCCTCTCCATAAGCCGTGCAAGCTTCTGTAAATCTTTCGGACTTGAACAAATCATTGCCCCGATTGCGAGCTCTAGCAACCAATTTGACATCGTTAAGCAACTGTGCAACCTCACCATTTCGTGGATCAATCTGCCCAGCCTTTTCGGCGACAGTGACAGCAGAATCAAACCTAAAGAAAAGCAAAAAGCATCTATTGGTTCACCTAATGGTCCCAAAAATTCCAAGTCTAAAATAATCAAAAACATACAGCAGATAATCTCACCTTCCTAGTGACATCTCAATCCGAGCGCGAACATAGTGGACATAAGCTTCAGATAACATGCCAAAGAATTTAGACTGTGAGATAGAAATGGTGCACGAATCAGATCTTGGAGAATTTGAAAAGCTGCGCTCAGCATCTTCAAGTCTAAGGAGCTTCAGTAGTGCTTCTGCCCTACACGCAAAGAGCTGTATTCCAGCTGAGAGTTCAGCTATATGGACAATAAGTAGTTCTCAAAAGAATATACGTGAAGTTGATATAGCAGAACTTACTTGAGGAGAAGAGTCTGCTCCAGCGGCAACAGCAGCATCACACTCACGCAAAGCCCTCTTCCAATCATAGGCTTTTCGCGCTTCAGAGCATTTCTTCAAGTGTATCTCCACATCTTGTAATTTTTTTAATTCCACAGGGTCAGGCTGCTGCCCTGGAAAACAAAGGTGCTTCCGAGCAATATCAACCATTCCTAACCTGTAGCATTTTATAAGCATCAGATTCTTACACAGCAAATAGAAGGACTATGAGATATAGAGAAAACAGAAACTGCAGAACAATTAAAAAGGTTCCAGTTTTGGAAATTAACATATACCCATTACTTTCAAGCCAGCCTGATACATGTACAATTTATCAACTAAAACAGACCAACTCTACAATCCTAACTTACTTTAATAAGCGAAAAAGGGCAAGAATTGATATTCAATACAATTAAAATGCATCTCAACATGTTGCAAAATGCAAACACTTCAAGAAAACCATTTAAAAAAGTCAGGAGGAAGGAGATAAATTTAATCAGTCTACGACAATGTCAACCCAAAATCATTCTTCATTCAATTTCAAGACCATTAGACACACAATAAAAAGCTCAGCCCCAGAAACAAAAGCACAATGCACCTAAACACAAAAGCGAAGAAAGCCACTAAAACATCCTCAAACCAAAATCCATAAAAAAGAAGAAGAAAAAAAACTCATTCCATCGGATTTGTAATCTTGTTTACCTGATGAACAGTGAACCTAATCTTTGATGGGCTCTTGAGTATCCAGGATCCAACTTCACCGCTTCCTCACATTCCCTCACTGCCTCCCCCAATCTCCCCAAACCACTCAATGCAGCCGCTCTATTACTTCTGTAAGACGCATTTCCAGGTGATAATGCAATTGCTCTATCATACAATCTCAATGCATCCACAAAGTTGCCTCTTTTATACATCTCATTCCCAATCCTCTTGGCCTCCTCCGGATCACTACTCTCCATCCCCCTCTTGACCCCAAAATCCCCTCCACCACTTCCTCTCAAATTGCCGTCAAATCCTCCACTTTTTGACCCCACATTGACACCTCCACCTACACCAGTACCTCTCATTATGCTTCCATGGCCGTAGTGCCCTGATCCGGTTCCAAGAATGTCACGTCTCCCCACGCCTGGTTTAGTATTCATGCCTGTTTTGTACTTTCCCGAAGGACAAATGTTACCAGCCGGAAGCACGCTCACCGGAGGCGGCGGCGAGTTGACCGACCCTGCAGCGTACTGACTCGATTCGGATCTGACATGAGCCCCAGATTTCAAATTGCTCCGAGTGTGAGAACCGGATCGAACACTCTCAGTCGCCTTGGGACTACTCTCGCTCGAACCCGACAACTCACCGGAGTGGCTGCTGTTCTCAGTCGCCCTTCTACTCGACAGATTCGACCCGACTCGGCCCGGAACCGACTCGGACGAACTCGAGCTGCTGCTGGTCGTAGTGCCGGTGAGTCCACTCGGTCGAGCGTGTAGCGGAGAAACCGGTGAGCCCAAATCAAGCTCTCGGAAATCGGGCTTGTTGACGTCGTCGCCAATACTGACCGCTTCCTTCAACCGATCGGACAATGAAGCCGCCGCAGAAGCACTGCCGATCTTGGACGGATTCGATTTCGACATTTCAGTTCAAGAATCAATTAGGGGTTTTGAAATCTTGGGTCGAATCAAAACCCTAATGCGAATCGGACCCAGTTGAGAATCTGGGTATATCAGCAATGTGTGTATCTTAAAAATCAACAGAAGAAGAAACTACGATTGATGATGATGAAGATGATGACATGGAAGGGAATAAGATAGAGCGAATCTCGTGATGAATGTGAGAGGACGAAGAAAAGAACGAAAATTTCTGATCGAAGTGGGTTTTTGAGGAGGAAGGGATTGAGAGAGAGATTTGGGGCCGAGGAGAGAGACGAAAGCTGTTCAAGCGGAGGTTGGACAAATAAAGAAAAATCAAAAATGATATTGTTTTTTCTCTCTTTTTTTTCTTTTCTTCCTTTAGTTTTTTTTTTTATGGAAACAAATTCAACGAAAAAAGTCAGAAAGGCTTACAAACAGATGCCCCAGAGGGACACGTATACAAAGCAAAAGGGTACGACGAAACTAGCTGAACAGCCTGATCGACCGACCTCAGTGGTCGACTCTAAGGGACCCAGGCCCCATATACGTACACTCGTATCCTTTTGAAAAGTAACAGGAGATATCTCCTGAAACTAAAAGCTCAGACCGATAAACGGCCGAGATAAACAGCTAAGACCGGAAACCCGGCTGAGATAAAACTAAATTCCGTATCTAAACTAATCTAAAACTAACTAAACTAAACTAAAATCCAAAACAATCACCGGCATGCCAACCGGGAGCTTCCAACCAGACCGAGCCGAGAACCCAGCCACCAAGGCAACCATCCACCTCCCCTCAGCAAAACCCTTATCCCAACCGGTCGACATCATCTCCTCACCACCACTCAACCACCATCGCCGTCCCGAAAGCCCTAGAAGCCGACCGTCGAAGTGGAAGAATCCAACCACCCAGACAGCCAGGTCGCCATCTACAGCACCACCCGACCACCTCCACCCAACGACCCACCACCAGATCGACCTCGCAGAAGAAGAGAAAACCGAAAGGCACGAATCGCAACCCCGGAGGCCCGCCCACGCCACCATCACATCATCGACAACAAAACCGGTCCGAATTGAAGCTCCTGGCCCCGCCGGCGGGCTGAAACGGAAAGCTTCGAAGAAAACTCGACTGTGTTCTACTGAGTTCCCTTTTCTTCCTTTAGTTTTGGTTTGTTTTTACATTACTTCTTTCGTATTTCCAGTTTTGGTTTAACTATTATTTTGAGCTTATTTTTTTTAATAAAGGGTACAACGATTCATATCATTATAATGCATATAGCGATAACTTTTATCAATCTAGTACATATATATTAATCTTTGCAAATCTATCAAAGTATTTCGACAGGATCCTGAAATTATTAGTGCATATATTCGCATCTTGAAGCATATGTCAGGTCCTGCACATTTACCATGTATTCGTGCATGCTTTTACCCATTGGTACATTCTTCAACCTTTGAAGCACAAATTCATTTGGATTATAGCAAAGATCTATTATTGAAGAAGGGTTGCTATTGGGGAGTGGGTTGAAGGTATTCTAAAGTACTTGAAATTGTACACGATGTTGATATTTGAGGTAAGAATTCCGGGAAAATATTATATGATAAGTAACAAATTTGGTGAAAAATGAGAAGTAATTAAAATTCGTAGCTTAAAAAATAAATTCGTAATGTAAATAAAACTTAAAAAATCAAAATTCGTAGACTTTTTGAAGAAAAAAATCGTAATGTAAAAATAGTAAAACTTAAAGATTAAAATTCGTGGACTTAAAGAACAAAAATTGGAACACCGGTAATTACATGGATATAAATTTACAATAATGCTCTTACGAACATATAATATAGATATAAAGATTCAAAAAATCCGAAAAATAAGAGTTATTGTTGGATAAAAAATTGAATGATTGTGATTATTTCTCATGGGATCTCAACCCAAGGATTCCTTCAAATCTTATTTGATTTTCTTTAGATTATATTTTTGTCTTATAATTATTTAATGTCCGTTGTTTAAAAATAAAGTTACAGCTTATAAAAAGAAAAAATTACAGTTATTGTAAATTTTATCTTTGATTGCCAAGTTTAAACTGAGTTTATGCTTTCAGTTTTTTTTTGTAAGTCCGATTCGAACATATTTAATGCAAAACCATAATAATATTAGGATTCAGGTAAAAATAAACCAAAATGGATGAAGTTGAGTTGGCCTGGTGGAGAGGCGTTGTTGATCTCGGATTCGAGTCACCCAAGGGGTAGGATTGAAAATCCAATAATCCTCTTTATAAAAAAAAAATTTTGTTAAAATGGATGAAATCATCTCCGCTCTTACTTAAAGAATGCACTTGCAAATGACTTTGGGTACGTATGGCATCCTAACCTTTCCTTATAAGCTAATTAAGTCTAGCTTATTATATCGAGAAAAAAAAAACTTATACTATGACATCTCAAACCCTACTTTTCCCTTTTATACTTTTTTTCTCAATGAATAAGCTTTTCGCCAATCAGAAGGTTCCAAGCACACTAATTATGTCTATTTCTGAAAAGAGATGTGAAATGAGCTCACATCCTATGTATAAATTAGTACAAATTTCTAATAAAAAAAATTAGTACAAATTTAGTATAAAAGTTGATCAATGTGAAACAATGCACATGAACATAATTAAAATCAAAACAAATGGTCATGAAGGTTATAAAAAATCAAAATAACATCTGAGAAATTAACAGAAGAAAAAGTAAAAACTAAATCATCCACATGCTTTTGCTTGAAGCCTTGGCATTAATTCAAGCCCAGTAAATTTAAATCAGGGTGCGATAAAAGACACTATTAAATGGTCGGAAAATAAAGTACATGGATTTTGGGTACCCCTAAATTATGGGATCTAAAAGTCAAACATTTGACCATGACCAACATGCCAAATCATCAAATTTGATGAGATATATTAATGACCAACACAATACTCTCATGTTAATTGATTTATTCCAGGATATTAAAATTTGATTGATGTGGGATAAAAAGAAACGCCAATTGAAGTCAATTTAGAGCTCAGCTGGCGATGATTAGTGGCGGTTCCAGAGATTCGTCGGAGGGGGTCTAAAAGAAAATTCGGACAACAAGGATACAAGTCCGATCCGGCAAAAAAAAGTCCGCTAAAGAGCCGACGAATTTTTTTTCGAACAAAAAAGTCCGCTAATGATCAACCAACCTTCTGAAGCTCATAAAGGTGTCATCTGGTGTCCATTGAAGATGATTTATATATGGATTGAAAGCTAATTGAATGTTCTATAACTTTTATGTTTAACTCAAGATGAAATTCAGAGGTTAAGCCGATAAAAACAGCCACCAAAGATACATGATTAAGTGAAATTTACCGAAATTGAGGGGGTCCGAGCCAATCTTCTAAAGCTCATAGACGCGTCATCCGATGTCCGTTAAAGATGATACATATATGTCTAGAGAGAAGCGTTCAAATGAGGCAGTAATTGAGGCACGATCCCCCTATGTCTAGAAATCTAATTGAATGCTCTACAACTTTCATGTTTACTTAAAGATGAAGTTTGATGATTAAACTGATAAAAACAGTGACCAAAGATGGATGATCGATCGAAATTAGCCGAAATCGAGGGGGTCCGAGCTAACCTTCGGAAGCTCATAGAGGCGTCATCCGGTGCCTGTTTAAGATGTTCTTTATATGGTTAGAAAGATAATTGAATGTTCTGTAACTTTCATGTTTACTCCAAAATGAAATTCAAAGGTTAAGTTCACAAATATTGTGACCGAAGACGAATGTTTAATCAAATTTTTCAACAAAAAAAAAATACCCAAATGTGAGAGGGGTTCCGGGACCCCTACAGGGACGGACGCAGTGAAGGCCGGGGTGACATGTGTCGCTCCCAAGTTTTTTGAAATTGTTTTTTTGTTTAATAAATATCAAATTTTGTTTATGTATAATATGATTAATCTAATTCTTTAATTCAAATTTACAATCAAAAAAATTCTTTAATTCAAATTTAGTAAACTTGTAAATTTAGTAAGTTATTTTATTTCATCATGTTATTTTTTTTTCAATTAATGAGATTTCGTAAGAACTGGTGTGCTTTGGAGTTATCTTGTGTGATTGAAATTAGGGTTTTTGTAACTTTGACTTTGAGTGATGCGATTTGCGAGAATTAGGTTGTTGATTTGTGTTATTTTGATTTGAAATAGAGTATAATTAGTTTAATTTACTATTTATATAATTAAATTACATGATTTTTGTTTTTATAAGTGTAAAAACTGGTCAATTCTAATATTTGATTTCAAAATTCAGAGCAAGACAGTCGTGAATAACAATCATGCTCTAAAATTACAAAGGCTTCAAACTAATTATGATTTTGATATCAACCAGTTAGAACGTGACACGATTTCCAATAAAAATATGAAAGTATTTCAATGGTAAGCTTGTTCGAAGAGCGTATATTAGTTTTGGACTTTGGTTGAATCGCAACAAGTGGAAGATGCATTTTTATCAGGTTGCTTGGTTGTCAATACTGACAAAGTATTAGCTAAAACGTGTAGTACGGATTCAATAACATATAATTTTTGTGCAATATAAAAAACATTATTTTTTGATGTAATTGAACTCGCCACCCTCTATTCCGATTCATGGGTCCGTCCCTGACCCCTAGGACCTGGAGCCGCCCTCTATTCCGATTCATGGGTCCGTCCCTGACCCCTAGGACCTGGAGCCGCCTCTGGCGATGACATGCCATTGGTGCTACCGAATATTCTAAAACTTCACTGATCCAAAATCGATTAAATAGAAGCAATACACAAATAATGTGGTACAAAATGTGTTTTTTCTTCTTCTCGATATTCAAAAATCAGTATGTGTTTTTTTTTTCGAATCAATAATCCTAAAATTCAGTAACATTTACCAATGTCTGCAAACATAAAGTTCTGCATTTACAAAACGAATTTTGTTGCTTGTGTCTTAGTAGACATGTAATAATGTACTTGTTGAATCTGCAAAGGATAAGGTAACAATTCTGCAAAGGATAAGGTAACAATTTTTTTTACTATATAGTCACAAAAGTATACAACCAGTAATAAGTCAAAGTTCACCTCCACAAAATCAGCTTTTGTTATAATTATTTTCTTCACCACAAAAGTGGATTTTGAAAGACCTGACCAAATTTTCTTCATTTAGAAAAGTGTAAATCATTGGGGTAAAAAAAACAATGGACAAAATGAAAATGTGAATATGAGACTAAAAAAAATGTATTGTTTTTAAAATCGAATTCATAAAGTTATGTGGCTTTTGAATTGTTTTTATCAGTGTTATTAAAACCGAACCGTGGATCGAACCGGTCAAGTCACTGGGTCAATGAGTCAGTGGTTCAACCGGATTGAACCGATTTGACCCGCACATATTAAAAAATAAAATATGTATATATTATATTATAATTTAACATATTTATGACTTGAATAAATATTACATGATTATGATCTGATTATAACAACATATCATAACAAATTAAGAAATTGATAAAGTACAAATCAATAAATAACAATTTTAGTCTTAATTTACAAGTCGCAACATTAAGGGATTTCTAAGACTAATTGAATTTCTAGTTAAATTGAGCATAACTAATAAATTTTATAGATTTGATAAATGAATATACATTATTGAAACAAATAATAAAACAACAATCATCTTTAGTCTAGTGGAAGGAAAGAGAATAACTATTAAGTGGGGTTGGGTTCGAGTCTTGTCCTAGTCAAAATTAAATAAAAAAAAATTTCAGACTAAATCGAACCGATCAAATCAGCATTTTAATGAAAAACTGGGGCAACCTGATTTTGATGGGATCTTGACCGGGTCAACCGAATTTTGACCGGATCGATTGTAAAACGGTTCGATTATAACTATGGTTTTTATTGACCCTAAAGTCACTAATCCATCAAAAAATATTATTTAAATTTACCCACAGTTGGTATATAGATGAAGCTAAATGGATGTCAAAAACATAGTATTGTTTGGTGCCGTTGGGGTCTGAGTCTGACCATTTTAACATGTGAGTGACAATGAGGGCTTTAAGAATGTCTGGGAAATTGAACCCTGAAAAAGAGATGATATAAAAATTCTCAAAGCCCCAGTGCAATAATAATAATAATGTCTCATTGTCATGGATCGTCAGCAGAAACTCACATGATACATCATTATATGCTAGACAATGGAGTCATATGATTGAACAAGGCAAGGATAAGCATATATATATAATAGTACCAATTAGCTAGTTAAGGATTAAATAATATGATGAAATAAATTTCAAATGTGTTTCTAATTCAATTAAAATATAAAAATTTCTCCGAGGCCTAATTTGGTCCTTTGTCAAAGCATAGATAACAGAACTTTTAGAGTAGTATTCAAATCTAGCAAGCTGATGATTAGGTTGCATTAATAGACCCGGCAAGTAAACCCTTAACCCTCCAACCCGTCCATTAACCGCCCTATTAAATCCGTCCATTAGCCCGCCCTTTTAATAAAAGGGTTTAGAAAATCCTTGTCCATTAAGAACCCTTTTATAAAAGGGTTCAAGGGTTTTTACCCGGATAACAACCCTCCAACCCTTTAAGAACCCTTTTAACTAATATTTATTTAACCCTCTTATAAAAGGATTCAAATTGGCAAGAAAAAACAGAAGGAATAATTCTCCAAAGATGCTGCAACTAGAAAAATTCGATTTTATCACATCTGAGTAGATTTCATAACCTTCCATATCACCTCAAAAAATTACTTACTAAAATTAAAGAAAAATGAATTTTCTGTCATAAAACAAAATCCATTTGGTCCAAATGTACCTCATCTGTTTATTTACAAATATTTTTGTAAAACTCCATACAAAAACTATTTCAAAAATACTGAAATTGTTTTTGTTAATTTAAAATAAAATTTTAACTGTTTCCAGAATATTCTAATTTATGACTTTTCTTTTCACAATTTCTACCCTCTAACTCTGATTGGTAAAATCTGGCCATCAAAATTATTAACTAAATTACAAAACCAACCCTTTAAAAAGTTCATCAACATTTCTCTATATTTATTTTAGTGATAAAATGACTAAAAAGGTTAAAAGGGCTCTTAAAGGGTTGAAGAGTTTGACCCTTTAACCCTCTACACATTAAGAACCCGTCCATTGAACCCTTTAACTTAAAAGGGCTCTTAAAGGGTTCAACCCTTTTAACCCTTGTCCATTAAGAACCCGTCTACTAACCCGCCCACCCGCCCTATTTGCCACCTCCCGTTGCAAGCCGTCCCCACAAGCTGATGGTCAGCAGCCCTAAGACATCCAAGTCATTCAATTCAATCCATACAAGGGCTGGTTGCTGGATAAGGAATTAATTAAAAGGTAGCCGGCCGGCAGCATCACCAGGATGGAGCAGATTGCTGGGTGTAAATTTCCATGTTGTCCATAATGCCGGCTAGCTGAAGCTAATGTTGCTAATTCAAGGTCTCTAGCAAAAAAGATGACAGTATAGCCAGGAGCTTACTTTGAAGTTACACTTTGAACAACTAAACTAAAGTGTAGTCATTTTACAATAATGATCTCTCTCATCTTCATTTTTTTTTTTTTGGCTTAGCGACTATACTATCAGGTTTCCATTTTCAATATGATTACTACGCACTACGAGTTAGTTGAAACATTGTTGGTCTCATTTAATTCATTAACATGTATATACATACTTTTACTTGATTAAGAAAGTGGTGAATTGATATTAGGTTAGTAAGATGTATGTTGTTCAGATGTCAAATATCGCAGTTATTTCTGATATATACAAAATTTTGAAAGTGCATGTGCAAAAACTTAGAATTTTTAACTTCAAAAGTCAAATTAAATAATTGATATTTACGTCAATAAATGAAATTTGTTTGATCAAGTATGCGAATGGTACATAATCTCAATGTTGGACCCATCCCACAAGTTCATATGTATAAATAAAGTCCTCATGTGTGCGTCATCATTCGATGACCACAAGTTTCAATGAAGAGCAACACATAATTCGATCAAGTATGCTAGGGTGGTCAACAACACTCAACTTTACGCAACAACTCCTAGAAACTACTAGTAAAATTCAGCCCATTTTAAATGACTGCATCTTCTTCTCTACATTCCTGTTATTATGCTTCTGGGCCCTAGCAACTTCTCTCATATCCAAGTTTTTGTTTCAACCCTGCAAACTTGACCTCTTTCTCTGTTGATTTTAATTCAACATTTTGGATGAACAACAAAACAATGTTATCACAGCTAGCTATATTTTGGACCAGCAGCTGCAGGCTGTAAACATGGAATGTTTCGTTTTGTCCAACACAGGATGAATGACTTGACATCCCACTGCAACCTTGACACGTCAGCATCCATCACTCTCCCCCAAATCATTCATTTCACCTTCAACCCCACCCCATATGACGACTTATGTACAGGTCACATGGTTGTCAAGTTGAAGAGAACCAACCAAACTTCAAAGATTCATATTGGAAAAGAACATATAGAGAGAGCAGCATCATTGTGAAGGTGAAGAAGAAGCAGTTTCAAGACATGTTGCATCAACAACAACAGAAGAGGGCACGAAAACATGGAGCTTTGTCCAGAAGTCAAAATCTCTTATCTGTCGGAGAGTATAAGATTGTGCAATATCCCTACGATCAAAATGTGATCCTGTATAAAAAGCAAGTACTGTCTTGGCTTTCTCGGATAATTTACTATCGGAAAGCTAATGGCCAACCCCGTCGTTACTCTCTCTAGATATAAATATATATATATTTACGCAGCTGACCTGACTTGTCTATCTCTACTTTACAACAATTCTGGAACCTGGGTCTTCGTCGGTGCTTTTATTTTTATCAGGCTCCGCAGACATAATGTGCCAGTTTGACAGTTGCAGGGCTGTCGTGACAGTTGAAATGGATTACTCACAAGCTGATGAAAAGGAAATGGTATCAGAAAGAAGCAAAGAGGCAATGAGAGTCTTACTTGCCGGACGTTGTTCCCTTGGGTGAGTTATGAGCAAGGGTTTGTTCAATAAAATAGTGCCAGGGAGAACAACTAAATTGAGAGTTTTATAGGTCGCCTTCTCTTCATCTTCCACAGCTTGGAAGCCGAACCCATTTACCCAGGTCGGGACCTGCTCGGGCACAGCCGACATAACAATCTTTTCTATCATAAGACCTCTCAACATCTGATGCAATGCATAATCAGGTGTTAAAGACAGTATTATACAATGAACATCACAAGCACTCCAACCGAGTGGCAATAAAATGTTAAAGAGTCAAAAGCCAGTCAAGCCTGTCGGGGAATATAGCAAAAAGAAGATGCCTACGTTACCTCCTCGATAGAGCCCATTAAAAGTCGACACATTCCTTTCCGTCGGTGCTTACTACAAGTTGCAACAAGAGGTATCTCGGCCGTAGAAGACCCATGTATCCTGCAAGAAGAAAAAAAGTTCAACATCACTCTGATAACCTAGCATCAAACTTACATATTAAACAAAAAAGGCACAAAAATTGAACCGGTTCAGCAACTGCAGATGGAAGTATTACAGGTAGTTCTTGTTCTCCTCAGCGTCACTATTCATATAAAAAAAATTGAGAGGGTATGGAATACCTGAGAGTCGCTACACACAGAACTACATCATCCCGCTCTAGTATTACAGCGTAGAATCCATTAAAATCCAGGCGCGGAAAATTAGACCTGAATATCAAGAAATCGACCAGACAAGATGATTCAGCCATAATAGAAATAAATGTAGTTAGGCCTCAAAAATATGATTTTCTTGTCAAGTAATCCAAATCCGTCAATAAACAGTTCCTTAATTCCTTACCCAAAATTGTACACCATATGAGGAATCATGTTGATCCCAGTTCTGAAATCTACCATGGAGAGAAAACACTCCTCCATAATTGTCAGAGCAACAGCTAATTTGGTGTTGCAGTCTTCTTTATAGGTATCCGACATAGGGGGATGAGGAGACTTCTCATCATCATGGAAGCACCTCAGAAGAGTTGATGAGAAGCCATTTTCTAGTGGCACCACCACCCCAACGCGAGATCGTAGTTTTAAGTATAGCTATATGTAAAACAATGAACTTTAAAGTAAGCATCACGCATCGCAAACAGAATATATGGAAAAAAATGTATAAATGACAACGAGCAATACATACTCTATTATGGGATTTATTTTTATGAAATAAGTAAAGACATATGACAAGCATTGTTCGAAAGAATTGTATATTGACGACTTTCAAAAAAATTGTATATGGGTCTTAGCTAAAACGAAAATTGCGTTTATTGTACCTGGTGACAAATTTGGCTGCAAAACCAAGCATCAGAACAAGTTGCCCCTTGTACCATAACATCCTCCTCTAGGCATGCTACATGATCTGCTTATACAAAGAGGAAAAAAGCACATTGAGATAGGAACATTAAATGCCACAAACTGTGAAATCATCAACACGTGAAAACTGAATAAAAGCTAATCTGCTATTCATTTTAGTACCAATTCCAATTCCAACATCAGTATCTGTTTTTCTTATCTTAAGTGAAGTGATAGTATTTTGAAACGTATCCATCGTGGTTCTATATGAAATGAGACACGATGAAGAGAAAATTAAAGTATTATGCCCATATGGAACACAATATTTGTGTCGTTCTACTGTTTTATTGGGATGTGGTGGATTTAAAGGCCGAATCATGACACATAGTGATCGCTACTTCATAATAATCCTGTAAGCAAGTAAAATAAAATGTCGAGAAAAAATATAGGGTTTCAAACAAAGCCTAATTTCTAGAAAGACCAGTAAAGTATGCCTCTTTGAACACTCAAGGAACAAGCTTCTAAAGCACCAACTGAATATGTGATAGGACTATTAGAGCCATGCTATGGAAGGAACTAGACGACCATCTATCCAAATCCAATATGGTAAAGGTCATACAAATCACTAAAACATTTTTGTCTGAAAGTGAGAACTCTAAATTCTTACATTTATGTTCACATTGCGAGCATTTCCGCATTTTGAGTCCTTCTGTATAAAATTCTCCACAAATGCCACAAGTGCAGCTGGAGCAGTACCAATTGCCCTCCGGAATCTGACGTAGGAAAAAAGAAAAGTTTTCCTTTGTTAATTTTTAACTGAGTTAGTTGATTGGTTCTAATATTCGTAACATAAGCATGGTTATAAACATATTAGGGCAGATCCTAAGTACAGAGGCAAACATTTGACATAAATAAAACACCCAACTACCAAAAGAGGAGCAAGTTGAAGACAATATTATCGCTTTGACCTGATATTTTATAACAGTCGCTTACATAGAATCAGCGAACAATGGGAAATAATAAATGGTGAATTATAAGTACATCACACGGGTCTGATAAGGTAAGTAAAAAACAAAGGATTAGATGGAGCCGAGAAATATTAGATTGCCTATCATGAAATTCCGTTGTAATGTTTACCTTTTCATCTAATCTAGATTAGTATTAGATAACAAACTGACATAAATGAAGGGTCAAAATGAAGAAAAAACTGGCTATAAAATGAATGAAAAGACACAAACCTCAGTTGCCAAACAATTTGGATGAAAGGTCGCTGGGCAACTGTCACAGCAAATAAGGTCTCCACCATCACCGCACAGACCACATATATCATCACTTTGGTCCTCGTCTTCAACACGAGTGGGTTTTTTGTGATTTTTCCTTGTCGAGTATTCAGCTGACCAAGCTTGGAGCTGACATAACGCATATGACTGGCCAGACTCCATGTACAGATTTGAGCAAGCATCAGGAGATTTTGCGCCTGCATGGAGCCTGAATTTGGACACTGATAACACCTCACTGCAACAGTAACACAGAATTCCATCTTTTGTAAGGAAACCCTTTTTAACAACATCATTAGACTTGGGCATACGGTAGGAGATTGTTTCATCCTGGTGCACCACACCACTATCGATCAGCCACGATAGCGAAGTTCTAGCACCCAACGATATACATTTTTTACTTTCTGATTGCTTCCCAGCCTTACCCCCGCTTCTGGGCTGCAAGTTACGACTTCTCCCTCGGCCCTTGGCCTTCCTTTTGACGTTGCGGACTTTTAAGTTGGAAACGCTGCCACCTTTAGAGTGGCTTCCATGCTTTTTTGTTTTCTTCTTGATGGCCGAAAGTAAGATATCATCATCAGCCATTTGTCCACCTACCTGTTTAGATGGTGCAACAAATATTCCCTCTTTAAGGGGTCCAGTGAAATTTGAGTCTAAACAACCACTAACTAAATGGTTATTAGGAGCAGCATCTAGCTCCACCTCCACGTTAGCTTTTTCACCGCAAGCAAGGTCTTCATGTTCTTTCCAACAAACTACAACATTGTGTAGTAAGTTTATACTATTTT
The DNA here is from genome assembly GCA_033675395.1 of Rhodiola chrysanthemifolia. Taxonomy (NCBI): domain Eukaryota; kingdom Viridiplantae; phylum Streptophyta; class Magnoliopsida; order Saxifragales; family Crassulaceae; genus Rhodiola; species Rhodiola chrysanthemifolia. Next base: position 45,795,963 of record CM066208.1, on the reverse strand, counting down.
CGATTTCCTTCTCAGACCCATTCTGCATCTCACACTTCATGGATGGATCCTCGCTCGGGGAAATATTTGACAAATTAAGAAATTCCGTTTGTACAGGAGAACTGTCAGATTGCTGCAACATATTATGGCCTGAGAGATCAAGTAGCATGCCTTCGTTATTTGAGTGATGAGAAACACTAGTTTCAACAGCAATGTGATCTTCCAGATCATCGGTAGGCATGTCATCAGCAACTTTTATTTGTTCTGCAAGCCCATGCTGACTGCCCCACTCAATTATAAAACTAGGGTGAACATCATGCAGTGAACTCTTAAATAGGCTACCCTCCATCCCCGTAGTCTTTTCGAATAAGCTCAACTCACAATCTCCTCCCTGCTTTGCATCCCTGAGTTGCCTTGACTTCACTTGAGGTGAGGCCGTCATGCACTCAATTCTTTTATTTCTACTCTTTTGATGATTTGATTCCTCTTCGCTGTCCAATTTCTCTGTTTGGTTAGGATTATTCTTTTCCAAGACTATTATTGCATGATCAGCAGCTAAAGAGGAACCGGAAGGCCGAATTTTCCCCTTATTTCCAGAATTCTTTTTCGGAGCAACAATTATTTCTTCGAAGGTCAAATCACCATTATTTTTAACGTAAGCATCAACTGGAATGCTTCTCAAGGCTTCAACCGCTGTCCCCTTCTTCAAAACACCGATCTTCCGGTCAATAAACATAAGGTTTACGAAGGGATCAAGGATATTCCATATGTCGGCCAACTTACTTTTTGTGTCAGTTGGATTTATCATTGCGCTAGTCCTTGCCAACGTTTTAGATAAATCAGAACAATAGTGGCCAAGATTAGTCCAGCATTTACCAGTGTTTGTAAACTCCCCAGGGCTATTATTAACAGACAAACCCCTGCCAAGCAATCTCCAAAGTTTAGGAAACTCGCGGACTCGTTTTCCTTCTGCTGATATGTAAACCTTCTCCTTGTATGTCCTGCAATCTCTTTGCCGCACCTCAACGTGCCATCCTAGAACTTCCATCAATCTAGTGACCTGATCATTCAGTTGATCACGGGCATCTTTAAGAGACACGCCACCAAACAGTTCGTCATCCTCTTGGTTTTCCTTATTGAAAGATTTAGAGTTAGAATTTTCAATAGCTACTACAGCTTTCGTCGCACTACTTTCCTGAGATGCAGGTGATGTAACTTGCTTGATGACTAGTATTTCTTTACAGTTATTATGCTCCAGACTTGATACCTTATTCTGGTCCCCTGAAAGATTGATACTGGGCACTACAGCTCCATTGGATACGATGCTGTTTATAGAACCAGAAGAAACATTATACAAGGAATATTCAACTACGCGCAATGTATCGCGACCACTCGATGAGTCTGCAAAGTTACCGGACAACGCTGAAACAGTTTCTTTCTGAAGTACTGACGCGTTCAGAACATTTTCAGAACAAGTCTTCTCATGAGCTCCTTCACTAATTGATGACTTCATGCGTTTAGGGTTCCTGTCCCTTTCATCACTACCCTTGGACGCACCACGAACATTAGAAGTGTTCTTTAGTAGCACATCTTTAAAGGATAATAGTGATGAATGTTCGCTACTCGTAGCAACATTCGTATTTGGAAATTTGCCAGGCTGAGGTTGAATTATGGCAGTTGTACCACAAGATTCGTTTCCATGAAAGGTCTCCTTGAAGATTCGACACTCGTTGTTGGAACCCCCGCAGCTACCATCATCGTTTAGGATTTCCATTTATTTGCAGTAAAAATGAGATCTATACAAGCTTTTGGAAGACCAGATCAGCAGATTACCCTAGGTCGGTGATAAAATATCTCCAAAGAATTTCGCTTGAAAATAATGATCAAGTTGCTATATCACAATGGCACAAAATGAAGAATGGATTGTCAGCAACATCCAGTCTGCAGATAATAAAAAAGAAATGATTATGAAATAGTACTGAAAGCAAACAAATGACATGGCAAAGGTGACTGAATAAAGGATATCAACAACGAGTATGACGACATTTCTTGCAAAGAAGAGATTCACATTAGTTATTTGAAATGGGAGAAAATGGGCCAGTCTTTCTTTTGCTTCATATAACCAGTTGGTTTCTGAAGTGCCAACTAGTCTGACAGTTTTAGATATCAAACCAAAATAGATAAAATTCAGTAAGATAAATGTAGCCCTCGTAACAAAGATTATCATCTAGATTCATGGAGAAACAGGTGTATCCCTGAAAATAATTCGATATTTTGGTACATATGCAAATGCCTATCCCGGTATAAACGGCAAAATCTAACTTTCCACAACATCTTAAGCATGTGAAATCGAAGCGCTAAAACTGCAACGACAATACCGGTAAAAACAGACACAATAATTACCAAATCGAGTCATGCATTTACCTATGACTGTGCATACTGCATGTTAAATTAGGTTAGGAAACATGAAAAGAACATAAATTTATCACTTGAAACGATCACATATACCCAGAGAGACAGATATGTAGCCCTGAAAACAATCACAAGCATGCTATATACCCGTACCAGACTAGGTACCATCATCTAAAAGCATCAACTTTGGCCATCTCATGAAGCAGCATCAGCCAGACTGCATCAGATGAAACAATCAACAAAGCAAAAAAAAAAAACAGTGAACTTCAAATCAGATCAACATTAACAACCAACAAATCACAAAAAATGAACTATTTTTTATCAGAATTCAAATCAGCCCCAAACACACAATGTTCGCATCAGAATTCACCAATTTCAATCAGATCCAAACACAAACCATTGATAAACAAAAACCCATATTGATCTGCGCTCGAAATCCCCCATCTACGTTCACCATTTCCAAACACAAAAACAGCAAATCCCAAATGTAAAAAATCTCACCTTAAACACCAAGCACCTCATTTCCAATCCCCAGAATCAAAAGTTGAGCCCCCAATCCCGTCAAAAGACACCAAATCCCCGAATCAGAAACACACAACACCTCCTTCAAACGTCCTACAAACACAATTCGATCAACAACAACAACAACCTGAATCAGAGAAAGAAAAACAGGGAATCCTCGAGAATTCCGAAACCCAGTCTTCCCCTCTCACACAGAACAACAACAACAACAACAATCGCCTTCACTGAATTCGCTCACTCTGAAACCCGTCCCAAAATCCCCAAATCATAACACAAAAAATGCATGGATTTCGAGCGCATTTGCCCCTCTACCACCAACTCCTCACTAGGGTTTTTTTTTAATACATGAAAATCCATTGTTTCCTCTTTGATTTGATTTGGAGTAATTTCCTTTTTTCTCTTGCTTTTTGTCGTGACGTGCTTTTTCTCAGGAAAACCATCGTCTCGCCTCTTGTGCATATCCAATCCAGAAGCAGAAAATCATAATATCTCTTAATTTGTAGTATAACGGACCCCCCTTTAATCTTCCTCTTCATCCTCTTCTTTGTTTGTTAATCTGAATAATAAAAATGGAGAATTGATTGATAACGATGACAGTAAATTGACCCAGTCCTAAAATGTGTTGTAAAGTCCTGAACTTTATCAGAAAATTGGAGCAAAAAAATTCCACCATGTCAAAAATTGAATCAAATTAATGGAAATCTTGACAAATTTAAGGTTGTCCATCTTTTAGGCATAGATTATTATAATATGAAATATTATTCAGGGTTCCGATTCAATTTGGAGTTTGGGAATAATGAAATTTGCTCACGTTTGAATTTGTGATGATGAAGGGTGATTTGTTCCATGATTCGGTTTGGAGTTGTGTATGTTGGGATTCGCAATCTTTTCCCGTTTGTGACTTTTTTTTGTTTTGTATTGGATTATTTGTATCTTTGATATTAGCATTTGGTTGGGTGTGTGTGTGCAGAAGTTGCATAAGGTGCGAGTTCTTGAGAATGTTATCTAATTGATTAAGTCAATTGTTTCAAATGCTTTTGATATGGAGGGAAGATTAAATAATTGGGGCCTACTTAATTGTTCTATTAATTCAAATGGATAGATCAAACAATGACAATGTTATATTTGGAGGCAAATGTAACTTTTCGAAAAAAAGTTGTCGTATTCGTAAGGGATCTATCAAGCTTTAGATGTTCAAGTTTGGCTCAAGATGATGAATCTAAAAGGAGAATAGTGTCAAGTGTTTATCTATATAAAATCTTGTTGGTGATCTATTCTTGGACCAACATGTGGGATAGATTCTAAAGATCACAAGTGTTAAGCTACATTATTCAGCTTATGTGACAAGTTGAATCTTTAACTGACCTTTTTCTGTAGAACATAATCTATCAGTGTAGCTAGATCCCAAGCTGACTTTCTTTTCAAATTCTGATTTGGATAGGTGGCTAGTTGCATACATGTCATTTGAAACTATTCCCAATAACTGACATATAAATACATGAAGAACACATACTCACACAGACAGCCATTCAGATCGGAAATATGAACGTTTGTGTTGGGTAAAAAATTTAAACAAGATTGATTATTTACTCAACAGAATAGTTTTGGAAGATCCACGTCGATGATTAATTTTGTGGTATAAAACGTGGTGGAAGGTTAATTTTTTTGACATGGTTCTTCCTAGTTTGTTGTCAATTACATCTGATAGCAGCAGTCAAAAGCCAGCAGCCATGTCAGCATGTAAAGCCTCACAAGTCATTCGCAGAAGAGGTGAACATAAAGCTAAATTGTGACTTGTTTCCTTGTTGCTACTACTTGTTCCCTGCTTGAGAATGGACAACGAAGCCACGATCATCTAAGCATGGCGGCATAAAAAAAACACCAAAGAGGAGAAATCATACATACCTAAACTGATCTGGTCTTATGAACAAAGAGTTTGAACTCATCCTGATGTAGGTTAATCACTAGAGCGTAGACAGTTTATTTTCAGAAGACTTGAAGGTTTGCCTTCTGTTCTTGGCTGCTTGGATCTGATCAGCAAGTGAGACTCTCTGCCTATTTTCCATCTTGACATATTCAAGGTCTATTTTCTCCCAGCCCAAGGAACTCTGTGTATCAGCCTTTATGGTGACTGCTGCAGGTCTCTTTATCTGTAACTGAGGATCGATAGAAACAAAAAACAGATATCCTTGGTCAAAATGAGTATCAACGTCTCAAGAAATTGAAAAAGATAAAGACATAGTTCCTTCAATCTCGGGATCCTACAAAAGAAGTTGCATTGATATCGTCTAGTAGATGGACTCACTTTCGATAGTCTTGTTTGGAGATTCAAGTCATCAGGAACGACTATTTTCTCATCATTGTCTCTCTTACTACATTTCTTTCTTGTTTTTCGTTTCTTAGGTTGATCTTCTGTAACATGTCCACTTCCACTTCCACCAAGTGCTGAAAACATGTCTGTCTTGCTGTTTGCGATTCTCTTGGCACTTACCATGGCTTTAACTTTCGATTTTACTTCATTTAATGCTTGCTGCTCTTTTTGACGAGCCAATTCTTCTGTCATCTCAACGAAGCTATCCCATCCAAGCTCTTTTTGATCTTTACCACCTTTTTTAGCTGCTATTGCAATACTCTCGTACCATGATATGTAAAATTCCTCACGTTGTCGTGGATAGTTCAAGCGCTTTGCCCACACATGTCTGAGAGAAACACTTATTTTTTCCTTGCACTGATCACTGCGTCGAAGAGTCAACGTAAGCAGAATCAAAACCAAAGAAGAATCTGAAGCCATCTAATCTAATCATTCGTAAAAGAATCGGTACTACATTTTTGCGTAATGAATAGAAGTTGCAGCTCGACTTCAAAGTGTCACGACCAGTAACTGTTCATTCTAATACTTAAAGAAACAATAGTTAATACTATGAAGGGGAGAGCAAACCTGCGGTCACGATAACATTCAGACATCTTCTTTCGAACCTGGAAATTGCAAGAGAAAACCGTTACACATTTAAATTGTATTCCATAACATATGAAAGAATTCAAGATTTCACAGCAAAAAACAACTATTTTGTCCATAAATAGAAAAATTACCGACAGATGCATCAAACACAATTTGGAATAGTTTTGACAACCCATATAGTTTTATGTGTAGTAAATAGCAAGGATTCTATAACTGATGGGTACTTAGTTCCTTACATATCATCACCTCGGGATTTTTCAAAGCTTCTATCGTTCTTTGCTTGATTTTCTGTCGAGTTGCTACAAAAGCATATAGTTCATCAGAAAAACTTATTGGTCAAAGAAATAAAACAATTTCAAATAGAATACCTTCGTTGTGGGTAACACCTTTGTTCCATGGGATTTTCCCTTTATTTGCTAACCCGATTCTTTTTCTTCGCAGCATTTCAGTTTGATTCTCGGCACCAGATAAATGACCTGGGTCATCATCATCTACTTCTACTTCTCCATACAAAAAGGCCTGGTCTATCAATGTATGCCTTTTATTTGAATTTTCGTTGAAAAAACAAGAAGCCCCAGCTGCAGTGGATGTAACTTTTTGCTTTGCCAGCGATAGGGAAAGTGAAGAAGACATTCCTCTTTTGAGCGAAACTTGATATTTGAATTGCATGGCAGCTTGATTTAGCTTCACAATATCCATGACAAAGCCAAAAGGCGGCCACACTATTTTTTTAGAAACATAATCAGGTAAATTCAGAGCAAAGGACCTGCCAATAAAAATCGGAAGCACAGACATTATGAAAAACACTAAACCTCGTTGAAAATTACATTCAATCCGAATTCACCAGCCAAAATCGTCATGAAAAAGGTTAAATTCGACGAAAAATCCTTTAAATCCAAATTCTCCAACCCAAATCGTCACGAAAAAGGTTAAATTCCACAAAGAAAAAAAATAATCTATATACTCCTACCCAATCCACTAGGTAAAATAAAAATCTAAAATAAGTGGGAATATACCGATTTAAAATCGAAGCATTCATCCTCTCGTGAATGACTTATGTACGATTCATGTCAGATTCCAATGGCCCCAAGCATTCACATTCACATTTATTGAGCAATCATCCACAGAAATGGTTCAATGTTTGCATTTTAACAACAATTTGTAAAAAGCCAGAACCCTATCAAGGATTACAGAAACTAAGTCATCTCATGCCCCACATTTTTTTACAACACCCTCTACAGCCCCATCACTAACTAAATTTACAAAACACACACTTCTATCAATCCCAATAGACTGTCACCAACACCTCAATTTCACCAAAGTTCAACACTTTACACTCCTTCACATTCATACACAACTCAATAGCTCAGCTTTTGATTAAAGACTCCACCCAAACGCAATTTAAAGACAAACAGAATAGCGATTCTACATACTAACAGATAGATGAATAACAACTAACAGTTGACCAAAATGACATTCTCAGATGCTCAAAACCGTCGCCTTTCTCCACTTCAGATTGCAGCAGCACGACAGAGATAGGGAGAGATTGAGAATGAGTTGGTAAAAAAATACACAATAAAAATTAAAATCGAAAAGCAAAGAAAATACGTAAAATACAATTAATTTGGGGATCTAAGTTGGCCCAATGAAATATGAATAATGCATTGCTTGGTAGTATAGGCCGAACAATTAGGGAAATAAAATTGGGCCTGCTGCCGGCCCAATAAAGATCTAAACCAATTAGGCGAAACCGGTATCGTAGTAGAGCAGCCATTCGCGTCTCCATCACAATCTCAACCTCGACTTTCTCTTTCATCCTCACTGAGAGAGAGGTTTTGGCACGGCTAGGGTTTCTGAGATTTTCCCCAATCGCAAATATGATGAACACGATGGATCCGACCAAGAAGCGCAAGATTGACGACAACGGTATCGGATTCCTGCCGACCGACGTGTCCTCGGGCGAGCAATTAGTGAGGCTGACTCCAGATGACGCCCGCAAAATCATCGAATCTTTTTCGAAAGATCAATTGCTCGAGATACTCCAATCTGCTGTTCTTCGGCATGGGGACGTTTTGGATTCAGTGCGGTCGATTGCTGACAGGGATACGGCGCAGAGGAAGCTGTTTATCAGAGGATTAGGGTGGGATACTACGACGGAAGGGCTGAGGACTTTGTTCTCCAGTTACGGAGAGCTTGAGGAGGCGGTTGTGATCATGGATAAAACTACGGGGAAGAGTAAAGGTTATGGATTTGTGACGTTTAAGCATGTGGATGGTGCGTTGCTGGCGTTAAAAGAGCCCAGTAAGAAGATTGATGGGAGAGTTACGGTGACGCAGCTAGCGGCAGCTGGTGCCGCTGGGAATACTACCATTACTGGCCCTGCAGTGGATGTCTCGATGAGGAAGATTTTTGTTGGGAATGTGCCGTTTGATATGCCCGCTGATAGGTTGTTGAATCATTTTCAGGCGTATGGGGACGTTGAGGAAGGGCCATTGGGGTTTGATAAGCAGACTGGGAAGAGTAGAGGCTTTGCTTTGTTTGTTTACAAGACTCCTGAGGGTGCCCAATCAGCACTTGCTGAGCCGACTAAGGTTATTGATGGGAGGCAGCTTTTGTGTAAATTGGCTATTGAAGGCAAGAGAAATAAGCCTGGTGGTCAGGGTGGCGGTGAGATGGGAGGAGATGGACATGCTCATAGTGGTGGTATGCCTGGACAGTATGGCGGTCCTGGTGGTTATAATGGCAGTTCAGCTGGGTATCAGGGCCATAATCCAATGGGTCATCATAATCCAATGAATGCTTCGTATATGGCTCCAGGTCAGGGTGGTGCTGGACCAGTTGGTGGCTATGGTATGGGTGGTTCACACTACGGTGGACCAGGTGCTGCTGGTTATGGTACGATGGGAGGCGCAAGTGGAGGTGCTTCTGTGTATGGTAGGGTGCCACCCAGTTCAGGTGGTGGAGCATATCCAGAGGGTGGAGCGAACTGGCCATCTTCTGCTTACCCAAATCAGGCACACCAACCTACCGGAAACTCACCTGCTCCAAGGGTTCCTCCTGGTGGGATGTATGGTACAATGCCGCCTTACTACTAAGAGGTAAAAATTCCATCCATTGCATGAAAAGTTTGCTTATTTCATTAAGGGGTCACTGTGTAATTTTGTGTCTCTTTGAACTAGCTGCGATTGTAAATTGATTTGATGTTTGCTCGTTGTTTCTGTTTCTTGTTAGTGACAATTGTCTATTTCTGTTTTTTTTTTGTTAGCTCAGTTTCATCCTTATTGTTATCTTTAGTTTTTGGTCTTCATTAGGTTTTTTTATTCTCAGGGTAGACAACTTACTTCTGAAGAAGCTACTTGCGTTTTTTTCCCCTTTGAAGTTTTATTTTTTCGTGATTCCATTCTTGTCACTGAGCTTGTACTGTTCTCTCTTTAGTCTTTACTTTTTCTTAACCTTTAAGATGATACCTTTAGTGCTTGAAATTGCATTCAATTTGATGTTTCATTGGTTGGAACTTTGTTGTTCTTATTGCAACTAGGATATGGATTGAGCTGTGGTTGCGTGTTTGATTCAGGTGTTACTGCTTGTTGGGCGCTGCTTTTAATGATTCTGGTGATTGCGTGAATGCGGACACTGTTTTCTCTGGTGTGATGAATGAATTAGCTGTGATACATCGTCGCCTGTTTTCACTGTGGTCCCATCTTGCTGTTGATTGTCAGATTGACTGAGAACTAGAGTAGCTCGTGTATCTCTCTTCTGGAATCAATGCTCCATTGTGGTTTTCTGTTCCATATACAATTACATTTGAGTTTTACTGCTTTTGAAAGGCTTGAATCTGTAGTTTGTGGGAGCTGTTTTCTTTTATGCTTTTGCTTACGTGCAGTTTTGATGAGACTGCTGGAATATTGATCCAGACTCCATAGTATGCTTATGTTTTTCATCGTAAAGATGTGCTAAATCGCTTACATGCTTCAGCAGGATAGTGTACCCTCGCCACCACATAATGATAGTACCAGCTTCCAGCTCATAATTTAATGTTTTTGCTCTTAATTAGATTGCTCAAGTTGTGGGATATGTGGTTAGGACTTCGTGGCTACGAATCATTAGCAATATAAATGTCATGCACAAGTTGACGAGTGGTCACAAGTTGTGTTTTGCATGTATCTCAAGTTTTTGTGATGGGTGGTGATCCATATATTGTTGGTGTGTCTTATGGTATCCCATATGGTCTAATTTATTGTTCAAGCTTCCTCATGTAGTATATGAGTGTGTAGTATGAGTGTTGTGTTTTCCCTGGTACGTCCTCTGTCAATAGTTTAACTCTGTGTTGGATGATACAACTTGTTTGGCATTTGTGTCAACTATGCCTCGGACTGTGAATCCTTTATAGAGAGGGCTTCAAACAAAACTTTATCAATAGGTCGAAATGCCATATGTCCCTTTGGTCTGTTATGTAGATATCACTATCAACTGATGAGTTTCAAAATATATATGGTACCTGAAGAAATCAGTGTTGGGGACTTGGGACTTGGTGATCACACCACCTGAGTTTCCGTGAGGACTATTTCTTCTGTATTGTTATTTGATGGTCATGTAACGCCTTATGCTGTGTATTAATCAATGTAATATGGTATGTAAACACATATGACATATGTATTTCACACAATTTTAAGTTTTATGATATAATTTAACTTGAGCACACCTTTTCGAGTAATGTATTTGAGCAAGGTAGTATGAAATTTGCAGAACTGTTGTATTTTTACAAACTAGCAAAATTGAGGGATGGCTGAAAGTTATTCCAGAGATCTTTCATCTCGTGTCCCCTTTCAATCAATCAGGCCATACATGCCAGGAGGCCTGGAACATACATGATGTTTTTGCATGGCCTGGAGCAGAAGCATCTCTATCCTGTCAAGGTGGCTGCTACCATATTGGCTGTACTGGAATGGATAGTCCTCACAACGGGTGCTAATATGGCTGACAAAGACGAGAATACTACATGGTGTGCCATCACAATTAGCCATATTTGTTTATTATATGGTAAGCAAGGGAAAAATGCACCTATCCAGCTCAATTACTCGACAGATGCTGCTGTAAGAGGTGCAGCATCAAAAATATGCAACGAATTTATGGACGCTGAAAGTTATAAGACAAACTTAAATCTTTGTAGTGATGGCCAATCAGGGTCATGGTTAAGTGGTGGATGAGAGAGCCAGGTCCTGGAGATCCTCCAGTTGCAGCTTTCCTCCTGTTTAATGATGCTGTGGATTTGACCCCCCTGGACTCGCGCGTTCAGGATTAACATAAGCTTTTCGAACACTAATAGATGTCATAACCCCCCTTGTCCCGTGAACTTGAGCTCCTCCTGCTCCAGGTCGCTGCTGCATGAATGAAAACACATCGATCACCCTGGAATTAGAGACGTTGCAGAGGACCAAAAGCAACATGAATACAATGGTGCTGCCGGCCATGATACCATTATTTTCTTATATGGACCAGTTATATATATATATATATATAGCACAGAGGGGGCAACAATGGTGCTCAATATTTTTTTTACAAAGTAAGGCATACCAACCGTTGTCATCATCAACTCCTTCCCCCACCGGCGATTAGAAAACTACAAGATGGAGTTGACATGTCAAAGATTGCACTTGATGCGTAATCTTTTTCATCATCTTCTCTTAATCTAAGTCAAAACCACATGCTCAACTGAGCCACCCATCCATATTTTGGCTATGCAGCTACTAGTGCGCGCACAACAATCCATCAGAAATGGTAAAAGAAGGATTTCTTCATTAAACTAGCCTTACTTTCTGCTGTCCAAATTGCAATGGCGGTTCTCGGTGTGTTTTTATTATAAAACCTCAATTATGATTGCGTTTGTTCCATAAGGTAGGCATTTCGGTGCCTTTGGGGGTCAGATGTGCCTCTTAATGATGTCTTCAAGGATGTCCAAAGATTCATTCTTGGAGGCACATAACACTGACCCAACGGACACATTTAGATATGTAAGAAACTCTTACAAATTAAGTAATGTTGTTGCTTGTGAAATGCAGGCCTCCTTCAAGCTTGAACCTTAATTGGTGGAGTATTAGCCCACTTAAATCACCAGCAAATTCAGAAACCATGCCCGTGTACCTTCAAGGCGTTATCCTACACAATGCAATGATTGGCCAATTCTAGACCAATCAGAAGCTCTCACATGGGACACAGAAATCTGCAGCAGCTCTAACTGGATGTGGTACTTGCAATTATGAAGAGGTTTTTACATGACTCATGGTAGAAACAGCGATATTATTACATGACTGAAAGATGAAGTTCCACAATGAAGTGCTTCTTCCTTGCTTCATAACTTCAGTTCGAGGTCTACCTTGTCTTCAGTCTCGCCGTTGTTGTTGTTGAGGTCTACCTTGTCCCCATTTTCGCCATTGTTGTTGTGGTTGGACGAGACTATTGACTGGCCATATGGCACATTGTTGGGTGCAATTGAGAAAGTGTTAAAGGTCCCTTGTTGCTGATGAAAAGTGGAAACATTATATCCCCCTTGCGAGTTTGAGCCTTGTGCGTGTACCTGCATGAGACAGCAGCGGCTAAGAGAGTCAAGCCAAGACTAACAAAATCCTTGATATGGTTATTGAAGTATAAAAGAGAGGAAATTACTTGGGAAGGTATTGAGTGAAGCTCGGGTTGTTCAGCTTGATGGGTATGCTCGTTAAGTAATACATGTTTGGAATCTGAGCTTGGAAGTAAGTACATGGTTGATGGAGCTGGAGGCCAGTCTGTTCTGATGTCCTTTCTCTGCCGCATATTCGGCATTGATATTAAGCATTGCTGACCTTCCCTGGATAGTATACGCAAACATGGTTAGAATGGACAATGAGGAAATAGAAGTCATGTATAGGCGATAACCTTGGATTTGCAAATGAAGTTGATGTTGCAGTTGGATTGGCTTTACAGAGGGCCGAAGGATCAGGTTGATCCTGAAGCAGTAATAGGCACAGCCCCTTCGCGGAAACCATCTGCATTAATCAAACCAGACTACAGTAGGATTTAAAAATCAGCAGTCATTCATAAAACCAACTAACAATGTGTAAGGAACCTTCTCAGTGTCATCAGGCTGGACAGAATGATAAGTGCCATAAGGGCTTTGGTTTGAAGGGGGCTCTGCCTGAAAACTCGAGACAGCTGATGATGAAATTTCAACTAATCCATTCACCTGTAAGAACATTGATCTTTTTAGCAAGTTAAAATGACCCAACAAGGAATATGATAGGAAAAAAAGGTCCTTACTGTTGAGGGAGGGCAAAAACAATACTGCTGCATCAGACCTGGGAAAGCATTGGTATAATGCGGAGTCCTTGGCGACTTCTCCACTTCTCGAGTGTACCCAGAACACGACAAGTTATTTCCATTACCTTCTGTGGCAAAAATTGACGGTGGGTAACATTTTCCAGGCGTGGCACCGTCGTTAGTACTAACTGGAACTATATCATGATGTCCAACATTCAGCTGTTGTGGATTGCTTGGGATATGTCCATAGACACCGTCACTAAATAAGGGATAGCTAGGCGATACAGGTAGTGAAGGGGACCTGTTGTATAATATACCTGTGGGCTGTGATGTAATGACTGGAGAAGGAGATTGTAAACCAACATCTTCATTTTTCACTTGTTCCTCCAGTCTCATTTGCTCTAGCTTTGCTACTCCCGGTCCTCTCTGCGGAATTTTCAGGACTTGTGGTTTCTTCGGGTGTCTGCCATTCCGACCGTTACGGCCACAAACATTACTACTAGTACTAGCCTTATGAACCTGCTCTTCGTCCTCCATTTTCAGACAAAGTAACTCTTAGGAACAAAACTTACTGCCAGAAAACATAGGAAAAAAAAAAGACTCTGAAATATAGATGATCAAGCAGCATGATGTATCAGATCAGTCCATCCAAGACGGTGTTTAACAACTCTGAAAAATCTGGGATGACAGCGTTCCAGAGACGGGCCAAATATAGAAAACTAATATCATAAGGAATGGGCAACCCAAGATTTGGGCAGAAATATAGATGCAATTTTTTATTTTAACATACCAGATCCAAAATCCTCTACCACGTATCATCTGAACGCGCCTAAATTATGCTTTAATGTTTTAGTGCTTAACCCCTAATTTCAAGCGCCTCAGACTGTTTCATTCCAAAGCTACAACTTCGCTCAACATTTCAACTTGATCACTGATTTATGACTCTCAGTAAAATCAAAGAAATACCCACCTCCTGTTTCTCTCATTCCTCCACATGGTCTAAATTTAGAACTGAAATCCTAAGTCCACTCACTCCCACTTTAGTTACTTACTATTTATAGGGTGGATATCTCTCACCTTTAGCTACATTTTCCCATTCTCAATGAAAACACCCAACTGACATCTACTCTTGAACTTGAAAACTCACTTCACACTTATAAGTGACCATAACTGCTAAAGATCCTACCTTTATTAAAATATCCAACATGGATTGTGCATTTTTTTTTTAAGAGACATTTATTAATTGAGAAGGAAATACAACAGCAAAATACATAAAATCAAGACCAAACGAAGTTTGAATCTTTCTTTTTAGGACGCGATCTAGCTGAAGAACGAGACCCCTTTTTGTTCCGATGACAGTTTCTAGTTGGCATTGAAGGATGCTCAGCCTGGTCACCAGAATCATTAGAATTTTGGATCACTTCGTGTACTTCAAGACCTTTTTCAGGTTCCTCTATGGGCATATTCGGTTCTACCCGCAAGTCATAACCATTTTCCTTGCCATATTTGACCAATTCTTCCAGATCTTGGAAAGATTTACCACCGAACTCTTCACAATAAATCCGACCACCAACATTTGTAATGGACAGAATGCCATCCTCACACTCCGCATCACTAAATGTCTGTTGGCAATATTTGATTGTGCATTTGAGTAATGATTTGATTCACATTTTGGGAATATGGAAACAGATAGTGGATTTGCAATAGCCAAGTGTCAGGTTGGCTTGTCTGTTTGTAGCATATTTATAGGGCTTTTGAGCTGGCTGGTGTCAGGACCACCACTCCACATATCTCATTGTTTATGAGTCACTTTCTCATAGCATTTCCCTCTCCAGTCCCTCAAAACTCAGATCTCAAAACTTGACACCTCAATGCATCCACAAAGATCAAAATCAACACTAAGTAAAACTCATCTTAACCCATGTTTGTGATACTTCAAATCGTGCGAAACGTATTTTTACAACGTCATATCTACTAACTTGTATCAACATGTAACCTCAAAAGTTAGTTTTTTTGTTTAGGAAACTGATCAATGAGGAACAGTTTAGAAATTTGTCCGAGTCATTTTGTTCACAATGTTGGGGAAACTTCACAGCAGGAGAATTGAAGTTGGTTCAGTTAGGTTCTTACCCTTCAAGGTCAACATGTTGTTATGATCATCTCATTGTGCAAATAGTGCAAAATAGACAAGTGTCTTTCTGATGTTTAGGGCATCCTTACCAATGATCTTTAAAAAAAGATCATGGAGTAATCTTATTGGTCTACAATCTTTTATCAAATAACTCTCTTAACAATGGACAAATGGAAAAGATCATGTCAATCTCTTTTAACATTTCAAACCTATATTTTCATATCTCTTTTATCATCTCAACATTCTTAAAAATATATTTTGCGCTCCAATTATCAACAATATGGGTCTTCATTTGTAGAGCTCGAAAAAATAAATTTATCGGTTATTTTTCAAAAATATTTTGTTTGATATTTTTATGATTTATGGCTTATATAACTTTCTTATCAAAAGTAATATATGGAACAAATAAAAAGTGAGAGTAAATTGCAGCATATTCTGCCACCTGTCCTCCACAATCGATCGTGAATTCGATCGTGTGATACAACAATTCTACGAACTTCTATGGGTTGATCCGGCTATTAAGGACAGAAAAGAAAAAATCGCATCTATAATCTTTTTTTTTCTCTTCTATTAAGGATGGCCTTAGGCACACATACATGACCTTAAATGCCGATCAAATTTTCGTTCTAGATCGCGATATGAAAAAGAAATCTACTTACCATGACATACATTACATGCGTGAATTGGGATGACATGATATGAGATACATGCGTGACTTGTTCCGCGTTTCAGGCAGGATATTTTCATCATTATGATGTTATGCAAAAATACTGAAAGTATTGTGACTATTTTGTTAAAATGTGTAAATAAAAGAAGAGGTCCCGTAGCTCAGTTGGTTAGAGCGTTGGTCTTATGAGCCGAAGGTCGCGGGTTCGAGCCCCGCCGGGACCATTCGGTTTATTTTTTTGACTACTTTTAACTCATCCTGAAACAACGCCATTGCATCTATTTACGAATCGAACCCACACTTTTTTGCACACACCACCTGCTGTATGGAAATTTGAATCTCATTTTTTTTTTCCCTGCGGACAAATCCGAAAAAGATACGATATTTGGCGCCATTTGAAATTCTCCACTAATCTTCGATCTCCATTTCTTCAACGAAGGAACGCAGCTGCTTAAATCGTCGATTCTTATCATCGATCAGCAGTTTCTGGTATGTATGGTACTGCAGATTTGTGCATAAATGTCTGGTGATTTGTTTGCCCTAATCAAGTTGGATCTGAAACAAGCCACGGATTGAAATCATCATCGTTTGATTCATAGTTTTCTGTTCGATTCACAAGTTCCGATTCAGATATCAGAGTATGAATTGTTTGATTCGTTTACTGCGTGCACCTGTTGATTTCAGCTAGGTTAAGTGGTAGAAATAGTGGAAGTCCAGTGGAGGAGCCAGTTTTGCAGGATGAAACTGTATGTTGAATGTGCTTGATGTTGTTTCCATTAATAATGATTAATACGTTGTCCTTGTCCCAACCTAATTTTCAAAATGCATGAGAACTGGTCCATTAACCATTTGGCTGACATTTCAAGGCTAAACTGCATTGAACATGTGAGGCATGTTTATCTTAAGATGAATCAGAGAATTTTTTATTTGGGTCACCAATATCTCAAACGCGTACAATGAGCCATTGGAAAGACGATGTTCTATGGTTTTGGTAGTTTTATTTATCAAGTCAGTCCATGGCTTACCACATTGAAATGAAACTACCACACAAACATTCATGTTGTTTAATTCACAAGATATATAATACCCTCGGGCCTCAGCATAAGGGATAGTGCTCCCTGGTCACGTTAACGTATCGAATGTGCTATGCGTAAAGATAACGGACATCGGATAGCAAATTTGAATGGATCAAATATAGTTATATAGGTCCAGATTAACGTGCCAAATGAGCTTCGTCAGTGTTTTTACATTTCCATGTATATCTGTTTTTCATTTTTGTTTTGCAATATTATGACTTTGATGGGTTAGCGAGACTTGGGTGTCCATGCCTTAACTGTTAACTTAGCCTCTGAATGAGTTACCGCGAGAATTTAGTAATGCAGTTGCAACTGTATTAATGATTGCAGCTTGCTGTCAGATCTTGAACAGCTTAGCTTTGGGGTGCAGAGGGATTAACAAAGTGGAATCAACAACCATACACTGTTTATTTACAAAGTGGAATCAACAACCATACACTGTTTATTTACAACGTGGAAAGACCCATAGTGAGTTTGTTAGTGAGGCATACATAAATGCAACATGGATGGATGGGGTGAAGGGTCATATACTTATCATCAATCTCATGGTATTTCACTTTGGTTGCCTGACAGTAAATTTTCTCCAGGCACGGCTATTTATTGACATGGCATAATGTCATATCATCAATTCCATTCAAGTGGCTCGGCCTGCAACTCTTCAAATGACAAGGCACTGTTGGGCTCAAGGTAAAGCACAAAATGCTCATATATTTTACTGTAACTGTTACCTTCTTTTTTTGTAGTTAATGCCATCATGCAAAAGATGTGATCCTTATATTTATTAGTCTGGGATTATGAATATTCATACTCTGAGATTGGCAGACCAGATCCGTCAGTGCCATCTACACTGTTACTTGAAATGTGAAAATTAAATTGCTAGACAAGAAACTTGTTCCAGAAATTTTCTAAGGGCTGTATATTGGTACTAACTACTATAGCTCATTAATTGGTGTTTGAAACTGCTAAACTTTTGATGAGAGACTTCGCTAGACTACTTATATACTGTTGAGCTGAAGAAGGCTCCTTCTGTCTAGAACATTAGTAAGTCCTTAGCGAATTGAATGGTAACTTTAGCAAATTTGGCCCCTGTCAAACCTCAAAATGCTTAGCCAATTTATTATCTTAAGTTTTGGATTATCTTGCATATGTGGGAAGTACGGGTAATAGTAGCTCTAAAAGTTCATAGTATGTAAAACTGAACTGAGTGAGTGTTTTGGTATTAGCTTTAATGTGCATTTGTGGCTGCCTAGGTCACCTTGCATTTTCCCTTATAGCACGAATCATTGTGAACAATGTCATGGTTATAAACATAAACTATTGCATGTAGCAAACTTGGGCTTAAATTTGATGACTCTAGTTTCTATTACCCTGTTTGTTAATTTGGCAAGCCTGCTTAGTTAATCAATCCTTACATAATTAGAATTTGATTTTATGGTAGGCACGTGTTCTCTTTTTTTAAACTGTTTTAAAGTTTGCAAGGCTGCCAGAAATATATTTGGTAGCTGTAACCAAAGGCTTGCAGATTGAGTGAGACCATCGCATGTATTCAGTGCCATTTGATGCTAGTAGAATAGCATAAAGATTTATCCCAGTTGCTAATGCCAATCTGTTGCTATGGTCCGTTATTAATCTCTATACAGGTAATTTGTTTATGCAAATGGCAAGGGTCCAGAAAGAAAAAACAAATTGATGGTACGCATTGATTTCCTTAAACCTTGCATTTCCTCCACCCGTGCTATGGTATACATAAATACATGCAGATACATAAATTACAAACACACAGACATGCAATTTTAATTGAGTTCCATCATCTAACCATAACAGATAAAATCAAAATCTCACAGGCATAGGTCACCATCACTATAGAAACCATAAACCCTTAATGTCTCCCATTTCCTTACAGAACAGATATAAAAATTCCAGCTAAAATAAAGAGATTTTTTTTTTTTTGATAGGGAAATAAAGAGATATTTTCAAGCACATAGATTTACAAGATGGGATGGGGACCATGTACATGGATGACAATTTGCTAAATTTTGGTAGTACACACCTGCCTATTTTCCCTTTCTTAAGCTTGTTAAGCACATCCATATTCCAACCTTCAATGGATTCCTCCTGGAAAATAATGTACTCCTATTCATTCATATCAATATTAGCCTCACCCAAGCCTACCCCTCCCCAACAACCTCATGTAAATGGTCATGGTGAAACTATCATGCACCTTGTTATTTACAGTTCTACTTTAAGGTTGTGGCCCTGTGGAGGGGTAAAAGCATACGTGCACAACTGATTTGAGCTGCTGTAAAACTTTGCAAATGTGAGAATGGGAAGGTAAGGAAATGGCATGGAAAGTATTAATGTATGCTACAGTATAAAGGTCAATTCTACACTAAAATTGGAAGTGGAACACTTTTGAGAGAGGAACTGAGAAATCAAAGAAGATGATAATTAAATTCTTCTTCTAAGGAAGTTTAACTGTTCATGGAAAATGACTGTTTTTGCTAACCACTGATAGAGATGTAAAAGTTTTGATTTGTTGCATGGTTTAAGGAAGTATCAGTTAGAGACTTGAGCAGTAGGAAACACTGTTCCATTGGAAAACACTATTTTGAAACCTAGTATACTGAAAATAAGAGGTAAATTGAAATAACAGCCATGTCTTTTAGCTGAATGCCCATCAAATGAAAATGAAAGGTTCAAATAATAAACACACCAAGTCTAAAACAAGATACAAAGTAATCTTACAGAACAACTCTGAAGTCTAGTTTATCAGAATCAAATTTAAACATGAAAACAACTGTAGTACAATTCTAATAATAATAAAACGGGGCTGAAGAACCTGAAAATCAGAATCACAAGTCTTATTCGCTCCGCTGGATAAGCCATTGGTTTGAGGCACCAAAATTTCTTCTTTACTGCTGAATTCGAGTTGGCCTCTTTAGTTTCAGATTTCCTTGTAGAAGATTTGGAACAAATGCCTGAAAATAAATAAGATTGTGAATTGTGAGTGCGCTAGGATAAATGTGTACTTGCTAGAAATTTTAGCGAGGAGGTAGTGCAGCATCACCTGATAAACAGTTAAGATTTTGGATATGACTCAATGGCGAGAATCAGAGTAAGCAGAAGACGGTTTGCTGTGAATGCCGTCTTGCTCCTCATTGTCGCCTCGAATTCGTGCTGGAATTCGAAACCCCGAGAAGGCACTAGGAGCCTGAAAGTTGCCAATGCCTGAAAGTGTAGATGGATGGTCAGGAAGTGTTTGATGATGGTCGGCAATTGGTTGGTCTATCCAAGCACGAACTGAAGACGTATTACTGGACTGAAGGGGTCCCCTCTGAGTGAAAAATTGGCCACTTTGGCCAAATAACTGCTGCAGGGATGGCTGAGACAATGGTGGTGGTGGTGTTAAGTTAAACATAAAGCCACCGCCGCCACCATTTCCCCCACCACCACTACTGCCACCTGCATTGTTCCAAGCCATTAATCTATGGTACCGATTAATTTCTGCCGACTGATGGTCTGACCAGCTCTCTCCTCCTGAGGAAGTATCAAAACCCAGTTGGTGTCCGGAAAAAATAGCTTGGTGGGTCTGGCCAGGATGTTGCTGGTGGTGGTGAGATTGTAGAAACTGTGAATCCTGAAATGACTGAAGTGAGAGCCTTAGATCTTGGTTGTTCTGATTAGTACAACTATTCCCCGAGAGCAAATCAGGTGGATAAAACTGCATGCCAGACCCGGAAGCCGGCTCAGCTGAAGCACCCATTGGAAAGAATGTCTTGATTGTATCAGCAATGGAATCTGAATCCATGGATGGAGGTAGAAAACTGGGGTTGTTCCCGTTACCAACTGGCTCATGTCGCTGCTGCTGAATTGTGTAATCATTGTCATCTTCCATCGAGTTAGCAACATGACCATGGACCATTTGCTCTTGTTGAGAACTAGCATTTGTTGTAGTAGTAGCTGTTGGAACATTGGTGGTGGCAGTGGGATGCCAAGGTGGTAGCTCAGCGAGATCGTCTATAGCAGCTTTGGCTTTCTTTATGAGCCAATCCACAGCTTTGCTCGGCCTGTCGTAGCCTAATCGATCTTGAACATCATAGAATTGAATGGCAGTGTGGGCAGATAATCTCACCCTCCTGTCTCTTGGACCTTTGGCCGTGCAAACCTTGCTGTGTCTGTCCTTCCTTCCAGTGGACCGAACAATGTGGCCTCCCTGAACCTCGATGATTTCTCCCCCACCTGTGTTCCTCATTCCTAATCTTGATGTTGTCTGGCGAAGACTGCTTCCTTCTCCCAAGTTTGGCTCCAGAGCATGTTGTAAGCTCTGCTCGGCCAATGTGGAGGATGGTCGCGGTGAGGAGAAGTAAGAGCGCTTCTTGGCTGGTGGTGGAACCTGTTGTGCCTGGAGCTGGTGCTGCTGTTGCTGGGCTAAGCTGGCATAGAATTGCTGTTGCTGGAGCTGAAGATCTAGGTGGAGCTGCTGCTGTTGGGAATTTGAGAAGTAAGGGAAAGAATGGGTATGAAAAGTTTGTTGTGGTTCTGAGGTTTGTGATTTGGGAGAAGATTGATTTGCGTTCTCTTCCTCTTCTTCTTCCTCCTCCTCCTCCTCTTCTATGTTCTGCTCTTCCTCTTCTACATATCTGGAATTGAGAGACTGCTGAATGAGATGATGGGGATGATGAGGGTGATGCTGATTCCTCTGAGGATCCAGACTCAGACTGCTGTTGTTTTTTGAGCCTTCCAGCTTTTGATTTGCTACTGCCTCTACTTCTACAACTAAAACTACAAATACACTCTCCTCTGCCTTATCTGTCCCTTGCCGGTCCTCCCTCTTCTTCTTATTCTAAAACCAGATGCTTCAGCTTTTGCCTCTCCCGGAAGTCCATGCCATTCAATTCACCCAGTTCTTCCATCGAACCTCACTTCCAGCCTCCCACCCCCTATAGCTCACAACTGAACCAGAACCCAGTGAAATTGATGGCTACAACACACACCCAGCCTAACCCATCTCTCCCCACTCCTCTCCCTACTCCCTTCCAATTTACAGTCTACAACCTGTACTTACTCTAGTGGAGAAAAATACCCGGTTGACTAAAACAGATGCAAATTGCAAATTTCCCTGAACCCAAATATATGTTAATATTGATTATTATATAGAGAGCTTGTTAGAAACTTTCCTATTCCTACATATATGTGGGATTTCAGTTTTCAGGGATGGTGGAAAGGCAGACTTAAGAAGACAAATATAAATAAAATGAAATAAGGGTTCCTCACTAAAAATAATAATAATAATAATTTATAATAGAAAACAAAAGGGCAACACAACATTTGAGAAGGGAAGGAAATTCAATTAATTCCTTTCGTGGCCTAAAATAACAGGGAGAGGAGCTCTTGATGACAGTGGTAAGGAGGTCACAGTGTGTGGTCAGAGTAAGGGAGTGATTAAAGATCCTTTTATGATATCTCTTCACAGAACTGGCTTTTTCTGTTCTTTACTACCCTCTTCTTCATATTGTGATTGTATATGGCTCTCTTGTCATTTTTCAGAACATTCATACCATGATGCTCCACCTTAACCAAACTCTGTTTTTTCTCTAAGTTCACTCCCTTTTTCAAGTATTCACTCTCCATTTTATTACATGTTATCTTTACTAGCTAGTACTACATACAATTTTTTTTTTTGTGTCACAAAAGTACTACATACAGTTTGAAATTGTTATTTACCATATGTAAATGTACCCTTTTGGTCTCATTAAAGCTGTGAACTTTGAGGTGTTTATACTTTTAGAAAAGTAGTAGTGCTAGTGGGGGGATACATAGATAAGCTCTCTCATGACTTAAAAGGGGTTGTCAATTTTGAGGGAGATTATTCCAACATCCCCTTTCAGACTGTTGAGAGCAAACTATCCCTTTCCTAATTGACCCCTTTGCAATACATCCTTTATTATTCTCTTAAATTTTTTCTTGCCAAAAACAATAGCTTTAAAACCTTCCATCTATGTTTTACTACGTACTTTGTCTTTCTGATTCCATATTTGGTTGCAGTTGCAGCACTCTTTGTATCGGGGCTATTCACTGCACAACCAATATTCATTCACTCAAGCTAAAATGGGTATGTAACCACTCTCACTTTCTTGTTCATTTTGTTTCTCTTATTCACCTTGAATGTACATTCAGCACTGTTTTGATGGCTTGTGAACTCTGACTTTGTGCATGTCATTGAGAAAAAAGATTGGGTAATTAAATCATTTGTAGTTGCTTAGTTGCATGATGCTAGCTCCAATATTACATAATAAATCATACAATAAACCATGAAGTGCATAGGTGTGGCCTGTTTCCTCGCATATAGACTCATATGCTGTCTCAGGTCACCTTGACACAAATATACAAGGTTATTCTAGGTTTATCGAAAGTATAAAAACACTCGCACATGACAGTCAGTTAGGGCATGGAGATTGAGAACGAAAAGATACACTGCATTGGAAAATTGAATCTTGCATAGGGATTATACTTGTATCAGCATCTTGAATCCAACTGACTTGGAATTTACATTTTTGGGCTGTGGCAGGACAAGACTAAAAATAACCCGACCATATGGGACTTTAACATCTGTCATCAACTCTGGTATTTTTTTTTTTATTACAGGAAAGAAACTTGTCTTTGGTGTAAATTCCAGAGGTAGTTAAGCTTAGGAGATGCTGCCTCACTGATCTTTTTCTATCGTTTAACCCATTTAGTGACAGCCTTTTAACCATTCTCATTTTTGGATCTCAAGCTATACATTTTAGAAGGGACATGGATTGATAAGATTGCATATCTTAACTAGATGATTAGAGGAAACAAAACTACAAAGAGAGAATAATATATAGAGTCTTCACAGACAAAACAGAAATCACTTCCTTAATACATATGTTAAACAAGCATTAGCTTCCTTTGTGCCTGTTCACCAGATGAACCTACTTAATGGACATCTTAAGAGATGTTTGGTATAGATATCTACAGTGATGAGTTTATTATATATTTAGTCTTGTGCTCTTAATGAATTTAGCTAACTTGGAAATGTAATAAACTATGGACTAAGTGTCAAACTTTTGAACTGATTTTATCTTCCCTATACACATTGTAATAATTCCCTGAATGTGCCACATAACGACAACAAGTATGCCTCTTTAGTAATAAAAGGATGAGAAACAAATGTTTGGGTAAATACAATATCTCCCCCCCAAGACTGGACAGAATTATCCAAGTGCATAGTCACTCATTTTTGGGGCCCTGAGTTTACATTTTAATTTGCAAAGCTTAGTATATGTCCAAAAAAAGGGACTGCTTGGGGCTTGGTGGGGAGGTGCTGTTTCAGCATCAAACGTTAGTATATCACCATAAGTTAAAATTGATCAACATATTGCACCGTACTATCATCATAATATTGATCATCCCTTTGTTCCTAGAAAAATGCAGATGAAGTAGTGAGGCTATGACTCAGATTAGTTTAGTGAAGAGGGTATTGCTATAACTAGCTGTAAATATATGGTTAGTTCTGGTTCCAAATTCTTCATAGATGTGCACAATGGTGAAGCTGTGTGTGTTGTGATTGTGACAGTGACAGCTCTTTTGTATAAGTTCACAACATTAAAATGGGTGGATCTTGTGATTTAATGCTAGTTTGCAGCATAAAATCTTTTGCTAGATTATTTGAAAGTGAAAGGAAATACTGTAATTTTTTTTTTCTTGCCTCACCTTCAGACCTGGTTTTTGTATAAAATTTGACTTGAAAATCACTGCTTCATGATAAATAAAATTAAATTTACCCTTGTAACATCCTTTTCAATATTTTCAGGAGACGAGCATAAAGCTGAAATATTTCTACACCGCCATGTGATGTGGTATGCAAGAGAAAAGCATCCGACATTAAATTTGATGAAGGTAAATGGCCTCTGTAATCACTGTGAATATGATTATTTTTCCATGATTTGAAATACAAAAAATGAATCTATTCATTTTTACAAGATTTAGAATAGAACCAATTCTGAAAATTGACAAGCACTGATATGGAATACGATATGCATCAGCACAAAAGAACACTTGACCATCACGAGCTTCAATTGTAAGCCACATGAAAGCCTTGATGACGATATGCATGCGCACTTTGGCTCATTCGGGACTTGAAATGGAGAAACAAACTTATCAGTGTGAACTTTTTGTTTTTGTTGTATATCCTGCCTGCTTGGTTTTCAAAGATATCAGTTCATGAGTTGACATTGACAAGGTCAACCCAAGTAAGTCCTAATTTAATTTACCAGCAACCATATGCCAAATTTATTTTAACGTTGGCTGCAAACTTTGATGAATTTATGACTAAT
Source organism: Rhodiola chrysanthemifolia (assembly GCA_033675395.1). NCBI lineage: Eukaryota > Viridiplantae > Streptophyta > Magnoliopsida > Saxifragales > Crassulaceae > Rhodiola > Rhodiola chrysanthemifolia. Next base: position 45,770,564 of record CM066208.1, on the reverse strand, counting down.
AGAGTGCAAGTCATTGTTGGGAATTCAGAAGCATAATTTGTTGACACCAAAGACTCTCTCCTGCATCATGCTACCAACAGCTTTACAAATTCTATGGCAATTTTTTTTGTCTATGTGAGCTTCTGACCAAGCAAAAGTGGAGAAAAAGAGCTCTGGAGTCTGGTGCACTCAGTTACTCTCTTTAGTCTCTTTCCATTATTGGCCGCCCATCCTTTTTTTCTCTTCGTATCCTATGCCTATATGGCGTACACTACAGTCTACAGTATACATGCACCTTCGTTGATGCATACTCTCATGTTGATATTTATTTTTAATATCTACTCCACTCATTTATGCAATCTAGCAAGGGTTTAAAAGTTGGCTCTTCCATCAAAATGTCATCTCATATTGTTGGTCCATATGCCCTCTCTAAAATTGTCACAACGGTATGAGACTCTCTTAACATGTTTTGATATACCGTGCTATGAACATCATGGTGGGTGACTAAGGAGTAAGGACAGAGCATATGAATGACAGAATGAGTGGTTTCATTAGAATGGTATCTATGCATTCATCAATCATGCTTTGCTACGTGTTGTGTATACATTATCATGATAATATGCTTTGCGAAGCATGTGATAGAAGACCCACCTTGAAATCATTGGTGATTGCTTTGTGTCATTACTCCAGTCCTGACCGACAAGTCCCTACATCTTCTCTAAATTTGGATCCTTATTATTTCAACATTGTATTTTCTCATAGCTAAGTTGATCCAATATTGATATCACACACTAAACCTGGACTGAAAATGCTTATAATAATATTTAACTGCTGTCTTTGCCCATTGGCATATGCAGGTGTGTTATCCTTATCTTCTTCTCAGCTTCAGAACCTGCATGCTCGTGATCTAACACCAGCCCTGCTGGCTGCTGCAATATGTACAGCAGTACAGAAAACAACAGCACACAGTCTACACTCGATAGACACAAACCAACCCCAAAGTACAAAATTAAAGTGGCTACTCATGCATGTTTCACATTCAAACACTCATGTCTTCTAACAATTATTTGATGTCTGCTCTTCAATTATGAAATTTTAAACACTTAGCAGTCATAAGGTGTTTTTGTTAAAATCTTTCTGACAATCAAGTATGTCTGAGAATCAAGTCGAGTATGTGAATAAATTGCTATATCCACATCTACAGATATGGGTTATTTTTCACCCTTTCCCTGTTGAACAGCTTTTATTTCAAATGCAGGTACTTATGTGTGTGTGGCTGGAGCTTTGGCAGCAAGCACCAATGACGTTGCCAAAAGACTGGATAGTGGAGGAATGAAAAGCAAGATGCTGAAAGGGCCACCCCCAGTAAGTAATATTATTGTTATTATTGCGATTTGGAGTCATTATCTAAGACAGAGAGAATCATGAATGTGACATTATATACATTCTCCATTTTTAAATAAGCTGACAAAGCTCTCCTTATCTCACGACTTCATATTTCCTCAAGATGCTGATTTTTTAGTGAAGATATACACCGATAGGATATGGATTGAGATGTTACTAGCTAGACTGTTTTACTTTGACATACACTACCTTGATAAAAGTCTTCTATCCAAAGGCATCAGGCATGCTTTCCATCAGATTCCACACTCTTTTATTACCAAATTTGTCGTGTGGTTTGGCCTTAATAAAGAAACTTGTGCACCTTTTGACTGGTAAAGGTTTGCCTTGGCTCAGGTCAACTGATGTAATGGTAGAGTTCATTTAGTGCATCCATAGGCCATAATAATCAACCCCCAGACATGGACTCAACTCAGAACATGGCCTACTGAAAATGATGGCCATTTGGGCTTAGGTCTGTCTGTGAAATGGGCGGTTGGAAACTGAGTGTGAAATGGAACCTAGTGGGGATATCAAATCTCAACATGTTTCCTTGGTAAAGTCATGTAAAACTTTAATGGAGGCATCTTTGGCCAAAGTGCATATATCTTGGCACAGAGGAGTGTTCAAATGAGGCAGTGAGGCAGACTGTACATCACTCATCTACATCTACATAACACGTGTGTGTGGTTGAGATTAATTTAACCTTTTTTGCATTTTGATTTTAATAACAACTCTAAAAGTACTTGAGTGACGGACATAAGAGTCATTTGAGATTTATACTCTCTTTCCTCTACTGTGTGATTTGACCATTTTTGCTTTTTACTTTATGTTTTATGGATAATTTCTCTCTCTTGTTTTAATTGATAAATGATAATATTAATTATCTCCCCCAGCTTTTCTTTATTCTCTCACATCAATTAAATAATAAATGTGCATTATTACAACGAATGTGAATCAACCAATAAACGAAGGTGCATGCTTTCAACGATATGAGATGATTCAGATTTCATGGAATATTTTGTTTCTTTCTGCACCCTCGTTCGTCCTGAATGTACATTCGTTCGTCGCTTTCTGCACCTTCGTTGATCCTACTGCACTTCGTTCGTCCTAATGCACCTTCGTTGCTCCCTTTCCGCACATTCGTTGAATCTACTGCACCTTCATTCCCTTACCGCTTGTTCTCCCGTTGCACACTCGTTATCCGTTTGCACCTTCGTTTGACGATGCATCTTTTTTTTTACACATTCGTTTAGTCCCTTTCTGCACCTTTGTTGTTCCTACTGCACCTTTAGTCTCTTATTGCTTAATCCACTATTACACCCTCGTATAAATCAAAAATCTAATATACATCTATTATATTTATTAAAATATAATAAACACCAAATTAATTATGTATTTACACATGATATGTGTGACAATAATATATTTTTGGAGTCCTATATGTTTTAATATGACAAATCAAGTTGTAAAAATCTGTATTATTATATTAAATAATAGTCAATTTATCATCATATCAATCAAATTCTCATACTCTCTTTCATCATTAAATAGCTTCGATTTGATGTATGTCATATTTATCAAACACACACTCTCTTTCTTCATTAATAACAATCCATATACTCTCTTTCCTTTTCTTATAGGGGTCGTCATTTGGCCCTGTGTCGAAATAAACTCTAGGGCGGCCCTAGCCCGAACCTGGCCCTAACCCTACGTAAGCCCTATTATGGACCGATCCGAAGGGCTTAGGGTCGGGCTAAGCTTCGATTATTCGGTCCGACCCAAAATACGAGCCCGGTTTAAAATCGCATATTTATTGATTTAAGGACGTTCTTCATATAAAAAGAATGTATTTTTCACATCCATTAAATCTCACACGTCCTAACTAGTAGTATTTACGTTTAAAGAGTTATTTGTCGATTAATTAGTCATTCATTTAGGGTCGAAATTAGCCCGAGTCCGATCCTAGCCCGAAAAGCCCTATGAAACGAAGGGCCGATAACAGTTTTAGGGCCGATGAATTTTCTCAGGGACCGGCCCTAATGTGTAAAAGGCTAGGGGATAGGGTTTACCAAAAGCCCCACTCAACCCGACCCGATAGGGCTAGAGCTTACGCGACCCGACCCTTTGTTGACCCTATTTTATCCCCATAACACCTATTTCAGTATCTAATTAAATATATTTAATTACAATAACGCATAAAGTGGGTGACACGTGACACTCAGATCTGCCATCACAAAATCTCATCCAAGGGTGTACAGCCCGCCTCATTACCTCACTCTAACACCTCTGCCTCATTGGAGCGCTCCATCTTGCCAAACATAAACATATACAAGAAGACTCCATAAAGCTTAAGAAGATTCTTTCCGCTGCAATGGGATATATTTCAGAATCAAGAGCAGCTCAGTGCATAAGGGTATAAATTGGTTACTTATTCAGTGGAAATTCATCCAGTATCAAGGCAAATATAGAAATGAAACAGAAGGGTGCAAACTCATAGTCCCTGCCTCTCAAATCCCAGAAAAGAAAAAACATTGAGGGCAAACAAAGGAAAACATTCAGGAACAAAGTGAGTTTGTCCTGTACGCCAATTGTGTGAATTTGTCGTGTACTTGAGGTGAGGCTGTTCTCTATGACCAGCCAAAGACATAGTCGAGAACGTAGACCAGTGCTAGAGAGAACGGGTAGAAAAAGAAGGCTATTGAAGAGGTCCAAACAGGGAATGTGGTGCGAAAGCTTCCGAAAGCACCCATGGCAACACAAACTATAAGGATCACCAGCACCTCAGCAGAGAAGTCCCATGTCAATCCTCTGACGTACACAAGAGCTAGGAAGACTGACAGGCAAAGCACATTGTTCATGGTCACTGCTCCATATAACTGCATCATGGAACATAAGTAATATCAGAACTAAACTGTTGTATAAGGCCTGTCGAAATCACTGGAGATTATCTCACCTCAGAGAATGTCAAGGATGAAGTTCTCAGTTTTTTCCGACTGGCGAATATAATTGCAGACACTGCCTCACTAGAGTTAGTTGCCAAAGGCAAAGCGATGAATGAGATGAAGAAAGTGGGTATGCTGGTGGCATTAGAGAAGTTGCCCACGGCATCAACCAAAGGATCAGCAAATGCGGCAGCAATTGCAGATCCCAGCAGCAGCAGCAGCCCTGCTTTTATTGAGACTGATCTGGCATTTTCTACACCCTCAACTACCTCGTCACTTTGTTCTCCCATGCTTTGATTGCCGAGGAGATCGTGCTCTCTTTTGGTTTGCTGCAGTACGAAGTACAAAATGTTGTCACCCATATCATAAAGAGATCAAATCTGCATCTATCGTAACAGGATACTTACGACGTGGAAATCACTCAAGAACTTCTGCGTGTGGGCGCCTGACTGGGATGGTGCACCAGCCCTCTTTGCTTCATTCAACCATTTGGAGACCCCTCTGATAAACTCATCCTTCTCAATGAGCAAATTGTTCGATGTATCAAAGTCGCTCAATACCTTTGCCACTGCATCATTCTTATCTAAGTCAATCTGTTCAAACTGGATTCCAATTATCAATGCTTTTAATTCAGCAGCCGAAAGATACCCATCCTTATTCTCATCAATAGCCTCAAACAGTCTGCGCAAAGGATTAAGAATTCAGAAATCTGGCAACACTTGAAAAGTGAAAACACAACAAGCAGGTTAAGTAACTAACTTTTCTATAACTTCAAGATTTGGATCTCCTTCGTCAGTTAGGAGTCTCCCAAGCGCGCGCATTTTGAAATGCTGAAGCAGCCCTGAAATCACATGTTTATGCTTGGCAAAGGCAAGTTTTCTCCTTTGAATCCATGGTTGGAATACCTGACAATGCACACAGTTAATCGACATCTAACAGGAGATGCAGGATAATTACTGACAAGAAAGGGTTTCAGAGTGGACACGTAAGTTGTGATTGTGCCACGACAGCTCACAATACCTGATAGACACAGTAGCTGATCAGTAATGAAACAGAGACAATAAGAGCAACCAACACTGCCAAGTGTCTTCCTGATTTGGAGTTGAGAATTTGTGGAAGTTGGACGATGATAAATGGGAGAATTGAGATAGCCATTAACCTTGCGGCATAACTGGTCCAAATATCAGTACTGACACCAGATTCTGCAAGTTGCATTTCGAGAGTGCAATCTTTCAAGTCCTGATCTTGATAGCATAATATATGGAAAGCACACAACATGAGCGAATTAGTCACATACCAGTTATATGAAATCCTTTTGTATCCTTGGAATCAACTGCAACTCCATTCACGATGTCAGTCTTGCCGATAAGCACACAAGAGCCCCAGACTATAGTGAGAAGCATGACAGTTGACCCGGCTAGCAAACCCATCCCAACAGACACCTGTTCTTGAGCTACTTCTTTGGTTCCAGAGATTCCCGACACTACAAACGCATTAAACAGGTACTATTAGGCATCTGCCACAGTAGGAACTATTAAGCATGATATATTTACAAATGGCTACCCCCTTGCTCATGTTCATTTCACCATTCTACCTTGAAAAGTGGCTCGGATTGATTTGAAGGTGTCACTTTAAGCTATGAATTTAAGTAACTCTATCTGGCATCACATAATATTATTAATTATTATTATCCCGTGTTAACCTGCTGAAGGCATCAATATACTACTAGCATTCTTTTCGGAAAACTCAACAATCCCTGCCTACCTACTATAAAGTATAAACTATCTTTGATTCTCATCCTCTGGATTATCAAATGAACTGATCAACTCAACTCAACCTAGCTTGAACAAATCATCATCTCACTCTAACCAATCACCATCACAAACTTAAACAAGAAATCTCCACAATCCTAAACTGTAACACATCTATCTTCCGAGAAACTGAAAAGAAAAAAATAATACCTAAAATGAGCATGGCATCGGGGAGGGCTCCAAGCATTGGAAGAAAGAGGCCTCCAACAATCCCAGGCCCCAAAATCTCCAACAACAGCTCACTCCCAGTAGACAAATAAGTAGCCGCCAAATACATCAAAGACCCATAAACCGCAATCAAAAACACATTCCCAAGCGCAGTGGTAGTGCAAGGCAGAAATCCATAAGTCTGCTCGCATGTTGACTCCTCAGTCGCCCTCAAAAGCCAACCATCTCCATCTCCACGGCCACGAACATATGATGATCCGTCCGAAACCAGATCGGTCTGGTCAGGTATGAGGCTGATGAGGCGGCCTTGGGCGGTGAATATGATGAGGAGGAGGAGACTGAGGAGGGCTGCGAGATGTGGCTTGGCGGACATGGTGTTGAATGATCCAATGATGAATCTGGAGATGAGTTTAAAAAGATAAGGGCTTGGTGGGGTTTGCGGAGCTGGAGAGTGTGTGTGTGTGTGAATGTGTGCGATTGATTTTCAAATTGCAGAGATCAATTTGGATCTGTGTGTGTGTGTGTGATATTGCAATATTATTAATAAAAAGTCAAAGTGCAATTTTCTCTCATTTTTGACCATTTCATAGAGTGGAATTTTTGTTTTTTTCCTCATAAAAATTAATGTCGGCAGAGCAATAAATATGAGGAAAATCCAGTGGATAGACATAGAGGTGTGAATATATTCAATGTATTTATTTAATGAATTGATGATTCATTTTTGTATATTTGAAAAGTCCAGGTGGCTGAAGTGACATATGTATATGCTTCCCATTAATTATTGATTGACCTGAAATGTCTTCATAGTGGCTCAGCAACTCTTTCACTTTCCTAATACTACGTTCAGTGATCTTCATAAATATGAGACTGTCGTCAGCAAATAACAAATGAGATATTACTGGCGCTCTTCTGCATATCTTAATACCATCAATCAATCCACACTGCTTATACTGATTAATCATGGCTGATAAGCCGTCAGTGCATATAATAAAAAGATAGGGTGATAAAGGATCCCCTTGTCGGAGACCCCTCTCTGGGACAATATATTCTGAGTAATCTTCATTAATCCGCACACTATACTTGACTGACATCACTAGTTTCATGACTTTCCGGGCCCAGCTTTCATCAAACCCCAGCTGAAGCATAATATTAAATAGATACGACCAGCTGACTCTATCAAAAGCCTTTGCTACATCAAGTTTCAGGGATCCATAAACTGATTTCTGGTTCCGTATATTATGAATAAAGTGAGTCACTTCTTGAGCAATAAGAATATTATCTGTGATTAATCTGTTTCTCACAAAAGCACATTGTTCATCAGAGATTACTTCTTGGAGGATCTGCTGGAGTCTATTAGCGATCACCTTCGAAAGGACCTTTTCTTTAACCCCAATCAAGCTAATTGGCCTGTAATCCGTGATCTTGATGGCCTCTTTCAGCTTTGGAATTAGAGTAATAAGAGTAACGTTAGCTTGATTGTTTAGGTGTCCATGATTCAGAAAGGATAAACAGTCAGCAATGAAGTGATCCTTAATAATGCTCCAACAACTTTGTATGAATGCAGCAGAAAAACCATCCTTTCCTGGGGCCTTTGAGGGGTGCAATTGGAAAACAGCTTGAGCTACCTCACTTGCCGTATAAGGCGCAGTCAGAATGGCATTATGACTGCTAGAAACTTTCCGGCTAACACATCTAAGTCTGCTTTGGAGCTCACTGCGGGTCACCTGGTTGTCAGCCGCATAAAGCTTTTTAAAGTAAGAAGTGATCTCATCTTTAATCTCCACGCTGTTTGTGCATTCAGTTCCATCTAGTCTTTGTAATTTTGTAATGTTGTTGCGCTTTCTTCTCACGTTTGCATAAGCGTGGAAAAACTTAGTATTGCTATCACCCTCCTCCAGCCAACTAATTCTGGACCTCTGTTGCCATAATATTTCTTCACGGTGCAGCCATTCATCAAGTGCAGCACTAATTCTCTCTTCCGCTTTAAAATTTTCTTCAGTTCTGTCATGTTGCTTAATCCTGCCCAATTCAAGCTTTAAGTCTTTTATGTTCTGCTGGACGTTTCCAAACTGTCTCTTATTCCATTGGGTAAGTTCTTTCTGCAAACGAAGTAACTTCTCCTCATAGGTAAGTTGCGCTTGATCTCCAGCACACCAAACTCTTTTGACAGTATCATGAAAAGTGTCAGCTCGTAACCACATTCTCTCAAACCTGAATATCTTTGTCATATATCTTTGTCTCCTGTCAAGCTTCAACAACAGGGCCATATGATCGGATGAGTAAGTCGGAATATGTTCAATCTTCGCATCCAGAAAATCTTGCAACCACTTCCTATTAGCTAAAGCTCGATCTAGTCTAGCCCTATATTCATCAACTCCTTTTCTCTTATTCGAGAACGTAAATTTATAACCAAAATATCCAATATCCATCAAAAAGCAATCAGAAATCACCTTACGGAACTGCTCTATACCTCTTGTTTTTTGCAGTGCACACCTCCAAACTTCACTACTTTTAAGCACTTCATTGAAGTCTCCAAAAACACACCATGCCAAGTTAGGGTCACTATTAACATTCAACCTACGTAATAAATCCCAGCTTCTCCATCGATTGTTGGCAACAGGGGATCCATAAAATAAGGTGAACCGAGTAGTACTGTTAATTGTTACCAAAAAGTCAATATGAAAGAAGGAATATGACTGGACTGATAAATCCAACTCCTCCTTCCATAAAAGTGCCAACCCTCCAGATGCTCCTTTGGATGGTACTACAAAACAACCCCTAAAACCTAATTTGGACCGAACTCCTTCCAGTCTAGCCGCACCCGACTTCGTTTCAATCAACGCAATTATTTGGGGATTCATAGTCCGTGTGAGACTACGCAGCTCTCGAAGTGTCCGGGGTGTCCCCAAACCCCGACAATTCCATATAAGAGTCGTCATGGATCACAGCAGACTGGCCAGCAGCCTCCCCGTTCCTCTGAATAATTCCGCTGGAAATCCATAGGTGTCGTTGATGCGTTGCAAAAGACACACTTCCACCAGCTATTGCCAGAAAAAGGGAAACTCAGAGATTACTGAGACAAAAGAGCTCTCACTGTTAGCAGGAGAGACAAGCAAGCTCTAAACTTCCACTGTAAGAGAGAAGCCAGAGAAACTCGTTCAGATTTCTCTCGGCTGGAGGTAGACATGTTCTGGTTGCTTCGGTGCTTAATGCAATACCTTTGTATTGGTTACCCTGCTTTCTGCTTCCAGATAAAGTCACCAACAAACTTCATAGTATAATCAATAACTTTTGGTGGCAACATGCAGGGGATAAAAGAACAGTTCATTGGGTGAGGGCAGACATCTTAAGAAAACCAAAGGAGGAGGGAGGTTTGGATTTCTTTAATTTCAAATGGCTTAATAAAGCTTTTCTGGCCAAACAGTGCTGGAGAATATTGAAAAACCCTCAATTATTGGTGAGCAGAATTTTAAAGGCGAAGTACTTTCACAGTAGTAGTATTATTGATTCCCGTGTCGGTCAGAAAGCTTCGCATGTGTGGCGCAGCATACACAGTGCGATACCTGTTATTAAATATGGGACTGAGAGAGATATTCAGACTGGTAATCTAAACTGGAAGGCCAATGCTTCAGGTAATCTGGATATCAAGTCTTGTTATAACATAGCGAAACTGTTAGCTAATTCTGATGGATCTTCCGGTGCTGAACAATCAGACAAGACTAATCTTAAGAAATTCTGGAGACAAGTTTGGAAAATGCCATTACCCCGGAAAATTAAGTTATTTATTTGGAGAGCTTATATGCATGGTCTTCCAACTGGGGAACAACTACAAAAGCGAGGATTTCAAGGTAATTTTCGCTGCCATATCTGTCACTATAAGATTGAGGATGATCTACACCCGTTTTTGGGTTGTTGGTGGAGTCGATCAGTGTGGTATTATCTTGGAATTGAAATTCTTGATGTCTGTCAAAATGTTAAATCCATCGCAGATTTGTTATACCATTGCTTCCGTATTATGAGACCAGAAGGGCTTAATAGAGTAATGGTGGCTTTGTGGTTTATGTGGTATCATAGGAATAAAGTCCTTCATGAGGGCGAAACATTATCAGCTATTTCAGCCGCTAACCGAATAATCAGGTTACATAATGAATTCTGTAGAGATAATAGAGGAATTATTCAGTGCATATCCCCGGTAGGGCTTAGCTGGCAAAGACCTAAAGCCGGTTTTGTGAAAGTTAATTGTGACGCGTCTTGGAATGAAGTAGAGAAAAAAGGGGGAATAGGGGTTGTTCTCCGTGACAGTAATGATGTTGTCATTGCTATGTCAGCAACTTATTTGCACCAAGCAAACAGTATAACTGAATGTGAAGGTATTGCACTTTGGGAAGGCATGAAACTTGCTCAGAGAATGAAGGAAGAGAAGGTGATTTTGGAGGTCGATAACAAAGAAGTTGTAATGGCAACAAACTTTGGTTTTCATGTTGGTTTTTGGAAGAGTGACTGGTACACTGAATGCTTGAGGTTTCTTGCAGAGAATCCAAGCTGGCTTGTCTTGTTGGTGAGGCGCGAGGCTAACATGGTTGCTGATGCTGTTGCAAGAAAAGCATGTATGGAAACATGGTGTTGGCACCAGCTGGATAGTTTGCCTGTCATTCATAATATTGTTCAGCTTTTGTAAGCCTTTTGTAGCCTTTTTCCGCAGTTTGCACTATCAAAAAAAAAACAAAACTCCTCTCCACATTATCAATATCAATGCCTATGCTTCCTCATCACTCTTCCAAAACTAGTTCAGGCTTTCCTTTTTTTTTTTTTTAAATACAAAAATCTGCCAGGTTGGACTGTTTTTTCAAACAATAATTTACAAGTAAAAAAAAATCAACTCATGCAATTGGAATTGGGCTTCAAATCATCTTTTCGTTGGGCCTTGAATCCAAACGGCCCACTAGCCCAAGGAATACAAGAAGAAAGAAATCTCATGACGTCAAATACTTTGTCTGTCCTCTTCTCGAGAGGAACACCTGGCGGGATTCGATCATTAAATCTAAGAGTCTTTTTACAAACTGCTTAATCAATAATCATTAGATTATCATTCTTAATAACGTTGTGATGGTAATGATGTTGATTTATTCCAATCAAATATTCGCTGCACTGAATCCGAATTTGATATTGATACACTTACCTTAATTAGTCGCTCTAATTCCATTTTCATGAGCCTAGAATCAAAGAATAACATGATAAGGTAAGGTAAAGGTGGACTTTGATCCCTGCACAGCCCAAAACACAGCGTTTTGCCTTTCATGAAAACTGAATTTACCTAAATGTCCTTGATGGAAAAGAACAGTTTCAATTACCTATCTTTGAAAAAAAACTCACTCTCGTTCAAGGCGCAGAACAGTACAAAATTTGAGTTCGTCCCATCACCGAAATCTGACTTCTTCCATTCCGCCGATTCTACTTCTCTCCTTCCCATGTTTCTTCGCACAGCTCTGCGCCTTTGAACGAGGAAGCTGGCCTCCATAAGTTGGAACTTGAGGTGGGAAAAATTAGGATGATGAAATGGGTTTGAATGTGTCTTGTCTTGTTTTGAATTTTCACGGTTTAATTTCGACTAACGAGAGAAGCTGAAATAATGTGAGTCGATTCAGTACATTTGGTGGTGAGATTTCATTCATTAACAATGAAGAGATATGAGGATGAGATATGGCTCAGTGGAGCATACTCACCCGGCGCCAAATGATGCCCGGGTTCAAGCCTCACCCTAACCTCTAATTCTAACAACTAATGCCTAATACATCACTAGGTCGTGCTAGTTAATCTTGTATGACAATAATAAATATAATGTTTCATGTTTATGAATAACCTATACGGCGGATACACACTGACTAATAGCAAAAAGATCAAAAGTAAACTTCATAAGAAACTAAGTTTATCAAAAAGCTCAGCACTCAACATAACCTTGGAATCCACAAATCTTCTTTGTTTGGAACATTAATATCATTAACATCACTCTCAAACATCCAAGCATTAAGAAAAGTCAGTTTATAGAAATAAAATGTAACATCTCTTTTGTTTTTTTTTTGTAGGCTTTCACTATGTTTTTAGTAGGCTTTGCTTTCAAATGTGGGCCATGATAGGGCCGGACCGGGCCAAAAACATTAAGTCCTTACCCGACCCGTTAAACTTAAGGCCTACAGGTCACGAGGCATGAACATAGGCTGGGCTAGGGTTAAGGCATGCGGACCATGAGGCCCTTAAGCCTAGCCCAGTCTATCGTGACGCGTAGACCTTAAGTTTAACGGGTCGGGTAAGAGCTTCATGTTTTTGGCCCGGTCCGGCCTATCATGGCCCACATTGGAAAGTCTTATTAAACCTACTAAAAACATAGTGAAAGCCTAACAAAAACAAAAGAGATGTTATCTTTTATTTCTATAAACTGACTTTTCTTGATGCTTGGATGTTTGAGAGTGATGTTAATGATATTAATGTTTCAAACAAAGAAGATTTGTGGATTCCAAGGTTATGTTGAGTGCTGAGCTTTTTGATAAACTTGGTTTCTTATGAAGTTTACTTTTGATGTTTTTGCTTTTAGCCAGTGTGTATCCGCCGTATAGGTTATTCATAAACATGAAACATTATATTTATTATTGTCATACAAGATTAACTAACACGACCTAGTGATGTATAAGGCCCAGTCCGGCCTAGCTCATAAGCCTACCGATAACAAGGCCCATGGGCTGCTTAAGGCTCAAAAAATATGGTTGGGCTTGGCTCGGCCTAGCCCACTTATATTTGAAGTATAGGCTAAGGCTTGACTAAGCCCAGCCCACCCCGACCTATTGGAGCCCCTAACCCAAGCTCACGAAAGTGGGGATGTCTGCCAAATATGTACCTTACATGGACGTAATGTTACAATTTTTGCAATTTAACTAACATAAACGTTAAGCTTCTTCTAGTCTCTCTCTTCTTCTAGTCTTCTCCAGAAAGCTCGGCGAACTCTCAAACAAGCTTCTCCTCGTTTCGCCAGCGGTTTCCTTCAGATCGGGTCGTCGTCTTCTCCCCTGCCGCTGCTCCTCGCGTCCGCGCCTTCTCCTTCTTCCCCGGATCCTTCTTGCCGGATTTCGTCGTCGATGGAGGCGTCTTGCCGATTTTCTCCTGGCGGCTGTCGCCGTGTTGCTTGGCTGCTGGCAGGTGGTGGGTGACCCGGACTGGTGATTGGCGGAGTGAGCGGTGATGGGGCTGTATCCCGCAGTGGGGCTAGTGAAAGGTGACGGCGGGTTGGAGCTGGGAAGGGTCGCTGTTGGCTGCTTCGGTGAGTTGCGTCTGGTTGGTGGGTTGTCGATGACCTGATGGGGGGGCTGCTGGTGGATGTTTTTGGCAAGTCGGCATTGGCGCGGCTCTAATGCCTCTTTTGAGCTTGTATTTGTCGCCCTGGCGGCGACTTTTTTAGTCGCTTTGTACATATGTTTCTTTTCGGTTTTAGTTCTGTATGCTCAGGTTTAGCCACCTGATGTCGTGTTCTGGCCAGCACTTAATCGATTTTTTTAGAAGTTGGCTTATGCGCCTCTTCGTCTGTACGGGTCAGCTTTATGTTCTGGGTTTATATGCCCAGTCATTGTAGCTCAAAAAAAACTAACATAAACGTCCAAGCGCTCATTGGAAAATTGTCATGCACACAATAAAAAATATATGAAAAGTGGAACACATGACAGTATTAGGACCTTTTAATCATGTATTTTCAATGATACATGAAGTTTTTTGAATCTCTATAGAGGGGAGTGCTCGGTTGAGAATCCTTAAAAATTTGAAAACTTCCACTCAGAAAAAAAATTCGAGAACTTGAAAACTCAAATCTTACCATTACATCATGATGCATCTTTGAATCTGCAGCATGTGACACATGTCCAAAAAAACAAAGTAAAAAAAGGTGGCTTTGACTTTGCGCTAAATGCATATTGGAAACTGCACCTGGGGCACGTGTCACCACCAAAATGCATCTTACATTTTGGATGGTGAAGATTATGATCTCAAGTTTTCGAAATTTAAAGGGGTTCTCATATGAGCGATCCTCGCAATGTAAATATAGTCATGAAAGGGTGGTTTTCTTGGTTTAAGTGAAAACATGTTGTTTAAAATAAAATATTTAATGTGTGTAATATTATCTTTCAAAATAAATAAACCATAATTCATAATATACGGGAAACGCTTAGTTAAGAATTTATCTATATTTCGAGAATTTGAGACTAATATGCATCTTTGAATATTCATCATCAAGTGGTTATTTTGCTAGCTTACACTTGTCTCAATTGCATATTAAAACTTATAAACTTTTATTTTTGACATTTTACATGCAAGTGGAACACCATAGTGATTTGATCACGCATATTCAAATATGTAAATTGAATTCTCAAATTTTTAAAATTAAAGAAATGAGTTAAGATCATGTACAAAATTAATTTTTGATACAAATGACAAAGACGATACAGTTCGTCACAAAGAAAAAACATCAAAAATCAGGATTTAATTAATCTCATTCATGCAAATTACAAGATCAAGGATCAGGATTTATTTATAATAAAAAATTAACTTTGTACATGATATTTTTCCTATAAGAAAGTTCTTATTTGAGCGAATCTTATAACATATGCCTTATACTTATCAACGAGTGGTTGATTAATAAAAAGAGTGGTTGATCAACCTTTTAAGTACTACCTACTTGCTCTTTACAATAAAAGATAAATCGACACAACAAACTGCATGCAACCTACCACAACCACAACAAGACAAGCACACATTATTGTAGATCCACCCCGAAAATACAAATCACTCACCACCTAACCATTCATAACAAAACCACTATCATTATAAAACTAGTTTTATGATTTTCCGAATCTTTATATAATTATATTAACTTTGATTTCATTTGAAATTCATCCAGAATAAATTTTCAACATTATTAAAAACGGATGCAAAGTTCCGCTACACAAAATCTTCACATTTTATTTAAATATGCATGTATATTTACCTTTTGATGGATTAAAGACAACAACCGACGATCCTCAAACTTAGATATATATAGAGGAGCCCTCGGTTGAGGCAGAGTCGGTAAAATAAGGCAAGATCTGGGCCATTCATTTAGATGATGTGGCAGGAAATAGTACCGGAATATTGTTTTACTTTTTGCTTTTTAAATAGTACGGGATTTTGGTAGTGAGACACATGACGCAACCACAAAACATGAAAGTTTAGATGTGTGACTCAGATCGTGCCTCACTGTCTCATTCTTAAGAAGATGACTCAATTGAACGCTCATCTATATAATAGGCTTCGATATTTTAATTTAAGTGGTAACCATCATACCACGGCCGCGCGCCACGACAAATTTAATTGAGTAGGGGTAATTTCGTCATTTGAGTGAAGTGCACACCGATACTATTAATTTCAATCATTTTCCCAAGAAACCCTCAGAGAGGCATCGTCAACACATATCCTTCACATATGCTTCCAAACTCTAGATCTCTCTCAAAACTCTATTACAATGGCCAGTAATGGAGAAAAACCTAAGTTACATTTTGCCGTGTTCCCATGGTTTGCATTCGGCCACTTCACACCATATCTCCACTTATCCAACAAGCTAGCACAAAGAGGTCATGCAGTCTCATTCTTGCTCCCCAAAAAGGCCTTACTCCCTCTCCAAGATCAAAATCTCCATCCGGATCTCATCACATTTTACCCATTAACAATCCCTACCGTCGATGGCCTCCCTCAAGGAGCCGAGACCGCCTCTGACGTTCCGTTCGCATCCCACACTCATCTAGCCAAAGCCTTCGACTTGACTCATGATCAAGTTCAAGCTTTGCTATCCAATCTTGCACCTGATTTTATCTTCTATGATTTAGGTCACTGGGTTCCCGAAATCGCTTCGAGTCTGGGGATCAAAGCTGTCATGTACAGCGTCCTTGCCGCCACTTGCGTCTGCCGGACTGCAACTCTAACTAAGAGCACTGGTCGGAGGGATGCCTTTTTAGACGTGGATTTTGGTCAGGTTGGTTTAACATTTAGAGAGAGAATCAGGACTAGTTTGAAAAGATCGGATGCCGTCTGCTTCAGGACCTGCACCGAAATTGAGGGTAAGATTATTGAGTATATTAAAGAATCATGGGAGAAGCCGGTTCTCCTAACCGGACCGGGTCTACCGGAGCTAGACGGGTCGAGCCTTGACCCAAAATGGGAAAGCTGGTTGAACACATTCAGCCCTGGTAAAGTCATTTTCTGTGCACTAGGGACACAGATAGTTTTAGAGAAGCCTCAGTTCCAAGAGCTGGTATTAGGATTCGAGGCGACCGGTCTACCATTCCTAGTGATTCTAAAGCCGCCAGTGGGATCAGATTCGGTGGAGGAAGCATTGCCGGAAGGGTTTAAGGAGAGGGTTGAGGGTAGAGGAGTGGTGCATGGTGGATGGGTACAGCAGACATTGATACTAAAACATCCATCAATCGGTTGTTTTGTGAGTCATTGTGGATATGGATCAATGTGGGAAGGTTTGGTAAGTGAGTGTGGGATAGTGGCGCTGCCCTTCTTGCTTGACCAGGTTTTGAATGCGAAGATGCTGGCGGATGAGATGAAGATGGCGGTGGTGGTAGAGAGAGCGGAGGAAAGTGGTTGGATTTCAAAGGAGAGGTTGTGTGAAGCTGTCAAGAGTGTGATGGATGAGGAGAGTCAGATTGGGGAGATTGTGAGGAGGAACCATGTCAAATACAGGGAGGTGTTGGTGAAGGATGGGTTTATGAGTGACTATATTGACAAGTTTGTCGAAGATCTTCAACAGCTCAAGAATACATATCCTAACTGATCTTTGTGGTGCATTGCAAAGCCTTGGTGTATGTGATTCAGATTCGGTATAGTGCAGTAAAATATTGCGAGTGTTAAAAAGATAATGTTCGATTAAAACGCTATCATTTTGATATATTTTAAAATCTCAGCATTTGACCGGATGTACGGGTCTTTTTTTGGGTTGTATGAGCTTGATGATGTTTGTAACAGTTTGATTTGTGGCAATAATGACTCCATTCCTATTGTTGTGTTTGTTAAACTTTTCTTCTTCATTTTCAATGTAACACTATAACTTTGTGTATGTTACATCTTAGAATTTGACTTTAAATATTCTCAAAATGAGAAATGTAACTTTGACATAAATCATAAATGGACTGTCGCACTGAATAAGAATATAGAATGACACGTGGACCTCAACTTGGGCCATTCCGCAAATTATTGGGCCTGACCAAAGCCCAAATCATTTTCCTGTGTGAGCCACAAGAGACGCATACATCTATTGGTGTCGAAATTCTCGGCTGTCTCATCGTCGCTTCGCGATTCCACCACACACCCAGCTGCAACATCTTCCTGTAAAGTACCTTAATTTCACGTGGGCTTTGTTTGTTTGTGTCGGAAATGGGGAGGATTTTCGTTTTGGAGCTTGAGGGGAGAGTGTACAAGTGCAAATTCTGCAGCACCCATTTGGCCTTGGCTGATGATCTTGTGTCCCGGGTGATGATTTCCACTCAATTTCTTGTTCTTTTACTGGGTTTATTTTTTTCTTGAGAATAAGATTTGATTAGAAAGATAAATTTTTGATCTTTTTAGTCGAATTCTGTTGTTAGGACACTTGGGGATGATGCTAGTTCATTTTAAGCATGCATAGGGTTGAAGCTAGGTTGAGGGTTTATGGTAAGGGATAATTGCCAATTCGGCATCAGGGTTTTAGGTGAATGACATGAGTTGTTTTTATGCGGTATGGGTATATGTTGAGAAGGCTTAGGTTGGCTGATCATGTGTGCTCCTAGCTTTATTTATATGACATTACATATGCATAGTTCTTGATTTAAAGCTTGCACTGAAATTGAATGGACAAGTCTTGATTTGTTGCTTGTGCTGAGCGATGTTGGACAGCTGTTTATTACTGTGTTTCGTGATCTTGATTGAGACTTAGTTCCAGGTTGCAGTGTGATCTTGATGGAGACTTGACCAATCTTTGTTTGTGAGTTTGTTGATCGTGATCTTTAGGCATACAAGTAATCAAAAGAGATTAAATTTTGGGTTTGAGTGTGCATGTTCAGTTGGTTCTTCCAAGTTTAGGTTTTTTTTTTAATCTTGTGCAATAAAATATGTTAAGGTCATTTCCAACATAATTTCCTTTTTATAAGCTTCAGGTGTCTTTTGTCTTGAACATGATTTCATTATTTGTGCGCTGACATCTCTTATTTCGTAGTACTGCGTTCAGGCTTTCCATTGCCACAGAGGAAAAGCTTACCTATTCAACAATGCGTAAGTAACTTAGTACATTTCACTTCTCGATACCCTTGTAATCTACTGTTCTCTAGTCATTACGATATGATATCTAATTAACAAATCTCAAGCTAGATATTGTTAAACACTTAATCGGAAACATTGCTTCTTTTATTGGTGCAATGTCTCAATATCCATGCGAATTAGCGGAGTAGATATTCTATTTACATTCTCATCCAGTATCATATATTATAATCGATAGAGGTGTTTTTTCGGTGCTTAAATGCTTTTGATACAGGGTGAATGTCACGATTGGAGAAAAGGAGGAGAGGATGATGCTTTCAGGAATGCACACAGTCGCCGATATATTTTGCTGCTACTGTGGCCAGATTGTAGGCTGGAAATACGTAATCCCTTCCCCATATATTTCCTTAGGCTAGTATTAAAGTCATATTACACCTACATCAATTGTTAACGGTTTTGGAATCGTGGTACTAAGCAGGAGGCAGCCCATGAGAGATCCCAAAAGTACAAAGAAGGGAAGTTTGTACTTGAAAGGTATAAAAACTACGCTACTTAAAAAGACTTGCCTTTCACTTGCCGTCCAAATCAGATGAGCTCCTAAACCTACACTTTCCACTTGTGTACAGGGGCAGGATCGTAGATGGCATCGAGTCTGAATTCTTCATCGACACACACACTGGATGCAGCGACTCTGAAGATGCTCAAGTTTGAATCCTCAATGTCCTAAAATCGTCACCCTATGAGAGTTATGTATATTACTGTAATACATAGTGTATGTAGTTATGCCGTATCTCCTACTCGAGAGTAATGTTAATGTATCTGCCACAAAGTTCAAATAGCATAGCCAAGCTGGCAGGATAAGTTCAGAGCTGAAGTTATCATATGCTTTGTTTAACGTTTATCTTTCACTTGTTATTTACAACATTTACAGGAGACCCAAATGAGCTTAGTAAAGTTACACGATTGGATTTTTTACCTACGAAGCTCCGTTGCTAAAAATATAATGTCGTCGCTAATTGACTAACAACCAGAACGTATGTTAACACTGGCTCTGTTAAATCTCGAGAGAGAGATATGGCTGATAGTTCGATACTCGCTCGAGGCTCTCTCGCAAACCAGCGATTAGGGTTTCGAACTGGGATTTCGGTGATTTGCTGGATAAGCCAACCGAGTCTCAAATTACCGGTTTAGGCAGTTCAATTGGGGTTATTAATATTGTCGGAGCTGATTCGATTTTCGTAAGTTTGTAAATTTCCTCGAAAGCAACAAAGCGGAACCCTAATATGGGAAGCAAAGAGAAGAAGCGGTCTAAGAAAGCCTTTCAGGTCTGGCCTCCTTATTTTTATTATCACGCATTGTTGTATGTTATTTGTTTTTCGTAGGTCTGTTTGTCGAATTTGAATTGGTATGATAACTTCGGAGAACTGTGATGTTTTGAGGCAATTATGTCTCAAAGATCACTTGCAGATTGTGGGTTGTTAATCATTCATGAACGGATATGTGATGATGTTTTTCTTTGTTTCATTGTGTGTTCCTTCTTGTCAGACAGAAGAAACTTTTTTGGATTTAATGTTTGCTTTGTCAGGGTCGAAAGAAAAAGAAGGATCATAGTAGGAATAAGAAAAGGAGTTCCAAGAAGCTGCGTCGTCATGAGGATTCTTATTCTGAGTCAGATGAGGGCTCACTAAGTTCAGCCTCTTCGAGTTCTTATAGTTCTGAGGAGGATGTTAAAAGAAGACAGTCAAGGTCACTTGCTAGGAAGGATGGTAAGGGGCGTAAAAAGAGGGCCAGGAGTACCTCATCCAGCAGTGATGGTTACTCTGATTCACCGCATGCAAAGAAGAGAAAGAGCTCGAAGATAAAAGTCGATATGGGTCGAAAAAAGAAACCTAGTAAGAAGTACAGGAAAGCAGCTAGTTTAAGCTCTACAAGTAGTGGCGAGAGTGATATTGAGAAGTCTCGGGGTGGGTCTAAGAAGAAAGAGATACTTAGAAGATATGATAAGAAAGATAAAAGTAAGAGAGGAAGGAAACGATATAGAGCTTCGAGTTCTTCGTCGAGTGAGAGTGAAAGGAAAAGTAAGAGACATCGATCTCCAAGTCATTCTTCATTGAGTATGAGTAGCGAACGTGAGAGAGCAGGGAAAAGGAAAAGATATTGGTCTCCTAGTGGTTCGCCATTGAGTAGGAGTAGTGCAAGTTGTGATCAACACGCTCAAGATGAAATTGATTTTCATAATAAACCGATCACGAAATTGAACTCCATTATTGTTGTTGCGACGGAGCCAGATCAAAATACTATGACCAAGGGGCATAAGAATGATCTTGATATGATGGATGATGAAAGGATCACAGAAACCAACATGGTTGAGAAAGGTGAGCATATGGAAGAGAAAAAGAGTGGCACTGAAGCTATTGTTCCTGTGCAAGAAAATGAAGATTTGGAGTCAATTTTAAGACGTAAAGCTTTGGAAAATCTGAAAAAGTTTCGAGGAGGGTCCAAAATTGCAGAGAAGTCCGACAAGGTAGAAATTAGTGTCACTGCAGTGAAACAGCTACCCACCTTGGAAAATGCTGCTGATCAGAATAACATTGGTGGCAGCTGTATGAAACGGTCTTTGTCATCTGTGATTGAGCTTGTTCAGAATGAATCTGAAAAAGACTGTGGTCATAATGCAAACGATTCCTATAAAGTGGCAGATCTGGTTTGGTCTTCTGAAAAAGAGAAAGTTTGGACTAGTCAAATCGGTAACATTCAATATCCGAGTTCCAAGAATCATGCTGAAACCAAAACAGGTGGCACCAAGTCTGTTCAGCATAGTAAAGATACCGGGGTTATGATACCGAATGCAGCCCTTATAGCAGACAACTTGAATCCGTCTCCATTAGCAAATAAGAAATCTTTTCGGTGCGATGACAGTCCCTCTAGAGACGATATAATCTCTCAGGCTGGTAAATTCTCCAATGTTACACTAGAGTCAGATTCATCACTCACAAGTCAAGAACCTTTGGCTGCTCGTTCCACTAAGGAACTGAAGTTGTCTCCCCAAGAATGCCTCAATGCAACACCGGTGCAGTCCAAATGTAGCCCAGAAAAAAGTGTTAACACTCCTGTTGATGAAGTTGATCCTAAGAGTGTTGGCAACATTATCAAGGAAAGCAACACTGTTTATACAGCTGTTCCTAACAACCCTTCTTCGTCTCCTCCTTCTACCGTGGCTGGTGAGCATGTATCTTCCGATCATCAAGGTGAAGCCAAAGACGGCTCACAATTCCAGGAGAAAACAATGTCTGTCATGCGTGGTGGTGAATTGGTACAGGTATACAAGTCTCCCAATGGCCTTTTAAAAAAAAACTGGCATATTTCAAGCTTCTAAACTTTTTACGTTAAAGGCTTTATTTGTCTTCTTTATCCAGGTGAGTTACAAGGTCTACATCCCTAAAAAAGCCCCTGCTGTGGCTCGGAGACGCCTCATGAGGTAGATAAAATGAAACAATCCTCCCTGATTTATTTCCTATGCATATCAAATCCAGTTTCGAGAAATAGATTCTCGATCAAAAGTCTTTCTAAAGTCCCAATGCAAGAAATGATGCGGATGAGTACTTCAACACTGAAGCGAAGTTACCAGCTCTCCATCAGCCTCGCCTCAGTATTTACCCATCCAAGCATTTCGCTCCTCGAAAAGAAATGGTGTGAATGAGTTATGAGTACTTCAACACTGATACCTAGTTACCAGCTCCTTTGCTTTTCATGTACTAGTAAATTTAATTCCATACATTTTTTATGGAAGAATAAAAGTAACTGTAACAGTGAAGTCTACTTGGTATATCATTGCAGGGACTGGCTTGTAGATATCAATTCTTAGGGGGCTGCAAACGGATAAGTGATAATTAACAAACCGATCGATTCCCCTAAGTTTTTACTTTCTCTTAATTCGACCTAATCGGAAGAAATATTTTTAATTATGTCCCTTGAAGATTCTTCAAGAACATGAATCGGGCATTGAGCTCAACGACCTCTCGTCATCTGAACAATGGCTTTCTCCACCAATCCCTTATCCCTCAGCGTCCCTGACCCACTCTTCGAATCCTGGCTACGAGACAACGGCTACCTCGAAATCCTCGACCAGCGCACGACCGCGCTCGCCGCCGCCGCATCATCCGATTCAGCCCCCAGCAGCAGCGGCAGCTCTGCCCTAGCCACCGCGACTGTCGCTACTACCGGGTTGTTCCAGGGTCTGTTTTCCGCAATTGGAACGCTGGCGTCGTTGTTTACGCTTAATCCGATTGCAAAGCTGACGGCGGAGGACTTCTCTGGTGAGACGCCGTCGTGGACGGTAGGGTTTTTCGGGGTGTGTGAGTCGTATTCGTTCCCGAGCTCTGCGGCGCAGGCGAAGCTTAGGGTCTGTGAGAATGTGAAGCGCTTTGCGAGGAATTATGCTTATCTCTTCATCGTTGCCTTCGCCTGCACTCTGTATGTTTTTCTTGGCTTACAGTGTTGAGTTGCATTGTGTTGTTGGACTTCAATCAATTGGGAACCGATTTTAGATGAGTTAGTGAGATTTTTGAGACTTTGAAATTTGTAATTTAACCATAAAGATGGTCCTTTTGATGTCAGATGAGTGGTGCTGATTCTTCTTTTGGGACTTTGGGCTTGCAAGTTGTAATGATTCGCAGAGGTGTTCTAGTATCTTGGCTGAGATTTTAGTGTTCAGAAATATGCAACTTTTAGCCGATAATGATGAAAATTGTAGTGTGAGGAAATGATACCCAGGGCATACAATGGATATCTTCTTTAGCTTTCGATATTCTGTGGGATGAGTATTCTTCAATTTATTGGATGTTATGCTGGTTTTATTGTGCATGGCTTTATCATTTGATAATCGCTTATTGATTTAAGTAGAATTGAGACTGCATGAGAATTAACATAGTGTATAGCTTTGTAATTATGAATGAGGACTGTGAAGTCGAGTAGGCTATCTTGTATAGTGTACCTATTTAAAGGTTGTTTATTTTCCTGGCCGAATATGAATTATTTGGAGATGTTTGATGACAGTTGTATGGTATTTTAGATGAACTTCGTGTTTCAATTTGTTACCTCTATACGTACGTTGTTGATATATGTAAATGATGCTGCTGACTGTACCAGGTACCAGATGCCATTGGCTCTTGTGGGGCTGATATCATGTTTGGCAATGTGGGACTTACTTAAGGTGCTGAGTGATAAATGGAGGTTAGATGACTACCCAGTTAGACGTCAAGCTCTCGTCCGCATTGCTCAATGTGGTGAGTCTTGTATAATGTATCCCTTATTCTAACACATGCTTCTGATTGGCATCTTAGAGAACGGGATACAATATTATCAATATTAAACTGCTGTGGGTTAAAAGCTGTTCTATTGGCTCTTCAGTTCAGTGTTTGCCTTCTTCTATTGTTGCTTTATTTTTACATTTTTATCTAACATCCTCCTTTTTTTTTGTTCCGAGTCATGTATCCCTTAATTTTGCATTTTTGAAGTAAGAGAGTCGGACTTTGTGAACATAGTAGAAATGCATGAAAATGAAGTAAAGTTCCCTGTTTGATACCTCTTATGAAGATGTTTTGATGAGATATACATTCACGGCAAAATACTGATAGTAATTAGTATTGACGTCCATTCATATCTCTTTGGTCTGTCAAATGACGCTCCTCTTTTCTTCTACCAGACATCACTGTTAGTTATTGGTGCAGTATAGTCAATCTAAGTATCTAACATTAAAAAAAATTGTTTTTTTGCTCGTGCAGCTACTGTCATTATCCTTTTCTTTTCCAATGTTCAAATGGCTCTCTTCTGTGCACTAGGTATCAGTTATGCTGGTGAGTTCTTTGTTTAATTTATTTTGTAGTTGCTTTGACCAAGTTATATTTCGTGACACTCATCCGAATCTGCACATTGTAGCTATGATGCTGCATGCTGCTTTTCGAAAGCTGACTCCCACCAAACAACCTACAAGCGGACACCGCAAAAATAGATAACCAATCAAAGAAACTGAACCTTCACACAGTATGGAGATGATTGCTACATTGACCAACCAACTTATCCAGGTCATTCCAAGTATTTAAGCTTTGTATTTTTTGATGCACCTGCCATTGTCAAAGCTCAGATGCTGCACACACTCGGCTGGTAAAAAGTTTTGCAGTATCGATACAGTCCACTTTAGTTGGACTTCAAAGTCTGAACAGTCCCAATTTGTCCAGTAAGTGCTTTGTTATTATAATTGTTGTTCCTACTCTTATGTCTTGGCGAATTGGTCATCCCTAAAGTTCGGAATTAGTTGATGACTTGGCTGCCTGTTATGATGGTAGCAGATTGCCTGATATAAATGTCTTCGTTTTCAATCGCTTTGACTATCCTTTTATTGCATCCTTCAACTGTACTATATTGCATTGTCACCATATGATTAAAATACTATCCTGTAACATCTTGTGCATAACAGCGATCGAGATTCCGTCCTGGCTTGCGTGTACGTATGAAATAGATTGCTTAGTTGAAAAATCTGGATATGATCTAATTTTAAGACTCAATTCCGCCCTGAATTTGTAACTTGTCTAGGTTCAAGTTGAATTGAACTGATCGAGATTCAGTTACAATTTGTTTTCAAATTGGCATAGCATGACCTGTATCAGCCTGAATACAGACGAGTTTCAAAATTGACTGTTTAACAAGTTTTCCGTCGAAAAGACTCTTGTGAAGTTTTCCACTGCATATTCCTTGCTTGTACTGACTTTTGTTTTACCCATTGGGGATATCTTCATCTCTACCCTGTTGTGTGGTATTCATTATCTCTGTCATTCATTCTTGTTGTTTCCTTGTATAATCGTGTTTCACCTATGAATTGTTTGCTCTCTAGACAAACAGATATTTTGAGCTTGTAAATTACATTCATTAGCGTAGAGAGTAAGTGTGGCATCTCATAAGGTATTGTCGTATCTGATTTTGATTCATAAGGTATTGTCGTAGCTGATTTTGATTCATAAGGTATTGTCGTATCTGATTTTGGTTAATGGTCGCATTCGGAAAATGGACCTGCATCGCTTCACACATGATGAAACCCAGCTTAATCAAGTTTTCTATGTCTGCAGTGCGTTCTTGGAATGTATACTGATTTTGTCGGACAGGAAAAGGGGAAGAGTTTGAATAAGCGTAAGGGTTCCATGTATAGATAGGTTGGAGACGATTTTGGAGGTGCATCAAGGACCCACTCAAGATATGTTCCTTGAGTTTGAAAGTGACGATATAAAACAAAGTCCTCTGATTACCCACCATCATCAATTGATGAGTTTTATTACATGTTGCTTTCAGTAGGAATTGGGAAATCGTCCTATATGAGATCCTTTTTTTTTTTTTTTGGACATTAAAATTTTAAAAATTAAGTCAGACAGTTGAAAATTACGTAGGGATTACTACTAAGTTAAAAAAAAAAAGGTGAGGTAGTTGGGAGGGGGGCAGACTGCAGAGTCCCGCAATACGTGCGCCCATCTAACCTTATTTTATGAGCCTTTGAACCTAAGCACGTGTCGTCACGTGATATATTTGTATTCAAAATTGAAATATTAAAATAATACAAACGTCAAAAATCAGTTATTACTTAATATTTCTACAAATATAGTGTGCAAAAAAAAAAAAATATTAATTAATTTGGATTATTTGACTTTATAATGATGATGATTACTTGAACAATATGATGGCTTGGCTTGTGACTTGTGTATTAAGTACATTATTAAGCTTAAACCCGGGTTAGCCCCAAAACAAAGCTGGTCCTCCACTCTGGCAACTGACATTAATCAATTAAGTATTTTGAAGCATATTTCAGTACAAAAACCATAATATTATAACAATAAATTGTTCTGTAAAATAATGGGAGGAAATGATCTCAAAATCTAATCTTGGGATGTCCCATATTTCATGGGGTTGGGGAGTTTGACTGGTAAAGATTCTATACCACACGACTTTGTCCATTACACAAATATATCTCTGCAGATTTGCATCATTTTGATTTCACACCATTTCGTGTATATTCTCTCTATTTGCATGGTGATGTTATCAAACTATGCAAGAATCCAATACCATTTAAACTTTGGTAGTTGCTCCATGACTCTTTGTTATGATATTGGTAAATTTTTTACATTAAATATGAGTTGGCCTTCAAGTATTCATTTCATATTTATTTACATAGCATATGTCTGCAATCAGACACTGTCTTAATTCTTATATGACGAAATATACTACCTTATGTGATGAAATTTAAAATTATATAAAGGTATAAGATGGTGATGTTTTGTATGTACATTTGTTGAAAGCTCCAAGGTTCACAAAGCATGCAAGAAAGAAAGGTATCTAAACAAAAGAATAGTGATCATACAAAGTTTCATTTGAGTTCATGAACCCTAACATTAATGAATTGTTATGGATTTAAGAGCTTGCCCGTTTCGTGAGGAGCATTCGTTTTGATTGGTTTTGGAAAGTCTCATCCAAAGAGTAAATTGAGGGTCAAAGAAAGCAACATCTTATTAAGCAAGTAAAACAATGTAAACTAGAGTCCCATGGGATCATGAATCTCCCCTTAGGTTGTAGCAAATCATATTGTCCGAAATTGAACTTCCCCGCTTTGTTCGGATAACCTTGTTTTATTATTCAAAACGACGACATTTTAATTGTAATTTATTTCCGAATGCATATTATTCATGGTACTAATACTAATTTATAGTAAAAAATAATATTTGCAAAGTGAGGGGAAATATGATATTTTTTACAGTTTAGTGTCCATCACACCATGACCCCATCATCCCCAAGTAAGAACAAAAAGTGACCAAGTAATAAGTTACAAAGCCAACAAAGAAAGAGAGAGCCATAAAAATTACAGACCTGGAAAATTGAAAGAAGGATTGAGATAGAAGAGAAAGGGTCAAATTATGTGGTTGGTTAAAGAGCACTGTACATAACAAGATAGAAAAATAGATATAAAAACACAACACACACACACAGAGACAGACTCACAAATCACCAAAAAAAAACAAATAAGTTAACAAAAAGACTCCTCAAACTCTCTCACTCTCAAAAACTTTACCTTATTAACATCCTCAACAGTCACCTTCCCATCATAACCAGTGAAAAACTGAAGGAAAGTGAGAAAAGTGGGAAGAGATTAAAAATGGTGGGCTCAGGAGTGAGTAGTGGAGAAAGCAGAAGCAAAGAAGCCGTTGGGATGATGGCACTTCATGAAGCACTTCGATCTGTTTGTCTCAGTTCAGACTGGATTTACTCTGTTTTCTGGACTATTCGTCCCCGTCCGTAAGCTCAAACAAACCCTACAAAGATTCAACCTTTCTTGATTTTCAACATGTTTCTTTTAACTGGGTTGTGTTCTTTTTTCTTCTTTCATCATTGCAGCCGAGTGCGCGGCGGCAATGGCTGCAAGGTCGGCGATGACAACGGCAGCTTGTGAGTGTGACTTTTTCCAGAAATAAAAATCTCAATTTTCTCTTCAAACATGTTGGGTTTCTTGATTTTGGTGTTTGTTTTTTTTAGTGTTTTGAGTTCTGGGTTTGTCTTTTTTTTTGTTTTTAATATACAGGATGTTGATGTGGGAAGATGGGTATTGCCGGAGCAGAGGAGTTGCAGATTGCTTGGAAGAGATGGATGGTGGTGAAGATCCTGTCAGAAAATCCTTCAGCAAAATGTCTATTCAGCTTTATAATTATGGAGAAGGGTGGGTACTTGGTAGGTGTTGGGTTTCATTTTTTATCTTCCATTTCTCACACCCTTACATGAAACATGATCAAACATGTCTTAACCAAAAACATGTCCTAATTTAAGAGCCTGATTACTGAATCAACACACAATAGTGAACCTTTTTTTCTAGGTTAAGTGTCAGCTTATGATCTTTGGAGTCTGAAACTGAAGATGTTAGTTGGGTGTTAATGCTGAATATGATGATGATATTTCAGGTTGATGGGGAAGGTTGCATCTGATAAATGTCATAAATGGGTATTCAAAGAGCCCTCTGAAAGTGAGCCAAACATATCTAATTACTGGCAGAGCTCATTTGATGCTGTAAGTGTCCCTCTCCAATCCAACTCATATCGAATTCATCTGAAGTTGACATATGCTTCTAGTTTTATCAAGTTGGGTTTAATTGTTTTGTGTATGTAATTTCGTTGTAGCTTCCTTCTGAATGGACCGATCAGTTTGACTCCGGCATTCAGGTAGTATCTCCATGAAATTGTTCCATTCCCGTGGGCTTTAATGTGACATCAATATGAATTGGTTGCGTGCCTTTTTCTTACGTTTTTGACGTTTGTATAGACAATAGCTGTGATTCAAGCTGGTCATGGCCTTCTTCAGTTAGGCTCTTGCAAAATTGTGAGAATCATTTCACGTTTTTCAACTTTCTTGATTTGACTTTTCTTTTTGTTACATGTGTTATCGTAGTTTGAAGTCTTGAGATTTATCGTGGGTTTTGGTGTTTAGATACCTGAAGATCTCCACTTTGTGCTACGGATGAGACACACTTTTGAGTCACTTGGATATCAGTCGGGCTTTTACTTGTCGCAGCTCTTCTCCTCAACTAAAAACTCGTCACCCTCAACCTCCATTCCATCCCAACAGTCTCTCCCAATCCGCCCCCCGCCCATTTTTAACTGGCAAGGCCAAAGGCCGATGACATCTCACTCACCCCTATTACACTCCCCCAATTTTCAAAACTCTCCTAGGCTCGGATTTCCTCAAACCAAAGACGAGACACACATGTTCCTCCTACCACATGCAAACGAGCACCGTATGGAAGATATGATGGGTGTGCACGAAGGAGACCTTAAGTGGCCAAATGGACTGTCGTTCATCAATGCTCTAACTGAAAGAAGTGATGATGCTAAACTGTTGTTCAATCCTGATGGACTCGGGAACAAGCAAGAACACACGCCTCATCAACTCATACTAGAGCGGAAAAACTCACACCATGAAACTGACGCCCAAAATGCCAACCATAGCGAGTACTTTTAGCATTTAGAGCCATCAGAAGCGCACAAGAAAAGTAAAGAACTAGCCAGGTAAACGATATATAGTCTACGTTGCTAGGATGACTCCATCTTTGCCTCATCCTCATTTTAAAGCCAAAAAGGATGCCAATGCTGTCAACTTCTCTTCCAGTGACAGTAGAAGAACTCTGCTATGTACTAACTAGTGGATGAAATAGATCACTTTGGTTGTATCCAGGAATCTAATTTTAAGTTCTTTTCTTCAACATCATGAACTTTTTTTTTTTTTGTTGGTAATGTATTTCTATTTTTTTAGTATGTCATGCAATTCACTTATACATTTCCAAGCATCTCATTTTTCCCTCCAGGTTATTTTAAACTAGCTCAAAAAAGGTTCTCTACAGAACTAGCAAAATGACACAGCTGAGAATCTCAAGTGGATAATAGTGGAAAAGCCACTCGTACACGAGTTAACTGAAAACTTGAGACAAGAGGTCATAGACTCGAAATGTCTGTCAAGATGCAGCAAGCACGACGTCTCCAGCGCTATGCCCAACGTTGTCGCGACTACCTGAGTCTGGCCAAGTTTATCTAGATGCATAATCTCAGCTGACATAAACTCAAATCCTTGTTCTCCTGCTACTAATATAAGACCATTGAACACCAACATGTTCAAAAACCATCAAACCCAATGTGATAACTTGAGAATATGAGTTAGATTCTCAAGATCAGTTTAAAAACTATTAGCATATTCTTGAAGCAATTTAATTTAATAAACTATGATAAAGACCTGTAATGCATAATTATTCGTCTACACGGATCTGGTCAAGATCAAAGCTTATGACTTGTGCTTATTTAATTGCCAAGTTGATCTCATCAACTTCTGCTGCTGGGGCTTAAAATACTTTGGATGAGCTTATCAAGATAACTTTGTTACTTAATCCAAAAACTTGACGAATCTCCATTCCAGACCAGAACAAACAGATAAATGAAGCTTAGTCATATGCCCAAACACGCGCATGTGTTAATGTATCCATGACACTTGAGGGGTTCAAAATAATTACAGGTGGAGTAGAAAAAAAGTTACAATACTGAATAACTCAACAAGCCTGAAATTCACACTATTATTGTTTGAAGGTTTTTTGTTCCTAGCAAACTCAATGCCTTAAGTACCTTAGCTTGAGATTTAGGGTGGATTGATTTTTACTGGCTTGAAATTTCATGGATGCTGCTGACATTTCTTACAGAAGGCTCCAAGGCATGACACTCCCTGCAGACTGACAGAAGATAGCAAAAAAATCTTAGGATGGACCATGAGCCAGCTGAGGTTTTCTTCTTGGTTTTTATTTTTCTCTTTGCTGTAGCTTCTTCTTGAGGCCTGTCTTTCAGTTTCTTTGGCCTTAAACTGATCTCTTGGGTCATGACAGGCACTGGTACTGGTGTAAGGAACTGCCACCTTCGAGAGGATCCGTAGACTTGATCTAAAAGGACAGGCTGCTGCAGTGGCCGCTTTTGGTGATGATATCCTTTCATGGCATTATAGTATAACAGTTTCCTCTCAGAGCTGTCAGATAGGCTTGTTCTAGCACTTGAACTGCAACTGCTGCTCCTGCTGTTGGTGCTGTTACTCCTGGACGATATCAGTGAGTCCTTGCTGCCAACACTGCTTGTTCTACTGGCTGATCTTTGATAATTAGTCCTTTCACTTCCATAGTAGTAGTACATGGGCTGCACGGGGAACGTATGGGGTAACAGAATCCCATTTCTGAACAGATGATCAGCTGGAGAGTCTTTGTAAGGCGAGCCAGGGGAGTCAGAAGAACCAGCAGCTGCAGAGTGATCAAACTTGAACTCAAATGTTTGATTATCCTCACACTCAATAATATGATCATTGTTCATGGTGTTTGGGAATGTGAGTATATCATCAGAGTTGCTGATCTTCTGCCTGCTGCTGACTGATATCTCCATGGAATTCCGTGACAGGTTTGTACTAGGTATTAGTTTTAAGTCCTCTTAAGTACATCATGGTGTATATACACATTTATAAAAAGCTGTAAAGTTGTGTGGTATGATCAATGAGTGTGATAGCCTCTAGGACTGTGCTTTAAGTCTTGATTTTGGGGGATTTCTATAAAGATGTTTGTGATCTGGTCCCTTATGTTGGAAAATTAGGTTAAGTTCTTAGTTGCCCATGTTGATGTTGTTGCCAACTCACATTGATGAGTAGGCAGAAGAGCCATATTCTTAGTCTCCATGCACTATGGATGAATCTTAGTCTTGTTTCTTTAGTTGCCTTACACTTACACAGCTTCTTTTACCTATTTAGCAGCTAGAGGTCTTTTTCTTTAAGGAAAGATAGATAGGTAAATGATATTCCATAAAAGCGGCATGGAACTGACCGTTAGGATTTATAAAAAAAGAAGACGACGATCACACATTCAAAACACGAACGACCAGGTTGTGTAAAGGGAGAAAGGACTAAGTAATTCGATATAATGTAGTGCCTTATTATCACCCTTTTACAGCAAAAGGGAGAGGAGGAGCCTCTACTCTTTGTGATTTAGAGGAACCATAATAACATATATAATGAAAAGGAGTTGGCAATAATGAGTAGCATTTGCTTCAAAGCATTGATGGAAGCAAAAGGCTAAATGAGCATTTGCAGTAGTGTGAGCGGTTTAGGAGAAAATACTAATTAATGGGGATTAAATAGAAATGCTTTAGTGATATTGAGAGAGCATTTTTCAGACAAAGGAGAGACATGCATCTCTTTTAAGGCAACCCCTTTTGTCCCCCATTTGTGTTTTGTGTCAAGGAATCATTCTTCATTTCTACTTGGGAAGTTACTTCTACAAACATGTCAAAATAATATATGTTCAGTACAATAAAATGATATAGCAGATGGCTTTATTTTTGCTACTTTTTGGGCTTTTGAATGTCTTGATGCTTTTGACCTCTTTCCTTACATAAATAAAGAAGGAAAAGTGCATATGAAATCATAGAGGAGTGTTCAAATGAGGACACCCAAAATTGGTAAGGACGTAGGGACAAATCTCATCCATTAGATCATCATCCATCTAACCCCCGTCCTTTGTGAGTGCGCCACGTGTCCAAGTACCCAAAATCCAATAAAGCAAATAGTAAAATCCCACTACCCAAAAAGCAAACAGTAAAATCCACTACCACATGTGACACGTGACAGCTTGTGGATCATTGGATGAACCTCATCCAATGGTCCAGATTTGTCCCTACGTACTCACCAAAAATCATGTCCTCAATCGAACGCCCCCCTGAAATCATATTACTTCTTCATTATGTACCTTCAGATCGGGCTGGTTCCCTACAAGAGGCAAACCCTCTCTCCGCCCATTAACAAGCCCAATAAACTGCACAAAGCCACAAACCAAAGGGGCCTAACCACTAGGAGACTAGAGGCAGAGCAGTCCCATTTCATGGTCTCATGGACCTGAAAATTCATAGTTTCAATCTTTCTCTAAAAAATTCGTCATCATTTCTCGAATTCACCACTTGGCTCTTCTCTATAGTCTAGAATGCTTCACGGACAAAGAAACAAAAGAAGAGGGCATCTTGAATTTTTGTTTAGACTTTGGATAATGATAATATACCAAAGAATTAAGATTTATAATCATATTCAGGAAGAAGAAGGAATCATAATATGAGAATAAGGTGTTAATCAATGGCTGCAACATCTGAAGACGAGGTTTTGGACTTTATATTTATTTACATATTTCCTTGTAGGGGAATTTTTGGTTAGAATTCCTGAAATTTCGAAAACTTGCGATTCCAAATCCCATTCATCATTGGATCAAGTTGCATTTTTAAATATGGATTTGACACGTGTCTTACTAATATTTTTTCCTTTATTATACAGTTTCAAGCATGCATTTTAAACTTTTCGAAACTATACTTAGACAAAACGAAGTATTTTCAAAATTCTCGAATTTTTTTTATCATTTAAGCACTACTCTTTCCTTTTATATATAAATAAATAGAAAGATGAGGAGGTGGGTCGTGGCGGTTCCACACAGATCATCATCAGCATCACCACCTCCATTAAAATCTCCCTTTCTCTACCTTCCATCCCACCCTCCGTGTTGTTCTCACGTTGCCCTTTGTGTCTATTATTTTTCTGGGTCAGATTTTGTACAAGTGAGCCATGACGGGAAGAGAAATTCTTCACAAGATGAAGGTATATCCTTTTGGTCTTTAGAAACCATGTTTCAATTTTGAGGTAAAGGCGTAAAATTGAGTTGGGTTGGATGAAATCTGACACGAGTCCAATCAAGGTTTTTGGAAAGATGTTGCCATTACTGTCATGGGATTGTGAATTTCTGATTGATCATCAAGATTGGGACTTTTTCATGTTGTATAATTCAGGAATCAAATCTTGTTGGTTGTAAGAAACCCTATGAAAGCTGGTTGCTCAATTGGTTGTTTTGGTCATTCAAAGAGGCTGTTAGCCGATGACTCTATGCCATTGGCTTTGTGCTGTTTTTATAATGAGACACTCCATCAAGATAAAAATGTAGTTAGAGTAGCTAAATCTTACAATGCAGTTTAGGATGAAATTGGATTTGATTCAGAAGTTATATTACTGCAGGCGAGCTACATTGTGATTTCTTTTAGTTCGAATATAGTTTGGTGTATGAACTAGTAGATTCCTTCGTAAGTTTTTTTGCTAGTACTATTTTAACTTGACAGTAGAAAAAAGTTGCTATGAACTAGGACTTTTTTTTTTAAATTGAACAGATTACTTAGGATTTTTATTAATGTTTTTAATTCTATTGTACTTTACTGGGAATTTATGGACATTTTATTTGGTATGGCAGCTGATGTTTCGTGCTTTGATGCAGGAAAAAATAAAAGGTTCGGCTTTCATTTAGTTGAGGGAAAATCAAACCATGCTATGGAAGATTTTATTTATGCACAATTTAGACAAATTGGCGAAAACGAGCTCGGCCTTTTTGCAATATTCGATGGTCATTTGAGCAGTGTCATACCTGATTATCTTCGCAATCACTTGTTTGACAACATTTTGAACGAGGTATGCGCTTTGCTTTGACAAACATCAGTATCGATTTGCACTATCATTGGTCTCATCATTTCTGATTTTTATTTGTTGTCAATCATATATGTTAAGTATTGTACGTGTATTGACCATTTTTTTTTTCTTCCTTGTCATAAGCAGCTTGACTTCTGGACTGAACCGGAGAGTGCAATCAGGAAAGCATATCAGTTGACATATGATGAAATTTTGGACAAGGCAGTTGAGTTAGGAAAAGGTGGCTCGACTGCAGTTACAGATATACTAATCAACTGCCACAAGCTTGTTGTAGCTAATGTCGGAGACTTACGAGCCGTCATTTCTAAAAATGGTGTGGCCAAACAATTGTCAATCGATCACGATGCTGGCACCGAACGTAAGGAAATTGAAGAAAGAGGGGGCTTCGTGTCAAATTTCCCCGGCAATCACAAATTCTGTATTTTGCTGTAAATCTGTTTGACAGGGCTGAGCCTTACACATATTTTCATGCTTCAAATTATATCATGTGTAGGCGATGTGCCGCGGGTTGACGGTCAGCTGGCTGTCGCACGTGCATTTGGCGACAAGAGTTTGAAGAGACACTTGAGCGCCGACCCACACATAGAACTGCTATGTAGCTCTGATACGGATACTGGAACGGGTACGGATACGGGTACGGGGTACGGCAAAATAAAAAATTATAGGGTACGGGTTGGATACGGCAAAAATTAAAATTCCAAATATATAAAAATTAAGATTGCATAAGTGCTTCTAAGTTATTTGATAAACCTAACATGCCTTTGGCTTTCGGTACCTCTCATCCTATGCTTTTAAGTTAAAATAATACAAATATTAATTAAAACATGCTGTGGAAGTTTCGAACAGATGCCACGGAAGGAAGGAGACTGAAGATGATGACGAACGATGCTGGAAGTTTAACTTATAGGTGAATAGGTTTTCAATTTCTTCGTTGGGGTTTCCAAATATGTCGATTGGGGTTTCCAAATTTGTCGATTGGGTTCCTAAATTCTTCGAACCGAACCGAACCAAGTCGAAGTATCCGGTTAGATGGATACCGCACGGGAACGTATCCATCGCGTACTCGTCGCGAATCCGAACAAATACGGATACTGGATACGAGGGTCGAGCCAAGTACCCGTGCTTCATAGCATATAAGTGCTAATTGTGGATGATGATACAGAATGCGTCATCTTAGCAAGTGACGGACTATGGAAGGTTAGTTAATTTCTTTCCAATAAGCATTTGTTTTTTTCTTGAACAGGTTGTAAGCAACCTTTTCGTCCACCTACACACACTTTAGCCATGACTTTTAATACCCATTTTGTTTTTCTCAGGTGATTTCCAACCAAGAAGCTGTTGATGCCATTAAGGAAATAAAAGATGCCAAGGCAGCGGCAAAGCACTTAACTGACGAAGCCTTAGCTAGAAAAAGTTCAGATGATATTTCCTGCATAGTGATAAAGTTTCAATGACATGATAAGGAGCATTTAACTCCTTCATACATGACGGCAAGTAAAAAGTCCCCTTTTAATTCACTGTGAGTCAGTCCCTTGATCTTGGGCAAGACCCATGTCCGAGTATCCAGTGCTTGTATCATACCTCACCTTGACAAAGATTGTTAATAACTGCTGTAATGTTCAATTTGAATGCTGAAAATTTCAGATTTTGTAATTTTATGGATGAGCCTCAGCTTCATTTCTTCTAGTGAAACAGAATAAGAAGGTTTGATTTAAAATCACTTGGTGAAATTATTCAACCATTTGTGATTGACAGCTTGAGATAGAGATGGACAAAAAAAAGAGAGTAGACAATTGGGGGGTCCAATTTGAGTGTCTGCAAGCTGTCCAAAGCATGACCCACTAACATGGGGGGTCTAAGAGAAAATTCTGGATTGTGGTGAAGATAAGAAGCAACAAAAACAAAGCCAACAGCTGCTCTCTCACACTGGTGGAACTTCAAACAAAATCATCGATGAAGTTTTTGTTTCAGTGTCCATGCTGCTCTTGCTTCTGCTTCATGAAGCCCAAGAAGGGGAAGCCAAAGGTTGTTGAAGCGGCGAAAACAGCAGATGCTGCTGAGAAGAAAGCAGATGCACCTGTGAAGAAAGCAGATGCACCTGAAAAGAAAGCAGATGCACTCGACAAGAAAACTGACTAGCAGATTACTCGAATTTGGAGTTGCTTTAGTACTTTGTTTGCTAGAAAAGTTGGTAAGTCTTTGTAATCAGCTTGTTCAAATGAATGAAGGAATAAATTTTGCCACTGTTCATCAAGCTTTCTGAGATTTACACCTACTTGCTGATGGATCTCTGCAGCATATACTCAGATCTGCAACCAATATACCTTTCTAGATAAGTTAATAGTATATACTTTTCTTTTTGTCGTCAGAGTCATTATAATAAATACAAGTGTTGCGTTCATACTAAAAATATTGAACATATAAAATTCAAAACCGATCAACATATATATATAGTAAGTAACTAACAGGATGGGCAGATTTATCTCCAGGCCACAAATTCTGTGGCAAACCAAAAAGGCTATAAAAATCGAATGAAACCAATCCTCAGTTTTTCATCATCATCCACCAAACAACAACAACAAGCAAGCATCATGGCTAGTAAAACAATGGCATTGGTTTTTATATTGGCCGTGCTGGTTGGGTTCGCGGCTGTGGCCATGTCGGGTGAGGTTGATGCAGTATGCTACGAGGAATGCTACAATTTGTGCATCCCTTTACCTACATCGTCGCCTGAAATCTGCAAGGAACAATGCGAGCCCCTTTGTGACAGCCTTTTCAAGAAAGTCAATGGAAAACTCCCTAAACCCTGATCAGATATGAAAATTACAAATGTCTCAGAAAGATCATTGTGTTGGATCTTTTTGTACCATAAAATGTAGTATATGTGTTCTTATGATCAGTTTCATTTCCGATCGATGTATTATAACTTGGGAAACAAATAGTATTTGTATCGATAGCACATTCATAAACGAATTGAATTGATTTATTTGAACTGAAACATAAAATCTCTCTGTTTTACATAACGGTACAACCAGGTTGCTCATTCTCATTACTCTGTTGATAATCTGAAATGGAATTATAGTAAGAGGTAGAATGATTCTCATACCCACCACCACCATAGTTATTGCTGCTGTTCCCATCGTAGTTGTTGTTGTTGTACCTTCCAGCATAGCCACCACTGCTGCTGCCATACTCATAGCCACCACCACCACCACCGTTGTTATAGTTATTGTAGCCTCCGGCGTTGCTGCCATAGTCATACCCTCCACCACCACTGCCATAGTTGTAGTTATTATTGTAACCTCCAGCGCTGCTGCCATAGTGGTCATACCCTCCACCACCACCACCGCCGTAGCCTCCAGCGCTGCTGCCATAGCTGTACCCACCACCGCTGCCATAGTTGTATCCTGCAGCAGCAGCGCCACCAAAATCTCCATAATAAATCACATTACCACCACCACCTCCGCAAGCATTGTTGCCACCATTATCAACATTATTCCTGGCCGTATGATTACTTCTGTCCTGTTCTCTAACCTGCCCCCTGCTGTTATTCCTAACAAGATCTGCATCATGATCACTCTCTTCCTCCTCCGTCACATCCGCATCTCCAATCCTATAAGCCCTTCTCCCACTGATCCTCCTACTGCTTTGAACAGTAGTATTCTCTTCATTAACCGCAGCACTAGCAGTGTCAACAGGCGGAACAGGCGGCGGAGGAGGAGCCCTAAGCCAAGCATTGTCATCCTCGGTAGCTGCTGACGTCTCAATCTCCACCTTTCTTCCGAGAATTCTGGACAGATCCTTCGCCATTTTGTTGGCATCCACATTCCCTTTCACGTATATGTATCCTTGCTTCTTTCCTGCGTAAGCTTTGTCCACCTCTGCACACAAAGTCAACATATAAGACACCAGAGTCAGCGAAACATGTCCGACGTGGATTCTTGGCTAAACTACGCCGTATCTATGCTGAATCTGAATTTGTTCAATGGAGTGAGTAAGCATAGTAGTAGTGACATGTATACCAGGGTTTTTGTCCATGTAATTGATGATTTTCTCTAAGCATTTAGGGCAGCAGTCGAGTCTAGTCCGGAACCAAACTTCCTGTAAAAACAACCAAAATCAGATTTTAAAAAAAATTAAATAAATTGAAAATCACGTGCAGTCAAGTAAAATTTTAATCACGAAACAACTACACATATGACATTGTGCATCGTTTTCGTACCTGATACGACTTGTTGACGGAGGAGGAAGAAGAAGAACCTCCCAAGTGAAGTATTTTGTTCCACTTGCCCATCACTAGCACATATGAGAAGCTCTTCTCAAACACTGAATTGAAGCTCTTCTAACACATATGATCAAGTGCTGCTAAACAATAATACATGCATTTATATACACTTTGTAGTTGTTTCTATAAATTTAAGTTAGTTAAGGTCACCTAATTTAATTTGTTGCCTAAATATTATTTGGATGGATTGGTTTTCTGTAAATCCTTCGACTGGGAAATTATTGCCAAAAACGGCTCGTATCTAAATTCTTACATTATAAAGCAGCGCTAACAAATGTTCTCGTATAGAGATTTAATTTATATAATTTCATATTTAATAGAAATTTCTAAATAGTTAATATCTGATACGATATATCATGGTAACTTAAAGCATACTGATACGAATATTTTAGTTCAATTCTTTTTTTAATAATCAATACATAAAATATTCGGCATCAAACTTCGTTATAAATTTTATTTTAGAATAAATAATTTCTCAAGATTTTTTTTTTTGATGGGAATAATTTCTCAAGATATGAAAATAAGAAAAAGGACTAATTTCATATATGTAAAAAAAGACCCAAAATTGGAAAATATTCCTAGTTAACACGCCATAAATTATCATCTATTTTAACTCAACCACTAATTACGAATAAACCTAACAAAACTGAGAATGCTGACACGATAAACGTCGTCGTCTCAAACAACGCTGCACTCGCGCTCTTCTTCGGAGCAGGAGCATAAGCCCAAGGAGCCACCGCAGGGGGATTAGATGAAGGAATCGGAGTATCAGGGACAGGAGAAGTGGGTGGTGACGCCGGAGGCTGAACATGTGGCGGATGACGAACGGCGAGGACGACAACGATAAGCTTCTGACCTTTCTGACAGTTGGTAAGGTTGCTAGTGATGAAGAAGAAAGGGCCGGAGTGAGGGAATTTGAAAACGGACTCTCCGCTGTCGAGCTTGTGGATGGGTTTGTTTGTGTTGCAGTTGTTGAAGTCTTTTTTGCGGACGACAAGAACGGAGTCTGTGTGTTTCTCGTACTTGAAATCTGCAGGGAAATCACACAAAATATGATCTTTTAGATATAAAGACTAAAAGTAAATGGACAGTTCGGTTAGCACCGACTATCGGCAGTTGGACCATAATTGTTCAGCTGAAGACAAAAGCTTGAGAAAACAGAGACAGGTGAAAATGTTGCTTAAAAGATAGAGAGATAAGGGAGAGGGATGTTACAGAGAGTATCATTGACTTGAAACCGATTGCGTTCGGCCCAGTGGCTGTAACTCTCGTCGGGATTAACAGTCCACCCGCGTTTTCCTCCAACATAGAATTTGTACCCATTTGCTGAAAAAACAGAGCATGCTAGAAATAACAGAGCACAAAGAGACAGAGACATGTTTATTTTTCGTTTCAATAAATCCATTGGAGTGAAGATGGCGAGAATTGAACAGAGACTGAAACTGACAGAGCTAAGTATTTGAGAATTCGAGCTGGGGATTGGGAATTGAGGACGGGGAGGAGATTAATTTATAGGAAGAGCGGAGAAAAGTGAACGTTGGAATGTGGAAGGAGAGGAGACGATGAGAGTAATAATACTTAAGAAGTAATTAAATGGATTAATTGAATTTTATTTATGATGAAGATTAAGTGTCAACGGGAAAAAAAAAGGTTAATCAATTTGATTCATATTCTTAGTGGCTTTATTTCCTTTTTTGCGAATTTGTTTTTGGACAAAGAATGGCTTGATTTGGACAAATATTCCATTTAACTTATTTATAAGGACTTATTTATAAATAAATAAAAGTTGATTAATTATATTATACATTTCATATTCTCCAATATTGTCAATGAAAAAAAAAATTAAATTTTTCTTCAATTTCCCAGACTGGAAAAATTGATTCTGGAAGCTCAAATAAAAAGTTTAATATATTGGTAATCAATATAAAAAACTTAGTAAACAGAAAGCTCATCTGTTGAGTTTAAACTAATTCAAAAATTATAGTTATCATATTATTATTTTTTGATAAAAAAAGGCAACAGGCCTAACAAAATAACAGGGAGGACAGACCCGTCAAACGACGGATCAAATGATTCCAACACAACTCTTTGCTCTAACACAGTAAAGCTACTAGCGATAGAAACTAACACCAATAACCAAACCGACTACGAAAAATTGGTAGAAATCTCCTCCTTTACTCGTTGTGGAAAGCCTTCATGCCAACTTGGCCCACCATAAAGCGACTTTTCTGCCAACTTCAAAGAAACATTCAAGCTCAAGCCAAACTTTTTTGGAGTAAACTTTATTAATGGGTCTGCTACTCCAATCATCTGTAATTCGTCTGTTGCATGCCAAGAAACATGCCGCCTCTAAAGAAGGCATAAAAAAGACTTAAAGCTATGGAAAACCAACTAGCTGGGAGCAGCACGGACCAGGAAACTACGTCGGAATAAGGACAGTCAGCTGCTCCACTTGGCCTCACACCCCATTGGAGTGGGCGTACCCCTAGGGCAGAAGCAACGGACGACGAACCCAAAGATTAAACCCCAAAAGCGGGATAGAAAACAAAACAGAAAACTCTCGTAAGCGGCTCCGCTTAGACAAATATTTCCTCCAAATATTTACACAAAAGACTAAATCACAGCCCCTCCAACCCGCCCAACCACCACCCACCACCGGCACCGCTTCCCAAGTTCACCTCCGCCTCCACCACCCACAAGGTCCAAATCTGAGCCGACTAGCCTCACGAGGCTTGAATCGGACCAGATTGACAGTGGGGTATGAAGGGAGAGAGAAGAGGGAAGAGGCCGGCGTTGCGGTGGAGATGGAGAAGGAGGAGAAGGAAGGGGCTGAGGAAGGAGGAGGAGATGATGGGTGGATTTGCTGGTGGTGGAGAAAGGGTGGGAGAGAAAAAGAAGAGAGAAGGAGGAGAAATTTTTTTGGTATAACTAATGCTTCACTTGACTATTATAGTTGTCATATTTGACGTGCACAAAATATGTAATAATTGATGACCTCAGTTTGAGGATGCAACACACCTCAAGCCAACAACCAAAGTTATGTCTTAAGTGTGCACACATAAATTATATGTTGTAATTTCCACGATACTCGGTGAATAACAAGGTTATCCTTGGTAGAAGAATACTTAAAAACTAATCTTAATGATTACAACTTTTTAGTCTTTTGAGGTGTCAAGACTCTCATATAAGGAGAGTAGCATTCAAGCTCATTCTGGTGCCCATCGAAAAAAAAAGCTCATTCGGGT
Organism: Rhodiola chrysanthemifolia; assembly: GCA_033675395.1. Taxonomy (NCBI): domain Eukaryota; kingdom Viridiplantae; phylum Streptophyta; class Magnoliopsida; order Saxifragales; family Crassulaceae; genus Rhodiola; species Rhodiola chrysanthemifolia. The sequence goes on along the minus strand of CM066208.1, from coordinate 45,728,347 downwards.
GAGCCAAAAGAAAACTAATGACACACTTGTCTAACAATTCCTCCCTCGAAGTTCCTGGTCAGCATCTTTTTGTACTTTCTTTCCACGTGTGTAACAGTGTAAGTGATGATAGTTAAATGCATGATGATTTGCCTAAGTTAAAATTTGAGGTGCAAGATTTCAACTTAGCGATTGTTATATCGTGGGACACAGTTGTTCGCGATTCAAGCACCCAACAAGAGAGCAATATATGCTTTACGAAAAGTGCCCAACGCGCCTCAACTTTGCGATTTACCATTTGATCGTTTCGATACAATTATATACCAATTATTATATAAAATATGATATGATCATATCTTATATCTGTCAATACATGATTCCCACAAAAGACGCCTTATTGAAAAAGAACAAAAAATGATTCCCACAAAAGATTAATGAGACATATATCATCATTTCATGATTCAATAATATGGCTTTGAATGAATACAAATTTTTTTCTTGATTTATATTATAAAGAAAAAGATCCGACACAATTCAAGCAAGACTCTTTTTCCACATACGAATTACGATACACAGCTCGTGTGTCATTTCAATATCTTATGAGATGCGTTAGAAGCTCTCAGTGTTTAAGGTTTAGCTGGTTAAAGTTTCCACCGACTTTCCCATCGACTTTATTGAAAAGGCTGTCACAAAGGGGCTCGCATTGTTCCTTGCAGATTTCAGGCGACGATGTTGGTAAAGGGATGCACACCTTGTAGCAGTCCTCGTAACATACTGGATCAACCTCACCCGCCATGGCCACTGCGGCGAACCCGACCAGCAATGTCATTATGAAGAACAATGACATTGTTTTGTTAACCTTGTAAGCCATGTTTCCTTTTAAAATGAATCTTGCCTGGTTGTTGAAAATGTTTTTATTGGATGATGAAACTAGGGACTTCATCTGATTTATGTAGCTTTTGCTTTGCCATAAAATCTGTGGTGTTGAGAAAAATCTGCTAATCCACAGTTGTGTGGTCTTTGCTTAATATGGTGATTGGCATAAATTTGAAGTGTCATTCTTTGTGTTTGTTAACATTCAAATTCGTATCTTGCATCGCACGTATCAGAAAGAGTTTTTGATCTTTGAGGGCTTCCTATGTTGTTTGATTGATGTAAAAGTAGGACGAAGGTTTGGCAAATACAGGTTGTTGACGATCGGCCCAATAAGTAACGGTAATCTAAGCCCAGTGGTCGTTGTATGCGTATATATAATCAGTCACCAAAATGCTTGACAAAAGTGTTGTGAAGAAAATGAATGAAAAAAAATATATCAGAATTATGCAATATTTTATGATATTATGTTGCATTTCTCTACTTCGAAATGAATTATGACCGTATTGGTGACTACAAATAATTCAAGTGAATATCTTTAACTTGAAAGGCTTGATGCCCTATACTTTTTACATGCAATGAAATTTACAGACCCAGTTCCAGTTATGGATCATACGCTCATAAATTCCAGACAGCTAGCAATTAGGAGCTTACAATCACCTCATTCTCAAAATGATTTAATCATTGAGAATCAAATTAATTACCAGAAAGTGATGTTCAGAGTGATTCTCAACATGTGAATGGCTTATTTTTCTTCACACTAATTGCCAATCATATTGATGATACTCAAAATAAGTCAGGATAGAAGAAACTAAGCTAAGCATCACCCTTTGTTGTTGAGCACAAGAGAAGGACATCTCAACTGGTTGAAAATGGACATACAACAACATATCTCTGACCTGTTCATAGCAATCTTGATATTTGATTCCTGATCATCAATCACTGTTTCATTCTCGCGCACTTTGAGTCTTCTTTTGACTTAGGATGTGCCTGAGACACTCTGGGCTGTAACTGGAAAGAGAGACAAAAGCTGAGGCTCAGCGCCTTTCGGAGTAGTTGAGGCTCTTGGTGATGGGTGAAAATAAAACCCCTTTTCTGCAATTGCCTTGTCTTCCTCCTCTGATGAATTGGAATGTGCAGTGGAAGGCGTAGACGACTTGTTGAAAATGTCTTCCATCAATGGAGTCACAGGGCTGAGAACAAGCTTGGGGAAGTCCAACATGCTTGGTGACAATATCTCTTGATGCCTCGGGGAATGGCTGACAATTCCTGCACCGGAAACTAATGTGTTTATCATGAGATTGTTCCTCAGCTGGTTCCTTCTTTCATATAATTTAGAGCTTGGTTGCTTCTTCTGATGGTTCCTGATTGGTGGAATTGAGCTCTTTGAGAATGTGAAATTTGATGCTGACTTTGGTGGAGGAGGCTCAGATGATCCAGTAAGCATTTGTACAACTTGTTTGAATGAAGTTGTGTCTGCTTGGACAAAAGTAGTTGGGTATGGGCTGGAGGGATCAGATCTAGTGATTGCTTTGGGAGTCAGTGGAGGCGTCTGAGTCTGAACTTGGTTAATTGAAGCAGAGCTGCTGCCATAGCTACTTGGGGAGTTCAAGGGAGATGGATATGATGATCTCCGCTGAGACTCCATTGATTGAAGAAGCACAAAGATGGAGACTGAGATATAATTTTGGAGATGAATGAGAAGGCTTTGTTGGAAATAGGGATTGGAAATTTATACAAGTCTGGATGGATTCTTTGTCTAGTGAGTGGATACAGTCCTAAGACTTGGTTGGGTGATTGTGATTGGCTACTACTGAACAAAATGTAAACAAGGGTGTCCCAATTGGCCTTGCATAAGAGAGCTTTATGTAGACACAAAGTGCTGTCAATATGGGGCATTGACTTGGAGGGACATGAATGACTACACAGACAGCCTCATTATGGGAATGGAGAACAACAGCAGCAAACTTATTCAAATGACCTGTAAAATCAAAGACCCAATTAAATGAGATTTCAATTTTCTTTTTTCCTTTTTAAAATAAAAATAAAAAATGATGAGAGTTTGAGTCAAATAAAAGAACTTACAAAGTGATGTAAATAAAATAGTCATACAATGACAGATCTTCACATTGCTATGGCAAATAGTCAAGACCAATAAATATTCAGGCAAATAGTTGAACAGGTTTCAGATGAATACAAAGTATGTCATTGTTATGGAAAACAAAGCAACACGAATTTTCATTTGACATAAAAAGCAAGGTGAAACTGAAAGATGATCAGATTATTTGATATACTTATCACTTATACAATGAAGCTCATCAGCACAACCTTGAGAAGCAATACCCCAATGGAGAATCTTGATGTAAAAAATAATAACGTTTGCTAGACATGCCTTGGTCTATACTATGCTGCTGCATATAATATCTATATCGAACGTAGAAAACGGATTACATGATTAGTTAATTGAAAATGGCCGGCCTGACTGATTACTTAAAACCAAAACCAAACAAGAGTATGTGTGTAGATAGGTGTCAGTTAAAACATTTTCTTTGATACTTCCTACGTAGTATTATACTAGTTCAAGACCATTAAAATAGATCAGGATACATCTGTTATGGTGGTGTTTGCTTGACTTTGCAGGATCCGCCATTATGTTGTTGTTAGTCTTATTAACCCCCTCCCACCTGCAAATCCATCCAAACCTTACAAAATTGAAGCTTATGATGATGCTTTAAGCATAGTACTGAATTTCTTTGGCATTCTCTAGCAAAACCTACCTGTTACGTCTACCACACCCACTTGGGGAATAGAGTCAACCCGTGTTGGTATTCAATTCAAGATCCAAAAGATGATCTGACCCCCATATATGGCCGGTTCGGTTGCTGGTCAATTGCCAATATCTACGCCTAAAACACCAAGGTGATGACTGAAGAGAACCAGAGCAATAAATATGATGTCAATTTCTATCAACTGGCAATTTTGAAAACCAATAGATAAGAAACTTCCTTCATTTATGTCTCCACAAAAATATGTCATCCAGTTCCAGTTCAAAATTTGTGGAACTCAGTAATGCCGTCACAATTAGGTATGTACTGGTGCAAACACATTAAATTACTCAGTTTTTCATATAAAGTATAAGATGCCATAAATATCGAAAGAAGGATATAAATAATAAAACCACATATGACGGAGGAAGTTCCGTTGATGCCATTTCGCTTTCAATAAGTAAATGACTTGAAAGGTTTGGCACTATAAAAATAAAATTCCCCACAATGGAAGAAAGATTCAAATGCCTATGAAATAAATCAAGTTTGACAATGAGAGGATTTGGAACAGTGATATCCAACCATTGCAAAGTGAGGAAGAGGTTCCAACTTTGGGTTTGTTTAGGGAGGACCAGAACAAGTTTGATAAGTAAGGTTCAAGCTTTTATATCTTTAGAAATATTAATGCACACAAGTGTCTAAGTAAAGGAAAGAAGTTGATCTTAGTACTTTTCAAAGGCATCTTCTACTATGTCCATATATATGTGAGCAATATGGTAATATAGAAATTGAAAGTTGAACCACTTACTGCAGAGTAGTCCACATTCCACAACTAAAGCTTTTTGTTTTAGTGCAGCTTGGTGCAAAGATGTTTGACCCCACTGTCAATTTGGTTGGCTGCTGTTACATTCATGGAATGGCATTTGTTCTGCTCACTACCTGCAATCAGATTGATCACAATTAAAGAGTGGCATCTAGACCTTTTTTTTCTTTCCCTTCCCCCCACCCACTTACTATTTTTTCTTATGGGTCCAAGAGGTTCCTAATCACAATCATAAGGCCCAAGTCAAATTTAGTTGTGTTTATAAATCTCGCCAAATAGACTGTTCCACATACACCATGCCTGATAAAATGGAAACAAAACATTTATAATTGAAAAAAGAAGCAGACAAAGCTCAATATTGAACAGTACAGTCTACCTGTTGTATTTAACGAAACGGGTGAAGACACAGTCATGGACCAGTAGACCAGATCAGTTGAAAGATGAAACCTGGGAGGATTAGTTCTTGCAAAGAACAGTTCAAATTGGAAGCCAGTAGATCTATTGCTGGTTATGAAAACCAATCCCTGTTGAATATTAGGCAAACTAACCCAATGAGAATATTTGACACTGATCACAAAATGTCACACAGTAATCAAATTCTCATATTATCAACCTTTTCCGTATATTCTTCGCCTAACCCTGTTCAAATTAGGTCTGTGATATCAATAAATCAAGTTTATTGATTCAACGACATACCCAACTTCCTTTCGTAGCTTCGTGCTCACATGACATTCTAGAACCAAGAAAAGTTCAAAGAGTCGTCAGCTTCAAGACTATAAAAAAACCATTCCCTATGTTTGATTCAGTTTTGTATTATTTTGGAGGCCAGATCTGGTGCAAAGTAAATTTTTGGTACAAAATACAAAATCTGTCAAAATGATTTTATAATTCGTCAAAATTCGAGCCGAAAAACGAAAAAGACGAGCCGAAAAACCAAAAGACGAAATAATTCATCACACACAAAAAAAACAAAAAATCAAGATTTAATCTCATCCATTCAATCACAAGATCAATGGCTATAGTTTGTATTTTGTACAAAAATATCAACTTTGTACCTGATCCTTTTCCTATATTATAATAATGTGCCTCAGCTTCTGCAAACATGAACAAGCATCATTCCAAATGATGCATCATTACCACACTTAGAATGAAAAGATAATCTAACCCTCCAACCAAGCAAGGAGACAAACTCCTAAATTACTGTAAAAGGCAAAAAAAAGTGAACCCATGAACCCAGAGACGGGCGACGAACATCCCTTATTTCATAACCCACTTAATATGTCCTTTATCACTTTGTAATAAGTGAGATCTAAGAATGAATTGTCTACCTAAGAATCGATATGGTCTCCAAGTTGTCCAATTGCAACAAAAAATCCCAAAAGCCCAAAATATGATTAGATATAAATCAACTGAAATATCCATTTCACAATGAAGATATTCACTTAAGCAACTGTAAACATGATGTGAGACCAACTGTAAATATGATGTTTGGCACTTATATGAACTTTATTATTTCAATGGCAAATTTCCCTTTTCTTGTTTCGTTTATCTCGCCGATCTGCAGAGAAATTGAGACAAGGTTCGCCATTAAGTACCAGAGAAGAGATCATCATATTTCTGAATTGGCTAATATCTGTAAGTTTCAGAGTTCAAATTACTAACCTGTATTCTTCCCAGTCCGCTGACCGAAACAATGTCTCCAGTTTTGAGGGGAATTCCATTTTTTGTCACAGTAGACCAGTTCACCCGCACATCTCCGCTACTGAAATTTACGCAGCAAATTTTGTATACAAACTCAAACACCCAATAAGCTCGATAGTATTGCAATGTTCAAAACGAAAAGGGTAAAAACATGGGGTAGGAAATACAGATGATGCAGTGCAGTGAAGTCTTACCTAATTAAATTCCCTAATTTTGTTCGTGAAATCTTGAATCCAGCACTGGCCACAGCATCGACTCTAAGTGATGCTTCAACTGCCTTAAACGATTTGGTCCTGAAAAAATCAAAGAACAACTCAGGATGGTTGAATTGAACTAATACTAGGTGAACCAAGACATGGCAAACAAATGACAGAGAGACGGAGATATAAGACTACCTAGCCGGTTCATACTCTAGAGCCAGCAATGGCAATTTTTTACAGGAGACTGGAACATTGCCGACCTGCATTTCAGATAACAGTTATGTAGATGATTGGGTCAAAAACAAGAAGAAGCATACATACAGGTAAGTAAGTTGCTAGTTGCTACCTTGTCTAGCGATGTTATGATAAAATCGACAAGTTCTGGTACAATGAGAATCTGAGCACCTTTCTCCCCGTTCCCCTAGACAACAGCAAATGAAAGTCCAGAATTACACGGATATAAATACTATCCGAATTAACATTTATGTGGTTACAAACTTGAGGATGTCATGTCCAGCCCGTGAACTCTTTGGAAAATGAAGAAGCTATCTCTATCCAGTCTTTAGGCATAGTGCCATGTCTATAAAAGCCGCCTATATGATTAACGACTGGACAGGATAACAAGCGAATCGAGAAGGAGAATTATAGCATACCTGCAAGATTATATCACCAAGCTTCTCACGAGCAATACCAGTTCCAAGAATAGCACCAAGAAAGTCGCCATGAGAACAGGGCTGAAATCCAAAGTTTCCTGTAATACTACAATGATCACAATTATCCGGATAAGAAACAAGAGTACAGTAATAAGGTATGCAAAATGATTCTGTAGCTAAAAATAATAGTGAATATGATAGCTTACCTCAAAGCTGCAACAACGTCTGGGTCGGATGTCAACACTTCAAGATGCCCAACTGATATTCGACAACGCTCAGCCTGCAAATTTGGAGGAGAATTCTGAATTTTATAGAGATCGTCAATAGCTTTAAGAATAGAAATATACAGATGGATCTGAATTAACCTGCGGGTATCCACCTTGTGCCACGGCCTTGACATCAGCCAATTTTTCTATTATTTGCATTGATTCTTTGGCCACGGGCGGGGTGAGAAAATCTGTATGCAGAACCTCCCTCCTAGACGATGCACGTCTAGCCTAAACACCAAAAGAATCAAAAGAACATTACACGTCAGTAGCGGACAACACCATACACCTTCAAAGCTAGTCAGTTCCAGATCGCTCTACAAACCAACATTCAAATTGTTCAATATATCTAATGGGACTGCTCATAGTACGAATATGAAACTTCCTAAGTACCAAACATAACCATCATTTTGCAGAGTGCAGACTGCCTTACCATTTCCAAAATGCGCTTCACATCCTCGTTGCCGCTTTTGTCTACAAGCCCTTGGAGCAAGACATCAACATCTCCCTTTACAGCTTGAGCCAGGTTACACATTCCTGAAACCATTCACAACTGTGATCACCGATCAGCAAACACATATAGAGTCTCAAATTACCCCACTGTACCAGCTACCACTCACAAAACTCTAATAGTCATTTCATCAAACAATTACACTGCAGTCCAATACACAGCCAAGCTCTTAAAAATCCTATCTTGAACCAGCCATGATACTCATTCAGTCAGTCATACAGTTGACAACGTGGACCACATAGTTCTCACAATACACTCATAACCCCAAATCAACGTCGACCACAGAGTTCTCACAATACACTCATAATCCACATCATCGACCACCGAGTAATAAGAGATAGAGAAACACACCAGAACTGCCCAGAAATGGAACTGATATCGGGCGAAGGCCAATACCGCCATAGCTGAAAAGCTTTAAATTTATGTGGTTTGTGTTGCCAATAGCTCTTACGACTCTCCTGAGCATCAATGGCGACAAAAAACTGATGGCTGCCATTCTTACGATCACTAACAAAATCCCACTTCTCTATCAGTTTATGTTGAAATGATTACACTTTATATCATCAAAAAATTTCTTGAAGCTGAAAATTCCAAAAGCTTGAAAATTTCACTTAAATCTAAGAGTTCAAGAAAAGTACATATGCTCCTCTCTTTCTGGTATATTAACCCTGATGACCTGAGCTAACCAACATTATGAGTTTCCACGTCCAAGAAAATGGTCGTAAAGAACGAAATATAAACTCGCAAAACCACCTAGGAATGTCTTTCTGTCTAAATGATACGAAAAGCCAATAAGGATTGCGGATGGGCAGTAAGGCGTCCTGGTCCAAGCATGGCCGAACTGGTTCACATCTTACATCTGATAATAGTAGTACCCGAGGGCCAGAAGCAGCACGGCAACAATGGCACCAGCAGGAGCGGCATATTGCCAGTAGTTCGTAGCTTTCTTTCTTTTGAGGATTGCCTTTGGTAGAGGAGCAGTGGCTTTTGAACGTATTTTCTGTCTCACAACATTCTTAGGCTGTCGAGTCTTGGTTGAGGCGGGAGCTGCTTCTTCGACGGCCTTCTCTTCCACCTGGTCTGCAGGAGCGGATTGCTCAGTTAGTTCAGTTGGTTCCTCAGATTCAGCATTGTCCGTGGAATTTGCTCCGGACTTCTTCTTGGCTTTCTTCTCCTTCTCCTGCAAGATTAAAAAAAGCCAGTTGTTAGAAAAGTAGCAAGTTGATCATGAAAAATGGAACTCTGAAACTTGCAAACAATAATAATAATTTCCTTGAGCTTCTTTTCTGCTTCCTTCTGAGCTTTGATTGCTGCCTTTGCCGCAGCTTTTTCTGCCAGCTTCTTCTTCCTTTCTGCAGCCTGCTTAGCTTTCGCAATCTCTTCTTGCCTTTTCTGCTCTTTCAGCTTCTCAGGATCGACTTCAATAGCTTTAGAAACAACCATTGGAGGAATATAGACTTCATCTTCATCTTTCGGCACAGCTGGTTCCTTACTAACTTCTGCCCCTGCTGGCTTTGTTTTCCCTTCACCCTTAGGCTTGGTCTCTTCTTTGGCCTTCTGAGAACCTGGCGCAGGAGTTTCTTTCACATCTTCCTTCGCCTTCTTCATGCCAGCCTTTGCAGCAGACTCAGTCGCAGAAGGGGTTGGTGCCTCCATCGCCACCAAAGGCTTCTCCTCGGGATTCCTCATTCGCCCATCACGACTCAGAAATCTATTATCAAGCGAGGACAGAATTCTCTTTTCGTAATCTTCCCTGAAAGCTTTCTCAATGTTCCACTGGGCCATGAATTTTTCCACCTACATGCGACATTTAGTCAACAGTGCTTTCATTTGCATTCGACAGTATCCTTGCACCTATTATTCAACAATTTGAAAAAAAATCACAAACCTCGATGTTAGCAAGTTCCTCAAGAGCCTTGATATCCCTTTTAGCCGCTAGCTCTCTAGCAGTGTTGAGAAGAGACCGATTTCCGTAGAAATGTGCGTTCTGTTGGATATCATCCGACAAATGAGAAAAAAAATCAGATAAAGAACATTACGGCGCTAACAAAGTGATATCCCCAAATAAAATTACAGCATCATTATATAAAAAGTCTCATTTTACATTTACACAGGAAAAAAGATGGCATACCACATCATTGCGCTGTTTATTCAGCTGCTGGCGAGTTTCATATGCTTTGTCTCTTGTGTCAGAGACAGTCTGCCTTTCATCCTCTAATTTGTTTATCTCTTGATTGAGATCGTTAAGCTGCTTTTCAAGTTCCTTAATTTTCTCCCTTATAAATTGTTTCTCCTTCCTAACTCCGTCCAAATCCCCGCCAATCAGCTGCAAAAGTTCCTCCCTCATTAACAAACTTCAGAAGGATTTTTTTTCTTTCTTTTTCACAACTGTTGTTAGATATGTTATGACCAAAAAAGAAATACATCTCAGTATCTCGCACAGCCAATCAACCTTACCTTAACTTGGCCTTGAATAGTTTCTTTTTGACCCATGGAGCCTTGAATTTCAGCCCTCTTAGCCGCATTAGCAACAACTTGAGGCCTTGTCTGCTCGAGGGCCTTTATTTCTTTGAGAATTTGCTTCTCCTCCGATAAGGGGATGCTCTCATGTTGCATACGATAGTTCAAGCTACGGATCTGAATAGTCATTATTACCCTTATTATGAAGTGCATGGAACAAATAATTGCAGTGTAGTGGAAAATTCATGTTGATATGATCTTACAACATCATTCAGCTCTTCCTCAGATGAACATAAACCACCGCCTTTGTCTCCTCCTCTACCACCATTAGGAGTACGCAACTGGCCCAAAGCCTGCTGTAGCGGAGCCATTTCCTTCCTCTTCTCATCTATTATTGCCCAATACTGCTTATCCTCGGCACCCAGAGCCTTCAGCTGAGAAATTATTTCTGCACGGACTGTCTGCAAGACAGTTGTAAAATTTAGAAATATTCTTAAGCTTATGTCGATAAACAAAACCCTTAGCTGGTAAACACAACCGATGCATGTAGAACATACTTAATTTGATGGAAAAATGGAACTGCGGGATTACCTTCTTAGCCCTAATCTTCTCAGTGATCTGAAATCTCGCTTGAGTCTTCTTTTCGACCTCTTTCTCAATCAGCTCTTTCTTAGCTTTCAACTTAATGTCATCATAGGGGCGATACCTGATAAAGTAAAAAGAATGGACCTGTCTCGGTGCTGGCCATTCATCTACGGCATCTTTATGACCATCTGAGACCTTACTAGCCGCTACTTTGGCAGGCTCATCACCATGTGAGCCGAATTTAATAGACCCATTGACTCCGGCATCCACCAATCCATTTTCCTGCAACACAGGAATGCTACCCGCTCCTGCTGGGGCATCAGCGACTTCAAACCCTCCAACCTCCACACCCATGGCTCAACGAAAATCTTGTAAGCAACGATATCAACCTGCCAACAAATCAAATATCATTCAAATAAATGGCCAAGACCACGGAATCTCAAGACTAGCAAATAAATTCCACAGGTAATAATATCGCCAAAATCAAGGAATACGCCGTTAACACATCTTACTCACACCTTTCCGTTTCTAGTAACGGAAAAAGAAACGAAAATGATGCTTTTTTTTGACTTCACAACTGAAATATGCATTACATTTCTACCATTAATTAAAGACCTCACTGATACATATAATGCACACCAGCAGCTAAATACACCTTCCTAATGCCAGAAAATGCCAGTAGAATCTTGAAAAAAGCTTCTTGTTGCGGTAATTACTGCAACAAGCATCCCTACGGCAATCAAGGGCCATTTTCAATACAACAAACTCTAGCAGAAACCTTCATAGACGAATAGATGAACCCCAATTGAAAGATCTATCTAATCTTTGAAGCCAGGGGCTGAATAAAACATCAAGAAACCCGAACAAACACACAATCCAAACATAACAAAATCAAGGCATACCCACCAGCAACAAAACCAAGTCAAACATGCATTGGCCCCAAAATCCAACACATACACCGGATCACTCTATGTCAAACACCGAAACACCACCGATGCATGTGTCAACACAAGATCAAATCTTTCACCCCCAGAACACCAAATCCAGATCATCCAATCCACTAAATCAATCAAAAAGTTAACGCACCCATCAACAGAAGTCATCAAAGATTAGCATCAAGTCGACCTACCCAGAAAAGCAAAAATCACCAAATCAAAATTCAAAAAATGCAAAGATAAGAGCAGCACAGCATCTAGGTCTAACCAAAAGTCCCGCAAAATGAATCGAGAGATGGAGATTCAGAAATAATAAAAACAGCTAAAATTGGGTCAGATCTCGTCTCTTCTGTTTCACACCTCAAAGTCGCTTCCTTTCAATTCAGAGCCGTGAGAAAATGTAGCAAGTCGATGAAATCAGAGAGAGAGAGAGAGAGAAACAGATGAGGCTTTATACAAATATATTTCAATAAATATATTTATTTATTTATTTTATTTGTTGGTAAAATAAAATAAAATACATAAATATTGTTTTCTTGATTTGGATGATTTGTTTCTCTATTTGTCGACCTCCTTTTTGCAGTCCAAGTTTGTTAAAGCCAAAGTAGACTGGTTGCAGTTTACACTGTTAGATATTGTTTTGGTCAAATATGGAAATTGATGTGAATCCTTTTAAAGCTGTATAATTAGTTTTATTTTTTTTTGCATAATAAGTAGTAACATTTTTGAAGTGAAATTTAATCAATGAATATTTGAATTATTTAGTTAAAAGCCCAATGGGCCATATCGCGAACTTCAAAATGTTCTTCACCGGGCTTTCACTTTTGAGCTAAATGCACATATATTAATATAATTTCCTAATTAATTACTACATGAATATCATATGGACATTTTTAATCCATTGATTGATGCATAAAAATGTGGAATCACGTTGTTATCAATGATCGAATGTGTACGCTAGTTGTAAACATTAAAACATGTAAATGGTGTTCTTATTATAACAAAAATCCCAATTCGTGGCAAAAACTTAAGTGTAGTAAAAATAAAAAGGGACAATAATAATACGGAGTATCATGCAATGAACTTCCAACCAGAATAATAAGAACAATGATAGCAACAAATTCTTGTTTTGTTTTTTTGTTAGAATTCATTAAAGATCAAACACCACACAATCACGTATTAGGAGATTTAAACCGTCAATTTCTTGGTCATTTAGTTAATAAAAATGATAGATATTGTCTTATTGGCCTACCTCGTACGCATAGATTATTCCACAAACGGACCCAAAGGAAAGGGGCAATGAGAAAATGATAGAGTTATACTGAGATCATGACATGCCTCAAAACTTGGTTACCTGCCCAACCGAACATATTTATGAACCGTTAGTAAACAACAAATAAATAGCACCACCGGTACCTTAATGCTCATTGTTTCAATCTTGTCGCATTTACAACTTTGTCAACAACAAAGCTCCCACCTTGTCTCTCACGTTCTCAAAAATCTACAATACGCCAGAAAAAAAAGAAAGAAAAAACAATTATTCAAAGAAATCTCATAAATATCCCGATCTTTATTCCCCTAATTCCATCTCTCCTCACTCGCCCAACAGTTTAGTTTCTCTCTAAATTCCATCTGAAACGTGCGCGACGGACGGGTTCTCCTCCATCTTGACATTCCTCGCAGGTTATCTATTCTCTCTCTTATCATATTGTGTGTTCATACTTGTGGTACTTTTGGTCTGATGGGATTAGTTCAAGGTTTGATTTTGAAGTCTAAATTGGGTACGTACCCGGCTGAGTTTTGGTTTGTAGAGTGAGATCTTTGATGGGTGTTGGAGTTTGTGTCTTGATGACTGACGATGATTGCTTCTGGTTTGGAGCAGTTGGGATTTTCATTGTTTTATACGCATCTTATGTTTTGGGGTTGAGTGTGTTTTCTGATTGTGAAAAATTGGGCACTTATCAGGCTTAACCCAATTGCCAATTAGGGGTTTTTTTTTTTGAAGTATCCTCGATGAGTTCAGGTTGGGCTAATTTGAGAGTATTGGTAAGATCAATTTTTTTTGATGTCTCTGTTTGTTGTTCTTTGAACATCTTATTTTATAATATTGGATCTTTGTCGGGTTGAGGGCTATAAGTACCAATGGAGACTCACGTCTCACATGTCTTGTTTATAGTTTAAAGTACTCATGTTTCAAAAATTGTCATGTTACCCGTTGCAGAGGAATCTACTCGAGGAGTGTGGAAAAGGGAATAGATCAACGAGTGAAAGTTGCTGATTGGAACAGATGATAAGACGCGAAAATGGGGTCTTTGAACATGGAGAGAAGATGGGTATATCCAACTGTTTTGAGCTCCCTCGTCTGCCTCTTTCTCCTAGCTACATCTTTCAACACAATAAATACACTCTTCTCCATTTTGCCTTCTCGAGTTGCGTCAAACCAAACAAATCCCAATTTTTCTGATACAAAGGCGGGGCAAATTCCTTACCGGCCAACTGGTCCCATGATTCCACGATTCGCATATCTAATTTCAGGCTCAAAGGGTGATCTTGAAAAGCTTTGGAGGACTCTTAAAGCATTATATCATCCTTTGAATCATTATGTGCTTCATTTAGACCTAGAATCACCGCCACAGGAGAGACTAGAGCTTGCCTCACGAGTTGAAAAGGATCATGTATTTGCTACGGTTGGGAATGTGTACATGATCACCAAAGCAAACATGGTCACTTACAGAGGACCCACCATGGTGGCGAACACTCTTCACGCCTGCGCAATTCTTCTCAAACAGAATAAAGAGTGGGACTGGTTTATCAACCTCAGTGCTTCAGATTACCCGCTTGTAACCCAAGATGGTTAGTTCCTTTTGCAACGTGACCTTTCTCATTAATTTTTCATTCATGAGTTCTTTGCTTCTTAGCTAACAATACTTTTTTTTGTGTGATGCAAACTAACTACACTTGAACACTTCAATTTTGCAGACCTTATTTACACGTTTAAGGATTTAAGTCGGGATCTAAATTTCATCGAGCACACAAGCAAGCTTGATTGGAAAGAGTAAGTCTCTCCTTCTCTATACCACCCACCGGTGTTTCGCTATCTTTATTACATATTCATCAAAATATTTACATTCTCACCGTTGTTTAATTCTGATTTACAGAGGCCAAAGAGCGATGCCTCTGATCGTAGATCCTGGTCTTTACCTGTCTAAAAAGTCGGATATTTTCCCTGTTAATCCAAAGAGAAGTTTGCCGACAGCCTTCAAATTATTCACTGGTTAGTCACATATTCTTCAGCTCTTGATTTATTTTGAAGTATCAATTGAGCTATTTCGGATTATCATAAATATACACAACATGTTAATCTTACGTGTCTCCTTGTCTAAAAGTTGAAGTTTCGATGCCTGCAGGTTCTGCGTGGATGATTCTTTCACGCGCATTTGTGGAATACCTCATAATGGGATGGGACAACCTGCCACGAACTCTTCTCATGTACTACACAAATTTTGTTTCGTCCCCTGAAGGCTATTTCCACACAGTCATCTGCAATGTCCAGGAATTCATCCCAACTACCATGAACCACGACATGCACTACATATCATGGGACACGCCTCCAAAGCAACACCCGCACGTCCTCACCCTTAATGACACAAGCAAAATGGTGGAAAGCAATGCTGCCTTTGCCAGAAAATTCAAACTCAACGACCCCCTCTTAGACTGGATTGACAAAGAACTTCTACATAGAAAAAACGGAAGTTTTACCCCTGGTGGCTGGTGCGCAGGCAGCTCCAGTTGCTCCAAGGTCGGGGATCCTCGTAAACTCAAGCCAGGCGAAGGATCGCAGAGGCTACGCAAACTTATAGAAAGGTTGATTTTGACGACACAACTGGGTCAGCAGTGTAAATAACACCATGAACTTGCTGGAAGCAAGCTCAGGCAGATTCCAGCCATCTCCAATTAACTCATTGGAGAGATTTAGCTACTGAAAGGTTGTCAGATTTTTGTTCAGGCTGCCCTTTTTCCAGGTTCTTTCACTATATGGAAATTTCTTTTGGAAATATGATTAATACAAACATGATTCTATTATTATTATCCCTCAGTGATTTTCATAAATGGATATATCTTTGTGTCCTTGGAGCATCATATTGATAAACATAGAATTTGGAATCAAAATCATTACACAAAATGTTTAATATAATAAGGTGAATTTGGATATATGTTTATTGTACGCTTAATTTTTATTATCTTGATTTTGACTTTTTAGAATAAAAAATTTATGGATCTGAGAAGGAGGATAACAACTTTAAATGATGTCAATAATTATGAAGAAAATAGATTTAAAAAAAAAAAAACAGAGCGTGTGAATTGATGTAACTGATGTCTGGAGAAACAGAGAGACGACGAACCACGAGCCCTAAAAAAAATTCCCTTATCTGAAATTTGAGCCGTGGGAAATTTTGAAGCACTTTGAGATTGATTCGATTCTGATCCCCCAGCGAGGTAATTATCATCTTCTTCCAATTATTAGTAATTCTCGGATTTATGAAATTTAATGTTATATGAGGAATTCGAGTTTATATCCCGTTTTTATCCGACCCAGATTCAGATTTCTGCGCAGTAATGGTTGATGTCTGCGTAGCGCATTTAGCCTCTTTGGGAGATTCGAAGCGGTGCTGGAGGTTGTGAGTGCTGGCATTGACTTGGGATGCAGATTTGATCATCAAGATTGAATATTTCTGAAAGAGGAGAAAATTGGTTGAACTGGGTTTCAGAAATTGACATACTTTTGGAGGGGATTTAGGCCCACTGATGTAGTTGGTTTTTCGTTGAGTGGTGTAGGATTTTTGTTTTTGTAGGAGTTATAGAGTATCGGAGGGGAGTATTTTGGGATCGGAGGATAGGAGATGAAAGGTGATTGTGTGGGTTTGTGGGAACAATGACTGGAATGTCATTGGGAATACGGACAGGGAGTTGTGGGTCTTTGCCACAACAAGTGCAAAATGGGCGGTTGTATTCACAGTCGTCCGTGGGTGTGAGGAAGCCTTGGAAGTCCCCAGCTAATGGATCGAGGGAGAAGGAAAGGGTTCTCCCGTTTATTTGTAGATATATGAGTCGAAAGAAGGTTGGCATGTTGTTGTTGTTTGTCCTTGCGCTACTGGCGTTTATCTCTGGCTTCGCTACTGAAGATAAAGGTTGTTTTCTTTGAGAATGTATTTTGAACATTGCTTGTTTGATCTGAAATAGTTGCTCAAGGTCTTCCGTTGTCATTACGACATGTGACTGATCTCACTATAGTAGTCCCAATTACCATTCTATTTCATGTTGATAGTTCTCTATAGGCTTGTGTTTCGTCTTGATACTAAAATTTTGTCTTATCATATTTTGTTTCACATGAAGATGATGCAGAGAGTGCTGGTTTAAAAGGTGCTATTGGTGATTCCATCCCGAGACATGGCATCAGTATGGAATCAGATATTTATGTCAAGTCTTCCAACAATTTTGAAAGAAGACTGAATATGACCCATTACTCTTTCTCTGCTCCTCTCTCTCGTCATTCCAACACTGTTTCAGTTATTCAAAATCATCCTTGCAAGAAGTTTAAATTGCCTCCTCAACCCACTGATAGAAGACTTGGACCCCGTCGTAAGTTTACCTCCTTTTGTTTTCCCTATCGGTGTATGTGAAGAAGGCATATATATGGACGTGTTATCTTAGGTTAATTTTGCTAAGAATATTTTCTGAATGCCTCAGCATGTCCAGTGTGTTACCTCCCCGTAGAACAGGCTATTGCCAGCTTGCCGAGTGTTCCATCCAAATCACCTGTTCTTCACAGTCTAAATTATGTCCATGAGGAAAATCCCATAAAAATCGGAACACACGGGGGCTCTGACTTTGGTGGCTATTCTTCACTGGCGCTTAGAAACGTGTCATATGACATAAAGGAGTCGATGACTGTGCATTGTGGGTAAGATTCTTTTTTCTTCTTCTCTGTTATATGTTTATTATATTAAATACTTGTTTAGCACCGTACTAGCAATGCATTCTTCTAGCCAAATCTGAGATATTTTCAAACTCAAAAATACTTTCATATTAAGGATATCTAAGATTTCATATTTTATATTCCCAGATTTGTAAGAGGAAGCAAGCCTGGAAGAGATAGTGGGTTTGATATTAGCGAAGCGGACCTAGCTGAGTTGGAGCAGCCCCATGACATCATTGTTGCATCAGCAATTTTTGGTATGTTCTAGCACTATGCCAATGAACCGTGATTTGTTGTTAGACAAAAACTTGTTGCACTCTTCTTTCTCTAAAAATAGCATCGTCTACTCAGGGAACTATGATGTCGTACAGCAGCCGAGGAACATAAGTGAATTTGCAAAAGCAAATGTTCCCTTTTATATGTTTGTTGATGAGGAAACGGAAGCCTACTTAAGAAATACGAGCTCTTTAAATAGCAGCATGAAGATTGGAATATGGAAAATAATTGTTGTACGCAATGTTCCATATAGTGATTCAAGGCGTAATGGAAAGGTTATTATTTCACCTCTTTCATCTATTTCTGGAAGATCTATCTTTGAGTTTTGGCAATGGATTTAATTTCATAAGATTAAAACCTTTTCCACTGCAAATGGTGCAGATTCCTAAGCTGTTGTTGCATAGGATCTTCCCGAACGTGCGTTACTCGATATGGATTGACGGAAAACTTCAGCTTGTTGTGGATCCATACCAAATATTGGAGAGGTAAATCAAGATATTGGTGCATGGATATTTGTGGTGTTTAACTGGAAAATTTTATGAATAAGAAATTCTAATAAGTTATCTTGGTCTCGGCGAGAGTTCATCATGGGTTAGCCGGCTTTAACTCACCTCTTATTAAACTTTCAGATTTCTGTGGAGACAAAATGCAACTTTTGCCATCTCAAGACACTATAGACGGTTTGACGTGTTTGAGGAGGCTGAGGCCAATAAAGCCGGTGGAAAATATGACAATGCGTCCATTGACTACCAGATTGATTTTTATAAAAATGAGGGTTTGACACCATATTCCGAAGCTAAACTCCCCATAACAAGTGGTAGGCTTTCATCTATTTCCTGCCTTTATTTTGCATGTGGAAAATTATCGGGCCTTATTTCCTGTTGGAAAAAGTGTGAGGCTGATGTATAATGTTTGAGCTTCTACAGATGTACCTGAAGGTTGCGTCATCATCAAGGAACACATCCCAATTACCAATCTTTTTACTTGTTTATGGTTCAACGAAGTTGATCGTTTTACATCTAGAGACCAGTTAAGCTTCTCAACCGTGAGAGACAAGATTATGTCCCAAGTTGATTGGACTATTAATATGTTTTTGGATTGCGAGAGGAGAAACTTTGTGATACAGGTAACTACTAATCAGCGAAACCTGCAATATAGACTCAAACAACATTGCACCATTTTGTAACTTACAAGTTTCTCATTTTAATTTCAGGCATACCACAAAGATCTTCTTGACAACATGCCTCCTCCACCTGTTCGCCGACCCAGTAGGCCCCCTCCGGTGCCACGTGTCCGAGCCACACCAGCCAAGAAGAACCCTTCTAAGCGAGGGAAAGGGGAGCGGAGGTCCAGTTCCAGACGTCACCGTAAAGTTGAAGTGGGCAGTAGAGACACCATTTAATTCTAATAAAACTTTTTAAAAAAAATTCACTTCCTTTTTCTTAACCTATTTATTCCTCTGCCTTGTGCAAATTCTTTTCACCTCAAGGAAAAATGTTTTTCGGTATAAAGGTTGCTCTCTGTAACCGGGAAGACATATATAAGTGTCCATATTAGTTCATAATTTCTTTTACCTCAGCTGATACAGCTTTACAAACATAATCTTCACATGAGTTAGATGTACTAAAGGTGCAAACGTTTACTGTTGATTCAGAAAATTATGAGCGTTCAGAAGTTAATTAGAGAGAGTTGCCCAACAGAATCTTAAATCTTCAGTTTGGCTTTTTTTTTCTTTTCTTTCCATTGTAATGTTTCTACCTCCTGGAGCTGAACCAATAGACTGAAGTTTTTAACCAAGAAGCTTTTATGCATCACATTATTTATTCAACACAGTAGCATTACATTGGAGTTTGCACCACGCTTCAGACGGGAGCGCTGCCAAGGGTGCAGGTGGCGCCGTTTCCGTCGTGCTCAGCCACCAGAGCATCCATCACAGTGGTGTCAGCATAACTAACAGTTTCAGCAACTACATGTATGTGGCTGTTTCTCTTCCTGCAACATAAATCCTGTCAGCTGAAATTTTAGTATACTGATCAGTCGATAAAAATAATTTACACAGAAGTTACCCGCACTGGGTCTTGTCAGCACAGTCGCAGCTACCGCAGGAAGACATATAAGCGAGATCACAAAGGAAAAACTGTATGAACTGTTTTTTTGTGTGGATGTCTTGAGAACTTCAAAACATCTGGCACGTTATTTATAGTACAAGATGAATAATATTGCGTGGGGCCTTAAAATTCAAACCACGACAGCTATTTTGCAAAGCTCACGATTCCCTCATCTCTATAAGCTTCTCCAAGTGCATTAGCATTATGCATCTGATACTGAGAACATATGCATTTGTCATCTCACAGTTAATCAATCTTTATTTGATCACTTTCTTCCTTTTTTTGAATTCTCAGACTATACGATTGACACTTTGGGCTGTTCATATGGGGGCCACTATCTGCTCCGAAAATGCCCATAAGAACAAAGGCTCATAGCGGGCCGAGTCCGTGGCCCAATATACTCAGTCAAGCACGGACATCGAGATAACTATTTTGAAAAAACGTTCTTAGTCCAGCTACATCGCAGATAGAATCCTAGCCGTTAACTTCCTATCTGATGGCTGAGATGGAGTTTTTTTTAAAACTGACCCAAACTCGAGTTTGGGTTTAAAAACTGACCCATGCGAGTTTCACATTTCAAAACTGACCTATTTTTAATGAGACCGGATTCCCAGGATCCGGTCTTTTAAGTTTTTCTAAAGACCGGATTCCCAGGATCCGGTCTTCTGTGCAAACGAAACACGTGTAGTTCTCTCATTCGAACACGCACAGAAGACCGGATCCTGGGAATCCGGTCTTTAGAAAAACACAGAAGACCGGATTCCCAGGATCCGGTCTTTCGAAAAACTTAAAAGACCGGATCCTGGGAATCCGGTCTCATTAAAAATGGGTCAGTTTTGAAATGTGAAACTCGTTTGAGTTATTTTCAAAATCGGAAACTCGTTTTGGGTCAGTTTTAAAAAAAACTCGCTGAGATGTCATGGAAGTTTTTTTTGAAGTGTATTTATTTATTATAATAATTTTGAGGTTTTTTCATTATCCAAGTCATCATCACTCATCACGCTGCTTGCGATTCTGAGCAAAGCGCCAAAGAAGTTGATCGTATCTCTCGGATCGTCAATCTCCACTGCGCCGATTGTCGCAACAAGCGTCCCTTTTCCGATCAGCGCGTTCGGTAATCGAACGAGGACGGGACGCAGTGACGATGAAAGGCTCGTCGTCGATGAGTCGACGCTCGTCGATGAAATCTAGGTCATTTATCGTTCTTTTCTGTTTTCCTTTCAGTGATACGGTTGAATTTGAATTTTTTCATTAATATTTTTTTATGGATTTTGTTGTGGTTGAGGATGTGTTGTGATGTTGTAGAAAAAGGGCATTTGAGGGAAGTGGTGCGATTGATTTGGAGATGGAAGTGGTGGAGGTTTCGTCGGAGGATTCTGATTTTGAGACGAAGAAGTCGTCCAAGGGGAAGGGGAAGCAGGTATGCACAATTTTTAATTTTGAGATTTAGGTGTCTACTTCTGGTTGCGACTAAAGGCATTGTATGTGAAGTGAAAGTGGTGAGTGAGCTGATTGCCCTGGAAGTATGAGCTGGAAAAAATAGAGGCTTGGTGCTGTTTGGATAACTAAAGATCTGATTTGTTTGGGAATTCGAATCGGTGATGGATTAATATGAAGGAGCTGATTTTAATTAGTGTAGAGTGTGGCCCAAAATATGGACTTTAATGCCTGCTTGTGGTCAAAGTTGGTTTTTGTGGTGGGTATGGTGGAAGCAACTTACGGAAAAGGTCACCATGTGGCGTGAAAATGTTGCAGGAGAGTGCAGTATATATGGTGTATGCGATTATGTTTAGATTATATTGAGGAGAATGATCATAATTCCGCTTAGCGTAGCGTTGAGGGAAAGTGAAGTTGCATCATACTTTGAATTTGCTGCTTGTTGCATTATGTCACCTATGAATACCAGGCAGTGGACATAATCTTTTCACATATCAAATAAATTTCATTAGTTGGAAATTCTATTTGATCATTATTTTGTTTCACTTAATTATCTTGTTGCTATGCCTGATTTTTTACTTTTTAGTTTTTACCGTCCAATCTGGTTTCCTGAAGAAATTACTTTTATGCAGGTTATGGTTCAACATGTGATTGACGTAGATAATGATGGATGCTTGCCTGATATGGTTAACAAAGTTAAACTTGGTGGAAATTATAAGAGAAAGGATTTAATTTATGTTTCCGATGGCGATGATTCTGACGATAATAAGGTTTGTGATACATGATAAAAGAGTTACATGATAATGGGACCTATTTATAGTACTTGCATTAATTCTTGAACTGTTACCATGGTGCTTTTGTCTTTCATTTTTTTGCAGGCCTCCTATTTCAAGGGACAGAGTGCTTCCTCCATTACTGCTGCAGCTAAAGTAATGATGAATGCTAATAATTTGAACAAGCTCTCCAACGTTTCCTCTCATGCTTACCAGGATGGTTTCAATTATTTCTATCAAGATGATGATCTTGAGTTTCTTCCTGAAAATTGGTCTGGTATGGATGAATTATCTTATATGCAAGCACAATTTGAAAAGGCAGATATCCCTACTGGAATAGAGGCGTTTCTTCCATGGTGGTCAGAACCTGGCCAAAATAATGGCCAACCTATTAATTTTAGTGGTCCATCCAATTCAACTCAGCCTATCGTAGGTTCAGGTCTCAAGCAAATGACTCAGTCTCATGGTACAACACCAGTGGAAGGCACAGGCTCATCTGCAGGCTTCAATTATATGAATGAGTCCAAATCAAACCCTCCTAAACTTGGATCTCTTCCAGATAACCATGCAGCATGTTCCTCGTATGTGGTGGCTCCGACAATATTATCCGAAGGAAGTTCGAGAACTTTGTCCGAATCAAACTTACATGAAGAGGCTATGAAGAGGCTTCAACAATTCGAGAATTTTGCACTTGTTGATGACTATTCAGACCATCATTATGCTAATACATCATTGAAAACACAAGTAAGTGTCAAATGATTCTCGGTTTCCTTTCTAAGAGTTCAACCATATTCACATTGATCATTCCCTGTTCTTTTATAGCCTCAGAGAGCTTGGACAAAAAAAGTTCAAGATGAGTGGAAGATTCTTCAGAGCAGCTTGCCTGGTAAATGGACCATGTACTGCTTAAGTAAAATGTGAATTTGTTTACTGAATTTGGATCGCGTACTGCCTGGTAAGAGCAGAATGTTCACTTTTATTTCTCTATGCAGATACAATTTTTGTTCGGGCTTACGAATCAAAGATGGATCTTCTGAGAGCAGTGATAATAGGACCTCAAGGAACTCCGTACCATGATGGGGTCTTCTTTTTTGACGTGCTGTTCCCTTCTACGTATCCTAATGGACCTCCGGTATGGTTTAACATCATAATTTTATTTGGAGCCTCCTATGGTTTTGATCTTTGTGATTTTCATTTGTTGCCTGATATCTGCAGCGTGTATATTACCATTCTGGCGGCCTACGGCTCAATCCCAATTTGTATAATTGTGGAAAGGTATGCCTTAGCCTTCTCGGCACCTGGTCTGGTCGGAGCGCCACTGAAAATTGGATTCCTGGAAAATCAACCTTGTTACAAGTTCTAGTTTCTATACAAGCACTTATTTTGAATGCGAAGCCCTACTTCAATGAACCTGGATACGCAGACTATGAAGGCTCTTCTCGTGGAGAAAAGGCTTCTGAGAAGTATAACGAGGAGACACTAATCAAATCATTGAAGACTATGTTGTACTCAATGAGGAGGCCACCAAAGGTATAAAAACAATCGCTTGTTTTCATTATGTTATCGATAGTAGTTTCATTTGCATGTGGCCATCATTTGTATTCGTTTGACTAAGCTGATTTCATTTCATATATACCTATTTGTTGTACCATCTCGTGTTTGATTATTTCGTAAGGCTCTGCACCCCAGACTGTTCTGTCTTATTTATCTGCATTGTATTTTCTTGCAGCATTTTGAAGGATTCGTTTCAGACCATTTCATCACCCGCTCGCATGATATTCTTTTAGCATGCAAGGCATATATGGACGGGTCCCAGGTAGGATCTGTTTCTGTTGTGGAAGGTAAAGCTGTCAGAGGAAATGACAAGAGCTGTTCTAGTATGCTTAGGGGTAATGTTGGGATGATTTTGAACTCTCTTGTTGATGAGTTTTCCAAACTTGGAGTAAAGAACTGTGATGGATTCCGAATTCCAGAGTCGAAAAATATGGAGCCCCCACCCCCAGTTAGCTCAGGGATGAGTTTGAAGTCTCAGTCGAACTCGAGCAAGGCAAAAGTATCAAAAGCTAAGCTCAAAAGAGGCAGTAGTTATAAGCCTGCACCGTTTCCACCTGCTGCGGATGCTGCATATCCGTTTTCGGTCCCCTCTGTGGCATGGAATTCATCCTCATTGGTTCATGCGTCTCCAGCTGTGATGTTTAATATACCTCAACCTGCTGTGCCAAATGTTCTTGTCAGTCATCCAACTAGTCTTTATAATTATCCGATGAGCAATCCTGATCTTAAGGGAAATGTTTACAAATGGTCAGATGTCTGATAAGTAGAGAGAGCTGCATAAAATTAGTTGTAATTGGTCTTTTACATGCATGTGTACTTTGCATTTAAATGTTTAACTCGAGTAAGCATTTTGTTACTGATCATATGATGCTTCATGTTCTCTACTTTTTTTTGCCAAACATCTCTTCTCATCTCATCCTCATGTTCTGGACAGTTTGTTTATTCAATGATTGGCCTAATCATGTGCAGCAGAGGTTTATTAGTACTAGTATTTTAGTAAATTGACTTATAATCAGATGATACCTGGAGTTCTAAATCATGTGCCACTGGCTGGAAGTTAGAGAGAATATCAGATCAGCTAACAGGTCTTTGACAGTATATTTTTACCCGGTGGGCCGCTGCATGTAATAGAACTAGCAGCGTGACAGGTCTTTGAGGAATCAACAACACAATTACATAGGGAAGGTTCTGGCAACTTCTCCATCTTCTCTCCACCATTGCCCCCCATCTCTTTTCTCTCCATTCTTCCGCCTTCCTTTCTCCGCCGTTTGCTTCTATTTTTTACTCTTTCAGTAGGGCGGTAGACGGCGTTGGTGGCTCTAGCCACGTCGCTGAAGGATGGGTTGGGAGCACTGGATGGGGCTTGTGGTGGTGGTGCGGAGCAAGTTGTATGGGGTTGGTTTTTTGATATGGATGGTGGCTGGGCGGCGGCCTCAGTCGGGGTGCCTGGTTTTGGGTTGTACATAGTTCTATGTACGGGTTGCTGGTTTTTTGGCCGGCCGGTCTCAGTCGGGTATTGATGTCGGCTCATCCTCTCCATGCCATGGCTCGTCCACCGTCATGCACCGTCTCATCTCGGACTTAGCTCTGGTGGATGGCGGCTGTTCCGGTCCGTTTCGCTATGCTTGGAGGGATGGTTGGGGGTGCTCTGTGTTCGCGCTGAGATGTCTTTGCTTGTGATGATTCCAAGCATTTTCGCTGGGCATGTTGTGGTTTGAGTGTCGGTTTCTATTGACGGCCAGTTTTAAATTGTGCCAATACAATTATAGCATGTTTGGCGTGTTTTATCAAAAAAAAAGAAAAAAAAAGATTGACAGGGACATTTTGGTAAATTGATAGTGAAACAACAAGAAAGAGCCTTTCTATTTTTATTTTTTTTTCGATTAGAAAAGAGCTTTCTATTTTTGAAACTTGGAAACTTCCCTAGTTAGATAAAAGAAATATGTATCAAGGCCGGTGTGATCTATATAATAAACCAAAGGCACGCTCTCATCAAACAATTTGACTTCATCGTATCCTTGAAACACAAAGATTTTGTCTGACGGTTCTGTTGTAATAGCAACAACATGTTTGATACTCAGAAGTTTCTCAAGTTAGCCGGGAAGCACGCTGCGAGAGCAGCAGAGGATTACATCAACCGCAATCTATTCGGTGCGGCTATTCAGTCAATGCACGCAGCTAAAGATCTCAACTCGGATTTGACACCCATGGCTGAAAATCACTTGGCCGCATACAATGTTCAGCAAGCTGTTCACATGAAGCAAAACCTGTACAAAGTGCTTGGTTCGGAAGATGTGAAGGTTAATCGCGAAGAGATCAAGAAGCAGTACAAGAAGATGGCGCTCATGCTGCATCCTGACAAGAACACTTCGGTTGCAGCAGAGGCTGCATTCAAGAGCGTCTCCAACGCATTCGAGGTTCTTTCCGATGAAGCGAAGAGACTGGCTTACGATTATAGAATGGGGTTTAGAATTAGATCGTCACCAAGAAGACCTCAAGATGATGGCCATTGGAAGAAAGCGGAGATGAGGAGGAGCCAATCATCAAGTCAGGCCAGAGCAAGCTTTCCTTTCAAGAATGCTCAACCACAAGATTTTAGCCAGTACAAGAAAGTTGAGCCACGGTCACCAAGTCAGGCTGGAATGAAGCGTTGTTCGAGTAATGGGGATGGAGTAACAATAGTGTTCAATATGGGCAGTGTTATATTCAAGAAAGTGTATGGCAAGAATTGTAATGTAAGCTGATGAGTAGCATGAAGTATAATGTAAGGTTTATTGTCCTCTACTTCTAACTTGTGAAACCAAATAGTTGTAAAGGTAAATGTATTGTTCCCTTAAAATGAAATTAAGATTCTTTTTTCCAACATTAAACTTTTTGTTGTAATATATTCAGCTTTTAAGTACTCATACGTAGTCAGGTTTCTCTTTCTACAGAGAGAGAGTGTATTCCTTCTAGGGTTTTTTTCTTCTTAGAAGTGTCTTTTTCCGCCGGAGTCCTCTGTTTCTTCACACAGTTTTCTGTTTCGGAAGAGCTGGGGAGGGTGGCTGGTTAAGAGAAGCATGGACCGTGCACAAATGGAGGACATTACGGAAAAGTTCAAAGACAGAGTGATGGTGTCCCTGGACGAGACTGACTGGAAGAGCATGGAGGAGGAATGCCAAGATGGTTTCGTGCTTAAGCTTGCGAATGGTCAGCCCTTCAATCTCACAGGCCTATCGAATGTGCTGATCAAGGTGTGGAGCATGGAAAAGAGGGTGGGCTTCACGGAGCTGGGTAATAATATGGCTTTTGCCAGATTCAGGTTCAAGAGTGATATGCAGAAGATTCGTGATGGACGGCCCTGGATGTGCCTAGGCACCTTCATCGTTATGCACGACTGGTGTCCAGACCTATCCCCGGAGGAGTTCGTGATGAACCGATTGGGGGTGTGGGCTCAGATTCATAACCTACCGGTGGGGGCGGTCCTGAAGAGCAAGGAAGTGGGGGAGAAGCTGGCGCCCAACATCGGCAGGCTCATCAAGGTCAGCCAGGCGGAAACAGAGGCCTCGAGGAAGAGATATATCCGGGTGAGAGTTGAGATTGATATAGGCAGGTCTCCGGTAACAGGGTTCTTCTTGGAGCGGCCGGCCAGGGATCCCCTGTGGGTCTCGGTGAAGTATGAAAGGCTTCCTGGAGGCTGTCTGAAGTGTGGGAAGTTAATCCATGATGGGGAAGAGTGCAGCCTGCAGGCGGATCAGGAAGTAGTAAGGGAGCGGGGGGCTGGAGCTTCAAAGGTAGTTGAAGTTGCCACCAAAGGCTCCCGAACAAAGCCGGAAGTGGAACAGAGGGGGGGAAATAGTGATTTGGAGAGTAGCCGGTGGTGGGAACGACGTCAGGGGAAACAGCCGATAGGGGGGTCACCTGCCATTGCCGGAGGAGGGGAGCATGTCGAGCCCGTAGCGGAGGACAGTCTGATGCAGTGGCAGGGGAAGGGTGTGAAGGAACCAGTACGTGCTGTGGCAGGTATGTACGTTGATGTGGAGATATCTGCAGCAGACAGTATGGCGTTGGTTCCTGCAGGTCCGTACACTGCGGACGAGGATATCACAACAGAAATCGTGGCAAACGATGGGAATGAAAAAGGTGAGCACGGAGAGGATAATATCAATGCGATTGTCCTGTACGCAGGGGACAGAGTATCTGGTGTGCATACGGAGAGAGAAGAGGGTGTAAAGCCAACTGGGCAGACTGGGCTGCAGGTGCAACTAGATGGGCCGGAGTTGCAACTAGATGGGCCGGTGGAAGGTAAATGGGCCCAGACAAAAAGCTTTGCGGGAGGGGGAAAAGAAAGTAGACAGGTGGTAGTTAAGCCTGATAGGTTAGTCTATCGAAGGGGGAAGAAGGGTAAGGGGAAAGGGGCGACGACTGACACCGGCGGAGGCAAGAGATTTCAGCCATACAGTACTGATCGGAGAACGATCCATCTAGTAGGAAGTAGGGAGATTGATACAAGCGGACCCAATGCAAGAAGAAACATCCAGATATCGGCGGAGGTGGCACAGCTACCTCGCCGGGAGCCATGAAACTCTTCAGTTGGAACTGTCGGGGTCTGGGGCGACCTCGAACAGTTCGGGCCCTAAAGGATGCTATTAGGGTTTTTCGCCCCCAGGTGGTTGGGTTGATTGAGACTAAAATGAGGACGGTTGGATGGGATGTTATGAAATGGAAGTTAGGGTTTCAAAATTGTTTCGTGGTTGGTCGAGAGGGTCTGTCGGGTGGTATGGCGGTGCTGTGGCATAATGAGGCAGAGCTGGAAATCGTAAGCTACTCCAAGTCTCATATTGATGCAGTTTTCCAAGGTAGGGACAAGTTCAGATTCACCCTTTTTTATGGGGAACCAGAGTGCGGGAATAGATGGAGGAGCTGGGAGCTGTTGGGCAGATTGAGTGTACAGCTTGATCTGCCGTGGGTTGTGATGGGAGACTTTAATGAGGTGGTGAGTCGTAAGGAAGTTTGTGGTAGACGTAGGCGTCCGAATTGGCAGATGGCCAAGTTTAGACAGGCGCTGGAGGATTGTCATCTTGTTGATTTAGGGTATATTGGCAGGCCTTTTACCTATTCAAACCATCGGAAAGGGAACGAGGAGACGCGTGGCCGCCTTGATAGAGCTGTGGGCAATAGTCAGTGGCTGCAGGCGCACCCGAAGGGGAAGGTTCATCATCTCAACATCCATGTCTCTGATCACTGTATCATAATGCTAGATACGGACAGTGATGATGGGTGGAAGCGGAGGAAGCCTTTTAGGTTTGAAGCTATGTGGATGGATCATCCGGACTATAATAATGTGATGAGTAACATCTGGGATGCTAGCAGGGGCGATAATGGCAGTGGCAGCTGGTCTGAGAAGCTTGCTGTTTGCAGAGAGAAGCTGAAGAGCTGGAACTCGTCCACTTTCGGTAATGTGCAGAGGAGGGTGAAAAGAATCAAAGATAGGCTGGAGGAGTTAAAAGCCATGGTCAGAACAGAAGCTGTGATAGAGGAGGAAGAAAGGCTCGCTGAAGATCTGGACCAGTGGCTCCTAAGGGAA
This sequence comes from Rhodiola chrysanthemifolia, assembly GCA_033675395.1. Lineage (NCBI taxonomy): Eukaryota > Viridiplantae > Streptophyta > Magnoliopsida > Saxifragales > Crassulaceae > Rhodiola > Rhodiola chrysanthemifolia. Next base: position 45,698,905 of record CM066208.1, on the reverse strand, counting down.
GAGGTGCTCTGGATGCAAAGATCTCTAACCTCGTGGCTGAATACTGGTGACCGGAATACAAAATACTTCCATGCTTGTGCAAATCAACGTCGCAAAAAGAATTGGATTAAAGAGTTGAGGGATGCTCGAGGGAACAGATTCTCTGATAAAGACAAAATCAATTCTATAGCCGCCGAGTACTTTGATGAAATTTTCAGACCCTCGGTTGCAGGCGGCGAGATTGATTGGAACCAGCAGCTGGAGTGCCTTCGGCCCAATATTACTGAAGATATGAACCAGTCTCTTTTGGAAGACATTAGCGAAGAGGAGATTAGGAGAGCTGTCTTCAATCTGAGTCCCCTCAAGGCCCCGGGCTTGGATGGCTTCCCGGCGCTTTTTTATCAGAAAAATTGGGGAAGCATCAGAGGATTTGTAGTGGACTTTGTGCGGGAGTTCTGGATAAATGGTAAGCTGGATGATCGCATTAACAAAACCTTGATAGTTCTTATCCCTAAGAAGAAGGATGCGGACAGAATGGAAGACCTAAGGCCCATAAGTCTTTGCACTGTGGCAGTCAAAATCATCACCAAAATTCTCGCTGCTAGACTGCAAGGTATTTTAGACAAAGTCATTTCTGTGTCCCAATCAGCATTTATCAAGGGCCGTATTATTACAGACAACTTTATTGTGGCCCATGAAATCTCGCACTTCCTCAAGCATTGTAAGAGCCAAAAGGAGTTTTTTGCTTCAATCAAAGTTGATATGAGCAAAGCGTATGACCGGGTGGAGTGGCCCTTCTTAGAGCAGGTGATGCGGAAAATGGGATTTGCTGGAAAATGGGTAGACAGGGTTATGCTATGTGTTCGATCGGTGACTTATCAGGTGAAAGTAAACGACCAGACCTCTAGGAGCATCATGCCGGGAAGAGGGTTGAGGCAAGGTGATCCGCTCTCGCCGTATCTGTTTCTACTCGCCACAGAATTGCTAAGCGCCAAGATTTCGTCGGCTGTGGCTAGAAATTCCCTCAGTGGCATCAAACTGGGACGCGCAGGGCCAATTATTTCACATCTGTTCTTTGCGGACGACTCTATCTTTTTCATCAAAGCTACAGAGGAGGAAGCGTCAACTTTTAGGGAGGTCGTGGCTCAATATGAAAGGGTATCTGGCCAGAAAATCAATATGGAAAAGTCGGAAGTCGTCTTCAGTTGTAACACGCCGGCTGATCGGAAGCAGTTCATTGGGAGTCTGCTCGGTGTAGAACAGGTGGATAGTCATTCCAAATACTTGGGGCTGCCGCTGATTGTGGGACAAAGAAAGACGGAGACCTTCAATTGTATTACTGAGAAGGTATGGAAGAAAATGGGGGATTGGAAGGGGAAGCTCCTGTCTATGGCTGGCAAAGAAGTGCTAATTAAGGCAGTCGTCCAGTCTATCCCAGTGTACATGATGTCGGTCTATCACTTCCCTCAGAAAAATTTGGACGACATTGCCAAATTGATAGGCCAGTACTGGTGGAATAAGACAGACAGGAAAGGTGTTAGTTGGGTGAGAAAGGAGGTCCTGCAACAGAAGAAGGAAGGGGGAGGGCTGGGGTTCAAAGATTTGAGATCCTTTAATGAGGCCATTCTGATGAAAATATGCTGGCGCATTCTAACCCAACCGCAGTTATTAGTGTCTCAAGTTCTGAAGGCTAAATACTGCCAAAATAGAGACATGTCGTTCGCTAGATTGGGAAGCCGTCCTTCGCACATATGGAGAGGGGTAATGAAGAATATCCAGTTGTTCTGGTCTGGTTTGGAGTGGAATGAGGAGCGGAGCTTTTTTGTGTGGAGGTCGGCCAGTAGTGGGGAGTTTTCAGTTAAGTCTGCCTATGACCTTATTCGATCGAAAAAAGCCAGCACTCTCCAGGCGGAGGGAGAACAGTCCTTTTGTGGCGTTAAAAGGAGGTTCTGGAACAAAATGTGGAAATGTGCTGTGCCGAACAAGATGAAGATTTTCTGGTGGAGGTTGTTTCATGGTGCTCTCCCTGATGCGGTGAATCTGATAAGAAGAGGTGTTGAGGTCGCCCCGAAGTGCAAGGTTTGTGGCTTTGCTGGAGAGACAGCGGATCACGTTGTTCTGAGATGCTGGTGGGCCAAAGCTTTAAGGGCGTCGTTGGGGTTAAATCCTGAGACCGAGGTTAGGGAGTCAGAGTCCCTCAAGGACTGGATGTGGAGGTGTGTTCTTTCCTCAACTCAGGAGGAGCTTCAGTGGTTCCTGGTTTCCCTCTGGCTGTGCTGGAAGAATCGAAACAGGGTATGGCATGACGACCTGTGTTGGGATGTTAGGAAGGCGGCCCTTATTGGCAGGAACATGCTCTTGTTGTTCGGTAAAGGCAAGCGGATGTTTCAAACTGACCCCTCCCTGGGGGGAGGTGCTGGTAGGGACTCAGGGACTGATTCTGTCCGTGTGCGTTGCGATTGCTCCTGGGTGTCATCCAATGGTTACATGGGGCTTGGGGTGGCAGTCTTCGAGAGGGATGGCGGCGTGCTTCGGGTCCAGGCTTCCCGGGTGAGGAGGAGCTCTTGTGTCTCCGAGGGGGAAGGCCTCGCGCTGCTGGGAGGAATGCGTCTAGCTGATATGATGGGGCTCAGCAGGGTCTGCTTCGAGACGGACTCAGCAGAGGTCTTTAAAGCATTCTGCTCGGGATGGTATTCGACTAGGTGGAGTGTCTCGTGGATTGAAGATGTTTTCCGGTTAATGGAAACCCATGAGGGGTGGAGCATGAACCTTATTGGCAGAGCGAACAACAGCCTGGCGGATAGCTTAGCTCTCAGGGCGAGGCAGGAAGGCTGGAGTTGGTCGGAAGCCTGCTCTATTCCTAGATGGGTCGCATGCTTTATCTAGTCGCTTTTGTCGTTTGTTTTGTTGGAGCGCTTGGGTCGGTTTGTTTGTTCTGTTGCTTTGTGCGCGTTTAGATCTTTTTCCAATCAAAAAAAAAAAAAAAAGTACTCATACGTAGTCATACCCATAAAAAAAAAAAAGTGTTATTAATCATGGGCCTGTAAATATTTGTGCATACCAATCCGCATGGAGCCCTTCTTCGCATAAGCCGAGCCGAGCCGAGCCGACATAGATTCTGGATAAATACAGTTTTTATTAAAATTTAAACTCGAACAGTGCACACTATTTATCTCTCTCTATACTCCACTAGACCCACTTTACATTACACTCTCTCCTTCTTCCCAGGCATCAAACATAAATTAAAAAAAAAGAAAAAAAGCCCTTGTCTTTATCACTTTTTCCCTCTGCAATTCTGGTTTCACATTTGAGCTTGAAGAAGAAGAATTCGAAATCTCCAGGAGATGAGTAGACCTCTTGGAGCAGTGATTGGAAGATACCCATCAAGCGATGGAACTGAGCGCGGTGATGGAATCATAAGGCGTGATAGGAAATGCAGAGATATTGTGTTTTTAATCATCTTCATTTCCTTTTGGGTTGCTATGATTGTTAACTCTAGCTTCGGATTTAACCAGGGGAACCCTTCCAGGTACTCAATCTGCTGCTACTTTTTTGCTTTTGGTTTCTTACTGTTCAGTTGCCCTAAGTTTGGTTCCTGGGTCTGGAGCTGTGTTTTTGAGGTTAGATTTGGTAGTGGGTTTCTGATCTTACTTCATGAAGATTCGTGCTTGCTGTTAGATGAGCATTGCAAAATGCAACTTACAATTTTTGGATTTTGATAATTATAAATGCTGCAGTTTTTGATTCATCTAGTTTAGGCTGTGTGCTAGCATTGTCATTAATGAACTTACAGTGATTTATTTGCCTCGCTGGCCAGGCTGGTATATGGATTGGACTACAAAGGAAATGTATGTGGTGACAAAAACGCGCATCCTAACCTTCATGAGTTGGAGCTCAAGTATTGGCTTAATCCTAATCAGGTATATGAAAGTGGTTTGAAAGGTAGCCATGTTAAGCTAGCGGATGCTCGAAGCGTATGCTTAATGGATTGCCCGGTTCCGGCTGAAGATGGACTGAACTGGGTGTGTGATTATCCAGATGGGGACATCCGTTTATCCATTGATGATTGGATTGATAGAAATTACGATTATTTCGAGTTTCTGACTCCTGATATGAGGAACTCATCCCTTCAACTCCTTGGACCTTGTTACCCTGTCATCTTTCCGAGTGTTAATGGTTTGTCTTTCCCTCTTCTTCTTTTTTTCTGACAATAATATGTAGTTACTTCATCAATGATGTTGTAGTTTTAAACATTGTGCGGTGTAATTGCTATGCTTCAGTTCAATGGAGCTGTCAATTCATCGCTCGCGCAGCAAACGCTTCTTTATGGCATTGGCATCAGATGAGTGGAATTGACATCAAAGAGGACATGGTCATTGATAAAGTCATTCACAAATATACAAATGCACCGTCATCCGTCCTAATGGTTAGAAAATCTTCCTGCTTAATTTTTTTTTGTCAAAGTATATAGAACATTAATATATCCCTTTTTTGTGTTTAATATTGCGTTTTAATTTTTTCGGACTCATAGATGGGGACACATTATTAGTTCGAAAAGTTTCAATTCCGAATCGTTTATGAATTTACAACTTAACATTTATTTGCAGAGATATGTGGCTGATATAGGAAAGTCATGGCCAGTATTGCTTGTTTGTGGAGCTTTCCTTCCCCTGTTCATGTCTGTGTTGTGGCTCTTACTGATTCGTCATCTTGTTGCTGCTATGCCATGGATCACTGTCGCCTTCTTCAACATACTAATCGTGTCAGTCACAAGTTTTTACTACATGAAAGGTTAGCATTACATCATGACTTTTTTTTCCTTCCCCTGCACATCGTATCACAAGTCGTAGCATGATATTTTTGTTTTACCGCTTTTTAAATTACCAATAGTACCTACTCACTCCAAAAACTTTCTCCGTATTATCCAGCATAATGTTTGGAGCCCCATATATATATACACATACTAAGGACTAGTGTTTCTAGTCACGCACTCAGGTTATCAAATTACTGAAGCTGAGAATATATATAAAAACACTTCACCGGTAGCTTTTTGCACATTTTCAAGTGGATATACAAATACAAGTAATACAACCCAATTCATTGATTTTTCAACTTACGCAGCTGGTTGGATTGGAAATGATGCGGTTTCCCCTATAATTGGAGAGCACGATCCATATTATCATGTCTATGGGAGGGTGCGTGCCTCTCGTCAACTGACTTCCAGTTTCCACTAGTTAAACAACTACACAAAAGTTGTGATCAGTAATGAGTTTTCTGTTGCAGGAGCTGCACCATCTTCGTATTATGGCTTTAATTATGAGCGTTGTAATGCTTGTTTCTGTCTTGACCTCAATTGCTATCATACGACGCATCCTCATGGCATCATCGGTCCTCAAGGCAAGTGCTTCTTTCAACTGTTTTATTTGCTAAAAAGGTATAAAAGCAATAGACTTACAGAACCTAAACAATGTCAGTTCCGACACCTTACTACAACAAATGTTCTCAGGTAGCAGCCAAGGTGATTGGAGAGGTCAATGCGCTAATTATTTTTCCAGTCATTCCATATTTGATCCTAGCAGTCTTTTACATGATCTGGCTCTCAGCTGCTATGCATCTATTCAGCTCCGGTGAGATCCGCCAAAATAATTGTGATTCCAATTGTTGTGCATATAACCTTGCATCTAAACGAGTGAGATGTGACGGTTGCTGCGGGTATAGTATACACCATACTCCTCATATTGGTATAGCCATCCTTTTCCACTTGTTTGGATGTTACTGGGCTACCAAATTCTTCATAGCCGGTTCTTCAACAGTAATAGCCGGCTCTGTCGCTTCTTATTATTGGGCTCGGGGCGAAACAACTGTAAGTGACTGAATGGGACACAGATAGATATAACGCGTATTTGATATTCTGATTTCAAGCCTCTCACTAGTTACTTTTTCCTGCAGCGAACAGATATTCCCTTTCTTCCAGTTTTTGCTTCAATGAAGCGACTAGTACGCTACAGCCTTGGATCCATAGCTCTTGGTTCCTTGACAGTATCATTTGTTGAGTCAATCCGCTTCATACTCGAGGCATGCCGGCGTAAACTGAAAATCTATGACGCATCTCCTGACAGCTGGTATGGCAAGGCGGCATATACAACCTCTCGCTGGTGTCTTAGATGTATCGAATGGACCATTAAGTCCATAAATCATAACGCATATATCATGGTAATCTTTCTACCAATGTCTAATTCGTAAAATGAAAATAATTATTTATTTTATTTCTCCTTAACATGTGCAACTCCTCTAGATCGCTATAACTGGTAAGAGCTTCTGTAAATCATCGGAAATAGCCTCCGATCTGATCATGAACAATATTCTCCGAATTGGGAAGGTGAATGTGATAGGGGATGTCATTTTATTCCTGGGGAAGTTATGTGTGAGCTTGTTTAGCGCTCTCTTTGCTTTCCTTATGCTGGACACTCACAAGTACAAATCGGCACACAACAAGATCTCATCTCCGCTTTTCCCTGTCCTGGTAAGTCACTAAATCGAGTCATACAATTTCCATCACTCTCGCGAAATGACATAATCACTGCATTTAGTTAAATATCTTTTCATTTTTGAATAGGTGTGTTGGGCTTTGGGTTACATTGTTGCGACGCTATTCTTTGCTGTGGTGGAAATGTCCATAGACACCATCATCCTCTCATTCTGCCAGGACTCGGAAGAGCACCAAGGAACAGCACAGTATGCTCCGCCTCTGCTTATCGAAACCCTTAACGACCAAAGTGAAATGCAGCGGCTCACGCAATAATCAAGTTACAACATACTGTAATACACCGCACAACATATTATCGACAGAATTTAGTTGTGGCTTAAGGCTTTATGTAGTTTCTCCTCTGCCATTTTGAGCCAAAACATGATGCACGGCACCTTGCAGAGCAGCATGATGTTGATAAATGCAACATATTAAGGTTGTATTCTTTTGAACCGTAGTGAAATTGAAATGAACCGTCAAACTTAATTTTACTTAAACAACTAAACTCAATTGAAGCAACCGGGATGATCACGTGTATTTCTGTGATTGGATATCTGGGAGATGCAGCAACCGGGATGCGTTGTAGGCGATTCAGTCCGTAGTTTCCTCCTGCGCTCCGAATTCCGATCCTCCATTACTGTCTCATTTATGGAGCATCTTCGCTGCTGGGAACCTAATGCGATTTGTTGTTTGAGTTTGTGACGACTATGGATCGAATACTGAAAGCGGCAAGGGAATCCGGCTCTCTAAATTTATCTAATCGGTCCCTTAGGTCAGCTTGCACTGCTAATTTCCAACAAATGTTTTTGATCTGCTACGATTTGATATTGAGATTGTGAGATTTCATTGTTTGAGATAAGAAGCTTGATAGCTAGTTATGTTACATGCTAGATGAATTTCCGATCTGATTGTTTGATTTGAGGTTTGTAAATGGGATTTTGAATGGTTGAAGAGATGGAAAATGAATATCATTAGACCTGGTTTAATTTGAATAATAAATTTAACTTCTTTCATTCAACTACTTTATGGAAGTTTTGATTATTACATCAGGGAAGTTCCAGATGAGGTATATGCGAATTTGGAGTCGGCCGGGGAGGGCGTAAAGTGGTGGGAGGTATGCTATAATCATCAATTGATTTTTGAACATTCGTGTGAGTCTTGGTGTTTGTTTGAAATTTTCGAAAGTGGATTAATTATGATCTTGTTGTATTGTTGCAGGCTGTTGAGCTGCATAAGCTGATTTTGGCTCATAATAGTATTGAAGTTCTGAAGGAGGACTTGAAAAATTTATCTCAGTTGACTGTGTTGAACATCAGCCATAATAAGCTTACTCACCTTCCTCAGGCCGTAGGACAGTAAGATTTCAGAAGCTGCTCTTCTTCTTTTTCATTGGGAAATGTTGGCTAAAAGGGTTTGTATGTGGTCTGAAATACTGTTTCTTTTTGAAGGCTCCCCTTGCTGAAATTGCTAGATGTGTCATTCAACTCTTTAGTGGACATACCTGAGGAGATTGGATCAGCAACTTCTCTTGTAAAGTGAGTGAACTCTTCCTTCATGTGGAGAGTTGGACCTGCTACCATTCCTCGTGGATCACTGCAGCATGTCTTTATTTCTATCCTCTGTCATGGGTTTACAGGCTTGATTGTTCATGTTATTTTGTTTTTCACTGCCTTGGTTTTACAGGTTTGATTGTTCAAACAATCAACTTAAGGAATTACCTTGTTCCCTTGGAAAGTGTTTAAATATGTCAGACTTTAAGGTACTACCCTTTCTATAAAATATTTGAGGAGCCATAAGAGTTCGGGTGTTCAGTCATCCATTCTCCGTCATGCTCCGTCTAACCATCTTTTTGGAATTGCATTCGTTTAAAACAATTGAAGTTAATGAACATATTTAGGCAAGTACCAATCAGTGTGACACTGTGAATTTGCAACCCAACCACAAAATGCCCAACTCTGTAGGATGATATTATTACATCTGTAGATTTGAAATGTACATAGTTCAAGTAGCTACTTTCTGTTACACTTGTCAATAAGATTGAACAACGGCTTGTTCTGGTGTGTTTTCTGCCAGGCATCAAACAATTCCGTCATCTGCTTACCAGAAGATCTAATGAATTGGTCCAAATTGGCCAAATTAGATGTGGAGGTAGATAACAGTTCCTACTTTTTATTTTTATAATTATGGAAACGATTTGCTTTGTGATGTTGAGCAATTTAATCACTTTGATAGGGAAACAAGTTAACAACACTATCTGAAAAAATGGTTGCATCATGGGGCATGCTTACTGAATTGAATGCATGTAAGTGCATATATTGATTTAAGTAAACTCTGTATGACATATGAAATATAATTTACTTGCATTCGCCTAGTGCCTGCTACTAATTTCAATTTCTTTTATAGCAAAAAATTTGCTGAATAGTATACCAGAGAGCATAGGGAACCTTTCTCGTCTCATTCGTCTTGATCTCCACCAAAACAGTAAGTAAACTGTTCGGTAACTTTTCTTATCGTCTTAAATAATTTGGATAAAATGGAAAATTCCAGAATCTGATTGCTTGTTTTTTTAATTTGCATCATCTTCTCGTATAAACTAGCATACATGAGAAGATATCAGTGAAGTGAATCATTTATTTGGGTGATTTTATGCTGCAGTTCCTCTTTTTCTTTTGGATGTTTATGTCTTTTTCTTTCTTTTGTTTACATACGGTGGGCTCTTTATCATGGTCCCAGTTGATGCGTAAAGAAATGGTTTGTGTACCCATTATGCAGGAATTTCAAACATCCCTTCTTCAATCAGAGGCTGTTCTGTGCTTGCAGAGTTCTATATGGGGTCAAATCTCTGACACTGCCGCAATGAAAATTTTAATTTAATATTTTTGGAATATTGAATGCCATTTGTGTCAGTTATGATTTAGTACTCAAATGTCATTTTATGACTTTCAGGAATAACAAGCTGTCTGCGTTACCAGCAGAGATAGGGGAATTGTCTCATTTGGGGACATTTGATCTTCACTCAAATCAGGTGGCTAGATCCTTTCTGGATTATTATTAGTGTATTGTAGTTTTCAGTCAGCTATTTTGTCTGCCTCTGGGTCTGCGTCATCCATAATCTTGTGTTCTGGGATCAATGCCGTGTCTGTGTGTACTGTTTACATAATAATGATGCATATACTGATATTTTGCATGAATTTGAACTTATCAGATGTGAAGGTTTACACTCCATGTGTATGTTTAATGTTTATATGATTCATTGACATGCTAAAAAGGTATAAACACTCACATCTGACAGATATCTCTTTGAAGAATGCAGCTGAAAGAGTATCCAGTAGAGGCATGCAAACTACGTCTTGCTGTTTTGGATCTATCAAATAACTCACTGTCTGGCTTACCTGCTGAGATTGGTAAATCCAACATTTCAGTGATTTCGATTTCTTATGACGAAATCAATTGTTGGTGCTATACATAAATATCATATGATATGTGAATGTATATATGCAAATCTTGTAGAAGACTAAGCTAATTCTAGATCTACACTGCAAAGCTGGTGGCATGCTCTAACAGATGCTTGATTTTATAGGCAATATGACAACTTTGCGCAGGCTTCTTTTGGTTGGCAATCCCATGCGAAGTCTTCGAAGGTTTGAAATGTTATCTGTACAGTAATCGCATGTAGTTTTTTTCTCTCTCTGTTACTCATGGCTTGTTAATCTTATATTCATGTTTTTCTTACAGCTCACTTGTATCTGGACCTACAACCACTTTACTTAAGTACCTTCGGAGTAGACTTTCTGCTGAGGAAGGTAGTTTGATACCTGCACATTTCTTTAGAGCACAAGGTTTTTTACATATTTCAACACATCGTTCTTCAATACAATTTAATAGATTTTTTTCATGATGAAACCATCGTCTGCTTTAATGTTAATCATTCTTATCCTTTTGTAGCAGGGGCTGGGTCTGCCACCTCAGTAAAGGAAGATATTATTGTTCGAGCCACTCGGTTGTCTATATCTTCAAAGGTAATAATAATTTACATTATGCGCCGTCTTAGCGTGAGCAACCAAAGTAGTCTTTGATTCCTCCGCAATTTTCTCAGATAATTTTCGGAATGACATGTCCTGTAAATGCATTAGAATAGTCATTGTTCAGTATGATGTAATATTTTAGCAAACATGAGTTCTCGTTCTCAATGTTAGGAATTAGGATGTTCCAGTTTCCAGCTAAAGGGTGTGAAACATATTGAGTTTTTACTGGCTATATTTGGGGAGTCCCCAATGGGGACTACTCTTTATGACAGAGTGTCACCTTGTTATGTATATTTGTATTGTTTTCTTCTGGTAAATCGTGTGCTGAATACATGCAATTTTCTTTTAAGAGAAGTAAATGTCTTTTGGTATCTGGTAAGCTTATGTTCGAATGGTTGCATATACTTCTTGTATCAGGAATTATCTCTCCAGAACTTGGGTTTAACTGTGGTCCCTTCAGACGTATGGGAGTCAAATGACATCACGAAACTTGATTTGTCAAATAACTCATTCGAAGAGCTACCAGTTGAGCTATCTTCTTGTTCAAATCTCCAGGTAAACTATCATTTGGTTGAACTCAATACTCATTTAAGAGACAGGAACAGAACTATGTTTTCAATAGTACTTCCCTCATATTTATTTTGTTACAAAAAGTGTAGCTTGCGAACTTAAAAGTACTACACTCCACAGTCCACAGAGGTGAATATGTGCGGACTTCCATGCCAATAGTCAATTATCTCTCTCTGCTCTAATAATTTTTTTTTTGTTATCCTCTTATTTAGCTGGTTGGATAATCAAACATAATTTCACTTGCAGGTTTTAATCCTATCCAGGAATAAGATTAGGGAATGGCCATCTGCAATACTTAATTCACTACCCAGTCTCATATGTCTGAAGCTTGACAATAATCCTCTCAAACAAGTAATTGATTACTTCTCCATATCTCTTTCCCAGTTTTTACTGTTCGCAATGCCATATTTTTATAGTCATCAGTAAGAAAAAAAAGGTATCCAGGCAAATTGGACTATGTAAATATTTACCATCATTTGTTAGCCATAGTAAGTATGTGCGACCAGAAAGTTCTGATCAAATGATGTTCATTTTAATCTTTAAAGTTAGGATACCTTGGATAGCAACCTTTTGTTCTTTGATCATGGCATGTACCAAGTACCAACTATCTCTCTACATGCCCTTAGATACCTGCTGATGGATTGTCAGCTCTCCAAAGCCTCCAAATCCTCGATCTTAGTGGCGATGCTATCACATTACCTAGCCTTTCAAGTTTACAACAGCTGCAAGAACTTTACCTCAGGTAAATCAGATCCTGCAGCAAATCAAGTATATGTACGGACATATATGTTTGTCATATGTTGTCGATTCTAATTTGCTTTTACTATGCAGACGAATGCAGCTGCAAGAAGTGCCATCTGATATATTGAGCCTACGTCAACTACGTATACTTGATTTGAGCCAAAATTGCCTTCAGTCAATTTCAGAGGTACAGACTGCATTAAGCTAGACGCTAACTATTGGTGGTTTATCTCCATATTTTATGTACACCATTGTTTGGTACAACTAGTACAGTGTTTCATGAATTAATGCAAGTATTCTCAAGTGCGTGTTTAGTTCAAATACTATGACACATTTGAATAAGTTATTCAGTTTATGAGAATGCATGTCCATAACATACAGGCCAAGACTCAGCTGCCTTGTTTGGTGCATGCAGGGATTTAAATCTCTTAGTTGCCTCAACGAGCTTGACTTATCAGACAACAATATCTCTTCACTTCCAGCACAGCTGGTCAGTCTATGATCTTCTCCATTACTCATCCTTGGAGTATATGTATTAAACTATATCTGGTGAATATTTATCCGGTAAATTCTACCGTAGACCAAAATTTAGTGAAGATATCTGAAGATAAGATGCATGATTTTACTAGCAAAACTATGATGATCTATACTTCCATTTGCTTTATTTATATCTTGGCTTGATGACTTCACCGTGATCGTTAGACTGGAGGTATGATGATATCCATTAATAAAATGAAATCGACGCATCCGCCTAAGATGTTAGTATGTACAGTGAATGCCAAACTAGCAGTACCCCTCTACATGCATCCCGACCATATATCTACTTCTCATAAATCATTTATTAGGAAGATTCCTTGTGCAGGGATTGCTGGAGCCAAACCTTCAGGCTTTACGAGTAGATGGAAATCCATTAAGAAGGTATTTGTCAAAAATGAACTCGAATAAGTTGCTTCAAGTAACAAGTTGTAGTCTCACTGAAATCCAATTCCTCTTTCCAGCATTCGTAGAGCTATTCTGGACCGAGGAACCAAGGCAATACTGAATTATTTGAAGGACAAACTTCCAGAGAAATGATTATACTCGTTTGATATTTGTTATACATATTTGTTGTGCTTATATATTTCAGTTATACACGGCACATAACATATTTATCTTTGTAGATACTCGACTTTCTGCTTTTGTAACCTTACGAGTTACGTGTGGCTGTTTGTAAAATTCTTGCATCTCGTTCACAAATGTCCCACTCGTGGAGTTTTTTGGTGCAGTCCCGTCCATTATGCCGACCCCTTTATCATGCCGATTTTGTTAATTTCAATAGTGACATTTTGTTTCTACGGCCATATATCATCTACTATTTTTGCATAGCCATAGCTCAACTGAACTGAAATTCTATACAAAAGAACAGAACAGGTGCTACACTAATTCCAAGTTCCTCCACTTTTCCACACCATTAATTGAGCTGTAGTCCCAATTTGATGAAGCCAAATTCCAAGCTCTTTTACTTTGTCCGCACCGCTAATCGAGTTCTAGTCCCAATTTGATTTAGCTGATTTCAAGTTACTCAACTGGACAACCCCTTAATTGGGTTCTACTCCCAATTTGATTAACAATTTCCTCCAAAACATTACTTTAAAGGGGTTAATTTTGAGTCTCTTTGCACACATTCTATCATATTAATCGCATCAGCAAATATAACTAAAATAAAATTGATTAAAATAAATTAACGTGATAATCGAATTAAGTAATCTTTTAACGTAATTTCAGTTGGCAAGAAGAAATAAATAAATAAAACTGATTTAAAGTAGCAAATCTTATAGCAGAGTAGAAAGTGTAGGATTAATTGAATTCTGGTCAACAGCTGGCTTAAAAGTCTGGAAACACGATTACAATTCCCATAAACGCGACATTATTTTCTCGTTAGGTACGATGTTAAAATTTACAATACCAATTTGTCAAATTTTAAAAAACATGTGGTCACAGTTACTCATTCCATTCTTGAGTAAATTCTCCAAATATAAAAATTTGAGCACCAACTATACTAATTTAATTATCTTCTGATAATAAGTTACGCGTGACTTTGTATTATATCTATTTCTTTTTTTTTGATAAGTTGTATTATATCTATTTCTTTTTTTTTTGATTACTGAATGCATCTGATTGTCACCACACCCAAATTAGTCAAATAGTGTCACTATATTACACTAAATGATATATTATCGTGCCATACATATTTTAGCTTCATGAAATAAATGTCGCCTCCGAGGCACTTAAGAAAGCTCAAAATATTGATATATCCTATTATCAAGATTTCCTGCAATATTGATTGCCAGAATTAAAAATGTTATTATTTAACGAAAAACATACATGAATTAAATAAAATTCTAATAAGGCACAATAAACAGAGTGATATACATGAATTAAATATAATTATAATAAGGCACAATAAACATTGTGACGATACTTTGCCTTATATAAATAAATCAAAATAATTTGTTGAGTTCAATTGTAAATTGTAATTCAATGTTACCAACTATCAAAAAAAATAATTGTAATTCAATGTTACTAGATTACCATCAAAAAAAAAAAAAAAAATGTTACTAGATGACGAAATTGCATACCACTATTAATTACATTAGTCCAAAACTAAAAAAATAATAATTACAGGTGGCACAACTAGTGACCGACACGTGTACGTTCTTGATTCCAACTACTCATTACCACTATTTGCATCGAGGGCATTTTCGTAGTTTCAAGCATCCCATGTACAAAAGTAGCGGGAGATCTCGCTTGCTAAATTCGATCGTCACTGTCGTCGTCATCGGCTCCTCCGTCGTCCTCAAAAATCTCTACCGATTTCGTAGCTCAGCTTCGAAACGCAGTATAAATTTACTGAGAATTTCTGCATGTAAAGATCTGCAGAAGGTTTAAGTAGCTGCGTGGTTTTGGTTTGGAGTGATTTGAGGGTTCGTAGCGATGGCGGCGTCGAATGGGAGTGAGTTTCTCGAGCTCGGAGCCGACGTCCATGGCGATTCATTTCGGCAGCCGTCGAATAGGGAAACGGTGATTGAGGACGAGGAGGAGCTGATGTGGTCAGCGTTGAGTAGGTTGCCGTCGCAGCAGAGGGCGAGTACGGCTTTGATCCGACGGTCAGCGTCCGAGGCAAGAGATGGAGAGAAGCGGACGGAGACGATTGATGTTACTAAGTTAAGTCGAAGTCGGAGGGAGCTTGTGGTCAGAAAGGCGCTTGCCACGTCTGAACAAGATAATTTCCGGCTGCTTTCTGGCATCAAGGAGCGGTTTGATAGGTAAAGGTTTTTGGTTTGAAATTGCGGTTTATTTCCTGAGAAGGAGATGTAGGGTGTATAAAATTTTGTTGATATTGTATTTTTTGACTGCTGTGATGTGTTATGTGCCATATGGAAATAGAGCTGGATTGGAGATCCCTAAGGTTGAAGTGAGGTTTCAGAACCTGAATGTTACTGCAGATGTACAAGTAGGCTCAAGAGCTTTGCCTACATTGGTGAATTATACGCGCGACATGACAGAGGTGATAATTCACGGAGAATTTGGTATTTGTGACCATATGTGTTTGACATGTGCTTGGGTTATAAATTTTGGCGTGTGCTTCTGCAGTATCTGCTGACCTCTGTGGGATTATTTCGTCCAAAAAAGCATTCCTTGACTATCTTAAAGGATGCCAGTGGCTATGTGAAGCCTGGAAGGTTTGTCTGCATATCTCTAACATTTTTTTGAGTGTGAAGAAATCGATGGACTGGACTGAAAATCTTTGAGTGTCATGTTAATGTGATATGGGCTAGTTCACCAATTAAATGAAAGAGAACATCATTGCTGGACATAGCGCTTATTTACTCGCTCATTCTCATGATTTAATTTTGTAGAATGACACTTCTTTTGGGACCTCCTGGCGCTGGAAAGTCTACACTCCTCTTAGCCTTAGCTGGAAAATTAGCCGGAAACTTAAAGGTCTGTAAATGTTTTCCCAACTCATACAATTTCATGTTGAAGCTTCGAGTATAACTTTCGGACATGTATGGACACATAATTTTACATTTCTCAAGTCTCAATAGCATTGTTGGTTTCTACATATTTGTTAGAATTTTGGGCTGACACTATCACTGTAGCTACCTATTACGTACAAGATTCTCACTTAATAATGTTTCTTATCCAGAAAAGTGGGGATGTCACATACAACGGCCACAAGCTTGACGAGTTCATTGCTCAAAGAACATCTGCATACATCAGTCAGACAGACGATCATATTCCTGAAATGACTGTACGGGAAACTTTTGATTTCGCTGCAAGGTGTCAAGGCGCAAGTGATATCTTTTCAGGTTTATCATACTCTTCAATCCCATCATTTCGTGTAGAAGCATATTTACCTTCAAGATGCATAATGCAGTTTACTTATTGGGTTTGTACTTATAATACTGATATGTGATGAATAAAAAGAATTGCTAGCTGAAGTTGGGGTTGTACTTATTGGGTCAACTTCTGATTCCATGGAAATACATTTTGCACATTAGTGGGGTATCATGAGTCATGACAATGAAGCTTGACTCTTTCTAATAAAAACTAGGTTATATAAAATATCTGGCGCGATTAGAGAAGGAAAAAAGCATACGCCCAAATCCAGAGGTTGATGCTTTTATGAAGGTAGATCTCTAACACTCTGGAATTAAATACAAGTTACTTTGCTACTGTAATATAATATCTGTTCCTGTGTTTTTCATAGGCCGCATCTATTGGTGGCAAATCAAATAGTATTTCAACCGAATACGTGTTGAAAGTTCTTGGTATTGATGTATGTGCGGATACTCTAGTTGGAGATGGTATGCTCAGGGGTGTATCTGGTGGCCAAAAGAAAAGAGTTACCTCAGGTGCCATATTCCTCTTAAATTTACTTAAATGTAGTGCGAGCCTTTCCAAAGAATTGTTGGTAACACATTGCTAGGACTACTGGACTAGTAGGACTGCAACATAATGACATACATTTCAAGCATTCAAAATTTGATAAAAATCTTTGCTCGGATTATGGGCAGGGGAGATGATGGTGGGGCCAAGAAAGGCTCTTTTTATGGATGAAATATCTACAGGACTGGATAGCGCTACAACTTACCAGATAATTAAATGTCTAGGAAATTTTGTGCACCTGATGGATGCAACTGTACTTATAGCTCTTTTACAGCCTGCACCCGAGACATTCAATCTCTTTGATGATCTTATATTGTTATCAGAAGGAAATATAGTATATCACGGGCCTCGTGCAGATGTTCTAGAGTTCTTTGAGTCACTAGGCTTTCGTTCACCCCCACGCAAAGGAGTTGCAGATTTTCTTCAAGAGGTATTTTGTCTCTAACTAGCACCTGATATAATTTTTCTGTTCATCTTACACATGCTTATCTTTTCTTTTTTTCCCTCTCAGGTGACATCAAAAAATGATCAAGCTCAATATTGGGCTGATTCTTCAAAGCCTTATACATATATTTCCTCTTCACATATTGCAGAAGCATTTAAGAGTTCTAGGTTCGGGAGGTCTGTGAATTCCACACTTACTGTTCCCTATGATAGACAAGCTAGCCATCCTTCTGCATTAGCAAAGACAAAATATGCTGTTACGATGCGGGAGAGTTTCGCAACTTGTTTTGATAGGGAGATCCTATTGATTAAGAGACACCAATTTCTTTATATATTCAAAACGTGCCAGGTTCGGGTTTATTGTCTAAATTCTTTTCATTGGAGACAAACATTCCTAGATAATTTCTGAAATAAAATGCATATTTTACAACTCATTTAACTATTATAACTAAATGCTATGCTTATTTTGTAGGTTGCCTTTGTTGCATTCATTACATGCACTATTTTCCCCAGAACAAGATTGCACCCTAATGATGAGGCTAATGCCAACCTTTATCTTAGTGCCTTGTTCTTTGGCTTAATACACATGATGTTCAATGGGATGTCGGAGTTACCAATAATGATATACCGCCTTCCCGTCTTTTACAAGCAAAGAGATAATTACTTCCATCCAGCATGGTCATGGTTAATTTCTAACTGGATTACGCGTGTACCATATTCAGTCCTTGAATCTGTCATATGGTCCTGCATCGTGTACTATTCAGTGGGACTAGCACCAAGTGCTGGCAGGTAGCTCTTGCTTACTCATTATGTGAATGACATAGGTCCTATTAAATCATCACAATTATCCTTATCAATTCCGTGCATTAGGTTCTTCCGGTATATGCTTCTCCTTTTCGCGATCCATAATATGGCATTGAGTCTCTTCCGTATGATGGCTTCACTATCGCGAGATATAATAATTGCCAATACATTTGGATCAGCTGCCCTTTTGATCATATTCTTGTTGGGTGGATTTATCATACCCAAAGGTACAAGGCAGTGAAAAATGTTGCAGAAGATCTGATTTGTTTTCAAGTAATCTATGCTAGGCAGATGATGCCTATATTTAGTCCATAATATAGATGTATCACTTTAACTGACCTGCAGATATCTTTTACTTTTCAGGACTAATTAAGCCATGGTGGTCCTGGGCATTTTGGGTATCACCTATGTCCTATGGGCAGCTTGCACTTTCTGTTAATGAGTTTGCGGCCACTAGATGGCTGCAGGTTTGCTCTGGAATCTACTCATCATCTTCCAATTTTATCTCCTGTCACCTTGCAACAATCTACCAAGTGTTCCTCAATAATTTCTGTTGCACCTTCTTTTCCAGAAATCAATGATTGCTGATTCTTCGGTGGGAGTCAATTTTCTTCGTTTGCATAGTTTACCATCCGAAGATCATTGGTATTGGCTTGGGATTGGAGTATTATTAGCTTATGGGTTTCTTTTCAATGCAATAACGACTTTGGCCCTCGCATACCTTAACCGTAAGTTTTGTGATTTTTTCTAAGAATGCACTATATTGTTTAATGTCTCAAAAACCCACAGCCAATTTGTCTACTTTATAATCCCAGCTATCAAGAAAGCACAGGCCGTGGTTTCCATTGATGACAAACAAGAGGGTGCTTATGGGAAAGGTGATCTATCTTTGGCTGATAGTGAATAGTGATATATTCCATAATGCATATATGCTTTTGCTATTAGTATTTTAATTCCTATGTGGCAAACAATGTAAACCAACAATAACAAATTGCTTTCTTTATTTTAGAAGTTCAGCAATCTGAATTGGGTTCAGTGTCAACAAAAAATGGAGTCAGCAAGGGAGGAATGATTCTTCCCTTTGAACCAATGACCATGACATTCCACAATGTTAATTACTTTGTTGATATGCCAAAGGTTTGTATTCAGAAGTATGCTTCTCTTTTTAAGCTCATATACTTCTTTCGATCCTCAATTTAATACTCTATGACCAGGAAATGAGCGACAGTGGTGTGCCAGAAAATAAACTGCAGCTTTTGTCAGCCGTGAGCGGAGTTTTCTCCCCTGGTGTTCTTACAGCACTAGTCGGATCAAGTGGGGCAGGAAAGACGACATTGATGGATGTTCTTGCTGGTAGAAAGACTGGTGGATATATTGAGGGTGACATCAGAATTTCTGGTTATCCAAAAGAACAACGCACTTTTGCCAGAATTTCAGGGTATGTGGAACAGAACGATATACATTCCCCTCAGGTGACAGTCGAAGAATCTCTCTGGTACTCGTCAAGCCTCCGACTTCCAAAGGAAGTCAGCATAGAGAAGAAACGAGTATGCTACTTAACTTTCTTACCTATACCACACTGTAGAGCCTTGGACTTGTTTGACACATGTGATTTTTTGTGTATTTCAGGCGTTTGTTGAAGAAGTGATGAAACTGGTTGAACTTGATTCTCTGAGGAATGCTTTGGTCGGTCTGCCTGGAAGTTCTGGTCTATCAACAGAGCAAAGAAAGCGTCTGACAATTGCAGTGGAACTCGTAGCAAATCCTTCCATTATTTTCATGGACGAACCCACGTCTGGACTTGATGCGAGGGCGGCAGCCATAGTGATGCGCACTGTTCGCAATACAGTGGATACAGGAAGGACAGTTGTCTGCACCATACATCAGCCGAGCATCGACATATTTGAAGCGTTTGATGAGGTTGCTTAGAATTTGCTTTCTGAATTGGTTTTAAACATGTATGTTTCTGTTCTGAATATTTACATTTGATGTTTGAATGTCTATAGCTTCTACTTATGAAACGTGGTGGTCGAGTTATATACGGAGGAAAGCTTGGCGAGCATTCACAAACCATGATTAACTATTTTCAAGTAAGTAACATTGTCATTATTTTCCCCTTTTTTTATTAACGTTAAAAATGACTGGTTTGCTATCCACAACACAATATTAAAAAAATATTTAACATTTTTGCAGGCAATCGAGGGAGTGCCGCCTATTCCGGATGGCTATAACCCAGCAACCTGGGTGCTAGAGATAAGCACACCTGCTGCCGAGGTGAGATATGGTGCAGATTTGGCAGATGTGTATGCAAATTCCGAACAATACAGGTAATTTTATTAAATTTCACCAATGCATCAATGTTCAAACTCCATAACATCTGAGTGAAAGTTCTTTTGTTCCCAGAGAGGTGGAAGCTTCAATTAAGAGTTTGAGTGTTCCCCCACCTGGTTCACAGCCGTTGAAGTTTTCAACCATCTACTCAGAAAATATATTCAATCAATTCTGCATTTGTTTTCGAAAACAAAATCTTGTTTACTGGAGAAGTCCAGAATACAATGCTGTGCGGATATTCTTCACAATTCTGTGTTCCTTGATAATTGGTTCGGTGTTTTGGAATATCGGTTCAAAAAGGTAATGCTCCTGTATGGTTTGGTCTCTAGTAGTTGAGCTCTTTCCATTGTTTGCATAGTTGTTGTGTTCTCTTAGGCATGAAGCCAAAGTTATGAATGAATACTGACTTGGTTATATTAAGTATCTTCTGTTTGAATTCCAATGCAATGCTTACGTGGATACATTATATTTTTAAGCCTTTTAGTTTTGTACTTTGTGAGACAGTTTTCATGTTTCGTATAATTGATAAGAAATTATTTTTTATGAAGAATGTGAAAAGATAAGTTATTCCATTTTGAGTGTTCTCACTTCTCAGGGACACAACTCAAGCTCTCTCCACAGTCATGGGTGCATTATATTCTGCAGTCCTATTTTTGGGTGTCACTAATGCCTCCACAATACAGCCCGTAGTTTCAATAGAGCGGACAGTATTTTATAGGGAAAGGGCCGCTGGAATGTATTCTGCTTATCCCTATGCATTGGCTCAGGCAGGTTTTTCTGTAATTTTTATTTTATTTTAAAACATAGCCATTGAAACATGGGGAAAAACCGAAAGATTCAAAATGATCATTCCAATTTCCAATGATATCAACAGGGCCTGGTGGAGATTCCATATATTATTTTGCAGACTATTGTTTATGGTGTCATAACATTCTTCATGATTAATTTCGAGAGGACAGCAAGTAAGCTGCTCACTCAATGTTCTACTCCTATTTGTTCCATTCAATAACATGTTATTATTTTTTGGGTAAAACCATCTGGAAATTACTTTTTGAATTTCTGCAGAGAAGTTTTTCCTCTACCTGGTATTCATGTTCCTCACATTCACATATTTCACCTTCTACGGGATGATGGCTATTGGTCTCACACCTAACCAGCATATGGCAGCAGTCGTATCGTCTGCATTCTACTCTTTGTGGAATCTTCTCTCTGGCTTTCTAATCCCAAAGCCCGTAAGTCAAATAAAATGTCCTTCTCTGTTACTAATTTATCAAGACAGCATTTCGTATTTGCTTGCTTATAGAGAAAGTACTGAAAAAATTATACCATCATTCTTCCTAGAAAATACCTGGATGGTGGATTTGGTTCTACTACATTTGTCCAGTTGCGTGGACTCTGAAGGGAATCGTCATTTCCCAACTCGGTGACGTTGAGGACAAAATAGTCGGGCCAGGGTTTGAAGGAAGTGTAAAGGAGTATTTGAAAGTTAGCCTTGGTTTGGAATACAGCATGATGGGATATACAGCTGCAGTGCTGATTGCCTTCAGTTTCTTCTTCTTTGGTACCTTTGCCGTTTCTCTACGAGTCCTCAATTTCCAAAGACGTTAAAAACCAGGAAAACATCAAGTAATGTGATTCTCTCATAACTTTAGTTCGTAGCTCGGCTTGAATAAGTTTTAGGCAGCATGATTCTGTAATCAGCCATGCATAGGTAATGCATGCATGCATGCATGCATGTATTATTGTGCATTCATTGGACCTGATACATGCATCAGATTATTGTATGATTTAATGAAACTTCAAAAAAAAAACAGCCTATCTCAAAGTTCCTCTAGTTTTTAGGCACCTTTTAATTAAGTTCTAGTCCCAATTTAATTAAGCCATTTTCGAGTTACTCATATTTAATGTATCAGTGCCTGTTAATTGAGTATTTGAGTTCTAGTCCCAATTTAATGAAGCCAATTTCAAAGTGCCTTATTTTATCATTCGATTATCAATTTTTTCTGACAGGGGAATTTTGCAATATTCACAAATTTATGAGTTTCCACCTTCCACAAATGTTCGTCCCTTTCAGACAAGTCCATTTCTTCAACTATAGTTCTCTTTTAGCACGTAATTTCATTTAGTGCGAAACGAATAAATGTATTTCATTACGGTGATAAACCTTTCAACTATAAATTGATATTTCTTACACGCACTAAACTCTGGTCAACATTTGATATAAGACTCGTGACTCACATTTTCAACACCAAAAAATGTTATTATTTCCTTCCTCTTCAACTACGAGGGTGAACGTCAACGTACCAATTGGTCAACTGAGAGAGCAATTTGGCCACAGTTACTCATTCCATTCGATCATCCCGACTAAAAAAAAATATTATCCATCTCTTTTATCAATTTATCTCTCATTTAGGTACTGTTTGATAAAGCTGAATTTTTTTAATTTAATTTTATTTAATTGTACTGAATTTTATTTAAGTTTACTTAATTTTATTTAACTTTACTGAACTTAAAAAAAAAAAAGTAAAATTTTTGAATAATGTGTTGACTTTAAGATTGGATCAAGTTGAACTACAAAATTGAAAAATGAATTTTTTTTATTTAACTTTACTGAGCTTAAACATATGAAATTTAAGCTCTATAGAACATAGTACCCTTAGTCACTCACGATCAATTTGGTCATCTACATCTCATTCATGACCACAAACATAAAGTTCATCATCATTATCTCTTATTTCTACATAAATACAACAATATAAATATCAAAATATATTATAGATCTTCAAAAATTATGAATATTGGTGACTATTTTATTTTTCAATACTTTGTATTTTTCAAGATATATTCGTTGCAATATCTGGATATAAACTGATAGAGTTCTGATGCGTGACAAGTGTCGCATTAGGATTGGTTCAACTCTCATGACCAAAACTAAAAAAAAATCATGGGATGGGTTTGGTCATGGGATGACATTTTCTATGATTAGAAAAATCATGATAGGAGTGTATAATTTTTTTGGTCACCTCCATGACTCAAAAGATCATGGTGGCCGATGCTCTTAAAGATCCAGGTGCCAAGTTGTATTATATCTTTTTTTTATGAACAAGTTGTATTATATCTACTTTTGAAGATATGGTGACACCTTTACTTTCATTGTCATATAAATGTTCATCAAATGATATAAATGTCGTAGAGTAATGTACGTAGGGGAGCGCTCGATTGAGAATCTTTAAAAATTTGAGAACTTGAGGACTCAAATCTCACTATTATATCATGATGCATCTTTAAATTTGCATGTGACACATGTCCAAAAAGTAAAGTCAAAGCTGGTGGTTTTGACTTTGTATTAAATGCAAGTTTGAATATGCACACCTACAACCACAATGCCTTGATGATGCATTTGGAAGGTGAAGATTGAGTTATCAAATTCTCGAAAAGAAGAAGAAGATAAATTCTCATTTGAGCGCTCCTCGTAAAATGATCACTTTACTGATATATAGACGTAATATTCATTTGCATGAGACATATTGAGATCGTGGTGTGATTTAACACTAAGAAATACAAAACGTAAAGCATTGTAATTTCGCTTCAGATTAATAATCATTAGATGTTCATTTCGCATGATATTCATTTCACTTCCATTTGGGGTATGTAAGAAAGCTCAGCAAGCATCGAATATACAGTGCATCTTATCAAGTACAAGTAGATTATTTCACAGAAACGCTGATTTAAAAAATACATTCACTAAAAATAGTTCAATAATACATCATCCCTTACCTTTTAATTTGAATATTATTCCACAATTAATTTGATGTGTTTAATCACAATCCAATCAACAAGTACCTACAATAAAATAAAATGTACATGTACCTAGAAATAGATATACAAATTTGCATCAAATACTAATTACTCATTCCAAAACAAATCAGTTTAAACAAGAACAAAATAAAAATTTCACACGTCTGTGTAATTTATGACCGACACGTGTACGTCCGTGATTCCAACCACCACTGCAAACGAACATCTCGTGTTTTAGAAGATCGTTTAGGGGGGCAGTTTCGTTATTTCACACATCACATCTACAAAAATAGCGGGCGATCTTCGATTACCCGATTCGATCATCATCACACTTTCTCTCAATTCGCTCAAAAATCTCCACCTACTTCGAAACTCAGCAGCAACGAATCAATCGCTTCAAGATTCGAACCGAAACTGTTATAAAATCCCGCCGAATGTTTCTCTACGTACGTAACGCTGTGTTGTTTTGGTTCGGTGTGATTTAAGGGTTTGTGACAATGGCGGCGTCGAACGGGAGTGAGTTTTTCGAGGTCCGCGGCGAGTCTTTTCGACGACCTTCGAATGCTGAAACAGTGATGGAGGATGAAGAGGAGCTGATGTGGGCGGCGTTAAGTAGGTTGCCGTCGCAGAAGCGGACGAGTACGGCTTTGATCCGACGGTCGGCGTCCGAGGCAAGAGATGGAGAGAAGCGTACGGAGACGGTTGATGTTACTAACTTGAGTCGAAGTCGGAGGGAGCTTGTGGTCAGAAAGGCGCTTGCGACGTCTGAACAAGATAATTTCAGGCTGCTTTTTGGCATCAAGGAGCGGTTGAATAGGTAATTATTTTCTTGGAATTTATTTTTGAAAAAGAAACATGTGGAGTTATTTCTTTGAAAAATATTTGGTTGATAGTATTATTTATTCGATATGATAATATTGTGTTATGTGTGGAAATAGAGCTGGATTAGAGATCCCAAAGGTTGAAGTCAGGTTTCAGAACCTGAATGTTACTGCTGATGTACAAGTAGGCTCAAGAGCTTTGCCTACTTTGGTTAATTATACGCGAGACATGGCAGAGGTGATGATTTGTGAAGAATTTTGTATTTTTTGTATGTCTGCAGCTTGGGTTATGATTTGGTGTGTTTTTCTGCAGTATCTGTTGACCTCTTTGGGGTTATTTCGTCCAAAAAAGCATTCTTTAACTATCTTGAATGATGTCAGTGGCTACGTGAAGCCTGGAAGGTTTGTCTGCTTAACTTCTTAACCCTTTTTTTTTTTTTGATGGACTACCATGAAAAACTTTGCCTGTCATGTATATGCGAGATGTGGACTAATTCACCAATTTAGTGAAAGATAACATCATTTCAGAAATAGAAGTGGTTTAATTACTAATTCTCATGATTGGATTTTGTAGAATGACACTCCTTTTGGGACCTCCAGGCGCTGGAAAATCTACACTCCTCTTAGCCTTATCCGGGAAATTAGCCTCAAACTTAAAGGTCTGTGATTTTTCATTCAACTCATAAAAAAACTTCTAATGTAGCCTGTATCTTCCCCATAATAATTTCAAAGACCATACATATCTCAAGTCTCAACACAGCTTTTTTTGTTTCTCCATGTTAGCTGGACTTTTGGGCTGACACTGGTTCTTTTCACTTAATAAGTTTATGTTGTTTTCTTATCCAGAAAAGCGGGGATGTCACATATAATGGCCACAGGCTTAACGAGTTCTATGCTCAAAGAACAGCTGCATACATCAGCCAGACGGATAATCACATTGCTGAAATAACTGTACGGGAAACTTTTGATTTTGCTGCAAGGTGTCAAGGCGCAAGTGATATATTTTCAGGTTATCACCTTTATAATCCTCATAATCCTTACTGAATTTAATTATATTTCTCTGCGTATATACATACATGGTGAACATGTTTCCTTCCAAGCTCAATGTCATTAATTGTATAATACTTTTATGTGATAAATGAAAAGAAATACTAGCTGCAGTTGAAGATTGGACTTATTGAGTCAACATCTGATTGCATGACGATACATAGAGCACAATAGTGAGCTCACATGTCAATGAAGCCTAACATATAAATAAAAACCAGGTTACATAAAAGATCTTGAGCGATTAGAGAAGGAAAAAAACATACGCCCTAATCCGGAGGTCGACGCTTTTATGAAGGTAGATATCTAACACGCGGATCCAATACAAGTTTCCTATCTACCGTAATATATAATTTGTTCCCGCGTTTTACATAGGCAGCATCTGTTGGTGGCAAAGCACATAGTATTTCGACCGAATACGTGTTGAAAGTTCTTGGTCTTGATGTATGTGCGGATATTTTAGTTGGAAATGATATGCTCAGGGGTGTCTCTGGTGGCCAAAGAAAAAGAGTTACCTCAGGTGCAGCTCCATGCCCCTTATTTCCCTTGAGTTGTACTCAACTCTTTTACAAAGTATTTTTGATAAGTCAGTGTGTGGAATGCAAGATGACGACATATTTAGAATTCAAACTTTAATCAAAACTTATTGCTCTGTTTATGGGGCAGGGGAGATGATGGTGGGGCCAAGAAAGGCTCTTTTTATGGATGAAATATCAACTGGACTGGATAGCTCTACAACGTACCAGATAGTTAAATGTCTTGGGAATTTTGTGCACCTGATGGATGCAACTGTACTTGTAGCTCTTCTACAGCCTGCACCTGAGACATTCAATCTCTTTGATGATCTTATATTGTTATCAGAAGGACAAATAGTATATCACGGGCCTCGTGCAGACGTTCTGGACTTCTTTGATTCACTAGGCTTTCGTTCACCGCCGCGCAAGGGAGTCGCAGATTTTCTCCAAGAGGTAATTCGTCTCTAACTAGCAAGTGTCATGATTTTTCTGTTCATTGTTTACCTATGTTTTTCCTCTCAGGTGACATCGAAAAATGATCAAGCTCAATATTGGGCTGATTCTTCAAAGCCCTATACATACATGTCCTCTTCACAAATTGCAGAAGCATTTAAGAATTCTAGGTTTGGGAAGTCTGTGAATTCCATACTGTCTGTTCCCTATGACAGACAAGCTAGTCATCCTTCTGCATTGGCAAAGACAAAGTATGCTATTACGATGCGGGAGGCTTTTGCAATTTGTTTTGATAGAGAGATCCTATTGATTAAGAGACACCGGTTTCTTTATATATTCAGAACATGTCAGGTAGGGGATTATTGTCCAAAGATTCCTCAATTGTGATATATTCTTATATGCAGAAATAAACTGCATATATTACAACCAATATAACCATTCTAACTCGATTCTATGACTATTTTTCAGGTTGCATTTGTTGGGTTCATTACCTGCACAGTTTTCCTCAGAACAAGATTGCATCCCACTGATGAGGCTAATGCCAACCTTTATCTCAGTGCATTGTTCTTTGGCCTAGTACACATGATGTTCAATGGAATCTCGGAGTTATCAATAATGATATCTCGTCTTCCTGTGTTTTACAAGCAAAGAGATAATTACTTCCATCCAGCATGGTCATGGGCAATTTCTAGCTGGATTTTGCGTTTACCATATTCAGTCCTTGAAGCTGTCATATGGTCCTGTGTCGTGTACTATTCAGTGGGCCTGGCACCAAGTGCTGGCAGGTAATTCATGCTTACTCCCCTTTAATTGAATGATAGTACCATCTATTATCCTTATCAATTTCATGTATTAGGTTCTTCCGGTACATGCTTCTACTATTCGCGATACATCAAATGGCATTGGGTCTCTTCCGTATGATGGCTTCTCTAGCGCGAGATATAATAATTGCCAATACATTTGGATCAGCTGCCCTATTTATTATATTCTTGATGGGTGGATTTATCATCCCCAAAGGTACCAGGCAGTAAAAATTATGGCAGAAGACTTGCTTTTTTGTTCTTTTCTAGTAATCTATGCTAGGCTGATGTTGTCTTTTATTTAGTCCATAATACAGATGCATCACTTTAACTGACCTACGAATTTCCTTTCCCTTTCAGGACTAATTAAGCCATGGTGGTCCTGGGCATTTTGGGTATCCCCCTTGTCTTATGGGCAGCGAGCCATTTCTATCAATGAGTTCGCGGCCACTAGATGGCTTAAGGTTTGCTCTGGAACCCACTCATCATCTTCCAAGTTTTTCTCATGTCCCCCTGGCAAATAATTTTCATCACCCCTTTTTTTTTCCTTCCAGAAATCAATGATTGCTGATTCTTCAGTGGGAATCAATTTTCTCCGTTTGCATAGTTTACCATCTGAGGGTTATTGGTATTGGCTCGGGATTGGAGTTTTATTAGCTTATGGGTTTCTTTTCAATGCAATAATGACTTTAGCCCTTACATACCTTAACCGTAAGTCTTACTAAAACTTCTACCGATGCACTATAATTGTTAGATGTCTCAAAACTCAGCCCTCGTATCTATTTCATTATCTCAGCTATCAAAAAAGCACAGTCAGTGGCTGCCATTGACGACACACAAGAGGGTGCTAATGGGAAAGGTGATATTTGGGTGATCCATTCCATAATGCATATATGCTTTTACTATTTCCATTTTCAATCCTATGTGGCAAACATTGCAAACCAACAATAACAAATTGTTTTGTTTATTTCAGAAGTTCAGAGATCTGAATTGTATTCAGTGTCAACAAAAGATGGTGTCACCAAGCGCGGAATGATTCTTCCATTTGAACCAATGACCATGACGTTCCACAATGTTAATTACTTTGTTGATATGCCGAAGGTGCGTATTCAGAAGTATGTTTCTCTTTTAGAGGTTTATATGTTTCCTTCTATCCTCAATTTAAAAGAGTATGATCAGGAAATGAGCGGCAAAGGTGTGCCAGAAAAGAAACTGCAGCTTTTGTCAGGCGTGAGCGGAGTTTTCTGCCCAGGTGTTCTTACAGCACTAGTCGGATCAAGTGGGGCAGGAAAGACGACATTGATGGATGTTCTTGCTGGTAGAAAGACTGGTGGATATATTGAGGGTGACATTAGAATTTCTGGTTATCCAAAAGAGCAACGCACTTTTGCCAGAATTTCAGGATATGTGGAACAGAATGATATACATTCTCCTCAAGTGACAGTTGAAGAATCTCTTTGGTTCTCTTCAAGCCTCCGACTACCAAAGGAAGTCAGCAAAGAGAAGAAACGAGTACGCTACCTAATTTCCTTACCTATATGGCTATATCACACTAGAGAGTCTTGAACTTGTTTGACACATCTGATTTTATGTGTACCTCAGGAGTTTGTTGAAGAAGTGATGAAACTGGTTGAACTTGATTCTCTGAGGAATGCTTTGGTCGGTCTGCCTGGAAGTTCTGGTCTATCAACAGAGCAAAGAAAGCGTCTAACAATCGCAGTGGAACTTGTAGCAAATCCTTCCATTATTTTCATGGACGAACCCACGTCTGGACTTGATGCGAGGGCAGCAGCCATTGTGATGCGCACTGTACGCAATACTGTTGATACGGGAAGGACAGTTGTTTGCACTATACATCAGCCTAGTATCGACATATTCGAAGCCTTTGATGAGGTTTGTTTAGATTTTTCTTTCAGAATTGGTTCTAAACATGTATTTTTCTGTTCTGAATAATTTTACATTTGATGTTTGAATGTCTATAGCTTCTACTTATGAAACGTGGTGGGCGTGTTATTTACGGAGGAAAGCTCGGCGAGCATTCACAAACCATGATTAACAATTTCCTGGTAACGAACATTGTGATTTTCCCCCTTTCGTGAATAGACGTATAATAAAAAATATACTAGTTTGCTATCCAGATCAAATTACTGTATAAAAGAACATTCAACATTCTTGCAGAATATCGAGGGAGTGCCGCCTATTCCTGATGGCTATAACCCAGCGACTTGGATGCTAGAGATCAGCACACCTGCCGCCGAGGAGAGATATGGTGCAGATTTGGCAGATGTGTATAAAAATTCTGAACAATACAGGTAATGCCATTTATATTTCACCAATGTGTTGATGTTGAAAGTTCATAACATCTGAATGAAAAGTTCTCTTGTTCTCAGAGAGGTGGAAGCTTCAATTAAGAGTTTGAGTGTTCCCACGCCTGGTTCACAGCGGTTGAAGTTTTCAACCATGTACTCAGAAAATATATTTAACCAATTCCTCATTTGTCTCCGAAAACAAAACCTTATTTACTGGAGAAGTCCAGAATACAATGCTGTGCGATTATTCTTCACAACATTGAGTTCCTTGATACTTGGTTCTGTGTTTTGGGACATCGGTTCAAAAAGGTATGCTCCTTTATGGTTTCGTCTAAAGATTTCGAGCTCTTTCGAGTTGTGTTGTTGTTGTTGTTGTTGTCTTCTCTTGGGTATAAAGGCCAAGTGATGAATGTATACTAACTTGGTTATACTAATTATCATTTGTTTAAATTTCAGTGAAATGCAATTTCCTTGCAAATGTGTGGATGCATTATATGTTTATGCTTATAAGTGCAGTATATTTGAGTGAAAAATTGTTTTCAAAACCTGTATATAATAATAAACTATGACCTGATTTTATGAAGAATCTGAAAACATAAATTATTTCGTTTTGAGTTTTCTCAGGGACACAACTCAAGATCTCTTCACTGTCATGGGAGCTTTATATTCCTCTTGCTTGTTTTTAGGGATCAGTAATGCCTCCACGGTACAGCCCATAATTTCAATAGAACGGACAGTGTTTTATAGGGAAAGGGCAGCTGGAATGTATTCTCCTTATCCCTATGCATTTGCTCAGGCAAGTTTTGTATTCATTAAAAATAGCCCCACTGAAACATGCAAAAATACTGGGAGATTGGAAATGAGTATTCCAATTAATTTTCAACAGGGCCTGGTGGAGATTCCATATATTATTCTGCAGACTATACTTTATGGTGTCATAACATTCTTCATGATTAATTTCGAGAGGACGGCAAGTAAGCTGCTCACTCAATGTTCTACTCATTTTAACAACATGTTATTTATTTTTTGGGGAAAACCATTTGGAAATTACTTGTTAGCTAGTAAACTAAAATTATTTTGTTTTGAATCTCTGCAGAGAAGTTCTTCCTCTACCTTGTATTCATGTTCCTTACATTCACTTATTTCACCTTCTACGGGATGATGGCTATTGGTCTCACACCTAACCAGCATATGGCAGCAGTCGTATCTTCTGCATTCTACTCTTTGTGGAATCTGCTCTCTGGATTTCTAATTCCAAAACCTGTAAGTTTTTTGACGCAAACACAAAACTGTTCTTCACTGTTAACATTTTATCATGACAACATTTGCTAATTAGAGCAAGTGTACTAACGGAAAGCTGGAATCATCATTCTTTCCAGAGCATTCCTGGATGGTGGATTTGGTTCTACTACATTTGTCCAATTGCGTGGACTCTGAAGGGAATAATCATTTCCCAGTTGGGTGACATTGAGGACAAGATAGTGGGACCAGGGTTTGAGGGAAGTGTAAAAGAGTATTTGAAAGTTAGCCTTGGTTTTGAATACAGCATGATGGGATATTCAGCTGCAGTGCTGATTGCCTTCAGTTTCCTCTTCTTTGGTACCTTTGCCGTTTCTCTTCGACTCCTCAATTTCCAAAGACGTTAAATCGATTCCTCCAAACACTAGTTTGCATAGCTTCACTTGAGGCAACTTAATTTTTCATTCATTCATTCCTTCCCCCCACACATACATGTATGTACAACAAGAACATGTTTGATGCTCTCTAAGAAATCCCAGACCCCCTTACCGTAAATGTGGATAAATTTCGTCTAATTTTTTATTTTACTCCTCAAATTCAATGATAAGTGTCTACAATCATATATAAAACTTGTTTTATGGTAACAAAAGAAGATTTATAGTCTCTAGTAAAGTTGTATTTCTCATTCCGAACGACATCAAAAAGTAAGTTTTTCCGTACTTGATCAATGAAGTAAATTGATTGTAAAAAATCCTTTAACATGTTGAAAAAGTGCGAGATTTTTTTTTGATAGTGGACGGATACAATTAAAAATAATACAATGCATATGAACTCTATCATCTAGTACATATATATTAATAAAGTATCTTGATCGTGAAACTTGAAGCGCAGGCCACAGTTGGACACCTTTACCGAAGGCATCCAAAAGGATGTAGAAAGGATCCACGCGCTAGGCGGGAAGAGGAAGAGTAAAAGGAACTAATTTAATTGGCAAGGCACGAATAGGACATAAGATAGGACAGAGCAGGGCAATGGTCACCCTGTGAACATTTTGATGTGAAATGTTGTCTACAACTTGTAGAGTATTGAACAAGACAGATTGAAATAATGGTGAGTGATTTTATTGTTTAACTGTAAACTTCGTAGGACATAAAAATTGGACTTGTCTTTAGTATCCATTTCCTCTGCAAGCTGGGATACTGCTGAGACTTCGTCTTCCTAATTTACGCCAGTCCAACAAGCTTCTCACTGACTTCCCAGACCCTGCGAGCCTTGTCGACATTACTAGCCTCCTCGGATAACTGGTTCTCAAACGAAGCCGACGTATTGTTCCAGCTCCAGTACACGCCAGATTTCATCAAGCTCGGATCACTCACAACCTGTAACAGGTACATTTAAAAATTTATCTCACTTAATGCCTCTCTTCTAAAAGTATAATGTAGTGTACCTGAGCTAGTCTTTTTCCAGCTTCATCTTCGGAGACGTATCCCTTGGTAATGTACTTCTGGAATGGAGGGAAAAGAGTTCGGAACAATGGAATGTGTTCCCTAAACAAGCCGGTGGTAGCGATATGCAGCCAGGGTAAAGAGAAGCGAATGTGATTCCCGTATCCTCATGGAAGCGCCTGTGGAACTCTTGCATTGTCAGCATGTTGCAAACTTTGCTGTCCTTGTAAGCTTTCGCACCATCAAAGTCTCCGCCATCAATCATGGCTGAGCTGTTTAGTCCATTTAGGCCTCCTTGGAGCCCCCATCAGATCCCCCAGGTTTGCTTTTGGAGGTTCATTTCCAGCTAATGTATTTGTGTTACCAGTGATTGAGCCGACGATGATGAGACGCTTGGATGGGTAGTCAGATTGCTTCAAGTCATCAAGCGGGAAAGCAGGAAATGTCCCAAATGGTTAGTCCCGACGCTGAGCTCAAACCCTTGATCAGCAGTGAAAGTAGGCTCTTTAGCAGTTGGAAAATAGACAGCAGCGTTACAAACCAAGACATCCAGTGCCCTGCCGGATTGCCTGAAGTTGTCCACAAATTGTCTAACACTGTCAAGTGACGCTAGGTCCATATATGCATAATGGTGTAATTTTCCTTAGCCATGCCAGCGGATTTTGCAGCTCTTTCAGTCTTGAGGAAATCTCTGCAGGCCATGATCACATGCCATTTCGCTGTCTCGGCCAGTGACTTGGCTGCTGCCCTGATGAGGCTCCTTTCTTAGTATTTTCTCTTCGCATCTGATGTGGACCTAGTTGATGATGGAGCTGTAACCACAGTTTGCGCTCTTACAACCCCCAACTTTCTGCATTTAGAGAACACTCACTTTAGTTTCAGAAATCATATCAAGAATTTCATATAATATATTGTAGGTGGGGGGGTATCGGCGCACACCTGCATGCAGCAGAGCTGAAGTCGGATTTTGTATGATCTACAAGTGAAACACCAAACAAGCCGCAATCCTTGAATGAAGCACTGACCTTGCCCTTCACAAACAACACAGTAAATATTAGATATCATAAACTCAGGTGATCACTCGAAATAAATTCAATTGATAAATTCATAGCAAGAAGTAGAACCTCTTTGTGAGCAGACAATGCAGAGGGGAGGATTAAAGCAGCAGCCTGGAGAGCCATTATGTCCCTAAAACAGATATATGGAAAGCCTTTGATTTGGGTTTGGGACTGAACTATTGTCTGGGAAATTGGATGAGATATCAACGGATACTTATACTGAACTGAAGCTGTTACACGCACTTGACTACTTGAGAGGGTTTTTTTCAGGACAAAAAAAGGGTATGGTCGAGTACCATGAAATAAAAGATAAGGGCAACGTATGTGCCACACCCACTCCAACAGCCAATGGGAATGAATGTCAGGCTCAGATTTCCTCTGATATCTTCTTCTTCTTTCTTTTTTCAGTTTTCTTTCTTCATGGGGCTTTGAGGGGACCCAATGGAGGATGGGCAAAGATATTTGTTAAATGTTTAAACCAGATTTCCTGAGTCAAGAGGATAGGGTGGCAGAGTGTACTGGATCTGGGTTTGGTCGGTGCTCATCAAATTGTGACTTGTATTATGCGGAATGGTCCTACGCCCAATAACATATATAGTCCTGTAAACACAGAACAAAAAAAATACACTCAAGTATTTCCACTTGAATTCCACCCTTATACATTTAAAGGCATCTGAAAATATTTGGATTTAGAAAACAAAAAAAAAAAACAGGATAAAAGTATGTATAAAATTTTCTGCAACTATAGTTGACTGTGAAGATTAACGTGTAAATTCATATAGTGTGAATTTAGATAAAAGAAACAAAAAATTGGGGTGTGTAATTTCACAACCTGTTGGGATGATCTTACTATACAGCTTCTCGGGGTAATGCAGCTGAAAATGATTTTGTACTCCAGCTGCATTGTATCTCTACAATAATCTCAAATTCAAACTGGTAATCCAAAATTTTGATAGGTTCTCAGTTCCCCTCTTAGGCCACCAGTTACGATCACCATGCCCCAAGCTGACTTATTATGAAAAATTCCACTGGAAAGGTCTGTACTTATACGCGGGCTCTGATTTGGAATGGCAGAAGCAGATATACGCCTTTCGTCATTCACTGTTTCTGCTTTGGGATGCCCAGCAGACGAGGTTGTGGGTTCGTCGTCTGCCCTCCTGTCAAATGCTGTTGGGGAATTATAGGCAGACTGGAGTTTGTCGATTTCAGCATTTAGCTCATTCTGACCCTGGACATCATTAAGGCACCAGGAGTCATCTGAACCACACCATGGGATGGCTACTGACACATCTTGACTGTAAAAATTCTCAAACGCCTGAGTGACAGTAACGGTTTTGCTTCTTCTAGGCCGAGAATCAGCTTCGCGTCTCCACACGTACACATTCGAATCCTCACTAGCAGCAACAATGTATTTCCCATTCATGGTAATGGATGCTGAGATTTGACTATGTGTATTTCGGAATCCTGTGAATAAATAATCACAATGTCTAATTAATAGCCAGAGGCAAATCACGACTTTTTGTGGGATAAACTAATGCGGACATGTTACAATCTTTGGTGTGACGCATCTGTAAGCTTTTGGAGTTAGCTAGCCTATAACAGAGTAACAAGAAAATAAAATCAAATGCATAAGAAAATACCTTTGAACTTGTGAACCAAATCATCGCCATCAATAACACGAACTCGGGAATCAGCAGATGTAACAAGCACTTCTGATTGACTTCCAGGTGTGAACTGTACATGAAACATGGGAACACAGAAACTTAAGTTCTAAACGTTACATTAAAATTGAAAGGCTAAAGGAAGTATAGGAAGGTGCCACCCCTAACCTGGAAACCGGTGATTTTCTTTTGATGAGATTTCTTTTTCTTATTTTGCAGATTGATTTGCCTCTTCTGTGCCAATTTATTTTCTGACAATAAGAAGATACACTAATAACATGAAGAAAGTTGGATACAGATTTCAGAACAAAGCCCTTTCGTATGATCAATATCATATGTTTGCATGACGATTATGATTTACCTGTTGTGCTGTATAGTCGGCAACTGCCCTTGTACGAACCAACCAATGCACCCTTCACAAATTAAAGATAAAAAATAAGATTAAATGTGAGAACGGAGCCTAATATATGCAAATTTTGGGTTTTAGTCGCCTGACTTGCCCATCTGGAGTATAGCAAGCGGCAGTGACCATTTCATGCAGATCAGTCCAATCAACAACCTGGTGGTCAGGGATGCTCCATATCCGAACTTTAGCATCGAGTGAGCCACTTATGAAGTATCTATCATCGGCAGGATTGAAATGAATACATGTTACTGCATCGTAAAACATCTCAATAAGGATCTCATGTGTTTTTATAAGAGTCCTTTTAAGTTACTTTCAAAATAAAAAGAGATGCTAATATATGCAGAGGTCAAATCATTTGGCTTAACGAGTTCTGGAAACACAAAAGAACCAACAATGTTCATCCTTACCATAATCATTGTGTGAAAATATTTTCAAACAAGACTGACAAGACGGGTGCCATAATCGAACTGTCTTGTCCATTGAGGATGAAAGCAAATGCTGAAAATTGATAATTTGATAATCAGTCAGGCGGATCAAGTTCCATTAGAATCAGTATCCAGAGAAAACAATTTACTACCCGATCAAAATTATGCCAGCAAAGTTACTATAGTCCTATCAGCATCCTTCTGAATGATGGCATATAGAAAGCCAAAGCATATGGCTCAAGGTATAATCTAGAGAAGTTAGCTTGAGTATGACCCAAAGAGCGTCGTCATGAGACGAATCATCCTTTGTCAAACAAAGAGCAAAATGGAGAACAGCAAAAGAGGAATGATCCAGAACCTAACAACTCTTATCTTCATAATATCAATGAAGAGGAAACCAAAACTACAATCGAATCTATGTGCCGAAAAATGAAAAGATTATTGACCAAAAATTTATGTTACCTGTGACTTTGACCATGAGAGGTCAAGAACATCATCAGTGTGTCCTTGAAATGAGCAATATGGTTTGTCGGAAAGAGAAAAAACAGTCTCAGGAACATATATGTTGTCCATGCACAACGATTTCCGAGTCAACGAGGATCTATTTCTCCTCTTTTTGTCCATTGGGTTGTCCAGAATTGGTGATGATGTTCCAGGGGACCCATTAGCGCAAAAGAGAATATTTGAATTGACATCATCTGTCAAAAGATCTCCTTTCCTTTCTGATCCAACAACTTGCCACACATGAATCACACAGTCTTCACCTGCACTAGCAAGATACCTCCCATCCAGGCTAAATTTGATACTCCAGATGGATCCATTGTGTGCACGAATCTCCTGACTTTTATACAGAGCACTCAGTTCTTTAGATGACTTCCCAATCTGTCGAACTTTTACTCTTTCGGGTGCATGAAAAACAATATCCTGACTATCATCTGTAGCAGAACTAGACCTCCGCCCACCTCTGTCCGATAAATTATCTTTTTCATCACTGCTGCGTCTCTCTTTATGGCCTGACACAGTGCTCGTAACACTCCTCAAATTCTTGAGCCAGCTTCCCCTTTTCTTTGATCTCAATCCATTTCCACCACTCCCGACTGGGTCCAAATGATCCTTATTACCCTCCACCACATTCTGCCGTCTCATCAGCTCCTGAACAATTGGAGAATGACCAGCACACATATCAAATTCCTCCATCGTCAGCTGCTTCCCTGTGCCAACCTCCTGCAGTTTACTACAAATCCCATCTTCCCTAACCCCATTCACCACAAACTCCTTACCGTTGTCGAGATTCTTGATTCTCAACACTCCCTCCTCAGCCCCAACCACCCCATCACTTCCAACAATCACACTGATCTCTTCACCAGAACCAAAACTTCTACTCCTCCCACTGGGAGGCTTATTCAACACAGCACCATTGCCCATAGTACCCCTCATAGCACAACCACCATTCTCATCATGACTAGTACTATTTACAAAATGAATATTTGAATCATTTAAACTAGAAGAAACAGCTTCACCATCACTTGGATCATTACATGGCCGATCTGTAGAACTCTCCGACTTTGACCGATGGATACCGACTCCATTGTCAACTTCATTCAAAAGGCTACAAATCTGATGAGCCGAAACCGACCTCCCACACTTAACCCTCGATAACGCCGGGTCAGAATTCAATCCCATTTGCCTCAAAAGACGACATCGCCGCTCCTCAATCGACGAAACAGGCTCCGACATCCATATATCATAGCTCGACGCCCCCATAGGAAATTTCGACCGATCCGAATTCGAACACTCCGGCGACGAATCGGCATCCACTCCGCTCCCTTCCGTTTCCTCCTCCTCCTCCTCGTCGACTTCCGAATTCACAGCCGATGAAGTTTCAGACAACAAGATTCGTTCCAATGAGTCGTAGAAAACCGGTGCTTCTTCCTCATCGTCTCCTCGGCTTCTGCTCATCGTCTGCGCACTTCATCTGTGTGCGCCGACTCGAGGCGGCCCGAACGAGTCGTGTGTCAAAAACGCCTCCCAGCGACCGATCCGAGTGTGTAAAGAATCCCTTGCGCGAAGAATGAGACGAAATGGGAGTTGGAATTGGGGGATTTAGGGCTTCAGATCCGATGAAGGACACAGAGAGATGCAGAGATAGAGAGAGAGAACGGAGACCGATGTAAATTACAAAGGAGGACGACAGTACATAACGGATCGAAACGGTGTCGTCGCGATCAAAGTGAGGATTTGGTTGTCATGGGAAAATTGTATGGTTTTGGGGTTTTTTCTCATCAAAATTGGCTCGTGTCGTGTGTCCAAAAGTCTCTTTCAAACTCAAAGTACAGACAATTGAATTATCGATTACATTGACACTACATACTTACGAGAGTAATCTGTAAGTGATCCATCGGAAACATGATCCAGCATAGCATCAAAAGAAGAGATCGACCATTTAAAAAGTCATATATGGGTTTGAATCATCATTATAAAGTAATCTTTGTAGGGAAAACAATATTAATGATATGAGTAAGAATGTCTTGAACAATACTTAAATCTTGGCAACCTTCTTCCAACCTACATCTACTTTTATCTTTGGGAATGGTAACATTTAAGCCATCTTTTGGTATGTCGCGGGACCTTATTGTCGTCACTACCACATGTGGAAGACATTTAAGTGTAACCACTTCTCAGTCCATTGTTCTAGTCTCCTCAAATGGCCATACAAAAGGCCCTCTTTATAAATTAACATCTTGTGTATTTAACAAGCCTTTGATAAATTAGGGGGGGACACATTTCATTTATACGCGGTCCGCACACGGCCATGGTATATTGGTAAACGATTTGATGACATGACTCAATTCGAGTTATTATAAACTTAGCCTAATTCAATTATCTTTTATGATCACGGTAGTGTTGATCATCATAACCTAAATTCCATTTAAAATATTATAATATGTTAGTGACAAGATAGCTGATAATTGAATTTTCAATCACAATTCTCAGTAAACATCAAGCAAATAATTATCTCTATTTAGGATATTGCATCTTCAAACCCTCAATTCACAATGTCTCGCCCTAAATCATAAATGGCATAGTAGACCTCATTAACCTTTACTTTCAATATAAAGACATCACATTGTATACTTGCATGGTCATAAAAGGCACACATCAAAGTGCATGTGCATGTGCAGTGCGTTTGGACAATGCTGACATGACATAACATGCATAATAATTAAGCATGTCTCTTAAATAAGCACAATCATTTGCTCAATGATTTGGGTGATAAATCACGTCAAATAGATATTTAGCTCATCATTAGTTAGGCCAAGTGCCTCACTCAGTTAAATGTTTAGATTTCATGTATCGGTGCATCTAATTGAGAATCAAATCAAATGGTGTAGTGCAACTTGGTAACTGAAGATTTATGTATGTGGTTTTTGTTGCTTACACATGAAATCACTCTTGGCGACATGTTAAGTTGTTGCTTTGGATGTGATTGTTCTTATAGAATTTTGTCAATGTAATCTTTTATAGGTGATGAAAAAATTCATCACTTGCGAGTGGCGACTTGAATGAAGTTAAATTAATTGTTAAGGCAGGGTGTTTAAGGCTTCTAATTATACACTTAATTTGAGTTTTTAACTAAAAAAAATCCAGAGATACCAAAACACCTGATAAATAGACAATGCTAGTGCAGATAATATGAATGCGAGATCAAGGATAACCTTGATGGCTTCTATTGGCCTTAGAATAGCACAAGATGTGATAGCAAACTAGTGAAGAGGATGAAGGCTGCGCCAGTAGCAAAAACTCCCTTTCTCAGCATTTCACAAGATGTGTCGTGGTTAATGACCTTGAAACGATATTTTGTGTGGTAGGCATTCTGTACTGAGCCAGCCAACAAGCACGCCTCCGCAATGATAAATGCAATCCTATATAATTTACCAAGAACACTAATTGAATGAGGCATCACATGCTTTATTTTGTAACAAAGTTTCAGTTTGTTGAAATGTGATTTTTTATTACGAAAGGCAGCGTTACCAGCTAAAGATGAAGAAGATAACAGCCCAAGCCCTTGAACCGCCTGGATTCAATGCTTTGCCACAGCAGAAGCAGCGACTAGCAATCATTACAATAATTTGGGTGAGTAGGAGTAGCAAGAATGCACCAACACCAAATCCTGTGGCAATGTCTGAATCATAGACACAGTAGTTAAAGTTTTGGTCAATGTCCATGGCAATCTTTGCCTGCCAAAAAATCAAAATACACTTTTAGCAATCACAGAACTGGTTCCGTTCACCAGATTGAAAACATATGCGCACTAGGGTATACAAACAACAAGCCAGAGATACCATAAGCTCACATCTAAACAAAATATACATAGATCTGGCAAGTGTCGACAAACATATGTGAGCACACAACTTGCTACAGGATCGGCTTATACTGTAATATTCTATCACTTCTACATTGACTCAATTTCCGAACCAGGCCAACAACAGAAACTCTAAAACATCAAATTATAATATACAAAGCATGTCTCCCGAATTTCTTAAGTAAATTCAACTTCAAACTCAGTCAGGCATTTTCACAAACACCTATCAAGCAATCACCGAGACACTACCCAATTCACACTTTTTTTTTTCCCAAATGGGTATGCAACAGAAAACTCACTGTACTCTTCCTCCGCTCGGCAGCAACCGCCAGCCCGAAAGCAACGACATTGATGATGCTAACCACGAGACACAGAACACCCGACCCCATTTCCAAGCCTCAGATCTGACGAACCCAGAAGCAAATTAACACCAATCTTTCTCACAACAAAACCCCCAGCTTTTCTTCCCAGCTCAATTGACGCCGACGTTGAAGAAAGATATGGACTTGGAAGAGATATTCAATTTTCTGACAGTGACTCGTTAACGGCTGCATGTTGAGTGAGTCGAAATTTTTTACAGCAATTGAAAATTAAATGAACAAAAGTTCAATTAGGGCAAAAATGGTAGTTGAGCACTTATGTCGGTGGCGGTTGGACTGTGGAGCTGGGGAATTGAACGATGGCATTATCGTAATTATAACTAATTTGAGGCCGTTTAAGCATCTCATTGTTTGACAACTTAGCTGTCCAAAAATTAGACATCATTTATTACAAT
This sequence comes from Rhodiola chrysanthemifolia, assembly GCA_033675395.1. NCBI lineage: Eukaryota > Viridiplantae > Streptophyta > Magnoliopsida > Saxifragales > Crassulaceae > Rhodiola > Rhodiola chrysanthemifolia. Next base: position 45,657,441 of record CM066208.1, on the reverse strand, counting down.
ATGATAAAAAGAAAATAAAATGCAAAACAAATGAAAAAGTGGTAAAGTTTGTATCAGATTATTTGGATTTTTCATGACAATCTATATGAAATCTGATTCGAATGAGTGATACATTTTGCATTTTTCTAAAACAAAATGAATGTATGTATTGATTCATATGTAATATGTTCAAGCTTCAAGCAAAAGATACAAATAATGTTACAAGCCAGACAAACAATGGAACAAATGAAAGGGCACCTGTATGCTCAAACACTTCGAAATTCCAGCACACATTTTGCAGTGTGGCAAGAAACCAAAGGCCTTATTCTGTGTCACTTGCTCTCCTATATTCTTTTGAGGTCCCAAAGCTCAAACTATCCATAATGCAGTAGACTAGATAAATGGAATAGAGGTATCTCATCCATGAATGAATATAATGTGCTGAATTGAATTAAGACTATCGGGCAGTGACGAATTTTTGTACCTTGCTGATGCAAGTGAATGCACGTGATTTAAGCGTAACTTATGGGGCGACTCTTGCGTCCAAACATGAGAAGTTTTTTGAATCCTTTGGCAACTTTTGCAGAGTTGGAGTTGGAGTAGTCGTTGTTGTCCCATTTCTTTCTGTAATGGATGTGATCTGGACTCAGTCTGATACTGGATGGTGGAGTGGAGACTTGAATCTCTGATATTTTTGTTGTGGCTGCAAATGTTACGGATGGAGCCTTGGCTTGCTTCGTATTTGGGGCAAGAGAATCGGGGGCTTTTGCAGGCATGTAACTGTAGTAGTTTTCGGCGAGGGCATCAGTGGCTTTATCAGTTGACAATTGTTTAGCTATGCCTTGATCGATTGCTTTTAGCTGACTAGATTCTGAAATGGTCTTCCCATCTGTGGCAACTATGTTGTTGGGCAATGAATTGACATTGCTATTGTTGTCCATTAAAGTAGCTACCTGAGAGATCATCTTGTCTTTATTTTCGCCTATAAGAACCAGTGTCTGTAATTCCTTCACTTCTTCCACTTCATCAAGTGTTGGGGCGGGCAAAGATGTGACCTTGACCGGAAGAACCAAGGAATCCTTCTTCTCTGATATATCAGAATTGTACGTTTCTAAATCCTCAGGATACTTTCCTTTGGTTTGGCAATCAATGGCCAAAGTTGGCGCTGGCGTAGCTATGACCTCCACTTGAGGTAAAGAAGCGGGCTCAGCTCTGTCCATTTTTTCAGATATATCAGATTTGGAAGTGAGAATGCCTATGCCCTTTGGATTACTATCGCTGTTTTTCTTGTCGATTCTTTTTTCTTTGCTTGGCGCTAGTTTCTTAGTCCCGTTGCCAATGCTCTTTTTTGGTTCACCAACAGCCTTTGGACTTGCCTTTTTAGACTGAGCTTCTGATATTTGTTTACTGATCCGTGCAGTAGCAAGACAATCTATAGTAGAAGGTCGCATGATCAGCTTTTTGTCTTGAATTGCACTTTTTACAGGTGACTTTTCAATTTTTATACTCCTTTTGCTTTCCATTGCCTCTTTTTTTAATTTGGTGCTGGTAATGGTAACGCTATTAGCCTTTCTTTCAGCAATCCTCTTTTGACGTTGAATTAGTAACTCTTCCATTCTGCGTCTCCTCTCTTCTTCCTAAAGCAAGTAAAATTAAATGAGACAGCTGACACAAAAAGTTGGACAAAAGCCATACAAAATACCTTAATAATCACAGAATAACATCATATATGGATTGGATATCAGCAGGGTAAAGGATTTCCCATCGGATCATGGGAGGAAAAGAGTGTTTAAAAAAAGTTACCAGATCCTGTTTGCTCTTCCGCAATAAAGTTTTATTCCCGGGAGATGGTTTTCGGCTCCTAGATAAAATTTCCGACTTGCTTTTACCAAAAGGGCCTCCTACAGTCTTGGACCTAGGCGCACTGTTAACTTTGGCTTTTGCTAGTTGATCATCTTCAGCATTCGGTTCTCCGCTTGATTGATTCTTATCAGTCTCAGTCACCTTGACAATATTTTCATAATCTATCTCAGGAGTCCAAGATGCTGAAACTGGCTCATGACTGGAACTGCGGTCAAGAACCATGTACAGATCATCTGGTTCAAATGTTCCAAAAGTTTGGCGCTTCTCTTGTGGTTTGTCACTTCCGTCATTTTGCTGACGTGTCACCTCAGCGATATCCAGGACCGTGCTTAAGTCTGTTTTTAACTCCGAGTCATATTGATTGCCGCGAGCTTGAACTATGAATGAGTCATCAACCATATCATTCTTGCTTTTGTCTATCCACACGTTTGAGTTAACTGATGAAGTGTACTCGCCTTCGAGTACCTTTTGGTCTGAACCATGATTATGATACGAGGACCCATTTTTATGGGTGTTGACATACCAATCTTCTTCAGATTTACTTTTGACAATGGCTGAGCGAGAGGCGAAATCAGATTGTGTTGTCCTGATGAAGTTCCCTTGTTCCTCATTCCCTCTAGATAACATCATCATCTCATCAGAGCTATTGGAGTTCTTGAGGTAAGGACGGAAACTGTCACCAGCATCGAAGTTTCCAGTCTGCATTCTATCTTCGTTACCTCTATTGTCCCTGTTGACAACAAATGAATCAGATGAAGCAGCCCGTAGTCTAAATAACGTGCTACCCTCATAATTATTCACAGCGAAAGTGTCCTTTTCAACCTCAACCCGACTGACAGTATTTGTGTTCGTGTCTTGGTCTCTCATTAAAATATTTTGGAAAGCACCCCAGCTTTCACTCATTTGATCTCCTTCAGAATTTTTTGTACCCTGATTCCCGAGGTTGAGCTCATTTGATCCGTTTACAACACTGGCATGCTTGGTCTGTAGCTGCTTCTTATGACGTTGGTGCCTATTTAATGAACCAACAGCATCCTCTATTTGCTGTTTGATGTAATCTTCATCGAAGAGTTCCTCATCATCCGACGAACTCTCTGAAGACCCATCGTTTTTCGAATTGATGTAACTAATGTTGCGAATCACAACTTTCTTGGAAAAGTTTCTTCCATTCCCCTTCTTTTGCGTTTTCTTCTTTGAAGAGTGTTTCTTTCCACCCTCCATGCTCTCTTCTGATGCAGACTCAGAGCTCGAATCACTGACCACTTCTTGCTCTGCAGTATCCAGCCTTTTTTCTCGGGACAAATTTTCCTTCTTTCGAACTGAATTTTTACTTTTGTGATCACGACCGGATTCGCTGAACATATTCCCTGGATAATATGGATTTCCGGCTTGCATTCCAGGAAACGGGTACCCTTGGTACGGCGGCATATTTTGAGGGTGAATGAGACTAAAGTAATTAGGAAAATACTGAGGATAATTGTTCGCCCACGGACTTGGTGATTGTGGCTTTCCGTTCCTGTCTACCTGATCAGATGCCGGCAAGTGAACACCTAAATGTAATGCTTTCACATGTCAGACGTGGACAACGACAATCTAAAATGTTGACATAAGTGAAATCTTAGAATTCAGTCTTGCGATTATATCTACCAAACTTAGTATTCTTACCTTGGGATGCCTCGATGGGAAATTGCCCGCTAACATTTTCCTCATCAGCAAGCACGATTCCAGAATATGATAAATGGGATTGGGAAGATGCTTGCATTGCTGCTACTTCGGCCATCCAGAGTCTATCCTTGTTTTTCTTCTTGCACAGTTCAATGAAATTATAGCAAGCTTTCCTATAAGCCATAATATTTAACCGTGCATCAGCCATGAGTAAAGAAAAGAAACATTTCTGTACTAAAATAACGAGTGACGAACTGACTTTCCAAAACTTAAATGTGATCAGAAGTAACGAAAGTGAATGAAAGTAGCTGCGAGAGAATAGAAAGGCAGCTTAAAAACCAAACCTTTCAGAAAATATTTGTACATAATATGAAAGATCGTAGAACAACACATATGGAACAAGAAGAAACAAATAAGCCAAAGGGAACAACCATGGTTGTGCCAGAGTATACTCTGAATTGTTTCAACTTGATTTTTTTCGGATAGGATTTGGGCATGCTTGTATTTGTAGGTGTGTTTTGGCGGGTGATGCAGCTGGACAGCGCAAACAAGTATGGGATATTGCTTGAGGTCGTGCAAGGGATATGATGAGGTCTGGACGCACAACTCAAGGACGGCAGGTGTTGATTTTTGAATGATTATGAAAGGCTCAAAAAAAATTTTCAGCCCTACAAACTTTCTAATCCTGGCGTCGCCCCTGATCCTAACACAAACAAACTTCGATCGATTCTCAAGTTTCCATCTACCGCGCTCTAGAGCAAAGTCAGCAAACCCTAGGAACCTCGTCTCCTTAATCAATCCTTCTCCGCATCCGCCAGAAAATCCAGACGTCTGGTAATTAATCCGACTCTGAATCCTCGTATTTTTGTTTTTATGTTATTTTGTCTCTGCATTATTCCTTCGATTTCTCGTTGATCGGAGCGGAGCGTAGTTTGCCGGATTGTGTAACATCGAGTGCGTAGGATCAGTAGGTTATTGATTGCTCTTCCGCAAGTTTGCAAGTCCACAATCCCTAATTTCATCTCGTGTTAACTTCATCTTTTCAAGTTTCATCGTTCCTCTATTCTAATTGCTGAATTTTGTGTGTGTATGATATTTCTTATTAGAATAGAGGCGCCTAAAATACTGCCTCAGACAATGAGTTTCACTGGGGATTAAAGTTTATAGAAGGGAAGTAGCATAGTATGGTATAGAAATCTATTTAGAAGTAGGTTTAACTTGACCAGGTGAAGTATCTACCTGATAGTGTTTGGATTTATATTGTGTAGTGTAATATGAAAAGCTTCAATGTTGTTTACCACTTTTATTAGATAATGCATTTTGTTGATGGATTGTTAATTAACTTGGAATGAATGGTTTGCCGCTTTTGTTGTTCAAGGATTAAGGCTTATTGGTTATCACTTATATATATTTGCCTATGATTAGTGATGTTGTCACCTAGACGACTAGACCTAAAAAGACTTTGTTGTGTTGATTGTTGAAGTTTGTATTATTTTTTTAGAGCTCCTTTCCTGTTTTGATATATGCTTTGAGTCACATGGATATTCAAAAGCTTCTTCTTGATTTTCAAGGATGCTGAAGATTCCGGCCATGGGCTGTTACTGAAGGGAATGGTACATCAAACACATATATGCTGAAGTGACAGAAGAAAGGATGGGTGGATAGTGGGCCTATAGGTAAGAAACCTAGAATTGTGAAGATGGCGGGAGCTGCAGCTGGTGGTAGGACTAGGCAAGCATTGGCGGTGGTCAATGGGAGTGCTCTAGATGCGGCACTCGGCACAGGGTGCTAGTGTTGCTGGATCTGAGTGTGAGACTATTCAGTTCACTAAGGAGGATGTTGAGGCTTTGTTGAATGATAAAATTAAGCATAAGAGTTCCACCATCGAGGTAAATCTCATATGATGAATGATATCAATTAGTTAAAAATGTAGATTGGTTTTAATTAAAGAGCTTGTCAAAAAAATGGGATTCTTATTAGTTGTTTGATGTTTCTCATTCAAAAGGTGTTTGGATGTAGTTTTATAAGTGTTAATGTCAGATTGCTGCTCCATTGCATGTTCAATTATGAATTTGTTGTTGTTTTGGGCATACTTATATTTTATTTTATTGGCATATCTGTAGAAAAGACATGATCTGAAGGTTGATTATATCAAAAGGCTTAGATCGTGCATCACGTGGTTTCAAGAACTCGAAGGAAACTATTTGAAGCTTCTCTTGCTCCTCCAAATAGTTTCCTTCGAGTTCTTGAAACCACGTGATGCACGATCTAAGCCTTTTGATATAATCAACCTTCTGATCAAGTCTTTTCTACAGATATGCCAATAAAATAAAATATAAGTATGCCCAAAACAGCAACAAATTCATAATTGAACATGCAATGGAGCAGCAATCTGACATTAACACTTATAAAACTACATCCAAACACCTTTTGAATGAGAAACATCAAACAACTAATAAGAATCCCATTTTTTTGACAAACTCTTTAATTAAAACCAATCTACATTTTTAACTAATTGATATCATTCATCATATGAGATTTACCTCGATGGTGGAACTCTTATGCTTAATTTTATCATTCAACAAAGCCTCAACATCCTCCTTAGTGAACTGAATAGTCTCACACTCAGATCCAGCAACACTAGCACCCTGTGCCGCATCTAGAGCACTCCCATTGACCACCGCAAATGCTTGCCTAGTCCTACCACCAACTGCAGCTCCCGCCATCTTCACAATTCTAGGTTTCTTACCTATAGGCCCACTATCCACCCATCCTTTCTTCTGTCACTTCAGCATATATGTGTTTGATGTACCATTCCCTTCACCCTTCAGTAACAACACATGGCCGGAATCTTCAGCATCCTTGAAAATCAAGAAGACGCTTTTGAATATCCATGTGACTCAAAGCATATATCAAAACAGGAAAGGAGCTCTAAAAAAATAATACAAACTTCAACAATCAACACAACAAAGTCTTTTTAGGTCTAGTCGTCTAGGTGACAACATCACTAATCATAGGCAAATATATATATTAGTGATAACCAATAAGCCTTAATCCTTGAACAACAAAAGCGGCAAACCATTCATTCCAAGTTAATTAACAATCCATCAACAAAATGCATTATCTAATAAAAGTGGTAAACAACATTGAAGCTTTTCATATTACACTACACAATATAAATCCAAACACTATCAGGTAGATACTTCACCTGGTCAAGTTAAACCTACTTCTAAATAGATTTCTATACCATACTATGCTACTTCCCTTCTATAGACTTTAATCCCCAGTGAAACTCATTGTCTGAGGCAGTATTTTAGGCGCCTCTATTCTAATAAGAAATATCATACACACACAAAATTCAGCAATTAGAATAGAGGAACGATGAAACTTGAAAAGATGAAGTTAACACGAGATGAAATTAGGGATTGTGGACTTGCAAACTTGCGGAAGAGCAATCAATAACCTACTGATCCTACGCACTCGATGTTACACAATCCGGCAAACTACGCTCCGCTCCGATCAACGAGAAATCGAAGGAATAATGCAGAGACAAAATAACATAAAAACAAAAATACGAGGATTCAGAGTCGGATTAATTACCAGACGTCTGGATTTTCTGGCGGATGCGGAGAAGGATTGATTAAGGAGACGAGGTTCCTAGGGTTTGCTGACTTTGCTCTAGAGCGCGGTAGATGGAAACTTGAGAATCGATCGAAGTTTGTTTGTGTTAGGATCAGGGGCGACGCCAGGATTAGAAAGTTTGTAGGGCTGAAAATTTTTTTTGAGCCTTTCATAATCATTCAAAAATCAACACCTGCCGTCCTTGAGTTGTGCGTCCAGACCTCATCATATCCCTTGCACGACCTCAAGCAATATCCCATACTTGTTTGCGCTGTCCAGCTGCATCACCCGCCAAAACACACCTACAAACACAAGCATGCCCAAATCCTATCCGAAAAAAATCAAGTTGAAACAATTCAGAGTATACTCTGACATTGCTAAGCAGTGGCAACATTTGGGAATATAGAGCCCTCCGTTTCTAGCTTAAGACCTACATCAGTCATCAACACCCAACCATCTATAAGTATATATCAATACTACCTTTAACAACTCATTGAACCATCAAACTAAATTTCAATTTCAAGCATCCAAATGCTCACATAACATTGATGCCATTACAAAACATAATTCACTTCTCTGAAACTCAAAACAAAATCCATCTATTACCTGAAATGGAATTGTATCAACAATTTAATCCACCGTCTCGCCATGTGGAATCGACTTAAGCTCTTCTTAACCAATCAAGCAATGATCCTTTCCATCCCATCTCCACTGTCATCCTGCCATTTTACTCAAACTCCAATTCAAGCTAGACCACAAATCCCAAATGAATCAACATATTTCCGCACCCAAAAATCTTCTAAAAGTTGTAACAAAAACCTTAAAGATGAAAACCAAGTACATAGAAGATATAAACACACATAGAAAAATCACATTGAGTGAATATCTCCTCAAAACTACTTACAGGGAAAAAGAACCCTAAATAACTATTCACTACTAGTATTGAGCTCCTCATTTTACTTTCTCAGGAAATCAACGAATTGCAGATCTGTGATGCGCATTGTTGTTAAGTCGCTCGACTAGTCGACCAAGTCGTTTTTCCTTGTCCGACTTGAAACTTCGACTTGGTGAATCGCGACTTGTTCGACGGATAATCATCTTTGAGCTTGATAGGCGATCCAGATCGAGCGTTCCTAAACGCTGTTGCAGATCACACCCAGTTTGAAGAAAAAAATGCAGTTATTCATGGCGGCAGGTGGAATTTAGGGTTTTCTCGGGAGAGAGATGATGAACAGGAACAGTACTATTTGTTTTATTTATATTACACAGAAGTCCTTTAAGTTTTTAATGTTATATTTATACCCCATTAATTATAACATCTTTTCATATTGCACCAAAATCATCCAAAAAAAAAATGAAAAAAAATATTTAAACAATAAAAATATGCATTTTTGTACTCTATATCAAAAGAAACTTATTTTTTATTGCACTTCCTCTAAATTTTGTATTATTTTTCTCATTTTATACATAATTTCGTCTTTTATTATATATGGATTGTATATGTCGACTAGTCAACGACTAGTCAGCGACTAGTCGACTAATCGACTAGTGAGAATCCTATCAACTCGACTCGACTTGTCGCCTTGACAACCATGGTGATGCGAACCGCTCTAATTGCAGTAATTGAACGAATTCGACCCTTCCCGGCGTAAATACCTTCTTCCAACAACTTTGTAGAACGTTCGCTCGTGGACAAAATCGATGCTTTGGACATCCCCTGAAGCTCCTAGGTCGTCCCAAAATCTTACACCGATGCAGTCTGCAGATGCCCTTAAAGATGAAGCGAAGCTGCGTATCTTCTAGTGAGATCGAAGGTAGAATCTGCAGAATTGCAAAAAAAAAAAAAAAAAAAAAATTGGGCTGAAAGTTACTCGGGCTGCAGCCCGATAAACTTATCATGTGCGTTCGCCCCTTGTTAGGATCCTTAATAGACAACATTTTAAAGATTATAGTTCCAATCTTATTATTTTTCCCGCTTAATAGCTTGGTCGTGTGATAAACGATCGTCATTTAAATGATGGCACGATCGAGTTCACTACTTTTTATAAACCACAATTGGCCACGTGGCAAAATTTAATTGGACTTCGCATTTGGCGTCATGATTTATTAGATCAATACTTTAATTTCCAAGCTTGACGTTTTGCTCTCCTCGCTCCCTCTCTTTCTCCGCCGATGGCCTTCCTTCTCCCGCCCAGATGTCTGTTACCCTCTTCCGCGCTTGCTGCGGCGATGTGGTGAGTTGGGGGGTCACGGGTAATTGGCTCCTGTGGTTGGTGGAAGGGCGGTTGAGGCCGGAGAGCGCTTTGAGGGGTGGGGAGGGGCTGGATTTGTGCTACCGGTGTTTCGCTGGCGCTTTTGGGCTGAGCGGCGGCTTCCTCCTGCGGCGATAGTGTTCTGATGGCTTCCCGATGGAGTGGTGGTTGCGCTGGTGGGATCTGGGCGGTGGGAATGGTCCCGTTGGTTGGCTCTCTCACTGTTAGACTGCGTTCCTTTTTGGTTCGGGCGGCTGATTTGCGCCGGGAGTGCTTTGGGGCTGTTGCTTTGTGGTTTGTTTCTGTTGTAGTTTAGTTAGATAGGTTTACTAGTTAGGTTAGTTTCGGCTTCGGCCGGTAATCTTAGTCTAGTTTCGGCTTCGGCCGGTAATCTTTCGATTTTGGCCGGTAACCTTTCGGCTTCGGCCGGAATCAGTCGGCTTCGGCCGGAATTGGTCAGCTCTGGCTGGCCGATCTTCCATAATGGATGGTTTCGATGGGTGGCCTTTTAGGCATGGTCTTAATTGTTGTAATTGTACCGTATTGAGTCACTGCTTAGGCAGTGTCCAACTGCTGTACTTCTTGTACCCATCAAAAAAAAATACTTTAATTTCAAATATTAAAGAAGGCCGTAAATGAAAAAAAATACAAATCAGATTTTCAAAAAATATATATCAATAAATTTATTTTTTCAAGCTCTATAATTTGATACCTATTTTATAATGTGTTGGACACAATAATATAAGATGATATCTCTCTCGTAGATCTCATCTCTCTCGTAGCGCTGAGCTCTCTCAGAGATGTCCAGTTTTCATTTCTGTCAGACGGTGTGATTTCTGCATACTCAACTCAAATATTAGCTAAGTGTTTGTTATCATCAAAACACAAAGGGTCCAACATGAACTCTGGATCTTTTTTGATGCGCAGGAGGGAGCGCCCCACTGGACTACACCGCTTGGCCTCTACGTACCATCATTTTAAAACTACACAGTACGTATATATCTTTTGACATGAGATATGTGTTCAAGAAGAGGAGCGTTCAAATGAGAATTCCTATTTTTTTCGAAAATTTTGAGAATCCCTTTGTTATGTAGGTTTCGCCTTCGCTATGCACTTTTGAAAATGCATCAGTTTTTACCTAAGTGCAGTTTCCAAAAGCTTAAAATGCATCTAGGTAAAATTCATGCTCGAAACTGCATAATGAAAGGAAAAAAATTAGTGAGACACGTGTCACCTCCACATTCAAAGATGCAACTTGATCCTATGGTGAGATTGTTGAGGTCTCTGATTCTCGAATTTTTAGGGATTCTCAACCGAACGCTCCTCTGTTGAATTTTTTTTTTTGATTTATCTGTTCAGGAATTTAGATTTAGGGAAATCGAATGTCAGGTTATAACAGGAAAAAAGCACGCTCTTAAACTCCAAAGCGCAATTTTATGGTACTTTCATTCTTTACTTCTCTCTTCTTCTACAAGTTTCCTGTCTCTTCCCCAGCCCAACCTCCACAGCAGCTCAGCCCCGCTCTTTTCTCCCGTTCCCCCTCCGCTCTCCACCTTCCCCATGTTCGTGCCACCGTTTCCTCCTTCGCTTCTCCCATTTTTTCGGCCTAAAGCTTTGTGCTCCTCCGGATGATTCATCATGTTCAGATTTGAAGCTGGGGTGGCGTTGAGTTGCAGGCTGATGGAGGGGCAGCTTAGGCGGCTTTGGTGGTTCGACCTGGTGATAGTTGGTGGGGGTGGCGCTCGGTTGGAAGTGGGAGCTTTTTGATCTCAGTCGTTTCGGTCTGAGTTTTTTCCCGTCGTGTCTGTTTTGGACGCGATTTTTGTGTAGATATGTTTCTCTCGCCCGGTCTCCTGGCCGGTGCTTCTGGTAGGTGGACGATGCATGGATGACATTCAAGTGGTCCTGCCTTCTTCAGCTGTGAATGACGGGACGACGTGCTCACGCCAGAGGCGAAGTGGAGCAACGGACTCCTGTTTATTTTTCTTGTCTGTACTGTTCCTAGTTGGTTAACTTGTCCCAGCTTTAAGACCTCGGTTCGCCGTCGTCTTTGTAATTCACAGTTTAAATCAAAAAAATAATATTATAACAGCAAAACCCCAACTCACACATTTGGAAAGTCTTGTTAGCTGACAAGTCTACTCTATTTTTATTTTATTTGCTTTCTAACCTTATACTAAAATTTGCTCTCCCAAAACGACTATACTGTCTCATGGTTACTTATACTAACTAACGCCTATTTGGCATTTTCCTATGATGATCTTACACAAGAATTATCTGAGAATTCTTCCCCTTCCCCCAAAAAAAAAAAACATTATAAATTTTCAGTTTGAATGATGGGAAATGTGGTGGAAGAAAATAATTTGATCATAAAAAATGTGCTTGAAAGAAATCCAAATGATAATAAATGAAAAAAAAATCATTTTTCATGAGATATTAGCCCGGAAAAATTTATATTCAATCATTTCAATTTATTTGTATTAAATGTCTGGAATTTACATAGAAAATCAAACACGAAATTATTATTTCCTTTACTAATATTTTAAATTCCAAAAACATTACATTTTTCCGAGAAGCATTTCGTCGAACAGCTTGCATTCACTCCTCGGATCCAGTAAAAATCCGCTTACAGCGAGTGTCGGCATGGAAGCCGGGACCGCATTACCTTCCGTTATATGCTTCCTCTCAACTCCTCTTCGCCACTCGCTCACAAGCTCCAGCTTCCCTCTCGCTTCCACCGTCTGCTCATTTCAGGCTTGATAAATAGCCAGTTACTCACCAGTCAACCCGCTCCGCATTTCTGGCCCAGATTTGTGTTCAGGTTTGTCATTTCCGTCGATTCGGTTTCTGGATCGGTATGCATTGCTCGAAATCGTAGCTCCAGTTTCGCGATTTGTGTCAAAGGTTGAGTGACATCGATGGATTCCAGAACTTGGATTGATTATGCACTTTTCCACCTAACTCCGACCAGAACCAGGTATTGAATTGCTGGTTGAATTTTGCACAATGGGTCTGAATTGTTCTGATGGCTTTTGTATATGATTTTTGAAGGTGTGATTTAGTGATATTTGCAAATGGGCGAAGTGAGAAGCTTGCGTCAGGGCTGATACAACCCTTTTTGTTGCATCTGAAATGCGCAAAAGAGCAGTTTGAGAGAGGTGGGTATTCCTTCACTCTGACCCCACCTGCCCCGGCCCCTTGGTTCACCAAAGGCACCCTACAAAGGTATGATCTTTAAGATCTGAAGTGATCCTAGTAATCTTGGTTTTGCCAGTAAAAATGTGGCTGGTGCATTGAAGTGAATGCTGTCTTAGTGTTGGCTTGATTTTACAGATTTGTGCGGTTTGTTAGTTCACCTGAAGTTCTCGATAGATTTGTGACAATTGAAAAGGAGATCGAGCAGATCGAGGAGTCGATTCGATCCAATGAGTTGGCTTGTGAAGAAGTGGATGCTAATGGTAATGCTTTCTGAGTTGTTACTGATTAATTTCATGATTTGCAATATCCGTACTTTATGCTCACTGTTGTGTCTTTCAGTTTATGAGTTTTATTTGAGTGGTGTCACTGATCACTAATGAATTAAAATATACAGGGAAGGAGGCTTCTGCTGATGAGATTCATAAAAAGACTATTTCGGCTTCTGAGCTAAACTTCCGATTGGTAAACTCATTAGCAAAGTTCATTGTAACTGTTTGGTATGAACATTTGGAAAATTTTGTGCTGTCAAATAGTAACTGTAATCTTGTGTTGCAGCTAAATGGTGAGATTGAAGAAACAAATAACGCCGCGCAAGAAGAGCATTCTAAGTAAGACTTCAGCTTGCAATGGATGCCCTCATGTACATTGTGTAAAGTGAGAATGACAATAACCACATTTTTTTCGATTAACAGAGTCCACTTACATCGGGTGCTGGAAAATCGAAAAGCAGTACTGCACAAAGAGCAAGCTATGGTGTATGCCCGAGCGTTGGTCTCAGGATTCCAAACGAATCATCTTGATGCACTTTTGTCATTTGCTGATGTATTTGGGGCTTCACAGTTGAGGTATAAGAGCTTGCTCAACGGTTGCTTAATCGTTTATATTTTTTAGCTCCTATTTGTTCGTCACAACCATGGTTGTTCCCTTTGGCTTATTTGTTTCTTCTTGGTCCATATGTGTTGTTCTACGATCTTTCATATTATGTACAAATATTTTCTGAAAGGTTTGGTTTTTAAGCTGCCTTTCTATTCTCTCGCAGCTACTTTCATTCACTTTCGTTACTTCTGATCACATTTAAGTTTTGGAAAGTCAGTTCGTCACTCGTTATTTTAGTACAGAAATGTTTCTTTTCTTTACTCATGGCTGATGCACGGTTAAATATTATGGCTTATAGGAAAGCTTGCTATAATTTCATTGAACTGTGCAAGAAGAAAAACAAGGATAGACTCTGGATGGCCGAAGTAGCAGCAATGCAAGCATCTTCCCAATCCCATTTATCATATTCTGGAATCGTGCTTGCTGATGAGGAAAATGTTAGCGGGCAATTTCCCATCGAGGCATCCCAAGGTAAGAATACTAAGTTTGGTAGATATAATCGCAAGACTGAATTCTAAGATTTCACTTATGTCAACATTTTAGATTGTCGTTGTCCACGTCTGACATGTGAAAGCATTACATTTAGGTGTTCACTTGCCGGCATCTGATCAGGTAGACAGGAACGGAAAGCCACAATCACCAAGTCCGTGGGCGAACAATTATCCTCAGTATTTTCCTAATTACTTTAGTCTCATTCACCCTCAAAATATGCCGCCGTACCAAGGGTACCCGTTTCCTGGAATGCAAGCCGGAAATCCATATTATCCAGGGAATATGTTCAGCGAATCCGGTCGTGATCACAAAAGTAAAAATTCAGTTCGAAAGAAGGAAAATTTGTCCCGAGAAAAAAGGCTGGATACTGCAGAGCAAGAAGTGGTCAGTGATTCGAGCTCTGAGTCTGCATCAGAAGAGAGCATGGAGGGTGGAAAGAAACACTCTTCAAAGAAGAAAACGCAAAAGAAGGGGAATGGAAGAAACTTTTCCAAGAAAGTTGTGATTCGCAACATTAGTTACATCAATTCGAAAAACGATGGGTCTTCAGAGAGTTCGTCGGATGATGAGGAACTCTTCGATGAAGATTACATCAAACAGCAAATAGAGGATGCTGTTGGTTCATTAAATAGGCACCAACGTCATAAGAAGCAGCTACAGACCAAGCATGCCAGTGTTGTAAACGGATCAAATGAGCTCAACCTCGGGAATCAGGGTACAAAAAATTCTGAAGGAGATCAAATGAGTGAAAGCTGGGGTGCTTTCCAAAATATTTTAATGAGAGACCAAGACACGAACACAAATACTGTCAGTCGGGTTGAGGTTGAAAAGGACACTTTCGCTGTGAATAATTATGAGGGTAGCACGTTATTTAGACTACGGGCTGCTTCATCTGATTCATTTGTTGTCAACAGGGACAATAGAGGTAACGAAGATAGAATGCAGACTGGAAACTTCGATGCTGGTGACAGTTTCCGTCCTTACCTCAAGAACTCCAATAGCTCTGATGAGATGATGATGTTATCTAGAGGGAATGAGGAACAAGGGAACTTCATCAGGACAACACAATCTGATTTCGCCTCTCGCTCAGCCATTGTCAAAAGTAAATCTGAAGAAGATTGGTATGTCAACACCCATAAAAATGGGTCCTCGTATCATAATCATGGTTCAGACCAAAAGGTACTCGAAGGCGAGTACACTTCATCAGTTAACTCAAACGTGTGGATAGACAAAAGCAAGAATGATATGGTTGATGACTCATTCATAGTTCAAGCTCGCGGCAATCAATATGACTCGGAGTTAAAAACAGACTTAAGCACGGTCCTGGATATCGCTGAGGTGACACGTCAGCAAAATGACGGAAGTGACAAACCACAAGAGAAGCGCCAAACTTTTGGAACATTTGAACCAGATGATCTGTACATGGTTCTTGACCGCAGTTCCAGTCATGAGCCAGTTTCAGCATCTTGGACTCCTGAGATAGATTATGAAAATATTGTCAAGGTGACTGAGACTGATAAGAATCAATCAAGCGGAGAACCGAATGCTGAAGATGATCAACTAGCAAAAGCCAAAGTTAACAGTGCGCCTAGGTCCAAGACTGTAGGAGGCCCTTTTGGTAAAAGCAAGTCGGAAATTTTATCTAGGAGCCGAAAACCATCTCCCGGGAATAAAACTTTATTGCGGAAGAGCAAACAGGATCTGGTAACTTTTTTTAAACACTCTTTTCCTCCCATGATCCGATGGGAAATCCTTTACCCTGCTGATATCCAATCCATATATGATGTTATTCTGTGATTATTAAGGTATTTTGTATGGCTTTTGTCCAACTTTTTGTGTCAGCTGTCTCATTTAATTTTACTTGCTTTAGGAAGAAGAGAGGAGACGCAGAATGGAAGAGTTACTAATTCAACGTCAAAAGAGGATTGCTGAAAGAAAGGCTAATAGCGTTACCATTACCAGCACCAAATTAAAAAAAGAGGCAATGGAAAGCAAAAGGAGTATAAAAATTGAAAAGTCACCTGTAAAAAGTGCAATTCAAGACAAAAAGCTGATCATGCGACCTTCTACTATAGATTGTCTTGCTACTGCACGGATCAGTAAACAAATATCAGAAGCTCAGTCTAAAAAGGCAAGTCCAAAGGCTGTTGGTGAACCAAAAAAGAGCATTGGCAACGGGACTAAGAAACTAGCGCCAAGCAAAGAAAAAAGAATCGACAAGAAAAACAGCGATAGTAATCCAAAGGGCATAGGCATTCTCACTTCCAAATCTGATATATCTGAAAAAATGGACAGAGCTGAGCCCGCTTCTTTACCTCAAGTGGAGGTCATAGCTACGCCAGCGCCAACTTTGGCCATTGATTGCCAAACCAAAGGAAAGTATCCTGAGGATTTAGAAACGTACAATTCTGATATATCAGAGAAGAAGGATTCCTTGGTTCTTCCGGTCAAGGTCACATCTTTGCCCGCCCCAACACTTGATGAAGTGGAAGAAGTGAAGGAATTACAGACACTGGTTCTTATAGGCGAAAATAAAGACAAGATGATCTCTCAGGTAGCTACTTTAATGGACAACAATAGCAATGTCAATTCATTGCCCAACAACATAGTTGCCACAGATGGGAAGACCATTTCAGAATCTAGTCAGCTAAAAGCAATCGATCAAGGCATAGCTAAACAATTGTCAACTGATAAAGCCACTGATGCCCTCGCCGAAAACTACTACAGTTACATGCCTGCAAAAGCCCCCGATTCTCTTGCCCCAAATACGAAGCAAGCCAAGGCTCCATCCGTAACATTTGCAGCCACAACAAAAATATCAGAGATTCAAGTCTCCACTCCACCATCCAGTATCAGACTGAGTCCAGATCACATCCATTACAGAAAGAAATGGGACAACAACGACTACTCCAACTCCAACTCTGCAAAAGTTGCCAAAGGATTCAAAAAACTTCTCATGTTTGGACGCAAGAGTCGCCCCATAAGTTACGCTTAAATCACGTGCATTCACTTGCATCAGCAAGGTACAAAAATTCGTCACTGCCCGATAGTCTTAATTCAATTCAGCACATTATATTCATTCATGGATGAGATACCTCTATTCCATTTATCTAGTCTACTGCATTATGGATAGTTTGAGCTTTGGGACCTCAAAAGAATATAGGAGAGCAAGTGACACAGAATAAGGCCTTTGGTTTCTTGCCACACTGCAAAATGTGTGCTGGAATTTCGAAGTGTTTGAGCATACAGGTGCCCTTTCATTTGTTCCATTGTTTGTCTGGCTTGTAACATTATTTGTATCTTTTGCTTGAAGCTTGAACATATTACATATGAATCAATACATACATTCATTTTGTTTTAGAAAAATGCAAAATGTATCACTCATTCGAATCAGATTTCATATAGATTGTCATGAAAAATCCAAATAATCTGATACAAACTTTACCACTTTTTCATTTGTTTTGCATTTTATTTTCTTTTTATCATATTGTAATAAATGATGTCTAATTTTTGGACAGCTAAGTTGTCAAACAATGAGATGCTTAAACGGCCTCAAATTAGTTATAATTACGATAATGCCATCGTTCAATTCCCCAGCTCCACAGTCCAACCGCCACCGACATAAGTGCTCAACTACCATTTTTGCCCTAATTGAACTTTTGTTCATTTAATTTTCAATTGCTGTAAAAAATTTCGACTCACTCAACATGCAGCCGTTAACGAGTCACTGTCAGAAAATTGAATATCTCTTCCAAGTCCATATCTTTCTTCAACGTCGGCGTCAATTGAGCTGGGAAGAAAAGCTGGGGGTTTTGTTGTGAGAAAGATTGGTGTTAATTTGCTTCTGGGTTCGTCAGATCTGAGGCTTGGAAATGGGGTCGGGTGTTCTGTGTCTCGTGGTTAGCATCATCAATGTCGTTGCTTTCGGGCTGGCGGTTGCTGCCGAGCGGAGGAAGAGTACAGTGAGTTTTCTGTTGCATACCCATTTGGGAAAAAAAAAAGTGTGAATTGGGTAGTGTCTCGGTGATTGCTTGATAGGTGTTTGTGAAAATGCCTGACTGAGTTTGAAGTTGAATTTACTTAAGAAATTCGGGAGACATGCTTTGTATATTATAATTTGATGTTTTAGAGTTTCTGTTGTTGGCCTGGTTCGGAAATTGAGTCAATGTAGAAGTGATAGAATATTACAGTATAAGCCGATCCTGTAGCAAGTTGTGTGCTCACATATGTTTGTCGACACTTGCCAGATCTATGTATATTTTGTTTAGATGTGAGCTTATGGTATCTCTGGCTTGTTGTTTGTATACCCTAGTGCGCATATGTTTTCAATCTGGTGAACGGAACCAGTTCTGTGATTGCTAAAAGTGTATTTTGATTTTTTGGCAGGCAAAGATTGCCATGGACATTGACCAAAACTTTAACTACTGTGTCTATGATTCAGACATTGCCACAGGATTTGGTGTTGGTGCATTCTTGCTACTCCTACTCACCCAAATTATTGTAATGATTGCTAGTCGCTGCTTCTGCTGTGGCAAAGCATTGAATCCAGGCGGTTCAAGGGCTTGGGCTGTTATCTTCTTCATCTTTAGCTGGTAACGCTGCCTTTCGTAATAAAAAATCACATTTCAACAAACTGAAACTTTGTTACAAAATAAAGCATGTGATGCCTCATTCAATTAGTGTTCTTGGTAAATTTTATAGGATTGCATTTATCATTGCGGAGGCGTGCTTGTTGGCTGGCTCAGTACAGAATGCCTACCACACAAAATATCGTTTCAAGGTCATTAACCACGACACATCTTGTGAAATGCTGAGAAAGGGAGTTTTTGCTACTGGCGCAGCCTTCATCCTCTTCACTAGTTTGCTATCACATCTTGTGCTATTCTAAGGCCAATAGAAGCCATCAAGGTTATCCTTGATCTCGCATTCATATTATCTGCACTAGCATTGTCTATTTATCAGGTGTTTTGGTATCTCTGGATTTTTTTTAGTTAAAAACTCAAATTAAGTGTATAATTAGAAGCCTTAAACACCCTGCCTTAACAATTAATTTAACTTCATTCAAGTCGCCACTCGCAAGTGATGAATTTTTTCATCACCTATAAAAGATTACATTGACAAAATTCTATAAGAACAATCACATCCAAAGCAACAACTTAACATGTCGCCAAGAGTGATTTCATGTGTAAGCAACAAAAACCACATACATAAATCTTCAGTTACCAAGTTGCACTACACCATTTGATTTGATTCTCAATTAGATGCACCGATACATGAAATCTAAACATTTAACTGAGTGAGGCACTTGGCCTAACTAATGATGAGCTAAATATCTATTTGACGTGATTTATCACCCAAATCATTGAGCAAATGATTGTGCTTATTTAAGAGACATGCTTAATTATTATGCATGTTATGTCATGTCAGCATTGTCCAAACGCACTGCACATGCACATGCACTTTGATGTGTGCCTTTTATGACCATGCAAGTATACAATGTGATGTCTTTATATTGAAAGTAAAGGTTAATGAGGTCTACTATGCCATTTATGATTTAGGGCGAGACATTGTGAATTGAGGGCTTGAAGCTTCTCTTGCTCCTCCAAATAGTTTCTTTCGAGTTCTTGAAACCACGTGATGCACGATCTAAGCCTTTTGATATAATCAACCTTCTGATCATGTCTTTTCTACAGATATGCCAATAAAATAAAATATAAGTATGCCCAAAACAGCAACAAATTCATAATTGAACATGCAATGGAGCAGCAATCTGACATTAACACTTATAAAACTACATCCAAACACCTTTTGAATGAGAAACATCAAACAACTAATAAGAATCCCATTTTTTTGACAAGCTCTTTAATTAAAACCAATCTACATTTTTAACTAATTGATATCATTCATCATATGAGATTTACCTCGATGGTGGAACTCTTATGCTTAATTTTATCATTCAACAAAGCCTCAACATCCTCCTTAGTGAACTGAATAGTCTCACACTCAGATCCAGCAACACTAGCACCCTGTGCCGCATCTAGAGCACTCCCATTGACCACCGCAAATGCTTGCCTAGTCCTACCACCAGCTGCAGCTCCCGCCATCTTCACAATTCTAGGTTTCTTACCTATAGGCCCACTATCCACCCATCCTTTCTTCTGTCACTTCAGCATATATGTGTTTGATGTACCATTCCCTTCACCCTTCAGTAACAGCCCATGGCCGGAATCTTCAGCATCCTTGAAAATCAAGAAGAAGCTTTTGAATATCCATGTGACTCAAAGCATATATCAAAACAGGAAAGGAGCTCTAAAAAAATAATACAAACTTCAACAATCAACACAACAAAATCTTTTTAGGTCTAGTCGTCTAGGTGACAACATCACTAATCATAGGCAAATATATATATTAGTGATAACCAATAAGCCTTAATCCTTGAACAACAAAAGCGGCAAACCATTCATTCCAAGTTAATTAACAATCCATCAACAAAATGCATTATCTAATAAAAGTGGTAAACAACATTGAAGCTTTTCATATTACACTACACAATATAAATCCAAACACTATCAGGTAGATACTTCACCTGGTCAAGTTAAACCTACTTCTAAATAGATTTCTATACCATACTATGCTACTTCCCTTCTATAGACTTTAATCCCCAGTGAAACTCATTGTCTGAGGCAGTATTTTAGGCGCCTCTATTCTAATAAGAAATATCATACACACACAAAATTCAGCAATTAGAATAGAGGAACGATGAAACTTGAAAAGATGAAGTTAATACGAGATGAAATTAGGGATTGTGGACTTGCAAACTTGCGGAAGAGCAATCAATAACCTACTGATCCTACGCACTCGATGTTACAAAATCCGGCAAACTACGCTCCGCTCCGATCAACGAGAAATCGAAGGAATAATGCAGAGACAAAATAACATAAAAACAAAAATACGAGGATTCGGAGTCGGAACTGTGAAAATAATTACAAGCGCATCCCCTGAGCTAAACCAACTCACGCATCTATCCCCATAAATAAAGAAACAATACATAACATACATGCCCTGCACAATTAAGCTACAGACCACAATTGTTACAATGAGCAAAGCTCAACACCCCCACCCCCCAGCCCCCCCTCAATCTGGAGAGTGGAGTAAGTTCGAGACTCCCAGATTGGAGCTCAGTTGTGCAATGCGACCGGCAGGCAAGGCCTTGGTTAACAAATCAGCAGGTTGTTGAAGAGTGGATATGTGACACGGCTGAATGAATTTGCTAACAACGTGAAATGACAGTCCATTTCTATATGCTTCGTCCGCTCATGGAACACAGGATTGCGAGCAATGTAAAGAGCAGCCTGGTTATCACAAAACAAAGGAATGGGTTTGGGCGGAGGAATGCCCAAATCGGCCAACAACCCAGCTAGCCAAACAAGTTCACAGCATGCCATTGCCATCGCACGATATTCGGACTCAGTTGATGAGCGAGACACCACGGCCTGTTTCTTGCTCTTCCAAGAAATCAAACAACCACCAAGGAGGATACAAAACCCAGTAATGGAACGACGTGTGTCAGGACAGGCCCCCCAATCAGCATCGCAAAATGCCATAATATCAAGAGAGTTATTTGCAGGGAAAAACAAACCTTGTGCAGGCGCAGCCTTAATGTACCGCAATACTCGATGTGCTGCACATAAATGATCAACTGTAGGAGAGTGCATAAATTGGCTTAATACATGAACGACATATGATAAATCTGGCCGCGTGATGGTGAGGTAAATAAGCTTGGCAACCAACCTTCGATACACCATGGGGTCTGGTAAAAGTTCAGCCTTAGATAGGCTTAGGAAGTGTTTAGTATCCATAGGTGTATGATCATTTGTAATTTAGCGTCAATATTCGAATAGAATTCAAATACTATTGCTAGTCACGATTAATCAAAACAATTTATATTGACTCGGGAAACCCAAGATCGTACCCAAAAGACAGGTGATTAAACTAATGGTGCTAACGATTAAATTAGGAAAGTCTACTGGTTTGGGGGGGGTTTGTTCTCCTAGGAGGATGATAGTAGAAGGTACTATCCAAAAGCAAGACTACGAATACTAAAAATGGTGAATAATCAATTCAAAGATGACTAGGGATCATTTCACCACCTAGACAATTATTGCGACAACGAAAGGAGATACCAATGATGAAATCACGTGCACATACTTAGAAATTGGCTTATGCAACATTAGTACTAAGTTCAACTCGCGCTACAACCTAGTAAAAAGGGGTTACATCTCGCATAGCGCCTCATACTCGCGTTCTATTGACACTATAGAATATGGATACCTAGCCTCACACTTGCGCTTTATTGACTAGATAATCATGTTCTTGTTAATTTCAAGCCATTCTCATTAGGTTAAAAGTGTCATCCAACTAACACAAAATCCTAATGCTTCTTCGTTTAGTTCGTTGAAGTCATGATGATAAACGTGAGCTACATCAAACATGAAATCCAGCAGAATTCCTATTGAGAACATTTCACAAACATCTTATAGGCAATTCGAGAAATTAAGTTTAAACGAGGGAGATTTGTGTGCAAACTCATTCATCATTAGTATCTAAAGTATTCATAACGTCACAAACATGTCTAGGGGATCCATCGATCCCCAATCAAGGTCACTACTCACTCATGGTGAGTTTACAAACAAAATCAACAATAAGAGTGCAAACAACCATATGAAAAGAAGAGTTTAGGAATCTAGAACCAATCCGGAGAACTAGGAACAATAGATAATCCGATCTTCGATCTTTCGTGTTGAATTCCTTCGGAGCTTCACCCTCGTCGTCCACCCTACTCACTGTCACTTCTCCTTACACAAAACTCAGCCTCCCCTTTTCAAAACCATCCAGATTCCCTATAGTATCAACATGATTTTCTTCTTCCGCAACCGCATGCGTTCGCATGCTCTGACCATGCGTTCGCATGGTATCCTGCAAGCTTGGAAATCTGGTCGAGTGCGATCATGCGAAGCCTAGCGTGCGAACGCACGAGAATTTCATGCGTCTGGTCGGGTCTGTGCGTTCGCATGAAGTGGACTGTGCGAACGCATGGCCTCCTGTTTTTCTGTGAGACTTGAGCTAGTGCGAGCACGCATGGCCATCTGTGCGAGCGCACGGATTTTGCATGCGTCTGGTCTTATCCATGCGAACGCACGGATGGGTTGTGCGAACGCATGGACTTGAGAATTTTGCGCTCCGACTTTAACTTGTGTTTTCACGCTCCAAAATGCTCGGTTTTGCTCCAAAATCACTGCTCACTTGTGTTCTCGGCTTAAACTCTGTAATTTGTCTGAAATGAACCACAAAGCATCAAATAGCAAGTGAAATCGTGATAGAACAATCGAAACAATAAGCATAGAGGTCGCATAAAATGCATATATTTCAGTGCTATCAGTGTACAAGCTGGTTTACATTCTGTCATCTGCTGATCTT
Organism: Rhodiola chrysanthemifolia; assembly: GCA_033675395.1. Lineage (NCBI taxonomy): Eukaryota > Viridiplantae > Streptophyta > Magnoliopsida > Saxifragales > Crassulaceae > Rhodiola > Rhodiola chrysanthemifolia. The sequence continues at coordinate 45,634,018 of CM066208.1, read as the reverse complement.
CCAATAAATCAACAGCATATTTCCTTTGATTCAATTGGATGCCTTTGGGTCCTCTTGCAACTTCCAGTCCCAAAAAGAATCTAAGCAACCCCAAGTCTTTAAGCTTGAACTTGGCATGGATAAATTGTTTCACAGTAGTAAGAACATCCACAGATGTTCCTGTGATGACTATATCATCAACATAAACCAAAAGAAAAATGGTATGATCAGAACCTTGCAAGATAAACAAGGAATAGTCAAAAAAGCTCTGTCTAAACCCAAAACTGATCAAAGCTTCACTAAGTTTCTCAAACCACTGCCTGGATGCCTGCTTAAGGCCATATAAACTCTTCAACAGCTTGCATACATGTCCACTGGATTTTGCAGAATCATAAAACCCAGGTGGTAATTTCATATACACCTCTTCATCAAGTTGCCCATGTAAGAAGGCATTATCCACGTCCAACTAAAATAAAGGCCAACTTTTGGAGGCAGCAATGGCCAACAAACATCGCACAGTGTTCATTTTGGCCACAGGAGCAAATGTGTCGTGATAGTCAAGTCCCTCAATTTGAGTGAAACCTCTTGCAACTAACCTTGCTTTGTACCGCTCAACTGTGCCATCTGATTTCAGTTTGATCTTGAAGATCCACTTGCAGTCCACTACTATTTTTCCAGCAGGCAGGGGAGTGATGGTCCAAGTGTGATTACTCTCAAGAGCCTCAATCTCTAAATTCATGGCTTGCTGCCATTTGGGATCTTTAGATGCTTGCAAGTAAGTTTTGGGCTCCTTTAAGATGTCAACTTGAGCCAAAAATGCCTGATATTGGGGTGAGCAATTGGAGTAACCAATGACTTTATTCAAACAATGAGGGGAAGTCTTGATTGAGCCACAAACATAGTCTTGTTGCCACCCAGGTGGTTTAACAGGCCTACCACTCTTAGTCTTAATAGTTGGAATATCAGTGGATTGGATATTAACTTGTTGATTATCCACTGGTAGAGTATTTTCTATATCTTCAGTACTGTCAAGAAAATCATCTGGACTGGTGGAGGGAATGGCATCTGAAAACAAGTCTGAATTCTCCAAGGGAAAATGAACAGTGTTATCACCAAAGAAAACATCTTCATCAACATTGGGCAAGTCAACAATATTCCTAGTAGGGACCTGTTGCTGTATAAGACCAAGTTTTTGTTGAAAAGGAAACTTGTCTTCAAGGAAAACAACATCTCTGCTGACCATTGTTCTGTGAGTGGTAAGACAATAAACTTTGTATCCCTTTTGAGCAAAAGGATATCCAAGAAACACACAAGGAGTAGCCCTTGGATCAAATTTATCCCTACCAGATTTAATAGTGCTCACATAGCACAAACAACCCATAACTCTCAAATGCTTGATATCAGGTTTTCAGTGAAATAACATTTCATAGGGAGTTTTCCCTCCTAAAATCCTTGATGGAGTCCTATTGATGAGATAGGTCGCTGTTAAAACACAATCTCCCCAAAAACATTTAGGTAAGTTTGCCTTTAATCTTAAAGCCCTTGAAACTTCAAGTAAATGCCTATGTTTTCTCTCCACAATGCCATTTTGTTGTGGTGTATACACACAACTAGTTTGGTGAAGGCAACCATTTTCTGACAGAAAGCTTTGTAAACTGAGGCTGAGAAACTCCTTTCCATTAACCTTAAAATTTTCACAGGGCACTGAAACTGAGTTTGAACCATTCTGAAAAAATGTATAAGCAAAGTGGCTGTTTCTGTTTTCAACTTCATTAAAAAAATCCATGTGCATCTGGTATAATCATCCACCACAGTTAAGAAATATTGAGAACCACCCATTGTTTTGGTGTTGAAAGGTCCCAAATATCACAATGAATCAAATCAAAAGGATGTTTTGTATTGGACTGACTGGAACCAAAACTCAGTCTTGCTTGTTTTGCTAAAGGACAGGTACAACAATTCAGTTTGTCACACTTTCTTTCAACACTGTCAGGTAACAACTGATACATATTGTTTAATGTCATGTGACCCAATCTATTGTGCCAAGTATCCAAAAAAACAGTGTTTACATTGACTGAAACTGCATGAACTCTGGGTCCTTGATGTAGCTGGCTGAAACCTCCAGTACTCAGGTAATAAAGTCCTCCTGAAGCTTCACCAGTCAGCAGGATACTCCTGGATGCTGGGTCCTGAATTTTGCAAGAGGAACTAGTGAATATAACTTCACAAGCTGAATCTTTAACCAATTTGCTAACTGAAATCAGATTAATCCTAAAGGTAGGGACCAACAGAACATGTTCAAGTGTCAACTTATTATTCAGCACACATTTACCACCACAAGTCACTACAATAGTCTCACCAGTAGGCAACCTAACTCTGCATTCTTCAGCAAGCTTGTACAAACCAGATAACATGTCAGCATTTGATACAAAATGATTGGTGGCTCCACTATCCAAAATCCAAGCATCAACATCAAAATTAGAAAGAACATTAGCACATATACCTGCCATATAAATTTTGTTCTCAACATTTTCTTTCTCCCTGGTAGAAGGATTGATCAAAGCCAACAATTGTCCCCACTGCTCCTGGGAAAGTTGAGGGGCAGAAAAATCCTTAGCAGCAGCAGTATTCTTATCATTACCATTGGTTGGAGATGGCTGATTTGAGGTAACACTAACTGCATTACTCATATGTCCTTTAGAACCAGTACTAGGCTTGTTTCCTTGACTATTGCCCCTTGGGAACTTGGCATTAGGAGGATAACCAATGAGTTTGTAGCAATAGTCCTTGGTATGCCCTGTCATTTGACAGTGTGTACAAAGTAACTTTGGCCTGGGAGGTCCCCTGCTGCCTTGAAACTGTCTATTGCCTTGTGTCTGCCTATTCACGGAATTAGCATTATTGTCTGGATTATGCACATACATGGCAGAAATCTCTTCACAAGGAGCCTTAGTAACACACTGTTGTGACTCATCTTCAGCAACCATATCATAAACCACATCCATATCAGGTATAGTCCTCAATGCAAGTATATTAGTCCTTACTTGAGCATGAGAATCATTCAGTCCCATAAGGAACTGGATGACTTTGTCTTCATCTTTTTCAGCCTCCATTTCTGTACATTTTCCACATTTATCACCAGCAGTGCAGTTCAAATACCTGATGCTACTTATGACCTCTAACTCCTCCCAATACTTAGCAAGTTTAGCGTAATAATGGGCAAGGTCTAAGTCACCTTGTTTCATATTGCCCAAATCTCTCTTTAAAGCAAATTTTCTAGAAACATTGCTACCAGCATATCTGGTGTGCAAAATCCTCCAAGCTGTGGCTACATCCTTGGCATGGAAAATTTGACCATGAACAATGAGAGAAACGGAAGCCAATAACCAAGACATGATAGCATCATTACATCTCTGCCACTTATCAATCAATGGACCATCAGCAGGCTTAGGATACTTCCCATTCGCAAAACCTAACTTAGATCTCGCAGACAAAGCAATCTCCATAGATTTTTTCCAATTAACAAAATTTCTCTTCCCAGCCATTACCTCACCAACTAAGGAGTTGCCAGTGATCTCACTATTACGAACAGCATACGGATCATCCGCATTCAAGTTACCATAGATCGGAGCGAGGATGGACTGACTCTCAGACTCCATAAATTCAAACACAAAGACAAACTAGGGCACAAATCAAACAAACGATCGGAAAACAAAGACTGGAATCAACTCACCAATAACTAAGGAGTTGCCAGTGATCTCACTATTACGAACAGCATACGGATCATCCGCATTCAAGTTACCAGAGATCGGAGCGAGGATGGACTGATTCTCAGACTCCATAAATTCAAACACAAAGACAAACTAGGGCACAAATCAAACAAACGATCGGAAAACAAAGACTGGAATCAACTCACCAACGCTGCAGCGCTTCTGATACCATGAAGAAATCAACAACCCGATGCAGGTGGAAATCGACGATCGAAGCTCACAGCTCAAACGGAAGCGAGGAACGCGCAAACGATTTTGGGAAAAGTTGCAGGAAAAAATATTATTGAGAGAAGATGTTACAGAAGGGTAAAAAAACTGTGAAAATAATTACAAGCGCATCTCCTGAGCTAAACCAACACACGCATCTATCCCCATAAATAAAGAAACAATACATAACATACCTGTCCTGCACAATTAAGCTACAGACCACAATTGTTACAATGAGCAAAGCTCAACAGCTCTAGAGCGCGGTAGATGGAAACTTGAGAATCGATCGAAGATCGAAGTTTGTTTGTGTTAGGATCCTTAATAGACAACATTTTAAAGATTATAGTTCCAATCTTATTATTTTTCCCGCTTAATAGCTTGGTCGTGTGATAAACGATCGTCATTTAGATGATGGCACGATCGAGTTCACTACTTTTTGTAAACCCCAATTGGCCACGTGGCAAAATTTAATTGGACTTTGCATTTGGCGTCATGATTTATTAGATCAATACTTTAATTTCAAATATTAAAGAAGGCCGTAAATGAAAAAAAATACAAATCAAATTTTCAAAAAATATATATCAATAAATTTATTTTTTCAAGCTCTATAATTTGATACCTATTTTATAATGTGTTGGACACAATAATATAAGATGATATAGGGTTAAGGGGAACGCTCGGTTGAGGTAAGATTGTAAGAATGAGGCAGTAAGGCATGATTTTGGCCATTGATGATATTGATCTAATGGTTGAGATTTAAAGATGTGGTAGTGGGATTTTACTATTTACTTTTTGCTTTTTACTGTTGGTAGTGGGTTTACTATTTGGACACGTGGCGCACCCACAAAGCACGGGGGGTTAGATGTGTGGCTCAGATCGTGCCTCACTGCCTCATTCTTATTTGGCTTGCCTCATTTGAGCGCTCCTCATAGGGTTAAAACCTAAAAAAGAAAATGGGATGATCTTTTATTTATGTTCATTATTAAGAGAATGATTTGAGAAAAGATTGTACAAGGACAAACGAATGAAGAAAATAGCTGATGATCTTTATTTTAAGATCATCACAACTGATGCCCTTAGGGATTGCCAGACTTCCGATTTGCCTCTGTCGTCTACCTCTACCAGTGGGTTTCTTTTGATTTTTTGATTTTATATATTCATTTTCATAAAAAAAAATTCCCCAAATGTGGCCTGAAGCAGCTGCTTCAGTCGCCTCACGTTTGGGCCGGGCCTACTAAGAACCCTAAGGTTAATTAATCCCAATATCCCCCCTCAAGCTGGGTTGTGGAGGAAATTACTCACACCCAGCTTGAAACAAAAATAGAGTAATTGGTCACGAGCGAGAGGTTTCGTGTAGAGGTCGGCCGGCTGCCCGGAGGTGTGAATGGGCGTCGGCTGAATCTGACCAAAGTTGACAAATTGGCGGACGAAGTGACAGTCAATTTCAACATGTTTGGTTATTTCGTGGAAGATGGGATTATGGGCAAGATGAATCGCAGATTGGCTGTCACAATACAAGTGGACTGGGGTCGGGACCTTGATGTCCATATCGGCGAGTAGGCGGATTAACCATACTATTTCACTGGAACCGGAAGCCATTGAACGGTATTCAGATTCTGTGGAGGAGCGGGACACGACGGCTTGCTTTTTAGTTTTCCAGGATATAATGGATGATCCAAGAAGCATACAATGGCCTGTGACGGAGCGACGAGTAATAGGGCAGCTGGCCCAGTCGACGTCACAATAACCTGTAAGGCGTAAATCAGACACGGAGGAAAAGAGAAGGCCCTGAGCTGGGGCCAGCTTGATGTAACGCAGAAGGCGGTGAGCAGCCTTCAAGTGATCTTCAGTTGGGTTGGCCATAAACTGGCTCAAGATGTGTACATCGAAGGCCAAGTCCGGGCGAGTTATAGTGAGGTAAATGAGTCTCCCAATCAATCGTCTATATGTAATTGGATCACTGATAGGTAGTGCAATGGATAAGCTTAGACTATGTTTAGTCTCAATAGGAGTTTGTTCTGGCTTTGAATCAGTAAAGTTGTGATCTTCAAGAATGTCAAGAACATATTTCCTTTGATTAATGAAAATTCCTTCTTTTGATCTCGCAACTTCTATGCCAAGTATTTTAAATTCCCCAAATCCTTGATTCTGAATTTGTCATGGATGAAGTCCTTTATTTGCTGAATCAAAACTTGTGATGTGCCTGTAAGTACAACGTCGTCAACATATACTAGGAGAATGATAAAATGTCCATCCCTTTTTAGAGTGAAAAGGGAATAGTCCTCTAGGCTTTGCACAAAACTAAAGCTTATTAAAGAGTCGCTGAATTTAGAAAACCATTGGCGAGATGCTTGTTTGAGCCCATATATACTATTTTGAAGCTTGCATACCAGACCTTGTTTCCTAGCTGTGGTGTAAAAATAGGGGGAGGTTGCATATAAACATCCTCATTTAGGGAACCATGTAAAAAGGCGTTGTCGATGTCTAGCTGAAAAACAGGCCAATGTTTGGCTGCAGCAATGGCAAGGAGACATCGCACAGTTGTCATTTTGACGACAGGGGCAAAAGTATCGTGATAATCAATGCCTTCGACTTGTGTATACCCTTTTGCTACCAACCGAGCCTTATACCTCTCTATGGAGCCATCTGAGTGATACTTCACTTTAAATATCCATTTGCTGTCAATTACATGAGTATCTGCACGTACAGTGGTAAGTGACCATGTGTTTGTCTGTTCTAGTGCTTGGATTTCCTTGTTCATAGCGACTTGCCATAGGGGATCTTTTACTGCTTGGGCATATGTTTTTGGCTCTTTATAGAGAGTCAGTTGGGTAAGAAAATGTTTGTGTGCAGAGGAACAGTGTTTGTAGGATAGGACTTTGCTTATAGGGTGAGGTGAGGTTTTATTTGCTGTAAGGCCACAAACATAATCTTGTTGCCAAATGGGAGGTTGATGAGGCCTGCCGGATTTTCTGATGGCAAGGATAGGTTCTGCTGTTTCAATAGGTGAAAACTCAGTGTCTGGATCTGAAACAGACTGAGTTTAATCAACACCATGGTTTAAAGGTGTGGGAGAGGTTTCAGGAAAATTGGAAGGATTTTCAGTAGGTGCATGTGGATAAAAATCATCAAATAAAGGGTCATAACAGTTCAAGATAGGTGTCACTGTAGATTTACCCTTTGCTGAATCAGGTACTGTGGACATGCCTTTTTCTGAAATAATTTTCTCTGCAAATGGAAATACTTCCTCATCAAAAATAACATTCCTGCTTATCAAAACTCTGTGAGATTGTAGGCAATAGACTTTATATCCCTTTTGTCCATAAGGATATCCAAGAAAAATACATGAACTAGCTCTTGGATCAAACTTATCACGGAGATGAGGAAGACTGCTTACATAACATAGACACCCAAAAACTCTCATATTGTCGAAAGGGGAAGGATGTCCAAAAATGACCTCATAAGGACTCAAACCCTTTAGAAGGGGTGTAGGAGTTCTGATGATAATATAAGTAGCCGTTAATAGGCAGTCCCCCCAGAATACTTTAGGAACATTGGATTGAAGCTTCAAGGCTCTAGCCACATCTAAAAGGTGTCGATGTTTCCGTTCAACAATCCCATTTTGTTGTGGGGTGTAGGGACATGAACTCTGGTGTATGCAACCCTTAGATAACAGAAATGAGCTCAATTTATCATTGACAAATCCCCTTCCATTATCAGACCTGAGGGTCTTGATCTTGTGCCCAAACTGAGTATAAACCAACTCAAAAAATTGTATAAGTGTGTTGGAGACATCACTTTTGGCTTTTAGGAGATAAGTCCATGTACATCTGGATTTATCATCTACAATGGTGAGGAAGTATTGGCATCCACTCATGGTAGCCACATTAAATGGCCCCCAAATATCACAATGGATCATGTCAAATATAGAATCAGATACATGATTACTAGAAGAAAACTGTAATCTGCTTTGCTTAGATAAATGGCAAATTTCGTAATGTTTGGGAGAATTTTTGTCACTCACACTGGAAACATATTTATTCAATAGAGTTTTCATCCTATCAAAGGACATATGTCCCATTCTATTGTGCCAAACAGCAGTAGGAATGCTCTTACCAAGAAGCAGAGTGGCTTGGTTTCATAATAGGCTGCATTTCCAGCAAATAGAGTCCTCCAGTCAGCTTACCAATCTCTAGGTTAATCCTCTTAGCTAAGCCCTGTACAATACAACTTGATTCAGTGAAAGTCATAGAACAACTGTTATCACTGGTCAGTTTTCCCACTGATAGTAAATTGAACCTGCAACTGGGAACTAAGAGAACATTTTTCAAAATTAAGTCAGGTGTCAAGGCACATTTTCCTGCTGAAGTAACAACGATAGAGGATCCATCAGGTAGGCTTATGTTGCATACTTTTGATAGCTGATATTTATCAAATAACAAATGTTCATCACAGACAAAATGATCCGTTGCACCACTATCAATTATCCAAGAGCTGTGCTTAAGAAACCTTGAGGATAAACTGCAAATACCTGCCATATGGCACTGAGTGTCACTTGATCCTCCGGATCCTTGTTTCAGCATAGCAAGGATTTGAGAAACATGTTCATTGGTAAAGGGGTTAGCAGCATTATTAATACTCTGGATTTGAGATGAACCTGATGAGGCATGGTTGGCTGGGACAGTGTCATTTACTGTCATCATAGTGTTGTTGGCTGTTCTACCACTGCCTTGTTTGCTCTTATACAGTTTATGTCCTTGAGGGTAGCCATGAAGTTTATAACATGTTTCCTCGGTATGTCCAGCCTGCTGAAAATAGTTGCAAAAGGGCCTCTGCTTGGGTTTAGTAGCATTGTTATCATAGTTCCTCTGAGTAGCTGGAAAGCTCTGAGAAAATTGCTGATTGTTCCTTTGTTGCTGGGAAAATTGATGATTATTGAGATTCTGTCTGGGGAATTGCTGATAATTAACGGACATGGCAGAAGATTCAGTGGTGACCATCTTGGTCAGGTTCTTCTCAGCCTCATGGTTAGACACCCTATCAAAAACCACATTCAACTGAGGTAGTTTTTCTAAGGCCAGTATATGAGTGCGAATCTGAGCCAAGGACTCGTTTAATCCCGTAAGAAATTTCATCACCTTATTTTCATGATTCTCCCTAGCACTGTCCTGGCACCTCAAACAGTCATCAAATACTGAACATCCTCTGCGTTCTCTCATTGCATCCAACTCTCTCCACAGTCCACAAAGGGTCTCAAAGTACTTGGCAACTGTCATTGTTCCCTGCATTAAATTTGCTATTTCCTGCTGTAGAGCAAACTTCCTAGACAAATTAGAACCAGCATACATCAAATGCAAACAATTCTAGGCATCAGCAACATCCAGAATCTGTCCAGTAACATCTGGAGACACCGAACATAACAGCCACGACATTATAACATCGTTGCAGCGCTGCCATCTCGCCTTCAAGTTTGGATCAGTGGGCCTCGGATGAGCGCCCTCAACAAACCCGAGTTTAAGTCTCGCAGGCAAAGCGATTCGCATCGCCTTCTTCCATTTCACAAAGTTTTCTCGTCCAGTTAAGATTTCACCAACGATAGAGTTACCTGTGATTTCATTGTTGTTGACATAATAGATGTCATCAGCGACAGTGGAATCAGTAGGTAACGCAGCTGATACGGGTGTAGATGTAGCAGGAGTGTTGACTGACTCTGCAGTGGTTGTCATCGAAGAACCCTATCAAGCAACAAAAATAGGTCGAGCAAAACAACTAACGAGAGAAGGAGAAAAGGACTCACAGTCCGTCCGATCGTATCTGCTCTGATACCATGTGAATAATCAGATACCTGATCGAAGACAAATGAAGTTGATCAAAGTTGCAGGAAGACGAGCGAGAGCTTGGCGTCTGAAATTGGCTTTTCCAGATGTATTTCTTTATTGAAGAACAGTAGCACGAGAGAGGTGCCTCATATACAGAATCTATTATTTACAATTCTATAGTAATGGTCAAAGACAAACTGCTATATGTTAATTGCAGTCAGAACCCTAAGGTTAATTAATCCCAGTACCTCCAATTGGTATTTGTTTCAATTGTAGACGAATCGGCTAAAACATTTGTTGCTACCCAATTCGAGCGACACTAATTAAGAAACACCTTAACGCCGATGGAGATGTTTATAATAATCTTAAGTTTTATCACTGCAGTCGGTTGATTAGGAAGCATTTTAACATTCTCTGAACTAGCTACAACTTCTTTAGCTTTGTTTAATTACTCTAATTATTGGAGACTAACGAAGTTAAAGAGTGTCTTAACATCGACTAATAGTGGTGTTTATGAAATAGTTAACTCCGATTTGATTGTGCATTTTTTTGGGAAAAGAATTTGTAGTTCGCATCACAGCCATCAGATTTCATAACACAATCAAAACACGCCAAATCGAAACCAAACCGACTCAAACACTTAATCAGCAACACGATTGACGAAAAGAACTCGAATCTTGCAACTACATTGGAAATAATCGAAGCAAAAGCAAAACATATGCATCATATAGCATATCGATGTGAAGCGAATGAAACGGAGATGATGAAGATGACAAGATCGTAAACCGGAACGCGTTAGGATTTCGAGAATGCGAGAGACACAACACACAACTCCCGCCCGACCCTAACACCAAGCACAACCTCCATCCCGCCGGAGCCGTACCCACAGTTGGTAGCAAAGCATATATAGCATGCATATCGATGTGAAGCGAATGAAACGGAGATGATGAAGATGACAAGATCGTAAACCGGAACGCGTTAGGATTTCGAGAATGCGAGAGACACAACACACAACTCCCGCCCGACCCTAACACCAAGCACAACCTCCATCCCGCCGGAGCCGTACCCACAGTTGGTAGCAAAGCATATATAGCATGCATATCGATGTGAAGCGAATGAAACGGAGATGATGAAGATGACAAGATCGTACCGTGTACGGCGATGAAGCAGCGATCGAGATGAGGTGGAAATGGAACCGGAACGCGTTAGGATTTCGAGAATGCGAGAGACGAAGTGGTGTGGTGATGAAGATTTATGGAGAGAGAAAGAGGGAAGAAGAATAGTAAACAAATAGGCTGAGAGTTCAGATGGTGCTGTGGCGGTTCGTGGTTGATCTAACCCGGATACAGATCCGGGTTACGTAAACGGGTCAATTTTTTAAGTTTGGGCTTTTGGGACTTTCCGGTCCATTCTGGGGCGAGGCGGCTATGATTTTATAAGGGCATTTTGATAACCGACCGTCAGTATGCACCGACGACTTCAGCTTTACCTGCCACCTGACGTTTTCAATCCTACAACAAAATATATATATAAGTTTTAGTGCCAGTTAGCAGATTGTGCAACCTCTTCTCCTAACTTGCCAACAAATCTCCACCAAACACACTAACTTGAAAACAACATCACAACTCACTCACTTCACTCTTTTACAACATTATGATACAAAAGGAACAAAGAGCTAACAAACCCAAAAAAAATGCCAAAATGGCAGCCAAGCCTCATCCTCTGTATCCTCATAAAACATGGAGCATAAGATGCAGCATAGATTACCTCATAGCTTTACTCATGACCGCTATTCTCGCATCGGCTGTTTTTCTCACAGGAAAAGGTAGAGACGGGTATTTGTCCGAGGACCATTGCGGTGGCCTTAGCGCGTTGAACAATGTGAATGAGCCTTTGACGGAAGAGCTTAAGGAATGTGACTTGTTTGACGGGAAATGGGTGTTTGACGACGAATCGTATCCGTTGTATAACGAGAGGGAGTGCTCATTCATGTCGGATCAATTGGCGTGTGAGAAGTATGGCAGGAAGGACTTGAGTTACCAGAATTGGCGATGGCAGCCGCACCATTGCGACATGCCAAGGTAAATTTCTATTTGTAAATCCCATCATAATGTCATCATTGACTATTTTTAACTTGATTGTACGTGATCTGAATTCGACTAAAACTAAGTTTGGATAAACTTATGTAAACTTCTTAAAAGGTTCAACAGCACGGCCTTGCTCGAGCGGCTGAGGAACAAAAGGATGGTATTCCTCGGGGACTCGTTAAATCGAGGTCAATGGGTCTCAATGGTGTGTCTAGTGGAGAGGTCTATTCCTTCACATCTCAAAAAAATGGACACCAATGGATCCTTGATCACATTTAGAGCCATTGTAAGTCCTTAAACACTAACCATTCCATTTAAACCATAAAACCGCTACACGAAAAAAAAATTGATTAAGCATCGATGGCATTATTAGGACTACAACGCAACAGTTGAGTTCTACTGGGCACCTTTGCTGGTAGAATCAAACTCGGACGACCCAATAAACCACAATCTACCTGAGAAAATCATCCGTATTCAAGCAATAGAGAAGCACGCAAGGCACTGGACTAATTCACATATTATCGTTTTGGACACATATTTATGGTGGCTGAGATCGAAAATGAAGGTCTTATGGGGATCCTTTGAATATTTACAAAGATGTTGAGATGTTTTGGTATAACTAAGCATCACACAGCCCCTGTTGAAACAATTCAACAAAATTGAATCTGACTAGGATTCAACAGATGATTCAACAGCCAGCAATGGAACAATTCAACGGTTTAATTTTTTTTTTCAACACCCCATTGTAGGTAGTCTTATGTTGATTGCGAGTATATCATCGAATTTATTTGTATTTTCAGGTACGGCTTTATAAACGAGTCGAGTATTAGGTTGTTTAAGTTTGATTCGTTTTAAAATTTGACGAGTTCAAATTCGAGCCGAGTATTATCGAGTTTTGAAAATATGTGTTCGAGCTCGCTCGTTTAATTTTCACGAGTTTCGAGTTTTATACGAGTTATTAAAGTAATTTAAATTAATGTGATTATTTAATATTAACGAACTTTGAGCTTTTCATGAGTTAAAACAAGCTTTAGTCGAGCTTTTCACGAGTCGAAACGAGCTTTCACTGAAAAAGTATTTTAAAGTGTGAAAAATTACTTTAATCGAGCTCGTTAACGAGTTTTAATCGAGTATATAAACGAGTTTTAATCGAATATGTTAACGAGCACATAAACGAGTTGTTCGCGAACATAAACGAGTCGAGCACCCTCTTGCTTGTACTTGGCTCGTTTATTTAACGAGCTTCAAATTTGTATTCGAGCTTGACTCGCTTAAGATCGAGTCGAGTTTTGACCGAGCTCGTTCACGAGTAGCTTACGAATGTATCGTCTCGTTTGCGCCCTAATTTTCAAGTCATAATGGGGGATCAGTTGAGCTAGAGAATGGCCAAGACTGTGAAAGAAAGAAGCAAAAACTGAGAAGGTAAATATCTTGGGATCAAACACAGGTAGTAGTAATGAGTAAGAGTCTGTCTACTTGAACTGAAACTTAACTGATATTAACTGATTTAATTGAAACTTAATTTAACTGAAACTTAACTTAACTGAAACTTAACCTAACTTAATTTAACTTTGACATCAGCAAAAAATATAAATTTTTTTTTGTTGTGAGCGCTTAAATATTACCCCATCCTTAGAGTATTACCTATTACCCATTCACAAAATTAGTGTGGGGCCCACCTCCCACTACCCAAATCCTCCACTCACATGTCCAATGAGCCCGTGCTTTTGAGGTGGCTCGTCCTCATTGGTTGGATGAAACTCATCCAACCAATCAGAGGAGAGTAATAGGGTAATACTCTAAGAAGGAGTAACATTTGAGCACGCCCCTATTGTTTAATATATAAGTATATTATTTATTTATAGTGATAATGATGGTGACGATGATGGTGCAGAGCCGACACTTATGTGTAAGTCATCTTGGACCAAGCCAAGGGCCCACAGTCCAAGGGGGCCATTTTTGATATTTTTTGGTATATATTTACATCTTATTGATAAAAAGGAATTCGATAATTTGTTTTTGGATGACAAAAGAGTCCAAGTAGCACTAATTAAATCATGTGAAAAGCTAAAAAAAATTCAGTAGTCTACAATTTGCATATATAAACTCTCATTTGTTTAAAAAAATGTAATTATTATCATCAAAAAATATAAACATTTTTTTTATTTTCAAAGGGCCCAAATTTTTTTTTTGTCCAAGGGCCCCTGAAATGTCAGGACCGGCCTAGATGATGTATGATGATATCATGATGATATGATGATGATAATGATGATGATGATGATATGATGATGATGATGGGATGATATGATAATGTTGATGATATGATGCTGATGCTATGATGATGATGATGATGATGATGATGATGATATGATGAAAATATGATATGATGATGATGATAACATGATGATGATATGATGATGATATGACGATGATGATTATATGGTGATGATAATGATGATGATGATGATATGATGATGATGATGATAACAATGACGATATGATGATGATATGATGATATGGTGACGACAATGATGATGATATGACGATGATGATGATGATGATATGGTGATGATAATGATGATGATGATGATAATAATGAAGATATGATGATATGATGACGATGATGATATGATGATGCTGATATGATGATGATGATAAGATGATAAGATGATGATGATATGTTGATGATATGATGCTGATGATATGATGATGCTTATATGATGATGATGATGATAAGATGATGATGATGATAACAACGACGATGATGATATGATGAACTTAGGTGATGATAATGATGATGATGTGATGATGAGGATGATCATGACAATGATGGTAATTGATGAAAAAATCGATTTAAATCGTACTTGACTTAACTGAAATTAACTTACAATAACTGACGGTTCAAACAAAAAAAAACTTACAATAATTGAAAGTAACTTAACTTCGTTTAACCGTAAAAAATATAAATTCAAGTGAATAAGGCCTAACTTAAAAAAAAAAAAAAAAAAAGACTTGAAGATGCATATGAGAATGAGAATAGTTAATCAGCAAATGGCATGATAAGTACAAACAAGCTGGATATGACAGTATTTAATAATCATGACACTACCTATGAGCTATGGCACAAGTTTAAAGCAGCTCTCAGAATGAACAAGATTTTGATTCCATAAATTCATCAGATCAGATGCAACCTTATTTATTAGCATCACCTGGTGTAAGTGTATATCTGTTGCCTGCACATAACATAAAGATGTATTACGTACCCTAGCTATTCGCTTTTCTGATCGACAAAAAGTTGTTACGCGGGTTTGTCATGGTGTGGTCCAAATTAACCTTTTCTCCGCCTATTCATATTGCTTGGAGTTACATGATTAATAATCTTTCCCACAGTATACTAGTGTGTTTATGTCATCTTTTGTTACTGAACATGATGATGGATAGGACTTAGGAGCGGTTGGTGGTCAGGTGTTCTGAGATGAGCATTATTATGTAAAGAAAAGGAGTTTGAAGATATATGAACAAAAAAAACAAATTGAGTGAAGAAGAGAAAAGCATGTGAACTCTTTTAGTACTTGGGGCTGCTTCTCCCCATTTTCATGTGATTTTCTTTTTTGCACCAACACCCCTGTGATTTGCTTCAATACCCCTCCTCTAAAGCTTTTTCTTTATAACCCTAACCATCTTCTTTACAGCTCCTCCCTCTATATCTCCTTCACTCTACACCCTGCTAGCTAGGCTAGCTAGCTAGTATTTGACCATATTTCTCATCTATATATCTCAACCATGAAAATGTGCTTCTCTTTCTGCAGTGGCATGAATATTGTTCTTCTTCTTCTCATCTTCGTTTTGATGATCCCATCAGTCTCCATGTCTTTGAGGTCGTCCTTGGATCATTTCACTCAATCTGCAGGTAGTTAGTTATATATATATGTATTTTACGTTAGAGATAATAGTATATTTAATTGATATATTTATGGTGCATGACCATTTATTGCTTGATTAATTACAAAAAGAGATAATAATAATAAAAAAATTATTCTCTTAAAAACTCAAATATTTATTTCATCCGGAACACAGATCGTCATCAAGCTAACAATGGCTATCACGGAGGACGTAAAAATGAAGCCAATTACAAGCAGACTCATGAAGACGGCAAGGAGGAGATACGGGGAATTAAGACGACGGCAGGGTCAAGACTTCCGGATTGCACACATGCTTGCGGATCATGCATGCCGTGCCGCCTGGTCATAGTTGGATCATCATCAGCTTGTGCAATATCCTTAACTGAGGCTGAAAGCTGCCCCATATCATATAGATGCATGTGCAATAACAAAACTTACCCTGTCCCATAAAACCGGCCACTCAATCACACATCTCTTCTTCAATGTGTAGCTTTTAGTTTTGTATCGTCTTCTTTGCTTCGAAGTTGATGCGGTATCTTTTTAATGATGTTGGAACGAGCAGCATTTAATGGAGTTTTAATCATATATGTTTACCGAGCAGAAGAACTGTGTTGTTAATTACAAACACGGCGTCGTTCTAAGCTTTCATTCCTAAATCACAATTTAAAAATTATAAAAGCAGAGTCATTTTTTTTTTTTTGGATTAAAAAAGCAGAGTCATTTTAAACAACATTAGTTTGTAAACACGGCTGCCCTGCCTATAACTCAATCTTCTTCCCCCAAATGTATTTTGATCGACAGTAACCATTTGAGTTACAAGTGACGCCTTCTGGAGTTTTCCTCCAGCTTCTCTCTTCTTCTTGCATCCTCCACCGCCCAACTCAGCCGAGGTTAAGCCTTTTTCCTTTTTCTCCCATTCCTCCTCCTCTCTACTCCTCATTATATAATAAATCGCAATCAATTGTTACGCCCACATAAATTTTTAAGGAAACATACGGATTCATATCCCGTGCTTAAGCTATTTATCGCTATTCGAAAACGATTCCTTAATATAACATCTAAATTGATAATTGAACTATATTCAAAACTACGCAGTTTCGATTCAAAACTACGCATTTTCAATTCAAAAATACACCGTTTTAATTTTCAAATTCACTAAACTACATCATTTTTTTCAAATTGCTGTTAGTAACTAGCAGCACCAAATCACTTTCCGAAACATAAAAAGAATACACAAGGGACCAATAGGAAATACCTGATAACTAAATAAAGAAGATTGAACGTGAGGCCCGAAATAATGTTGATGGGCCTCATAAGGCCCCATTAGCACACACCACAGCCCATTACGCCAAAACCAGTATGTCGGAAAGATAAAAAAATAAATTGACCAATTTTAAAACACCGGACACCATAGTTTAACCGTGATTAAATTACAAACTCAATCATATGAACCCCGTTAAAATTAACCCAATAATCTCATCATAAATTCTTAACTTATTGAATCGATCTTTCTTCTTTAACATCAATAGACTTTTTATTGAGTCGTTATTAACGAAATTCGCATGATTGAGTTTACAATTTAATCATGGTGAATCTACGGTGCTCGGTGTTCGAAAATTGGTCAATTTATTTTTTATTTTACCATTGATTGGAAAATTTGATAGTTTAGACCTTCAATTGGAAAATACAGATAGTTCATAGCACCAATTTATATTTTTCCGTATATGTTATTATTGTAATTTTTGATTAATAAGGTAAGGATTGAACGATGTCAGTACTCATATCTATAAGAGTGCGTAAGAACGATGTCTCTCTCTTCGAACAAAAGCTACCGAACCTTGTAGAAGTCGTCCGAAGTTTCCCGATCTCGCCCGCCGGCGGGGCTCGGAGCTTCGATCTCGAACCGTTTTTGGCCGCCGATGATGTGCTGGTGGGAGGGTTAGCTTCCGGGATTCGATTTGGTCCGCTCGGTTGGTTTCTTCTTCGTCGCGGTTGGCAGGGCGGTGGGGTGGAGGTTGAAGGTGGTCGGGTGGGGGTGGGGGTGTGGTTGGCTTGTTGGGGGTGTGGATCTGTTTCTGTGCCGGCCTTTGTTTTCCTCGGTTGATGGCTTGGTTGATGGCTGGTGGTTCGGCGGATCCTTCATCTTCGGCTGATTAAGTTGGCGGTGGATGGCCGTGTGTGGTGGTGAAGGGGTGGTGTCGACTGGTCGGGGTTGGATGTGCTGAGTGGGCGACGGTTGGATCTTCCGGTTGTTTGGGGTCTCGGCTCGGTCTGGCTTGGAAGCTTCTGGTTACTCTCCGGTGCTCGTTTTGACTGTTAGTTTAGTGTTAGTTCAGTTTGTACAGTTTCATTAGATAGTTTAGCTTTGTTTCGTAGTTTAGTTTGGTTAGCTTAGTTGTCTCAGCCGGTTCTCCGGTCTGAGTTTTTCCTCAGCCGTTTATCGGTCTGAACTTTTAGTTTCAAAAGGGTACGAGTGTACGTATATGGGTCTTGGGACCCTTAGTGTCGATCACCGAGGTCGGTCGACCAGGCTTTTCAGCTAGTTTCGTCGTACCCTTTTACTTTGTAAGCGTGTCTCTCTGGGGCATCTGTCTGTAAGTCTTTCTGGCTTTTTTCGTTGAATGAATGCATGTTTCCATCAACAACAAAAAAATCTTGTACTTGTTACAGCAAAAACAAGTGTTCGCTACTCCAATCATCATTATCGTCAAGATTTTACTTACATAATGGGAACAATCAGTTTAAAGATTAATGTAACAGTGACCGACAAAGTGAACATGAACTTACTGCCACACATCTATCGAGGATTCCATGATGCAAATATCCAAATTTATGCAATATCATCAAAAAGGAGAATTGATGATCTACTATTTACTGTTATGAATATGAATTGTGTATTGATATGTGACGAATATGTCAATATATACAGTACAGGATAGATGTGTATGGTAAGCACAATAATGAGAGAATATACAGGATATATGCAATGAATATCTGATGAGAATAATATATTCTCTAACATTTACAACGTGTGACAATTCAAGACGTATCTTATCATTTCAATCACTTGGCTTAGGCCACCTATTTATAGATTTTTTGAGATTCAATAATCCAACAGTCAAAACTGATTTTTGGAAAGCAAGCTAGCTAAGTAAAAACGAATATTCAAAATATATTTACAACCTTCTAGTCTATGATTCTCCTTATCTATATGATTGGTCTTACTTTTGCTTTCTTTTTTCGCTTCTTGCTTAAATATCTAACACCAGTACTATAATTAAGTGATTCCAATAGATGATTACATAACTGTGTCATCTTAAATTTAACATAGTGTTAAATTACTTTTTATTATTAAACCATTTATTTTAGGTGACTGATTACAATTTATGTATTTTTATAAATTTAATATTGAAATAATGTATTTTTCAACTGTTCTCGTTGTTTAATTTTAAAAATTTTGGTTGATAAACTAGATTAGTTATACATGAAAATTGAAATGATTGAGCTTCCATAGTTAATTGTAATCGCTAGATTATAGTCATGAACTGATTCATTGATCTACAAAAATGCATTTATGATTTTCAGTAGTTTTTTTCAAATAACTTTTTTTTATATAAGAGATAACTTGTACTTGACATGCGTGCAATACGTGTCATACATACATACCTCCATTTCGTTGTATTTTCTTCTACACTTTATATCTCAACAAAAAGCCAAACATTGGATAATAAAAATGAGCAAATTAAATTTGTCACGTTGTCATGATGCAGATGTGTTTAGTGGCTCTTGAAGCCACGCTTCTCTAATGTAGTCCAAATATAATGCTGTGACAAACCCTAAACCTACTACCCAAACGAACCCTAATCAGGACATAAATAATGTCATGATCCCAATAACATAGCTAATCACTATAAATTATTGCTTTTGTATTATATTTGTCAAGCTTTGTGACTCATCTCATAACCTCAGTTGGGTTGTCAGCCTCATTATTATATTCATGTTACATTAATGAAGTTTCTATTACATTCCACAAATAAACATCTGTCAATTTCATATAACATTGTAAATAACAATATCAGAGGTCACCACGCACCCATTTTCAATTATAGTATATAAACAACAATACGGGCTGTTCTTTTGTATCCATACATCGATACACCTAAATAAACTATTCTTTAAATCATCTGGTGACCGATTAGATTACGATACTAATATGAAGCACATCAAAAGAAGTATATATATATATATAATTTCATTTGTTTAATTTAGGAAAGGACAAATTCCGAATTCAGATTATATATGTTAAGTTTGTAATCCATTTTATTTGATGGAACAATGCCCATTTGTGATCAATATGCAAGTATTAGGTTAGTTTTAGTGCAGGGCCGTAGTTTTTGGTTAGGCTTTAGGATTTCCATATCTTTAAGCTCTCCAGCCCCACCTAAAACGGTGCAGTTTAGAAGAAGCGGAAAATTGAGTTTTGGACGTTTAAGTAGGACGACACCGTTCGGACAACGCGCGAGGATTTGGAGCTGCGGAGCAAGCACAAGCTGAGTTTTCAATCCAATTGAAAATGCTGGCGTTTTGGCTCGAGTTCTTTACTTCGAATATACGCCCAGTTGGATTTCCAAAATTGGGGATTTAGGGTTCTCTATTTGAGCGAGAGAACACGAGAGCGATTCTTCACCCAGTCATCCCGTTTGATCCCGAAGTCGCATCCAAGAGATTCGACGCACTGTGACGCTTTTATGGATACTAGCAATTTGGTCGGAGACGACGCAGTCGGCTGGTCGATTCGTCTGTTTTGTGAGAGGAAGGTGGAGTCGGTCTTTGGCCCGCCGACGTCTCAGAGTCTTCGGTGAACTCCTTCGATTGTCTTATACTGTTCTTCTACTGTGTTCTGCTTGATTGGTTAGTAATTGCCTATAGCTTGCTTGCTTGATCACGATTAAGAACATTGTGCCATATTGTAACCTTTTCCGACTTATAGTAGAACATTGGGTTGAGTCTCCTCGTCCTCGAGGCTCCCTGGAGTAGGGGCATCCCCGAACCACGTAAAAACTGATTGTGTCTGGGTCTTTTCTTGATCAAAAATTAACTAAGGTTATACAATTGGACTAAGAGAACTTTGGGGAATAACGTACATTGGCTTAAACTCAATTTACAATATATAATCGAAATGAGAGTTGATTAAATAAATAATAAGTTCGATTGAGAATCATAATTAAAAGTATCCACAAGCATTTGCCCTTTGGATCCAAAATAATTGTTCAACAGATTGACTAATATGCCTCTTTAGAAACATGTACAAATTCCATTGTGTAGTGTGCATGTACAAACCTATGCAATTGACACACGTTGAAATTGAAATCATGATTACAATCAACATTTGCCTGGTATCCTATGAAACGCTTTGTGGTGTCTAAAGACGATGCTTTTTTCTTTCTTCTTTTTGATAAGCTAAAGACAATGCTTTTGACCATCTAATCAGCCGCCCAAAACCTCAGACGCTGCACATTACACGAACAAAAGACGATTATGTTGCTATCAAACTGAAGATGCAAAACTAAAGCATTAAATTCCAAACCCTTTTCGTGTATCTACTCAAATGTTCCAACTTTGCTACGTGGCCAATTTGACTCACCAAACAATTCAAAAATACTTAATTCTTTACTCAACATCCAAATCCACATCCATCCCAAAAGCCTCCACGTTCACTACGATCCAAACTATTTATTAAAGTTACATTGAAAATAGGAAAAAAAAACAAAACAACAAAAGTCTCCAAATTAAGAAAGGGAAAACCCCCCTTATTCCTAACTAACCAATCACATGCCACCAACTTCACCCATAGTAGTCAAGTACAATCTTTAATCTTAATTATATCCCAATTCACATTGTAAATTGAAGATTACATTTTTTTTTATCACAAATACATTTGAAAAGGAAGCGTAGTTTGTCATCGATTTTACCCTAATTATGGTATTTAATGAGTGAAAGCAAGAACAATCGAACATCAAACAAATCCCCATAACTACATTACCATTTTTTTCAAATTTCCTAAACCTAATAATATTCTTAAATGTTTTTCAAACGTTTGACATGCTCACGTGTCGCAATTTCAACTCACAGCCGCACTCCAGACCAAGAAGTTTCGCCTAACCTCCGTCCACAATCCGCACGTGTTGACACGCGGCATCCTCATCCACCGACGTGCCGTTCACACACACGCTTAGAACCCTACGATAATGAAAAAAACGTTCTAGAACCATTTTGTCGTTACGTGCAGCACGCGTCACTCTACCAATCCGTGGAACCGACCTGAAAAAAAACCTCGGTTCACCCCAAAGAGATAACTTCAAACGTGTATTCCGAACCGGAAAATAATGGTCCGATTTATAAAAATTGAGGCGCATCCAGGACACGTGTCGAGAAATGAGTAGATGAATGCCAAGGGAGATCCCACACTGACAAGTCTACCGTGCTTATCTCTCTGCGGCTTCACCTCTATAAATAATCCCATATGCAGCTTGAAAATTCTTTAAATAAAAACCTCTTGACGACTGCGAAATTGCAACATCTGAAGATTATCATCCCTGCACAGATTCATCAATCTGACCCGATATCCGATCCGGAAAGAAAATGGGAGTTGAGGTGGCGAATCCTTTAAACCAGCTGGCGCTTCCGCCAGGATTCCGATTCTACCCGACCGATGAGGAGCTCTTGGTCCATTACCTCTGCCGAAAAGTCGCCGGGCAGCAGTTCTCCCTGCAGATCATTGGCGACATCGATTTGTACAAATTCGACCCGTGGGTTTTACCAAGTGAGTGCGCCGCTTGACTCGGTTGTCATCTTCGATTTTTTTGTTTTCGGATGAATTTTTGTTGATTTGGGGTTTCGTTTTTTATTCAGGCAAAGCGAATTTTGGCGAAAAGGAGTGGTATTTTTTCAGCCCACGGGACAGGAAGTATCCGAACGGGTCGAGACCGAACCGGGTTGCTGGGTCGGGTTACTGGAAAGCGACCGGGACCGATAAGGTGATCACGACCGAAGGACGCAAAGTTGGGATCAAGAAAGCTCTCGTGTTCTACATCGGGAAAGCTCCAAAGGGTACCAAAACGAATTGGATCATGCACGAATATCGCCTCTTCGAACCATCTCGAAAACACACCGGCCCCAAGGTAGATATAACCGGGTCAACCCGTTATTAATCAATGGTTCAATTGGAATGAATTGGACCGATTTTTAACCCTTTTTTTATGTGGTGCAAATTTGCAGCTAGATGATTGGGTGCTATGTCGGATTTACAAGAAGAACTCGAGCCAGCAAAAGATTGACCAAACAGCGTCGGTCTCGAGCAAGGATCAAATGAGTGTCGGCTCGCCAGCATCATCTCCGTCATCCCATTTAGATGACGTGCTCGAGCTCGACTCGCTCCCTGAGCTCGAGCCGAGCCACATGAACAATCTTCGCCGCATGAACTCTCTGAAAGCGTTGCTTCAGGACAACAAGATCAATTTGCAGAAGCTGGGGTCTGGAAACTTCGATTGGGCGACGCTGGCTGGGCTGAGCACGTTGCCGGAGGTGATGGCGGGGAGCCAGCCGCACAGCCAACAAGCCCAAAACTTGAATGTGTTTGGAAATGACGTTTTTGCCCCTGGGATGTATCAACCGGGTTGGAATCAGTTTCAGGGTAGTTTCGGAAACCGGTTCGATGAGGAGGTGCAGAGCGATATTAAAACGGGTCAGAGCTCGGACTTGATCGGGTCCGGATTTGGGTACGGGTATGGGTCTGGATTTGGGTATGGGTATAATAGGTAGGGAGTTGATTGAAAGAAATGGGAATGTAAAAGGGGGTTTAGGTGTAGAGATGAATTTATGGGGAGCTTTGGTGTGAATATTTGTGAACATTTTGTCAGTGTGATAGATATGGGGTATCAAAGTTTTGCAGATGCGAAACTGATAGATTTTGTCAATGTAGATCCATTGTGTGAAACGTAACAATGAGAGTTGATGAAAGTTCGGGATATATGGAATGATGAGTAAAATTAATGATGTACTGATATGTGTTATTTTAACGTGTACTTAATTTAATGATTGAACTTTACTTAACCTAGTTAGAAACATCACTTAGTCGTTTAATTTAAACACTTTAACTAATATTTAACTATGGTATATGATATTTGACTTTTTAGTTAAATTTTTTAATTTTTAATTAAATATTTCTTTTAAATTTTATAATTGAAGTGTTGAAATTAATGATTGAATTCGAAAATTTGAGAAAAAGAATGGAACCTATCGAATTTACCGTAAAAATCAATTACATCTTTCACTCTCGTTAGGTCAATTTTTTTTTATTTAAGTTGTAAATTACAAAAAATAACGGTGAACTGAGGTCTTAAAGTTGAGAAATATCAACCAGTTGGGAACAGTACATGTAAGAAAGATAAACTTGAATAAACGTGAGTCCGCTGCTCCACTTCTCCTCAGGTGTGAGTGATGGATTTGGGGTGGTGGCTTCCCTTTTGTGTATATCTCCCTCTAAGTCGTTTCAACTTGTTAGGTCAATCATTTCTATCCAACTTTACTTTTGTCTAAATCCCATAAAAATAATAATAATTAAACTCATTGTACAATCACGTGCGTAATGTTCCAGTTCCAGGTGTTGCGGCGCCGCATTACATGTCGTTTGAACAAAGCTCACGTGCTCTTTCGTTAAGAATCATGCTAAGAGTGGAGCAAAGTAGTACACTACAACTCGAGGCTCGATTCTTTCAGCTCAGAATGCATTCAAAGTCAAATTTCAATTAACACGCAATTGAAATCAGTTTCATTTCTAAATATTTATACTTTGTTCACATCGTATGTGAAGTTCTAACACATCTTGCGTTTATTTCATGATTTTATAAGTCGATTATTCAAAATTAAAATAATGGATGACTCATTTCAAATAGATACACGTTACTAGTATTACTTTCTAATAATTTAAATTCATACTCAATATTATTTGACAAGAATATAAAAAAAATATACATATTCATTTCTACTTGTGATATGTCAATTTCATTTTCATACTTTTTCTAGATCATTTATGATGGATTTTGGTGTCAAGAAAAATACCTTCACGCTGTAGAAATATCTTGGGAAAAAATAAATATCCCAACAAATTAAATGTAAGAGCAACTCCAATGGAATGGCTAAACTAAATAGCTAAAATATATATATAATATAAGTAAGGTATAATTTAGAGATTGAAAATTAGTATGTGCTCCAATGGGTTGTGTATATTGGATAGGTAAAATTTTATTTTTCTTAAATAAAAGATTTATTCAATTTTATCAAAATTGTAACTATGCAAAAAAAAATATTAGATAAAACATAAAAATAAAGAAAAAAAAGAATAAAGAAGAAGATAATTGATAAAATACTAAAAAAACAAGTGGCTATGCTATTCTATCCTATCCACCCACACTTCATTCTCCTATCTTCTCTCTTTCTCCCTGGTCTCTCCACTCTTCATTTGCAAATCTTCAATTTTTCAAAACACAATGCCAAACAACCTTCGAAAATGGTGGAGAATGAAGATGAAAGAAGAAGAAGAAGAAGAAGACGAACTACAAGTAATATCTATTGCTAATGAGCATTGTCGAGTAGTTGAAAGTGAAGGTTCATCGCGTCGACGAGGAGGGTCTGTAATAAATCGTCGGGTAATATATCGTGATAGGGAAGAAGGACATGCTAAACTATACCGTGATTATTTTTCTGACTATCCTACATATCCAGAGTCCATGTTTCGCAGAAGATTTAGGATGCGTCGATCTTTATTTTTAAGAATTCAAGAAGCGATTTCAACGCATGATGATTACTTCACTCAAAGAGAAGATGCGGCGGGAGTTCGTGGATTATCCCCTCTTCAAAAAATAACTGCAGCAATTAGAATGCTTGCATATGGAACTGCCGCTGATGCAGTCGATGATTATATAAGAATCGGTGAAAGCACGGCGATAGAAAGCTTAAGAAGATTTGTAAGAGCAATTGTGGAAATATTTGGTTGCGAATATATGAGAAGACCAAATAATGAAGATGTTGCTAGACTTTTAACTGTTGCCGAAAATCGAGGTTTTCCAGGAATGTTGGGCAGTATTGATTGTATGCATTGGAAGTGGAAGAATTGTCCTACTGCATGGCAAGGGATGTACACTGGTCATGTTCATGAACCCACTATTATTTTAGAAGCTGTGGCCTCATACGATCTTTGGATCTGGCACACTTTTTTTGGATTACCAGGGTCGTTAAATGATATAAATGTGTTAGATCGTTCTCATTTGTTTGAAGAATTAGCTGAAGGTCGTGGTCCGGAAGTGTCGTACACCATCAACGGTCATGAATATAATATAGGATATTATCTTGCTGATGGTATATATCCTTCGTAGCCTACTTTTGTAAAGACGATTCCATCTCCACAAGGTAACAAACGAAAATACTTTGCTGTATCCCAAGAGTCTGCTATAAAAGATGTCGAGCGGGCATTCGGCGTGCTACAGTCTCGTTTTGCAATTATACGCGGGCCCTCGAGATTTTGGGACGTGGATACGATGAAATACATAATGTTTGCATGCATCATTATGCATAACATGATTGTTGAAGACGAGAGAGATTTACATACTCCTGAGTACAACTACGATGCAGTAGGCGAAAGCGTGAATGTTTCACTGAACAGGAATCGTACGCGTAACATAATGGAGTTCATACAAGTGCATCATCGAATCCGAGATAAACAAAGTCATATTCAATTACAAACGGATCTTGTAGAACATCTTTGGCAAAAGTATGGTGCATATCAATGAAAGTTCTTCAGAAGATTCAACATCAATTGACTCCAAAAAAAAAACTTCCATTAGGAGCTTTGCAACTGGTGGAGAGTCTTCTAGCTCAGCGACATGTTTGGCAGCTCAACTGGTGGAGAGTCTCCTAAATGACCTGCAACCAGAAGAAACATTAAAACATGCAAGGTTTAATATGTTTATAGAGAATTATGTAACCATATGGATACCAGGAGTTATTGAAGTGAAACTTGGCCCAAATAGCTCCAGTAGTGTCTTCAAATTGTAAGGAAAATACAACTTTCTGGGTGCTTGTATCACGAAAGATGTCGGTAACCACACCATACAGGCAAATACTAGTCATTCTGTCACGGAGATCTACAACAAAAGACAAAAACAATTTAGACCATTCCATACCAATGCACAAAGGAAATGAAAACCACAGTAGAGGGAAGCATTTGTTAAAACTGAAAGTAAAATGTCAAGTCCAGTAGTCCACAAACAATAGATCACTTTTATTAAACTGAAATTGTCAAAAGTGCTTTCATCATAATGAAGAAACTATAAACATGGAAATTTGCATACGAAATCAACAAATCAGCAATCCAGACTTCTGAAAATTTAAAAAAATTGTAAAAATCTTACTCTGAAACATCTTTGCTTATCACGTCCACTCCAACTATCACGTATCACCACCCCAAAATTCCCCAAACATCTTTGCTTATGTTCGCAACAATATGACCTAGGTTTTAAACAAAAAATTACCACATCAGGAAAACAAAAAGAAGCAGTGGCTACCTCTACTGCCTTCTCTCAAATATTTCAGCTTTGAGTGAATTATAGTAACTAGCCATTTGCGGCTTCATATTGGCTGTATCGATCGCCAAAATTGAACCTTCATAGAGTTGTTGCTCACGCTTTTCTCTTAATTCATTAATTCTCACTTCTTTTCTTTTTAGTTCAAGATGTTCCTCCTCTATCTTTACCATGGTTTCATATTCCTTTTGTCTCTTACTAGCTGATGTAGACATATGCTCTCTCATATCGGTGAAAAAAGTCTTTGAGCTTTCATTTTGCAACTCACTCCCCATTCTTTTTCTTTTTTTAGCAGCTTTTCTTCCTATTGGCCGTTCTAACCCACCTTCTCCCTCGTCCTCACAATCTACACTCACCGGACTTTCAGAAGATCTCATGGAACTTAGAACATCAGTTTTCGTCGCTTTAACATTTTTTTTGGACATGTTTGACTCAAATTTTGGTGAGTTCCTCAATTCTGTCCAACAATGTGAGAATGCAAATGCACTACCTTGTATGCTTTGATACATCTCCATAGCTTGACGTACCTAAAATATAGCGAATGATTAAACTTAATTATATATCAAATAATATTAAAACCAAGTAACTTATGGCAGATCACTAATCTTCATCAAAAATGACAAAAGTTTTATAATGACTTTCATATGAGCAACATATAAAAAGTACAAATGTATACCTTGTCCGCTTCACCTATTCCACTTTGATTTCTTCCCTCTATTTGGTTAAAAAATCCTTGGAACTTACTAACCGATTTTTGTATGGTTGACCATCGGCTACTCAAAGCTACTGGAGTTCTTTCACTTGTGAATGATTTGTGCTCGTCAAAATAGCTTGCAATTCTACTCCAATAATTAGTTTGTGTCTGATTGTTCCCTCTTATCGGGTCGAAGCTTATATTTTCCCAAGCTGATATGAGTAACATGTCTTCCGCTATGGAGAAGTTCTTTGATCGCCCTTTTTTTCTGGGACAATTGTGCTTGAGAACCCATTTGTTCGTTCGCTTCGCATATTCCTTCATTGAGCAATCGGGTGAATGAAGACTCCATCAATATGTACACTTTGATTTCTTTCGAAATCTAAACACCTACAACGCATAAACCATCGCAACAAGAAGTTGAATTTATCAAAATCTAATGATATAATATGAACTGAAAACTTCCAATGCAGATATGAAAATATGTAAAACAATGAACAAAATTGTTTAGATGTTGACTACGACCGTTCTGAACAATTCTCAAATATCATTACTTTTCCAAACATAAGTTTAGATGTTGACCGCCGTTAAAATAAAAGTCAGAATCTTTAATGGATTATACTAAATCAAAATCAGTGAGGACAATAGATGAAAGCCGAAATGGGAACTCGCAATCATAGTGAACAAGTTAACAATGGATGAAAGCAGAGAGAATCAATCTGAAACAATGAACAAAATGGTCACTCATGAATCATGGTTCACCTTTGTGGCTATGTCGCACTTCGAGACTCGGAATCAGGGACAGAGACGGAAGACGCTTGCGCTTAGTTGCTTGGAATTTGCTCACTACTTCTCCAAATCGCTGCTCGGACAGAGACGCTCGCTCCTGAGCAAACCCTAGAAAAAAAATTGCGACTTTCTACCCTGGCTGGAGCACAATCATCTCATCCCACCAGTTGAATACATCTGCCTGCGTGGAAAACCCTAGTCGTATAGCAAGCGAGAGAAATCGTAGATATAGCAGGCTAGAATCAAAAGAGGCAAATTTAGCAAATTTGGTCGACGGCGTTGGAGGAGGGCGTTTTCATCGTTATGGCTATAATGGTTGACATGTGGGCTAAATATAACTTTTAGCCCAATTTTAACTTGCCGCTGTAGTTGCTCTAAGTAGGTTGCTCAATAAAGTAGTACTATGATTGTTTGACCTTTATCTAATATCCCCAAATTTAATGTTGGTAGCTTTTTGCCCACCTCGTATGATTTTCCTGCTAAATATCTCCAGATTTACAAAGTTTAGTAATCAAACATTTCAAGGCCCCGTATAAGCTGGAGCCGGCTGCGGCTTATTGTTATGGTTTTCTTTTCTGACTAATTTTAATTGGGCCGTCTTAGGTACCTTAACAATTACAATGCTGAAATTCATTTTTGACAAGAAGATGGTGACATGAGGAGATAGCTGGGCCCAAGCCCAATGACAGATTAAAAGCCTTAGTGCCTAGTGGGCTTCAAATACCTGTATCAGTAAGAGGAGTAAGTTGTGTGGCTGTTGGAGCACGGTTTCGGCATAGAATTCATATTTGGTGCAGTTAAGTAAAAAACATCGATACTTTATATAAAACAATATCAAAATTACGTCGTTTCATCAATATAACCCCAAAATTGAAAACTGATCCATTTTCAAAACTACACAGTTTTACTTTAAAACCTAAAAAACTACGTCGTTTTTGTTTTGACAGCAAATAGCTGCGCTGCTTGGGATTTTATTCCTTGGGCCTTAAACCCTACTAACCTATATGTGCAGCATGCAAAAACCAAAGTAATTAACTAAACTACGAAAGCAAATATATATATATATATATAATCTCTTATCAGTCATGGTTAACAACTTTGCTAAGTTTCTCATGACACTAGCTTTTAGCCTTATCTCATTGACCAACTTTCCTTTACGGTTAAATCACAACTCACTTTGCATATGTGTAACTATATGAAGATGGCATCTGTCGAATGTATAATGAGTTTTCATCTGAAGAGAGAGTATATATCAAAGGTCATCGTCCATGAAACTTCAGCCAACATTATAATTAAAAGTTTGAATAGCTAGCTAGCAAGAACATAGATTACTAGCTAATTACTACAAGCAACTCGAATTGAAAACGCAGTTGAAAGTACGTTTAGTACGGTGTATGTGCCCATATATATGTTTTGTTTATGTTGTCATGTTAGAAACGTAAGCACTAATTAGACATCTAGCTATCTATCAGGGCCTAGAATGTTTGCAGGATTCGCTTTCTAGAATTATCTACATTTACTAATAAGTTCCTTTTGCTAGAACAAATATTACATCCTAATTAAGGTGTTACTTTCATTAATGTACAATATACACTAATGTTTTTAAAATAAATAAAAAAGAACATGCAAAAACACATGAACAAAACTATAATGATGATTACAATTGCATTGAACGTCTAGTGCTAAGAATTATCCAATAATTGTATAAAGGCTCACTGATCATTCAGGAGCACATAGAAGATTCCAATACCAAACCCTAGTAGGGATCTCACGAGTTATCAATGAATAAGCAATAGCATCATAATATTATTTAGAAAGAGAGAAGTTAATAAGAGAAGTTATCAAAAAGCAAGCATTATATATGCACATGAATCATGATCACATGATTGATCTTAATTTTTTACCACCTCTTAAATAATTCCAGAAGATCTAAAAGGTAGAGTTATGCCTATCAAGATCTAGCCAGACTCATTAATTGATTGATATAATAGTGACGTTAGCATTGATGTCTTTATTTTGTTCCTTAATTTTATTGTGGTTTAACCGTTTTTTGATTGTGTTTATCGAACCCCACCATATATATACACCATTAAACATGCCATGTGAGTTCCATAATATAGTTGTGTTCATGGACGATTTGATCAACTTCTTAACTAATGAGTTTTTTTAATTCATATTCCACATCAAATCTGAGTGTTTGATTCTTATGACCTCTCCTCTCCCGCCACCCTGATTACGCCCCGATAGACTAATACTAACGGGTTCAGATGCTCATAGCATAAGAAATGAATATATATAGGAATGAGGAACATTTCCTACAAGATGTAGTTAACAACTGGAAAAGTATATGTGATTGAATGACCCGTTAATCCACATGGGTCTATCTTTTTGTAAAAGATTTTTTTTTGATAAGTTTTGTAGAAGATATTTGATTTTATAATTAAAAGATATTATATAGCATTGCGACAGAGGAGCGCTCAATTGATACCTCCTTTTAAATTTCGAAAACTTGAGAATCCAAATCTCACATATTCAAAAATGCATCATCAAGTCATATCGTGGCGGTGACACCTGTCTCTTGTGCATATTCAAAGTTGCATTTAATGCAAAGACAACGCCACCAACTTTGACTTTGCTTTTTGGACATGTGTAATGCAGATTTAAATATGCATCATGATCTAATGTTGAGATTTTGATTTTCAAGTTCTCGAATTTTTAGGAATTCTCAATCGAACGCTCCTCTAGCATGACATTACGGTTCTTTGATGGTTCTAAGCATTTGGGGTTTGACAAATCATAGATCAAAAAAAAAAAAAAGAGAAGGATCACATGAGAGCTAAGAAAATTTAAAAGGCTGCAAAGATATGATCTCATTATCATTTATATGATTGCGTGTGTTCATGCGCAGAATCTGAAGTAACATGAACTTAAATAGTGCTTTTTATGTTGAGGAAGAAAGAGGGCGGGTATCCTCAATATATATGTTTTAGGTCACTTGAAAAACATTTCCTATAGTAGCTTTTAACAATGACACAAAAACACCTCTTTTGGTAAGGTAGCCTCAATGCTTCGTCAACATTAGCCATACTTGTTTGGGCCATGGCCATTCATTGTATTTGCAAATACACAAGAGCCGCTTTAAGATGCTCACTTAATTATTAGTGTTGTGACAAAACCCTCTCCAAACCATTCCTTATGTTGTTGATATTTAGTTTAAGATCATATTATAAGATGCTCACTTAATTATTAGAGGGATTCGATTTTGAGAATGGTGTAGTAGTTCACAATTTAAGTTTGAGACTGGCATCTTAGTACCCAAGCTAATTAATTAACTATTTGATCAAGCAATTTGTTATCTTGAATACAACAATATGATCCAACAAGTGGAGGAGATTAACACATATAATTAACTAAGGGACTATGACCCCCAAATTTTTATGAGAAATGCAACATAGAAATTAAGTTGATTAAGCCATGGAGGGTTCTTAGTGTTTGAAAGGGACATACTTGAGCTTGATGTTCCCTTTACATTAAAATGGTGTCCTCACACATTATTACACATACAAAAAACCTCTCATATTCTTCAAAGCAACTTGCTAACCGTGTCCATACGTGACCCTTTTTGTACCCTTAATCTCTTGATTAGTTTACGTCAACTCAATAAGGTTGTATAGCCTGGTTGTTAAATTTGTGACAATGATTGAGAGGACTGATAGAGAGAAGATTCTGCAATTGGTAGTTACACACTAATTTACATCATGCATCCATCATCATCGGTCACAGTTTGCATAATTGCACGTGTATTGAAGTTTTGTGACACTAAAGTTAATTAAGTGGTCTGAGCATCTCTTCACATTACCGTCATTAATTCAATTAGTCTCTCGCACCACATTGTGTGTTTTCTTCTTTGATGGAGATTAGGATGTGATTGGTTTATGTGTGGGCTGGCTAAGTTTTTTAGAATTGACTTAAGGGTCGGCAAAGGGCTGGATAAGCCATACTCCTATCGGGCCGGATTGAGTAGGGCTTTTGGTGAGTCCTAGCCCTTTACACATTAGGATCGGGGCTCGAGAAAATTCATCAGTCCTAAAATCGTTACCGTGGCCCTTCGTTTCATAGGGTTTTTCGGGTTCGGGTCGAGCTCGGACTAATTAATTTCGGCCTTAAATGAATTCAATGACTAATTAATCGACAAATAACTCTTTAAATGCAAATACTATTAGTTTGGATGTGTGAGATTTAATGGATGTGAAAAAAATACATTATTTGTATATCAATAACGTCCTTAAATCAATAAATACACGATTCTAAATCGAGTTCGTTTCTCGAGCAGGACCGAATAATCGAAGTCTTAGCACGACCCTAAGCCATTCGAATCTGACCATAATAGAACTTACGTAGGGTTAGGATCGGACTCGGACTAGAACCGGATTAGGACGCCCTAGGATTTATTTCGGCCTAGGACTAAATGCCAACCCTAAATTGACTACTATAACTACTATAAGGACTCATTTTGTGGGACCACGTGCTATAACATCAAACAACATTGTGGACCCACATGATCACCTCCACATCAATACACCTCCAAATTAGGGTTTATATATACAATTTGTAACTTAAAATCATCATGCAAATGAATTCCAGTTTGTTAATTGATGACTCTAGTGTTAATCACAACCACACAGTAATTAATGATTAGTCAAGTTAAATATTAAGGATAAGGATCATTGGAAGTTAAATAATTAAGTGATCATGCATGTGACTCATGCATGCAACATTATCAAATTTGATGAGAGATAGTCATATTAAAAACTGCATTATCGAACTTGACTTAACTTAACTGAAATTTATATTTACTAGAAATTAACTGAAAGTAACTTAACTTAACCGTCAATAATATAAATTCAAGTGGACAAGGCCTTATTCTTTGGTCGTATGGTGTGGATGTGGATTAACCTGATTAATTAAGTGATCATGCAACATGGATCAATTTTGATGACCGAGATGGTCAAAAAACTGCAGTAAGAATTAGTTATTTGGTCCTATATGGTGTAGATGTGGATTAACTATTATTTCTGACCATACAAACCCCTAAATATCTATGACTTTGCTCATCGACCTATAATCCATAGACAAATCATATTAATGGCTCAAAATCAAAGCATTTGGTACATGATTTTATATTCTCAACAAAAGCAAAAGCATGACATCAAAACTTATTCTCAAAAAGCAACGCATGTCCTCCCCAATCCACACCCCAAACTTACTTATCTATCTTTTTGTGTTTGCTGTTGTGGTTTGTGGACCCTACACACTTCTAATCCCACGTGTCGATATATCCTACATTGGGGAATACCATGTGTCTATTATTTATTGGTTACTAATATTGTCTATTGTCTCATAATTTAACTGACGTTCTTTTATTAACAAGCTATGATAATTGCATACAAACAAGCGATGATAGATTTCTAGGGTTGAATAGAGAGAGAATGCACTTGTAAGTTGTAGTTTTTTTTTTTGATTAAGTTGCCAAACCGGCGAAAGCAGTACAATCTGCCCAACAAGGGCCCAACAAAGCCCGGCCGACTGACCGAAGTAGACGACACTTACAACGAAACATAGACCAATGGGCTCTTGAAAAAACAACCAGGTCCAGCCGAAGCTGACCTAATCCGGCGAAAGCCGACAAATTCCGGCCGAAGCCGACAACTTAATCAACATGTAAACCTACAACTAAAACCAACCTACACTAACCTAACCCGACAACTAAAACACTAAACCGGACGAGCCTGTCAAAAAAAACCACCGCTAGTAATGTTGGCCACCACCAGCAGCTCCCCTCCGAAGCACAGCACACAACAGCCGGTTGAACCCAGCCCACCCAGAAGCAACGACAAGCAAACATAGTTTTGAATCTAATTAACTAAGTAAAATTGAAGAAAGAGCAATATAATGAAGTTATCAAATTATTTTTATTTGAACATTAATTAATGTGTTGGTTCATTTATAAATTTCATTAAAATTCATTTATATAATTAATGAAAATCCCGATGTGAGTTCAATTAGAAGTGATTTTCGTATTATATTATTTTATTTTCTAGTAAATAGGTGTATCAAATAAGTATTTAATTAATCAAAAGTAAAAATTCTAACAAATGAAACTAGACTAATAAAATATACTCAACTTTTTCTCAAATGGTTTAGCCATTTCATTTAACTTTGTATAGTCATACCCTGGTTTAAAATTTATCAAATTGAGTGTTAGTAATAACAACAATGGGTTAAAGCTAGTTAATGATAAGATTATTTACGAGCTATAAACATCACTTTATACTATAATAGTATCCACACATTCACACCTTAAATAAGCAAAAAGGAATCATTCAACCATTTGACTAATCTACCCTTGACCGCCTTGATGTGTTGCTCTCTAATTGCCTCTTATTATATTATTATTTGTCTTCTAAATTACATTCCAAATAACAAAAAATGATAAACATGCATAGGTGACCACATGTATATATATCACACTCATGTCTATAGAGCTAAACAAAATTTTATAAAAATCAGTCCTCCAAATCTTTCTAAACAACATACATCTCTCTACCTCGAGCTACGTCATATATGCTAGTCCATCTCTGAACAAAAGACTAATGGAGAGCACAGATTCCACGGCCGGCGGTGGTGGATCTCACCATCACCCAAATCTCCCGCCGGGGTTCCGGTTCCATCCTACTGATGAAGAGTTAGTGGTCCATTATCTCAAGAAGAAAGTCTCATCCTCTCCCCTTCCAGTCTCCATCATAGCAGAAATTGATCTCTACAAGTATGATCCTTGGGAGCTACCAGGTACCAGCTATGCTTTACAATATATTAACACAGGCAACTTTTTTATTTCATTATTTATTTTTGATGGTTGTTGATGATATGATTTAGCTAAGGCAACTTTTGGGGAGCATGAGTGGTACTTCTTCACCCCAAGAGATAGAAAGTATCCCAACGGTGCACGCCCTAACAGGGCAGCCACCTCCGGATACTGGAAGGCCACCGGGACTGACAAACCGGTGATGACTGCTGGTGGAACACAAAAAGTTGGTGTTAAGAAAGCTCTTGTGTTTTATGGAGGGAAGCCACCAAAAGGGGTTAAAACCAATTGGATCATGCATGAGTATCGCCTTGTTGATAACAAAACCTCTAATAGGCCTGTTGGATTCGACTTGGTTAACAAGAAGAATTCCTTAAGGGTAATTGAACATTCTATGCGCTCTGATATTTTCAAAGATTTTTCTTGTAGTGTTTGAAACCTAGTTATCTAATAATTGTCTTGGGGAACAATAAAATTTGGTCATGCTAGCATTTGAAAATTTTGTTGATTTTTGTGTGATCTTTTTGTTGATTGTTATTGTAGCTTGATGATTGGGTTTTGTGTCGCATCTATAAAAAGGGCAACACTATTAAGGGCATGGATCATGAGAGTACTCTGGAGAACTCCACGGCCATGGATGAAATGATGCTTGTTCCTCCATCTCTCAACGTTGTAAGCACGGCCAGTACTGATCAAGGCAACAAGTTTTATATTCCGAACAAGCCTCCATCCACTTTTAACATCAGTGCTCTGGTGGACAATGAACAAACATTATATGAACTCGGTCTTATGAGCACCGCAAGCCATGCATCCTCAATGCCTCAACTAGCCTCACAATCACTGACCGGCCCTGCTGCAGCCACAAACTCATTCTCATTGAAGCGTCCCCTGCCCCACCAACATTTCTACTGGCTGAATGGGGAGCAGGATCAAGCAACCATTCCTAATGGCCCATCATCATCATCTAATTCATCCAAAAGGGTCCCTCATCATGTTCTTCAAGGTGATAGCACCATGAGTGGTATGGTGAGCTTACATAGTGAAGCACAACAAGTTCCATCACAAACAACATCACTACTGAACCAATTTGGTCAAGTCGGATATGATGATTTCCGGCAGCCCTATCAGCTTGCTGGCAGCCTTAATTGGTACCCTACTTAATTAGCCTTCATATCTTGATTGGCTCATTTATGGGGTTGATTAATTAATTACCAATGCCTAAATTGGGAGAGAGTCTATAGGAGATTGGCTGTGAGAAGATCGAGATTTGTTCTACCATATGTGGGATATATCTGAGCCAAGGTGAGGATCAGGCCCTTGGAGTATTCGAGCTTCATTAAATCTATTATCTTATACAAAGCATATACTTGGTTTCAGTTGATCATGTGAGTTGGTTAAGATGCTTTAGAGAGTGGTGCTTATTGAAAACCTAGTTTTCTGCTGAAAATTTATGAAGGGTTTTGTACTGCATATTTCTAGGTGTTGTGTACAAATTAAGGATACTATAAGAATGATGATATTATTGAACTATATTGTTGTATTGTGGTTGTTATTCTAGCCATCGTGATCACTTCTTATTTTTCAAAACTGCAGTGGAAATGTGTAAAACATTAAGGTAAATCATCAATTGACTTCAGTGAAATCATTTTTAAGAGGTGGATTATACAATTAGGGTTTTATCTGGATGTGAACTGGAGATGAGTTCTCACCGGTTCACAGAAAATACTGGTAGCTTCCAGTGGATGAAAAATACTTTAGTTAAGAAGTAAGTGAGGTCAATATGTAAATTGTGTAAACTCTTCTCCTCCTTGTGCTCCTAATTCTCATTCCTTTTTTTTATTCTCCTTTCTATAATAATTTAGGTTAAAATGTTCATTGACTATAAACCCTAGGTGAAGGTACAGACAGTAAAATATAATTAACAGCAACAATGCTTGACTAATCCCTCTACTCAACCACAAATCCCAATCTTTTCTCTTCACTAAGTACCAACCGGCCTAAATATCAAATGTTTCACCTTGTGACATTAATCTTGATCTAATCTAATCTATCTTTTCCTTCTCATAAATGCCTTGAACTTCTTTTTTTATATATAAAGAATGCCAAAGATATTCTACTTATGAGAAAAGTAGAGCTCATTTACATGTCACCTGTTTCAATAAAAATTGACATGGGAGGGAAATGACATGTTTAGTATCCACAAAAAAACTATGTATGGCTTTAAGAACCTCATCACAAAAGATGCTAATTTATTCTTAGTGATTTTTTCTTAATGGGACCATGCATCGTTACTTACTTATCTAATCAATAAGGAATCATTATCTTTACAATGTGGAAATATTTCAAGACAAATACCTAGCAATAAATTATGTATGACCTTGGACTACATACCACTTTGAGTAAAGGGTACAAATCAACTTTATCAAAGTTTCATTATCATGAGCTCTTAATCGTAGATTAAGAGTTATATTTAAGTGATGGCCACAGAAATGCCAATCACATTTAGTTCATCATGACATGCTTGAAAGCATCCGATACATGTACATACCCGAGATGCATTCTATATGTGTGCGATCATATCATTAAATTTATCTTTCTGTCATAGTCGTATCAGATACGTATACGTATATACAATCGTCTGAGTAGATAATCTTATCAGCAACATGACTTATAAAAAATACTTACATAATTAAACACACATATCTAACGGGGGGCGTTCGGTTGAGGCAAGGCATAAGAATGAGGCAGTGAGGCACGATCTCGGCCATCCATCGAGTTGATCGGACGCACGTGACAAAGCCAGGCACGAGCCGTCAAACGCGTTCACACTACTTTTTGCAAAAGTAGTGGGTTTTACTATTTGGGACACGTGGCGCGCCCACAATGCACGAGGTTGATGGATGGCTGAGATCGTGCCTCATACTGCCTCATTCTTATTTATCTTGCCTCATTTGAACGCTCCTCCTAACACATAAATCTAAATGTATGCTTTTCAATGAGATAAGGATATGGTTGGACCATATACTATGTTGCTGGGATATGATAAATAGTATGGGCCGTCGACCACTTTTACACTTAATTTGAAGCCTATGCAATGTTTTCAGAGTTTAGAGAGATGTACATTGTAATGTAATACTTAACACCCTATCATTCATAACAACAATATTATGTTTTGATGTATCTTCTTCCCTCATGATCGTCATCATCTTGCACGTACACATCTGAGGACTGGTTGTAATTAAGTTGCATCTAAATTGACAGCTGACCTACTGGGAAATCTGATTGTACTAGCTCAACCTCTGCTTTCTTAATAACTTGGCTAGATTTTTTCACATCTGACTATAAGCGGCGGTATGTGGCATTGAGTTTAATGTGTGTACTGGGCCAATAATTATATATAGTGACACTAATCATCTCTTGGCATATGTTTAAGCACAGAAGAACACATATGGAGGAGTAAGGTATATCAGCAGTTACCATTTTTACACCGACCATGGGATTAATTAACAAAGACTACAAGAGCTTAGGTGTCAAGTCACCCATGGAACAATTTATAAGTCGAGAAATTTATCTAATGACAACTGCTCTAGCTAGCAAAATATTAATCGAGGCGAGGCGAGGCGAGGCGCATTAATTGTTTAGATGATAACTCTTTCAAAAACCTTCACTTACACGTACGTGACCTGTGAGAATTTACTGATCTTCCAGGCAACCCAAATAGTACGGGAATAAAAAATGAGCCCATCCTAGCTAGGGTTTGAGATTTCGGTACATACCGAACGATTCAAAGCGTTGGTTTAATTTAAGTAACCAAACTATCCCCCTATCGTATGCGAGCTGGGCTACAACTACTTGTTTGGGCTTCGAAATTTTTCGTGGATCAGGATATAGTGAAACAACACAGCCCAACGGAGGTATCCAGTCAGTACAGCCGCAATTAGACCTCTCAGAATTTGGTGTTTTTACGTCCGACTACGTGATCCGATGATGCCTAATGGGAAAGGAATAGTGTTTGTGACATGGAAATTGGAATTGAAAAAACAAGACTAAAGACTTGTCAGCAAGTGGAAATGGACCTAATTAGAGACGACTAATTGGAAGCGAGCCAAAATGAGTTCGGTAAGGAATTAAGTAGACCGATAATAAAAGAAATGAAGAAATCAGAACAAACTCAGTGGCTGTGAGATATGTGTGTATAGCAGGTCAAAGTCCATATTAGACAGACATTAAATAAGCATGCATCCAAGTCTAGGACACATGCCACTGAAAATGTAACCGCGTACAAGTAACATTATATTGTTCTTCTCTAACTGTATAATAAGATTGATCAATTCGATTAATTCTTCTCTAGTTAATTGCAATGTGATACATCCTTATCTACTAGCTAGCATCATTCATATATATTTAACTTTACTTTTATTTAGTTACAATTCAAATGTGTAAGAAGATGTCCCTCATGATCTTTTGGATCATGAAAAAGAATCATGGGAAGTGATTTACAAAAAAAAATCATTGACCCACATCATGATTTTTCTAATCATAGAAATGATCAACTCAGACCAAACCAAAATGTGGTCATTTCATGATCTTTTTTTAGTTTTTTCATGAGAGTTGAACCAGTCCTAATGCGACACTACGCGTCCAAACTTTATCAGTTTAAATCCATATTTTGTAACGAATATATCTTGAAAATTACAAAGTATTAAAAAATAAAATAATCACCAATATTCATAATTTTTGAAGACCTAAATAGAGATGCATTTTGATATTTATATGCTTGTATTTATGTAGAAATAAGAGAGAGCGAGTGATGATGAACTTTATGTTTGGTCATGACTCATGAGTGGGATATTCATGACCAAATAGATTATGAAACATGACTAAATGAGAGATGAGAGAAATAGATGACATATTTTTTTTTAATCATAGTAAGGATGCTCTACTAGCAACATTTGTAGTATGGTTTTTGAGGAAATCCATCAGTTGTGTCAGAGTCAAATCGAATTGAAGTTTGAAATGTACATGTGCCATTGAATCCTTGTTGGCTTGGTTTTCTCCATCACTGGTTTTATTTGGCTGCATTTAAGGAAGGAGACAAATGGGTACAAAAGTAAACGTATAATGCGGTGAAGACTGAAGATAGAGCAAAGATTGAATATTGAGGCTAAGACCAAGTAGATTACGTATTAAATAAGGGAGCTGCTAATCGCACCCCCCCGGCGACAAAAACTCCCCAGCCAAATGACTCTTTTGCCCTCCTCTGTTTTCTTAATTACATTCATATGCCAATAGTTTATATATTCTTTAATTCAATTAAATGATTATTAAAATTCAATTAAATGATAATTAATATTCTATAAATTAATTGTACCATATTTATTTATTATTATTAATCAAAAAATATTCTATAATAATTAATAGTGAAAAATTAAAATAAAAATACAACATGTAGCAATTTTTAAAAAAATTATATTCTACTTGATTTTTTTTAAAATTTTAATAGAACTTATAATTAGGAGTGAGTGAGTAACTAGTTTTATTTTATTTAGGGCGAATAATAATTTATTTCGTTTAGTTTGGATTTAGGACGAATAATAATTGATTGGATAGCTCAACATTAAATTAGATTCAACAAAACATGCAACGGTGCTAAAAATAAATACATAAACAAGTAGACATATTTAATCAATATTTCCTCCAAATTGTGCTCCTGGAGGCCCCATGCTTGTGATTTCGCGCCATAAATCAGCTCGTACTTGATATGAGGATGCCCATCCTTTAGCTTCGTACGATGAATGATTCCACCACCATGTTGGTACAGGTGGCACCGGATGATAAGGGTGCAAAAAAAGTTGTACGAAGTGATTGCCAACGTGTCCGATAGCTATTTCCATGCGCTCATTGTCTCTAATCGGAGGGGATCTTAATGGCAAATGGGTATAACAACTCCAATTAGTTCCGCCAAATATATAAAGTACAATATTATACCTTGATGCTATGACAGTTCCCAAAGTCATAGACTCCATCCAATGCCTCTCAGGTGCTGGTGTCTCAAAGTAATTCAGCAAAATTAGTAGATTGTCTGATGTACTGTTATCTGGGAAAATGACATCATATTGAGCCTTATTTTGCTGAATCTCATCAATAAGCTCCGCTCGTACTTGCATCCAACCCTCTTCGCCGTATCCGATTAGTGCGGCTATCGCCCTAAATCCACAATGACCATCTGGTGCAACGTCAACAATTTTAGAAATATATTGATGCATAACCGCAGGTAATTGATCAATGTAGATGTCATAAGTACTCGGAAATCTAGAGTGGTCATTGTTTGGTGTAGTACTACGAACCCCAGATCCACTCTTATGTCGGCCCCTCTTTGGCTCTATTAAACTTTTTTGATTGACCCCAGATCCTGAAGTTGATATATCCACAAAAGAAGGCATGCGGCGTCTGTTTCGCTCGTCTTTATCACTAGGTCGTCCTTTACGCTCTACATTGTACGAAGGGACTCGAACTGTGCTTTGGGATGGATCTGCCATATCAAGAAACCGATCTATCATATGGTCCCGCATTTCTGGATTCATCTTATCTAATATCTCAACAACGTAAGATGTCCTATCTCGCCGTGATTCCTCATTAGGTTGGTTCCATGCGTGCATTGATAACCTCCTCCAGTGACCATGGATACTTATTATAGGAATTGGAATAGATAAGTGGCGATAATTTGCAAGATCATGCTTGCATGGCAATCCATATATTTTTCTTATTGCACAGCTGCAGCTGCCCACTGGTTGGTACGATGATTCATCAACACATTTCAGCTCGGCTGAAATAATTTCCATTGCCTCCAGCGAAATCTGACACCTCACTTCAGAGAAAATATTATCATGTAAATGTGCACGGCGCGGAATGTGGAGAGATCTCTCAAATGACTCTTGAATGTCTCCAAATTGATTTGTCAGCATCTTGTGTATTTTATCAAATGATGTATCTAAGGACGACATAGTGTCTCCCAAATACATTTTCAATCTTGCATGTGCACCTTCCGCTCTGAAAGATATATATTATTCTTCATCAGATGAATATACTATAAAATAAAATAAAAATAACATTCAAAATAATAAGTTAGGTGTACCTTTGGCTTGAATTGCTTCCCAGATGCATATATGCGTCGATCCATGCTGACACAAATTGCTTCAAGATACGGTTGTCTTAAAGAAGTGTGAGTGAATGACTTGCTACTTATAAGTCTATCCATTATATAGACTACATTATGTACGTTTAAAATTTGAAATCCAAAAAGTTAGTGGGAAATAACAGATTTGACAATACATTACGAAACAAAAATAGACAACTCACTGCCAAGATTCTCTGGCAAAAGCAAATTACACTATTCATAGATAGTGGACAGAAACAGATTTGACAATACATTACGAAACATAGATTGACAACTCACTGACTAGATTCTCTGGCAAAAGAAAATTATACTATTCATACATAGTGGACAGAAACAGATTTGACAATACATTACGATAGACAACTCACTGATACATCATTTATAGTATATAATATATATTATATTAATACTAAATTTTAAATATTTTAAAATCATTTGTATATATTAATATGAAATTTTAAATATTTTAAAATCTTTTTTTAGAAATTTTAAATATTTTAAAATCATTTT
The DNA here is from genome assembly GCA_033675395.1 of Rhodiola chrysanthemifolia. NCBI lineage: Eukaryota > Viridiplantae > Streptophyta > Magnoliopsida > Saxifragales > Crassulaceae > Rhodiola > Rhodiola chrysanthemifolia. Next base: position 45,590,580 of record CM066208.1, on the reverse strand, counting down.
TTATAATATATATAATATATATAATACATATAATAAATAGAAGGACAGAATAGAAATTTTACCTGGGCCCCACATGGGGGTGTGGGGGGTGGGGGGTGCGATTAGTGGTAGTCATTAAATAACATGACCTACCAGAGGACCGGACCAGTAGTGTTTTAGTTCTGGTCCTAGTCATTGTGTGGGTACAAATGTGACCCTTATTAGGGTTCAATTGCAAAATGTATAGATGTCTGCCTCTCGTCCCAAATATCAGAGAAATATCTCACTGGATAGCTTAATTATGTGGGTTGCATTTAAAGCTTTCGAACTAATCATTTTCTTTTCTTTGCTTTCACTTCCCCCAACTGTTTTTAGAGTTTTTTTTCTTTTCAAAATGATTTATTTGATTATAAAAAAAAAATGATTTATTTGGATTTCATAATATCTCAAATGACTCAAATGCATTTGGCATTTCAGTTTTGAATTTTTTTTTAATAAAACCAGGTACTCACGATCCGATGTTTTTTTTAAAATTTTTTTAAGTTTACTAGAAAACCGGATCCCCAATGTTTAAAAAAATTAATTTTTCTTTTCCACTAGACATCCCTGACATGTTTTTATGTTCGTCTCTCAGTTTCATCAATAACGAAGATGATGACTCATTCTTGAAATTAAAATCAAAAACCACAAGAATCTTCAGTTTCAGTGTTGGAGTGTCTCCATTGCCAAAGCAACATGGGATTTCATCAGACGTGTCATGTCAATGTCTGAAACTGATTGCCTCCCTTCCTTTACCTTTCCTTGCACTTTGGTTTCGGCTTTAAAACTCTTTCAATAGATTTTCTATCAATCGCACACAACAGTGACTACTGAATTCAACCACCTCACCTCCCCTTAAATACAAGCAGGATGGTTTTCATTAAAGGGACCGTGCAGGAACCATAACGCGAATCATCAACAAGTGATCATCATGACACCAACAATTGCTACTTGAGTACTTGACAGATTCTTATAAAACTAAAACAGTTCCAAATACATATTGCATATATAACAAAGGATGTGATAGCAAACGGGCATATATGTAGTACAAGACTACGACATAAAAACAGATAAAACCCACATGGTTCAACCTCACCATGCGTTTAATCAAACTCCTGTCTGGTTTGGCTTCGTCTCCCCAGACCTTCTCACCATCGGCTATCAGAGGCTGCTAAAAACCTAATCTCACTATACACTTGCTTCTTCAGATTTTCACCACTTAGGACACCTTCGGCTCCTAATCTCAACTCAAATGTAACCAGAGGTTACTTTATTAGTATAATACCATTAGTGCTAGTGCCAACTGATCTAAATGAGACCACTTCCCATTTGTAGTTTCATACTCGTAATAAACTGACTATAAACACCTCCATTCCAGCCGGACCTCCGCCGGAGCAATGAAATGATGGTTTGGTTTTCGAAAAGAAACAATATGACTGCTTACCATGAAAGCAGTGACCCGCTCAGAGACACGAATATCTTCCATCCGAAGCTCCTGCAGCCTTTTCACATACTCTGGCACGTGTACCAGATCCCAGATCACTCCAACACCCCCTGGTTTCAGCACTCTAACTACCTCCACGACCGCTCTCATACGCTCAGCAGCAGCCTCCTCAGTCTTCTTGCCCCCATGCTCCTTTCCAGTCTTGTGTATGGACAAACCAGATACCACAACATCAAAATAGTTGTCGCTGAATGGGAGTCTACGAGTGTCTCCCTCTCGGCAGGTCACATATTCTTGGACACCTTCTATTTTGGCCGTTCTGAGCGTTGACAGAGTGGTGTTTTTGCGATCAAGGCCGACCACCCTACCTGAGCTCCCTGCCTTCTTCAGCTGCAAATTTGAACACTTCACCAGTTAGAAATCAAATTAACTATCCAATGAAACTGAAAAGTATACACAAAACAACAATGAATGCTTCCATACTTTTATGGGTATCTAACTTCACCTAAAAAAATGATCCATAAATATGAAAAGGGTGGACTCAAATTGACATGGGTACAATCACAAAAGTTGTAGTTGCACAGATCTAAAAATTCCACTTTTGTTGAAAAAAAAAGCTATAAACTACTATCAATTCATAAGAACCAATGAATAAGAACAACACTGACCTGCAAAGCTACCGTGTTTAACAACATCCCACGGCCACAACCCACATCAAGAGCATGCTTAACGCTTGACCAGTCGCTGACCAAGTTGACCATCCGCTGAGCCATATCCCAGTGGAGCGAAACGGATGAGTAAAAAATATTCCCAGCGGCGAAAAACAAGCATATCGACGACAAGGCGGTGACGCAGCCGGTGAATCCAGCGGCGAAGCGAGCTCCGCCGTTGGATAGAAGTATCCACTCGAAGAAGCAGCAGACGGAGTCGAAGTAGAGGAGAAAGAGGACTGAGAGGAAGGAGAAGAAGACGGCGTGGAGGACGAGGAACATTAGGGTTTGCCACTCATCCATACCGTAAATCGCGTAGATCTGCCCCCAGTCTCGCACTGCCTTCCCCATGTTCGCCGGTTTTCTGGTTTGATTCGGTCTCGGAATCCGCGCTTTTTGGAGCCGATCTGGTCGCTTAAATCAAGCGGTCGAGTAAAAACCTGGAAATCGAATCAAAAAAGTTTGAATTCAGAAAATGCGCGATCTGCTCAAAAACTCGAAAATCAAACTCTCAAAAGTCCGCTCCCAGAAAAATCCATCACCAAATCTCATCAACAACAACAGATTTCGAAATTCAAATTTTGAAAACACTCCGCCAGTAAGCACAGAGCACGCACATCGCACTAACGACTGTGAAGATAACACAGCGTATCGCAAATCTGGGGTTACCAGAGAAGACGAAAGCTTCGGATCAACAACTACGCATCTATATCTCAACAATACACCACCAACCAATCCAGTCATAAACTCGAATCTAAACAACAATTACAACAACACTGCAAATCTCTACTTACTAGAGCGAAAAAAGGGAACGTAGATCAAGAACAACAACGAATGAAGTCTCGAACTGTACGTAGTAAAATATCGGAGTGCGAAGTGACGACGATGATCTCACCTTGACGCGGTTTGGGTGGAGACTGACTGAGAGACTCGTCGTGTAGCGGACGCACTTCACTTTTGATTTTTTTTTCGGATTGAGAATGGAACGAACAGTTTTCTTTCTGGTTGGTTTTTGCGGGCTATTTATTGGATCGAGGAGGGGGGGAATGTGGGCGTTTGGATGCAGAGATAATGTTGTTCTTTCTTGATTTGGGGAGAGTGGATGTAAGACATTCGTGAGGTTAGATTAGTCATTTTGAGTTTTGACTGTAACGCATTTTATCTTGTTATTTATCATAAATTGAAATCAATACAAATACTCTCATTAAAAACGATGTGGTTTAAATGTGATTTTTTTTATGATAGCCCGAAATGTTAAATCTATGCAACAAAATAAGTTGTATTATATTGCTAAATGCCTAAATGAGTAAAAATATTACACTGTTTTATTATTGACCATATATTACTTGAAAAATAACTCTAAATTTTAGAAATTAAGTATGACAGAAAATGGAAACGATTAATATCCCGCATACACATTGTTTACCAATGACATTGGGAATGAAATTATAAATCCAAACCCCCAAGAAATAAATTAAATAATAGTCGCGAAAGGGGTGTTGGTCGAGTGGCTTGAACCTAAGTGTTCGATTCCCCCGATTAGCATATTTCTAATAATTTTATGAGATTTATTTCGTCTTTCTCTTCATTTACCTCTTCATCGTCTCGCCTCGCGCGTGGATGCTTCCTACGTCCCATGTGGACGCATTCCAATTAACGTCTCGCGCGTGGATGTATTGTTAAGGGTGGATGCATTCCTCCCAGGGTCGATCTACGAGATTTATTATTCTTTCTCTTCATTTACCTCTTCATCGTCCCGACTCCCGACTCGCGCGTGGATGCTTCCTACGTCCCATGTGGACGCATTCCTGTTAACGTCCCAATGTGGCCTGAGCTCCAATTGTTAAGTATGTACAAAGATTCGAAGATCAATATAAATGTACCAGATGATAAAGACTATCATCATATATATTGAATATTCTGAATCGTTATACCCTATCATAAAAAAAATCAAATAATAGTCGTGCAAACCTATTAAGGAAATCATCATTGCAATCTAAAGAGAATTTAAGTTATCTACTTATGAGATTAGTTACCAAAATATCCATTACTTTTACTACATTAATTTTGGATGACAACCAATACAAACCTTCCAAACTTTATAAGAAAAATATCACAAAGATCAAAAGATACTAAAGCTATCCACTAAAGAGATTATTTACTTTTTATTAAAAAAGAGATTATTTACTTCATATAAACTTTTTTTTTATTTCAAGGAAGTTATGTAGAATCTGTCTTTGAATATTTCTTTGAGATTAAATTCACCATTTTAGGTACATAAATATAATTTTTCATATATATCGAAGTTGAAGTTCATAAGAAACACTACGATCAAATGGTGCGATACTGTGATTTTGAGATATTTTTGAGTCTCGTTTCCAAGTTTCCGTACATATAAAAGTAAAAAGTATCAGAAATATATCGTGTCACGAAAAAGATAAGGTACAAAGTTGATTTTTCGGTAAAAAATACAAACAAATCATAGTATTTGATCTTGTGATTTGGATGGATGAAATTAAATCATGTTTTGGTGCCTTTTCTCGGTGACGAATTTTTGGGAAAGTGACGAACTATATCGTCTTTTTCGTTTTCAGCGACGAACTATAGATCGATTTTGACAAACTTTATGATTTGTACCAAAAATCAACTTTGTACCTGATATTCCATCGTATTGCTGCTACAAGAGTACTAACCAGTGTTATTAAAACCGAACCGTGTATCGAACCGGTCAAGTCACTGTGTCAGTGGTTCAACCGGGTTGAACCGGTTTGACCCGCACGTATTAAAAAATAAAATATTTATATATGATATTATAATTTAACATATTTATGACTTGAATAAATATTAAATGTTTATGATCTGATTACAACAACATACCATAACAAATTGTCAAATTTAGAATTTTATAAAGTACAAATCAATAATAGAACAATAGTAGAACAACAATAACAATTTTAGTCTTAATTTGCAAGTCACAACAATAAGAGATTTGTAAGACTAATTGAATTTCTAGTTAAATTGATAATAAGTAATAAATTTTATAGATTTGATAAATGAATATACATTAATGAAACAAATAATAAAACAAGAATCATGTTTGGCTTGGTGGAATGAGAGAGGATAATTAGAGAGGAATGCTATGTTCGAATCTTGTCCAAGTCAAAATAAATAAATAATTTTTCAGACCAAATCCAACCGATCAAATAACCTTTTAAATGAAAATCGGGTCAATTAGCCGGGTCAACCGGTTCTTGATCGGGTCAAACGGGTCTTGACCGGATTGAATGTAAAACGGTCCAATTGAAGAACCGAACCGATCCGGTGACCGATTTCCGATCCAACCGATCGAACCGACCGGTCCGATTTTAATAACACTGGTACTAACCAATGTAAAGGTTAAAAATAAAGTGGAACGCAAATTGGGTTATAAGGATTGTGAGCTAAAATTTGTATGATTGCAAGTTGATGAAAAGCTAATTGTAATTATACATTATCGAAGTTTTTGAAAAGCAACAGGTAGATTATACTAGTGGGACAAGGGGCGCGCTCAAATGTTATGGGTTGTTAAAGTGTTATGTGTTACAGAGCTTCTGATTGGTTGATAGTGGCATGAATAGTGCCGGAATAGTGAATTTTTAGTAGTGGGTTTTACTGTTTGCTTTTTGCTTTATTGGATTTTGGGTACTTGGACACGTGGCAAGCCCACAAAGCACGGGGAGTTTGGATGTGTGGCTTAGATTGGTGTAACACATAACACTCTAAAATGAGTGTAACATTTGAGCGCTCCTCCCAAAACCCAAAGACAAAAACGCCCTTGTATATATGTTTGAAAATAGAATGATCTTGTAAGCAAAGGATGACATTAGGTTTTTCTGTTCTCGCTTCTGACGTTTGCTAAGTGTAAAGTCAATAGCATTTGTTGTAAATTGATGGACAGTCATTGATGTGTATTTTCTCAACATGTATTTAAAGTTCAGAATCCACTTACGGTCATGTTCATGCTTAAATATCAGTAAAATGTGATATTTTTAAGTTAACTGATACATTGCGCTCATCCATATACAAAATAAAAATGTTTAAAAAAAATTTGGTCAGTATTTCATCTCTGTTTCGGACCCTTCGTCATTTCATCTTCTTCTTGTTGTTTTTGTCCGAAACCCTAAATTATATAATCGAAAGAAACAGCGTATTCATCGATTGGGATTTCGAATTTGGAATTAAGACGCGGTGGCCGTTTTTATCGTTGGCCGATGACGTTGGAAGGTGATAGGATCGTGGTTAGTAGTCAAAGACTTAAGATTAAAAGTCAGAGACTTAACAAAGATCGGAACTGTCAAGAACCTAACTTTGTATGCAGATAATTACTTAAACTGAGTACGCAGCGGAATAAACTTTAAATAGCTTTTATTACTATTTAAACTGTACACTCAGTGGGTACAAAACTTGCCTATTCAGTGTAAATCTAACATAGATTTACACAAGCAATCTGACTACTTCCCTGACTGTCTCGTCGAAGTCACCGTAGTCTCTGGCACCTCCTTAGCTTTCCGGCACTGATCAGAACCAGCTCCGATCACTTGAATGTCACTTGCACAGTTCGCTCAATGTTCACTCTCTGTGTATGCAAAGCTATCTCGGATGTGGGAAGGCGCGCACTACTGAAGAGCTTGATCTGGCTTATATAGGTTCTTCAGTAACTGCCAGGTAACTGCCCTAGATCATGTCTGCAACCGTCAGCCCATGATCTCCTCAATGTGTAGTGGAGACGTGCCATCACTCCATGATGTCTTTGACTCCAGTTGTCAACTGCTCTGTTGACCTCAACTGCTCCGTTGACTTGAACTGCTCAACTGCTCCGTTGACTTGAACTGTTCTCAGGTTCTTGGTTACTCGGATACTTCCGCAGGTACTCAAGTCCAGCATCACGTCCTTGAGTGCTCCAGTATGTTCCTGACTAACAGAAACTCAAGCAAACCATTAAACTGGTTTGTCAATCATCAAAAACATTGAGGCCAATGCCTCAACAGAAGGCGCTAAATATCTGTTTAAACCCTGAATTTTAAAGACTCTCGGCCGGATCGTGTCCTCTTCAGGGATTTGCTGTCGGCTTCGGCCGGATCGTGTCCTCTTCAGGGATTGCTGTCGGCTTTGGCCGGAACGTGCTCGGTTCTAGGGTTTGCTGTCGGCTCCGGCCGGAACAGTGCTCGTTTCTAGGGTTTGCTGTCGGTTTCGACTGGACTTAAGCTTGGTTAATGCAGGCTTGCAATTGCCGGGAGTTATGAAGGCTCTTTGTTGGAATTGTCGGGGGCTGGGGCAACCCCGGACAGTTCGCTGCCTCACCGATATGGTGAGGTCCTGTAAGCCTCAACTGGTTAGTCTTATTGAAACTAAAATGGATGGGGAAAGGGCGGATGCAATTAGGAGGAAGTTAGGGTTTTCTTACGGATTAACAGTTAATAGTCATGGCAACTCAGGTGGATGACTGCATCTTATTTGTGAAAGCTGATGTGGATCATATGTTTAAGTTAAAGAGTGTTTTAAAGACTTATAAAGAGATATTTGGACAACAGATAAATTATGGTAAATCAGAGTTGTTTGTGGGCAACAATATTACTCAGGAGTTTTCAAGAGCCCTTGGTTGCATACTGGGTGTTAAGGTGGTTCATAGAGTGGAAAAATATTTGGGTCTTCCAATATGTCTTAATGGAAGGAAAACACCAATGCTTAATTTCATAGAGGATAGAATGTGGAAACGGGTAAACGGATGGAAGGAAAAGTTATTATCGATTGCGGGGAAGGAGGTGTTGATTAATTCTGTAGTCCAGTCTATTCCGGTCTCCGCTATGTCATGCTTTGAGATGCCTAAAAGAATATTTGATAAATGGCATAGTGTTATTTCTTCCTTTTGGTGGAAAGGGGCAAAAGAAGGCAGATATGTTGCTTGGCTGAACAGACAGAAGCTGCAGACAGTGAAGGAAGATGGGGGGCTGGGTCTGAAAAATTTCTCGCTCGTTAATCTCGCGTTGTTGATTAAGCAGGCTTGGAGAATTTTAACCAGACCAGAGCTGCTGTTGAGCAAAATTTACAAAGCTAGATACTGCAGAAACTCAAACTTTTTAAAAGCAGCAGTGGAATTTAGACCGTCATGGGGCTGGAGAAGTATATACAAAGGTCTCCAAACTCTGAAGAAATGGTTAGCCGATGGGGCCAGATTGGAGGGGCGTACTGAAGTAATTTCAAGGGAGGGAATTTTATCTACAAGGAAGGCTTATAGTATATTGCTTGAGGAATTCACATCGTTGGCGGATTGGGCCTGGTTTTGCATCCATGAGCTTGGAAGGGAGGACATCATTCAGGTGTTCGGTGGGGTAAGGTGGATTTGGTGGAACAGGAATTTGTTAGGGCATGACAAAGGAGGAGTAAATGTGTCATCCGCAATAATGAAAGCTAAGTTCGCGGCTGAGGAGTTTAGTCAAGCCAATTTCAGGTTTGTAGCTACTCAGTGGGAGGCTGGGAATTGTTGGAGACCCCTGATGATGGCAGCTACAAAATCTCATGTGACGGGTCTTTTAATAGTGACTCGTGTGTGGCAGGAGTTGGGGTGATTTGCAGGGATAGTGATGGCTCAGTTGTATTTGTGGCAACATCATACTTGGAAAGTCTAAATAGCTCAGTTGAGGCAGAGGGAGTGGCAATTACGATTGGCATGACGTTGGCACTAAAGAAACGACTGCATAAAGTCACCTTCTCATCGGACTGTTCCGAGGCAATTAACATTCTGTTGGCCAAGTCGTACCCAATGGCAAAAGAATGCAGATGGGTCAAGGATTGCTGTGAGATGATGTTGCACTTTCGTGGCTGGAAGCTTGAGCATGTGTTAAGGGAGGCGAATGTTGCAGCAGATCAGCTAGCGCTTAAGGCAAGAGAAGAAAGATGGATCTGGGAGACGACTGAGGCAATTCCAAGATGTCTTACTGCAGCAGTTCATAGGGATAGGCGTCTCGCAGGGCTGTGCCTTTAATTTGTGTTTCCTTTCTTTTGTTTCTGTAATCATATTTTCCAATCAAAAAAAAAATAATTGGTCAGTAAGATGTGTATCCGCTATAACATTACACATTAATTCCTTATATTAGTTAATGTGTAACATAGCTTTTTTTATACATTTTTTATCCTGATTATTTAACTTAAGAACGAGGTTTAGCCTAATACCATTTTACTACTGATTAATGATATAAGTTTGACATGAAAAATACATGTATTAATATTCATCTTCATTCGAGGCAAAGAGATTAGCCCAGTGGAAGGGCGTCCCCCTGCGCCCAAAGTGGCCAGGGTTCAAGTCCTCACCAGCTCAAAATGAGCAGATACTAACTTTAACCCACTAACCCTCATCAAAAAAAAAAAAAAAAAAAAATATTCATCTTCATTCATGCATGAGTTGAACATACAATACTTCAAACATTATTATTCACGTCCACAAGGGATCACAGTGATCATCTTCATTTCACTCCAAGCGAGTACATCTTTCTTCCCTTACCGATATTCTCCTGCTCAAGAGGCGTAATTGGTCCCGGTGGGAGAACGAACGGTGGTGTTGTTGGTCCAAATGCGGGAGGTGGTGGAGGAGCAAACATCGGCTGCGGTGGAGCAGAAAAAGGTGGCGGGGGCGGACCAAAAGTAGGAGGTGGTGGTGGAACAAAGCTTATAGGAACTCCAGGGGTAGAAGGAATAGTAAACTGACCAGATGAGCCTCCACCACTACCCGAACCGGAACCACCTCCTTCGGAACTACCACCGCCTCCAGCACCTCCACCGCCTCCTCCGCCAGTACCGAATCCACCTCCGGAGCCCCACCCTGAACCTCCAGCAGTTGGACCCCCACCGCTTCCTCCGCCTCCACCTCCTCCTCCCGAAATTACTTGAGCTGGTGAGGGAGGCGGTGTGGCGAGCGTAGGATCATTGGATAGGGAAAATGGAGGAGGAGGCGAGCGGCGTCGACGTAAAAAGTTGGCGTGAGAGGGGCAGGAGAGCAAAAGGAGCATTGTGAAGCAAATGATAACTTGTTTAGCCATTGGTGCCTGGTGGTGAGATAGTGAGCACTTTGCATGAAGTGAAGTGTAAATTTATACACATATTTGATGTAAAACGACGACGTATAAAGGCATCTTACTTTGCGCTATGAATGTGTTATTCAAGGTGTCTTACACGTTTCGCCTGGCTTTTGTTGTTGTGTAAGAAATGTGGGCTACAAGCTTTTTATGAATTGGAAATCGAAAAACGTGACTATAGGGGCTTTTTGAGTGATAATACTCATGATTAGCTTTCTCACCTTTAGTTCCTTGAATCCCTGAAACAAAGAAGCATCGTCCTATATGTGAAGGGCGCTGTTGCTTGTTTGACTGCATGTTTTTTTCCAGCATACATATTGCATGGAAGGTGGAACATGTAATGAGGTTTGAAATAGTAAACTTACAATGACTAGTAGACTCAAACTGGAATGGTAACCTTCTCGTTTCATCTAGATCTAGGGTAGTTATGTGGTAATACACTAATACTTGCCTTTGGCCGGTCGAGTTGTTTTCCCTAATTTATCCCCCAAGATTTGTTTTGCTTATCAAGATTTGAATCTATAATTTTTAAAAACTAATTTTTATGACTCCTCTTTTTGTCACTCTTTTTATCAATGTCAATTGTATTATTGTATGTTAAATTAACTGAATTCTAATAATGATTACTTGATTAAATATATATCTGATCGATTGTGAGAATATTGGTCAAAAGTACCAACTTTTCAAGTAAATCATGCAGTGTTATTAAAACCGGACCGGACCGGTTCTGTGTAATCATACCGTTCTGCAATCGAACCGGACAAAACTCGGTCAAGACCCGGTTGAACCGGTCGTTGAAACGTCCGGATGAACCGGTTGACCCGCTGATTGACTCAATTTTGCATTAAAATGGTGATTTGATCGGTTCGATTTGGTCTGAAAAAATATTTATTTATTTTGACTTGGACAAGACTCGAACCTAGTCTTCCTCTAGAACTATCCCCTCTCATTCCACCAAGCTAAACATGATTCTTGTTTTATTATTTGTTTCATTAATGTATATTCATTTATCAAATCTATAAATATTTTTACTTATTATCAATTTAACTAGAAATTCAATTAGTCTTAGAAATCTCGTATTGTTGTGACTTGCAAATTAAGACTAAAATTGTTATTGTTGTTCTATTATTATTGTATTATTGATTTGTACTTTATCAAATTCTAAATTTGACAATTTGTTATGGTATGTTATTGTAATCCGATCATAAACATGTAATATTTATTCAAGTCATAAATATGTTAAATTGTAATATCATATATAAGTATTTTATTTTTATTATTTAATTTGTGAGGGTCAAACCGGTTCTACCCGGTTGAACCACTGACACATTGACCCAGTGACTTGACCGGTTCGATCACCGGTCCGGTTTTAATAACACTGAGTAAATGGTTCAATTGCTAATTAGACCACGTTTTTAATGATTTTTAGAAAAATAAAAATGCAACATACAAAAATGAAGAGGATATTAACTATAATTAACTACCATTAAAGGATATTGTTAAAAGAAAATAAGATATACGTTTAACTAGCTAGTACATAAATTGAAGCATATATGAAATGAATAAAGATCACATGAGAAGTGTCATGTTTCATGAGAAGTCTTAATGACCATTAGATTAATAATCTAATGACTGTTAATCAACGCTAACTTATTCGCACAATCACGTTTTAATTACGGTTAAAGGATTAATTATTAATAGGGTTAAACTTAATCTTATACAACACCCCGATGTTCACCGGCAACGCCGATCTGGCCACAATCGGAGGTGTCACCTTCGTCATCGCCCATGGAAATCGCATCGGACTGCTCGGAACTGTGATAATTCGTCGGCATCAGCGAAATCAGTCGTCGTTTTGTGTTTTAGTCGACGGATGAACAGTAATCGTACATGTCGCGCGCTCAGCCTTCACATTAACGCCGCGCCTGACATTTACATTAACTTGTTAATGTCTTCTTTGGGCGCGGCTCACTTAATGTGAGCGTTGAGCGCGCGGCTCAATGTGTAAATGATACGCATTATCCTTTCAAAAGCTACGCATTTTGATATCTTTTACTACAAATAGTATGCTACGAATTTTGTTTGTAATTGATACGAATTATAATGCGTAGCAATCATGTTTTGGTGATTTTGCGACTAAATGCGTAGCAATTAATACAAAATTCGTAGCAATCATGTTTTGGCGCCTTTGCGACTAAAATGCGTAGCAATTCAATACAAAATTCGTAGCAGGCATGTTTAGGTGCTTTACGACTAAAATGCGTAGCAAGTACATACAAAATTCGTAGCAATTACATACAAAATTCGTAGCTTTTCAAAGGATAAAGCGTAGTATTTACACAATGAGATGCGCGTTCCACACACACATTAAGTGAGCAACGCCCAAAGAAGACATTAACAAGTTAATGTAAAGGCTGGGCACGGCGTTAATGTGATAGCTGAGCGCGCGACATGTACAAAATGCGTAGCGATTTGTTGGGTTTCCGATTTGCGACGGTTCGGCTAAAATTGCGATTGCGACGGAGTAGAGGCCGACGACGTCGATGCTGGAGATTTGTTGGAAGAAGTGGATGCCGACTCCGGCGATGACGATGCGACTGTGTTCGTCTCCGACGCGGTTGTGCTCGTCGACTGAATCGAATCGGTTTGCGCCGTCATCTTCGTTCCCGGCGCCGAAGCTCCGACTCAAGCGAATCGGTTTCCACAAGTGATCCGTCGGAGAAGGAATCGGAGTCTCACCGGTCGATTCGATTAATTTGGGGTTAATTAGTTTGCCTAATTTACCCTTTATGACTAATTAAACATTGTGATAATTACGAATTAAAAACAAAATCTGTTTAATCCTAGCCATTGATTAACAAAGATGAATGAATGAGATTAGTTCTCAATTCTCACCAATATACCACTTCTCATAGGAACCGGACTCTATATGAAATTTTGTAGCCATTACTTCAGGCTTGAGAGATGATTAGATTAACAACATTGATAATTTTATTCATTAACATAAGTCCACAACATGACTCTTTAAGATACATTAACATGTTGAAACATTCACAGCCTCAATCAAGATCTCAGTTCATTCCTCCTGACCATATCTTCCTTCCTTTACTCCCATTCTCAACCGAACCCCAAGGGAGAAACCCCATCGGACCAAAAGGAGGTGTCACTTGACCAGCAGAAGTCTCTCTACCAGAACCAGACTCGGACCCACCTCCACCAGACCCACCACCGCTCCCTTGCCCTCCACCACCACCTCCACCAGTTCCAAAACCCCCTGGACAAGGGACATGGAAACGACAGGGGAAAGAGGCACGGCGGGGTGGGTAGGGGAGGAGAGGACCGGTGGTGGGGAGGGAGACCGAGAGGAGAAGGGGAGTGGTGGATCAGACAACGGTGTATGGCGACGACTAAGAAATCAACTGTAAGGGCAGCGTAGAAGACAGTCGCCGGCGGAGGAAACGAAAGGTGGCCGGAGACGCTTCTGAAAATTTATAAAGTAGAAGGGAAAATATTTTAAAATACAACAAAATGACGGCCGGGCTTGAGTTTGAGTTTGAAAGGGTTTGGACTGATGAAGATACCACAAGGGCCTGTGGATTGATTTGAAACACACTAGTTTGTATCACCATTCATCATGATTTAACCTTTTGTCCAACTAATTAATTAAATAATTTTCCATGAAACTCATTAATCAAAGTAGTTATAGCTAAAAAGTAAATGACATATTTTTCTCATAGACTGCCGTTGGCAGGAAAACCTTGGATTGGAATCTTTTTCTTTTTATCTACCACCACAATTAACATTACAAAATCGCATCAAATACCTTGACTTTTTTGCATTCATTCAAGCCAGGTCAACCCATAGCAGCGTGAATGGTGGTGTGGTGTTAACGTTAGAAAAATGTCATATTATATTAACCATACCATCTTCAACTTTGTATATATATTCTTATCAAAAAAAAAAAACTTTGTATATGTATTTTTCTTCTATGGGAACCTTCCGTTCATAATTATACAATATATTTTTTTGAGTTTTTCTAAATGATATATTTCCTTTGAATGAGGTGTATTTTGTTTAAAATTTACATATATGTTTGAAATTTAAGGTAACCAACTTTATCAATATTCATTCATAAAGCTCAATTAATTCCAAATTTTGGATGATAATCGATTCAGAGTAAAAACTATATCTGTAGCTCAAACCTACGATGCATGTTTCTAACAGAAGAGTTTTCAATTTGCCCCAAATGTTTTGAACAGCTGTGGGATGGAACAAGCCACGTGGCACAGCTTTAACGTCGTCAGTTGGCCCATACTCCCCGCTGTCTCTCAAAGCCGCGTAATTATGGGGCCCATCGCAGCCCAACAATCACCACAATTTTCATAATAATTATATAAATATTTCAATAAGAATATAAAGATAACACTTTATTTTTAATTACAGAATATAAAGATAATACTTTGATTCCATTTATTTTAAAAATACTCGGAAGATTAAGAATAAAGAGGATTTTTAAATAGTTTCAGCAAAATGATATTGAATTGGAGAAGTTTCATGTTCCCCATCTCAACTTTAATTATTTTATCTGATAAAATAAAATAAAATAAAACTTTAATTATTTATCAAAGGCTTATTAAATCGAGCTTTAATTGATTAAATGGATTGATAAACGTCTCACAGTTATATTAACTCACTTAGAGTTCTATGTTGTTGCTAGTACTAGTAGAGTTGTATAATCGTCTCCGTAACGTGTGTGTTGTTGTTGATATCGAATCATATAAATCATTGTACATAGCGGCGCATTAAGTAAAATCATATGATCCTAATTAAGCAACAATAAATTAATACATTAGAAAATTAATTATTGCTTTGCATTTTCCAGTGAAGTGTTAGGGTGTATACGCGTTAATATTATTTAATAATATTGTCTCACGTTTCATGCAATAAATAGATCTTGGTAAGATTTTGTTAGATTGAATTTAATATGAACTTTATTGAAATAGAACCAATTATTGACATAAAACTTAATTATAAATGAAAGAAAATTTAATCAATTCAACCCCCATACATAAGTATGTTGTTCAACTCACTTCAATTTTATTTTATTTTTAAACACATATATTGGAAAACATTGCCAGCTTTTTATTTTGAGAATGATATATATAGAGTTAGAGACAAGATCAGGTACAAAGTTAAATTTTGATACAAAATACAAAATTTTTCAAAATCAATTTATAATTCGTCAGTTTATTTTATAATTCGTCACTTTTCGAGCCGAAAAATGAAAAGACGACATAATTCGTCACCAATAAAAATACCAAAAAATCAATATTTAATCTCATCCATTCAAATCACAAGATCAATGGCTATGATTAGTTTGTATTTTGTACCAAAAATTTAACTTTGCACCGAATCCTTTTCCTATACAGTGAAGTTAAATAAAAAATTACAAAAAAGATTTATAAATAAATATTATTGTATTTTGATAAGGGTGCGGTTCAGGTACAAACCGCTTTATAAATAAAAACTACAAACCGTTTATTAAGCCGACACGTGTCCTATTTGAGTCGAAATCCCGGAGAAAACACGGAGGGGTATAATAGTCATTCCACACGGATGGGTATAAAACATAATAATGTTATTTTCAATTTAGTCCAATAGTTGTTAGTGTTCAGACTTAAAATACTAATGTTCAGACTTAAAAATACTTAATAATCAGACTTAAAATACTAATGTTCAGACTTAAAATGGTGATGTTCAGACTTAAAAAAAAGCAATGATCAGACTTAAAATGGTAATGTTCAGACTTAAAAATAGGCAATGATCATACTAAAAATACTTAATGTTCAGACTTAAAATGGTGATGTTCAGACTTAAAAAAAAGCAATGATCAGACTTAAAATGGTATTGTTCAGACTTAAAAATAGGCAATGATCATACTAAAAATACTTAATGTTCAGACTTAAAATGGTGATGTTCAGACTTAAAAAAAAGCAATGATCAGACTTAAAAATACTTAATGTTCAGACTTAAAATGCTAAGTTTCATACTTAAAAAAAAGCAATGATCAGACTTAAAAATAGGTAATGATCATACTAAAAATACTTAATGTTCAGACTTAAAATGGTGATGTTCAGACTTAAAAAAAAGCAATGATCAGACTTAAAAATACTTAATGTTCAGACTTAAAATGCTAATGTTCATACTTAAAAAAAAGCAATGATCAGACTTAAAAATAGGTAATGATCATACTAAAAATACTTAATGTTCAGACTTAAAATGGTGATGTTCAGACTTAAAAAAAAAGCAATGATCAGACTTAAAAACTTAATGTTCAGACTTAAAAATAGCCAATGATCAGACTAAAAATACTCAATGATCAGACTTAAAATGGTAATGTTCAGACTTAAAAAGAAGCAATGGTCAGACTTAAAAATACTTAATAATCATACTTAAAATACTAATGTTCAGACTTAAAAAAAACAATGATCAGAATAAAAATACTTAATGATCAGACTTAAAATGGTATTATTCAGACTTAAAAATATGCAATGATCATACTAAAAATACTTAATGTTCAGACTTAAAATGGTGATGTTCAGACTTAAAAAAAAAGCAATGATCAGACTTAAAAATACTTAATGTTCAGACTTAAAATGCTAATGTTCATACTTAAAAAAAAGCAATGATCAGACTTAAAATGGTAATGTTCAGACTTAAAAATAGGTAATGATCATACTAAAAATACTTAATGTTCAGACTTAAAATAGTGATGTTCAGACTTAAAAAAAAGCAATGATCAGACTTAAAAACTTAATGTTCAGACTTAAAAATAGCCAATGATCAGACTAAAAATACTCAATGATCAGACTTAAAAATGGTAATGTTCAGACTTAAAAAGAAGCAATGGTCAGACTTAAAATACCAATGTTCAGACTTAAAAATACTTAATAATCAGACTTAAAATACTAATGTTCAGACTTAAAAAAAAGCAATGATCAGAATAAAAATACTTAATGTTCAGACTTAAAATAGTAATGTTCAGACTTAAAAAAAAAGCAATGGTCAGACTTAAAAACTTAATGTTCAGACTTAAAATGGTAATGTTCAGACTTAAAAGCAGCGTCAATGTACTCAGCATTAGTCTTGAATATCCTGAATCGGAATTCCTTTTCTGCCGCGCAATTGTACTCTCGTCCCTGCTGAGCCATCCATTCCTCATGCCTCGCCCGCATTGACATGTCGCTCAGCGTCCTAGCAGCCGTAGACTGTGAAACCCAAACACTCAGTATCACCAAAGCTGCACAGATGAACTGCCACTGACGTGCTGATTCCATTTTTCAATCAGAGGCTGCTGATTTCTTGTTGGTTAATTCAAATGTAACTTGATGCTGAAGATATATGAGCTGCTGATATACATTTCCCAAGTTCAGGAGCTTCAATTTATAGGCAGCAATTTCTAACTTCCCAACTCTCTTGAAAATGACTTGCTCCTTCTTGCCGTGCTGCCAAATTCACAAACACACCTGAGCATAACAGTCACGCATTGGTGCAGGACAACAGGAAGATTAATCAATATAAAAAATTCAGACTAAAAATACTTATAGATCAGACTTAAAAATGGTAATGATCATACTTAAATATAGCCAATGATCATTACTGGTTTAAGTCTGAACATTGTTATTTAAGTCTCATTATTTTTTTGTAAGTCTGAACATTGTTTTTTTAAGTCTGAACATTGTTTTTTCAAGTATTGTCATTACTGGTTTAAGTCTGAACATTGATTTTTTAAGTCTGAACATTGTTTTTTCAAGTATTGTCATTACTAGTTTAAGTCTGAACATTGTTTTTTTAAGTCTGAACATTATTTTTTCAAGTATTGTCATTAATGGTTTAAGTCTGAACATTGTTTTCTTAAGTCTGAGCATTACTGTAGCAATTTTTGGACGATTATACCCCTAATGTCTTTTATGTATTTTTAAATGCATCCGCGTGTGTTTTTTTTTATTTACAAAAAGAACCCCGGTCGAAATTAATTCTGATTGGTCGATTTTGACACGTGTCAATTTTTTTATGGATTTGTAGTTTTTATTTATAATATTGGTTTGTATTTGATCCAAACACTTTTGATAAAACTAGTTATAAAACATGATTTAAATAATTATCATGTCCTTATTCCTAGGTTGTGGGGTCTCATCTTCTCTGTTGAAAAAATGACAGCCTAATCACCAGCCTGGAAAAGAAGTGGTTATACGTTTCACTAATTAAGCATTGCTCTACAACTTGCTGCTTTCACGCATTTCCTCCCCAAAACCCCTCGCTCAAAATCCCACCTTTCTTCTCCTTCTTCCCTCTTGTCCATCCATTGTTGCTGATCACTAACTCTCCAGGTATCAAACGCCACTTAAATCCAGAACACCTTTGGGCAGCGTTGATTTGGCTTGCATTTGAGTTGGATTGGTGATAGGGTTGAGCCGTTGAGAGGTAAAGTTGGGATTTTTAAGGGGTTGGGGAACTAGGGCTGAATAGGTTTGTGTAGGATTCGGTTAGACAGAGAAGTTGGGGATTTGATTTGATTTGATTGTTGTTTTGGTTTTAGTGATTTGGTGTTTAGAGATAAGATGAAGATTAGAAGTGGATGTTGGGGGGCAATTTTTTTTGTAGGCATGATGATGTTTGATGTAATGCTTCAATCCGATTGTGCATTCACTCCAGTTGATAGTTACCTTATAGCTTGTGGATCTCTGCAAAATGTGACTTTTGAAGGAAGGACATTTGTGCCCGACACAGTACAATCCTCAGTTCTCATGAAAGGGAATTCAGTTGTTGCTAGGGCTGGTTCGGGTATTGATGTCCCTTTGCCGATACATCAGTCTGCTAGAGTGTTTCCTCAGACAGCTTCCTACAGATTTAGAATCAGGCAGAGAGGGCAGCACTGGATCCGTCTTTATTTTCACCCAATTCGTGGTTCTAGTCAGAATTTAACATCTGCGTCTATTACGGTTGTCACCAATGAGTTTGTGTTGTTGGAGAATTTCACTTTCGAGAACTACAATGGTTCTTATTTGTTTAAGGAGTATGCAGTCAATGTCACTGATGATACCTTGACCCTGACATTCATTCCTTCAAATAATTCGGTTGCTTTTATCAACGCAGTTGAGGTCATGTCAATTCCAGATGAGGTAATTCCTGATCAAGCAACTGAATTGACTCCAAAGGATGTCTTTAGTCTTTCTGAGCATGCTTTGGAAACTGTTTATCGGTTGAATATGGGGGGTCCATTACTCACTCCGGTGAATGATACACTGGGAAGAACTTGGGAAAACGATGCCAGATATCTTCATGTGAATAGTTCGGCAGCTAATGTCACTGTAAGTCCTTCAGTCATTAGGTATAAAACTGTGACTCCTGAAATTGCGCCTAATTTGGTGTACGCCACAGCAGAAACAATGGGCGATTCAGATGTTCCAAATGAGAACTTTAACATCACATGGGTTTTCGCTGTTGATCCAAATTTCAAGTACTTTGTTCGTGTGCATTTTTGTGATATCATAAGCAAGTTGCTCAATGATCTGGTGTTTACTCTATACATCAACTCTGACGTTGCCCTTGGAATAGTTGACCTGTCTGCTTGGACTGGTGACTTGGCTGTGCCACTCTACAGAGATTTTGTGGCCAATTCTACTGCACAAACAGATATATTGACTGTCAGCGTAGGTCCCGAAATGCAGGCTGATTTTAATAATGCAATAATGAATGGGCTGGAGATCATGAAAATCAGCAATGATGCAAGAAGCTTGGGTGGGCTTAGATCAGTTGATGGCGTCTTTCTTGTATCACCTTTGAAAAGGAAAAAAATATGGATCATTCTTGGTTCTGCTTTCGGAGCTTCGGTGCTTGCCGCTACATTGGTTCTATGTTACTGCTGCTTAGCAGCACGCAAGTCAAAGACTCCCCGTCAAGGTCGTCCTTTTTTGCATCTTCCCTTATATGGAAACTCATTGTCGATGTCCAAGATGTCCACAGTTTCACAAAAGAGTGGAGGAACAGCGAGCTGCATTTCTCTAGCCTCCTCCAATCTTGGGCGGGTTTTCTTGTTTCAGGAGATCATGGATGCAACTAACAGGTTTGATGAGAGCCTTCTCCTTGGAGTTGGTGGTTTTGGCAGGGTCTACAAGGGAACACTTGAAGATGGTACAAGAGTAGCGGTAAAGAGAGGCAATCCCAGATCAGAACAAGGTCTGGCTGAATTCCGAACTGAGATTGAAATGTTATCAAAGCTTCGTCATCGACACTTAGTGTCATTAATTGGTTATTGTGATGAACGATCGGAAATGATTTTGGTTTATGAGTACATGGCCAATGGACCTCTGAGGAGTCATCTTTACGGAACAGATTTGTCCTCTCTACCATGGAAGCAGCGACTCGAGATCTGCATTGGAGCTGCTAGGGGGCTTCATTATCTTCATACTGGTGCATCTCAAAGCATTATCCACCGGGATGTGAAGACAACAAACATACTTCTAGATGAAAACTTTGTTGCTAAAGTTGCCGATTTTGGGCTTTCAAAGGCAGGTCCATCTATAGATCAAACACATGTCAGCACTGCAGTCAAAGGTAGTTTTGGCTATCTTGATCCAGAATATTTTAGGAGGCAACAACTAACTGAGAAGTCAGACGTTTATTCATTTGGTGTGGTTCTAATGGAAGTTATATGCGCAAGACCAGCTTTGAATCCGGTGCTTCCAAGGGAACAAGTTAACATTGCTGAATGGGCAATGGTTTGGCAAAAGAAAGGCATGTTGGATCAGATCATGGACCAAAATTTGAGAGCTAAGGTCAATCCAGCTTCACTTAAGAAATTTGGGGACACGGCAGAGAAGTGCTTGGCCGAGTATGGTGTTGACAGGCCATCGATGGGTGATGTGCTCTGGAATCTTGAATATGCTCTTCAGCTTGAGGAAAGTTCAGAAGCTCTCATGGAACCGGAAGATAACAGCACAAACCACATTCCCAGCATTCCGTTGACGCCATATGACACTAGCATGAGTATGATAAATAATCAAAACTCTGGCTCTGATGAAGGTGCAGAAGATGCTGCCACGAGTGTTGTATTCTCTCAGCTTGTAAATCCTCGTGGAAGATGAAGAAAGTAATCTACACGCCTTATGAAAGCTTTCATTGTTTCCACTGTTTGGAGTTTGATATTCCCACGGAGCCGTAGCATTGTAAGTCAGATAAATTCCATTCTACTATTTTCGGAATCATTTCTTCCATAATATTTGCTACGGCCTACATGTATTATAGTCTGTCGATTGGTGCTAATGAACGCACCGGTGATGTGCTGCCAGCGATGGCTGTTGTACCACAGGTTTCCATTGATTATACTGGAGTTAAAAGTTTTTACTAGTGATGAAATGAGTACACAAAATAAAGCAGTTCGTTATTGCTTTTGTCAGCTTTCAAACTCTATAATCACATTTAGTCGTATGTCCGAATAGCCTTAAACTTTGGCATTTATATTTTCTTTTATACCTTGGTGCCTGCAGAACCTGCAAATATAGATGCGCCTTTTTCTCTGTTGAATCAGTTATATCGACTCCTATTTCTTGCAAAAACTATTCCCTTCTTGCAGGTGATCACTTCATCAGCGTGCTGTTCTCGCAGCTTAACATCCTCATAGCTTCACCTCGGCCGTGACCTAATCCATCAGTATGGCATCCTTACTTCAAATTTCTGTGGTTGGGAGTATATGCAGGATTAATACTCTTGACAAAAGAGAAGCTGTCCTGTACCTATCTTTGCTTTCAACCATTAGTCCTGTGCTACTGAGCTTTAAAAGCACTTGAAATTGAAACCAAGCTGGCTTGTCGTGCCAAGAATACAAATTGAATTGTACCCCCCCGGTAACATAGAAGGCATATGTTCCTATTATCATGGACTTGTGTATTTGGTTGGTTAAACAAATAACTTCCACGGAGGTCCTGAGAGAGTTATCAGTTCAAGGTTTATTGATATTTTTCCAACTTAAATATTTTTCAGGGAATTCCATAGTTGAGATAAATGGCCTTATGGGATGACTAAGGACTACCTTCTCTGTTCATGAATTTCAGGGTGAACCTTGTTATAGTACACGTCCGGCTTCAAGAATGAATGGCCTATTTTATAGTAGTAGTAAGTCCTTCTTTCTGTTTAAACCTTTGCCTATGATGCATCCATCCATTAACAAGCATATCATTATCAAAATTGCAGGAGCTTCTCCAAGGCACCAAGGCATTAGGCGAGGCTCGGTGGCTCACATGCTATCTCAATCATGGTATGAGAACTTCACATTATCTCTGCTGCCCTTCAATAGTGTTAGTGATTTGTTTAATAAGTCTCTTGTCATTTGCCACTGTTGACTTTTTTTTTTTTTGACAAGTCTGTTAAATTATCATTGAGCTCCCTGGGTTAAAATATAGAACATGTCAAGTCATCTGAGTCTTGTTATTTTTAAACTGTTTGTTTTGTATCGATTATTTGCTAATCTGAATCGAGTTGCATATGCTTGGTTTTGTCAACTTAATTCAAAGTCGCCTTACATGCTGCTGAAGCACTGACATGGGTTTCCCTTGTTCAAATTATTTTTCAGTGCTTGCATTGATGTCTGTTAAACCGGAAAATAGTTAAGATAGAGCTTCTTTGTCCTTAAGTTTGAGAGTGTAACGTAACTCTTAATGTTTCTGTCATTGGATAAAATGTCCATAAACATGATGAACATGAAGTTACGTGACCATCATACAAGGGTGAATGCTGGGATGGAGTGTAATGGGTTACATTACATCTAATAGACATTTGAAGTCGATACACTAATAATAAAATAAACAACTCTCCTTTTTTGTTGTGCTGAAACTATTAAGTTTGTATTAGTAGTTTTTAATCGAACAAGCTAATTTATATAAAGTGCTTGCTTGAATAAAAAGAACAATGGTACGAAATATAATCTTTAGTTAGTATTTCTTTTATTATCAATAATGGGTTTTCTGATAAATGTGAGGCCTTGAATTGTTTGCATAACAATAGAATACCCAACAATGACAGAACTCGCAACAATTTATTCATTACTTGCATTTGCATTGAACTATACTTTTAACTGAAACAAGTGTTTACTTGAAGGCAAGCTAGCTTCTTTTTGAAACTTTTATAGTGACATCTTATTTCCTGCAAAATATTCCTTTCCCATCGTTTCCTCCACCAGCACAGTCCAGGGTGCCGCGGTCCATAATCGTGTGGACATCCTCTTGATCCCTGTCCGCATTTGGAGAGTACGTGCAGTAGCTGCACTCTGCTGACAGAATAGAGGCTGTCCTGTATTTATCCTCCCCTCCAACCACTGGCATTGCCACTCCTGGTTTGGCGGGGTTCTTGAAATCCGGCTGGTAAGTCCTTCCAAGCACGCCTTCCACATTTGGTGATAAGGCGTAGAATTTAAATTGGACCTCAAGGTGAGCAAAGCAGTTGTCTTCAGGTATTTGGTAATTGTGTATTTTGTCGTCTTCTTTGGTTATAGGAACAACGCCGACAGATATTTCTGCAAAATCTGAGAGAGTGATTAACACACTATTTGTGTCTGATATTCTTTCCACTATTAATTCTGAATCAGTGGGTTCCCATCTTGATGAATGTCCCTTTGGTACAATGATCTCCTCCTCATTGTATGTGAGTTTCAAGTGATCGACTCCATCATCCCAGTTTGCAGCATGTGCGGCTTCTAGAGTGAATGTATTGGGACCGAAGAGGAACCCCAGAGCCTGAATCCAAGTATAGTCTCGTGCTCTTCCAGCAGGTCTAAGACCAATGAAACGAGCATTGATCTGGAAATTCACATCGGACACCAAGCTAAAATGTTCATCACGTTTGCCGTGGAAGTAGAACACAATCCCATCACCTCCTATAAATCTTGGATCTAAACACACGGCTCCAGGGCCATTACAGTTCGGCTTGCGTCCTGTGAGCAACCAAACTTTTGTAAGTATATGGCTCAACTTCAAAATTTTGTAATTATGTGGCTCAACTTTTAAAACATGTGGCATATAAGAATGTCTTACTTTTACATTCGGCCTTGCATATAGGTGAGTTGCAATCAATGTAGCAAACTTTGGATTTGGGATCTTTTGGAGCGGTTGATGGGCACTCTGGAGGACACTTAAATTCCTTGAGGAAGCAAGGAGTCTTCTTGTTAATGCATGTCCTTTTTTCTCCAGCCGGCATCGAGCTAGCAACTGTTACCACTAAAGCAAACAAGAAACATTTTATGCCCAACATTTCCATTTGTCAAGCTTTTGATGAAAAATTGAAAGGAGCTCAAACCCCAAATCTTATGCTGACTTTGGTACATGGTATGCTTCATCTCTTGCTCCTTTTATACTGCTGGATATCACTTTTCTAATTCATATATTGAGTTTTTCTTTTTTCTGCCACTTGGGATATATTTTATAGTCTGGCAGCCAAGTTGGTTAAGCATTGCGATTCAAATCTGATTAGTAGAACATGAAAAGAAATACCTATTGGATGTTTACTAAATGGTTTTGCAGAAGTCAATGGTTTTTGTATGTAACCATTGCCAGTTTGACAAAATTTTGGGTCAATTATTTGAAACCATGAGCCTAAAATTTTTTGTTTACCGATGACCTTATTTAGCGCTCAACTTAACGAAACTTCCGATATTCTCTTAAAATGACATGCATCTGCAAGGGATGCTAAGTTCTATTTTTTTTTATTACCTAGTGCTTATAACCAACCTTTCTTGCAGGTGGAGCCTGAGTCAACTCTTGTTCATGAAAACGAAAACCTACTTATCTCCTTTTTTCCATTCTCATGCATCTAAAAGGTAACCCACATAGCTAATATATGCAGCTCTGTCTGCGAGCAGTTTTAGCAAAGAATGTTATTCAAAATCATAAAATCCAAAAAGTTTTGTTTCGTTAGGCCATTTGAACAATAGACAGGCTTGCAATGTTATGAGCTGGAGATGAATCTGGAGTTGGATTATTATTTTTTTCATTTTATTAAGATGAACAAAGACATATGCCTCAGGTAACACGAGGGAGGCATCTCTGTTTTTGTCCTGACTCATTTGTTCCCATAAATCACTAGATGCTTGTCTGTCCGTTTGTGCGTGACCTTCCTTTCATTAGTACTGTCATTATCACCATCTCGCTTTCTACAAACTTGCAGTTACAATGGGGAGGAGCGAACAGATCTCCCAAGTGAAGGTGGCCGTTGGACTACAGGCTCTTTGGGTCTCCTTGACAGGTGAGTTCAGGTCCATTGTTGCAAAAATTGTACCAAATGCAATAACCAGCATTGACCTGCTTGAAGGTGATGGTGGATTAGGATCAGTCTTCCTCTTCAACTTCGGCCCTCGTAAGTTAATTTTGTGCCAACCCTGATTTTAAAAAATCGGAATATATATGAACTGGTGTTGAGACCAAGTAATCAACTGCAGATGTTGCCGTAAAGTGGCAAAAGGAGAAGATAGTCGAGCTAGACGAGTCTACACACAAGATAGCGCTACAAGTGATTGAGGGAGGTCACCTGACTCATGGCTATAAATTCTACAAGACAGGATTCAAGTTCACATCAATAGGAGAGACTGAGACTCTGGTAGATATCTTCCTGACTTATGAATATGATAGCAAAGAAGACATCAAGGATCCATCTCAGACCCTGAAATTTGCCGAAGGGTTCATTTATGCTCTTGAGAAGTATCTTCAGCCCGCTGCCATTATTGCCAATCCTTCAGCTCTAAAATGATTTATAAAACTTGATGCAAGCTTGCAACTGAACTTATACTTGAAACCCAGGTGGTTTCATATTTCAATAACAAATTTAAGATTTGTAGTCTGGACAGTAATACTACAAACATAGAACATTGATGTTTTGGCAGAATAGCTTTATCTCCATTGATCACGACCTTACGAGTTTCCGCTGAAGTCCTTACAGATGCGGCAGCCACAGTCGCTAAAACGACACATAGTGCAACCACAACAGACGCAACTTGTGCAGCCTGGACAAGTTCCGAGGCGACGGCAGCCCCTCACAAGCATCCTGCTAGCCCTCTCAGCTTCTGAGCTACAGTCAATCCTGAAATACCAGCCGCAAGTACCTCAAAGTAAATTTCTATTAACATCTTCCAAAAGCAAAAAAAAAAAAAAAAAGGCTCACAAATTAACACACACAAGTAAGTTTCTTGCATATATAGATATATAACATGGAAGAAACTCACATGTTAATTAAGGGATGCATAGAGCAAGTCCAGGTACTCTTCATCAAGGCTGCGTCATGAAAAGCTCTGCATTCTTCTGTATTGTGCTGTTTGAACCTTCTGTCAATACCGCATTGTGAGCATTTCAGGAATTCATCTCTGTGAAACTTCAGTCTATGACGCTTCTCAACCTTCAAACCAGCATCTTGGAAGTACCTAAAAAATAGGGTTTCTTGTATTTCAGTTTTGACCCCTTGTACATTATGCACCCATATACTTTTTGGCCACTGGCTCGGTCCTCCTTTCCCCTTAGCGTGGCTTGCAAACTGCTCTGGTGTTGCATTTTCTGTCATATATATTGAGAGAGAGAGAATCAAATTCATGTATGCAAAACGATTTATTTTAATTTCCAGAAAAAGCAGAGAGATGTGCAAATTATAGCTAGATTGAAACTCTAGAGAGAGAGAGAGAGAGAAGTGTATTAATAGTACCAATCAGGTCACAGCCATTATCAGGAAGGCATTTGCAATTGATGGTAAGCTTTCCATCTCTGTGAATTGTCAAGTTACCAACAAAGTCACCATACTTCTTGCTGGTGCAACCACAATGAACCTCAACAAGGTCTTCTTCTACCTTTAAAACGTTCAAGATCCCCCTCAGTTCCTCTTCAGTAAACATTTTTTGCTTCGGTTCTTGGTCAATCACCATGTCATTATTGGTTGTTGCATCATTTGAGGTGTCGACATTGGCAGTTTGATCAATAATGATGTGCACTGCTGGCTCATGATTACCTGAAACTTGCTGGCTCTCGCGACTAAACCGAGACTTGCCTAGCTTTGGTAATTTATTTCTATCCCTGCTAGCATCATTAGGTGTGCAGGTATTGGCGCTGCTGCTAGCTTTATCTTTGCGCAAATCTATAAGGGCTGCTACTGCGGTTTCCACCATTGCATCTTCATCATTGTTTTCATCTTCATCGTCACTGATCTGGAGGTAATTTGTTGGTGATGCTATATTGATCATAAGTTGGAAAAAGAAAGAACAGATTAGTCATATGTATCAGCATAGTAATTTGAGTCTTAGGAATTTAGAAAGGCCCGCACATTAAAAGTTAAGACCCTTTGTTTTCTGCACTTGATCCAATTGATTGAACATTTTGGATGAAAAATGCATTATTCATAGAATCACATAAATGCTTTTTCTAATCTCACATGCGCCAGAACTAGCTAGCTAGAGTGAGACTAATTCGAATAAATGCTGGATCACATTTTGATGACATAAAATAAAAAGACTACTAAAGTATATATATATACATGAAGTCTGATCCGGCGGATGTCAGAGAGAACAATATGTACTATATTACACTGTACATATGAATTCTAACTCGGATATGCAATAGAACAAAAAGGTACACTTTGGTCGAGTTATATTCAAAATGTTATCTTTCTGCACAAATCCGTATAATCAAAAATCTTAATATATATCTAATTGTATGCACTATATTAAGATCGAAAATTAAGATTATGGCAAATCGTAGGCTTAATTTTTATCCCAAAATTTATAATGAGCACTTTTCAGAAGGCGTTTTCATCGGACCAGATCACTGACGAACGTCGGAAAATCAAAAATACAGATAGATACATACTCATACATTATGAAATTGAATTAAAGCTACGGTAGGAGTTATATACCTCGAGCCATTTCCGATCAGTTGTGCCCCGCTTCTATTGAATCTATCTGAGATTTTAGGTTTCACAGTCTTCTCTCTTCTATTCAGACAAACCCATGAAGTCAATTAGACTTCTTAAAGAAACTTATTCGTAAAAAATAATTGTGCTTTCCCCTTAAGTATAATAATTATAGTTCTTTATGTCCAAATCTAGATAATAATCTCATTTTTTCGTAAAAAATCTTCGTTAGGTGGCTTTACCAATGCCGGATAAAACTCACGATTTTTGGCATCATTTCACTTGTCAAGTAATAATATGTAGCCTAATGAAGTTCTATGCCAACACATCCACCCTCCCCATCTCAGTTTGATTGATTTCCATCAACTTTCAAGGGTTTTACTTACAAAGATTACTAACATAATTAATCTATATACCTCTAGAGAGTTTAGCAGCAAAGATATGACTTTGATCAAATTAGCTTTGTGTGAGTCACACTCTTTGTGGAATCATATATGGGTTGCATTTCTCTCTGGATACATGTACTTTATGTTCATATGTTTTGTTTCAGGATACAAAACTTATGACATTTTTTATTTTTTCGATCTCTCAAAAGTGTGTATAGACAATGCAAGGATTAATTTTGCTCTTTTCAGAATAAGTTGGACCATAACAGAAGTGAACTAAATTGAAGATGTTTAGTGAGAGATAAAAAGTGTATGAACATTAAGGTGGCCTAAATGAACTTCAAAATTCTTGTATGAGAAATTAAGAAAAACTAAATTGAACTAACACTGTTAACGGAAGATTATAGTTTGATCCAAACATTGAACCGAAGGTTAAAGTTTGATCCGAATTTAATTCAGAAAGAAGACTCTCTAAAGTTCACAATCATTATATCCAGTCAAGTTTCCATCAAAAAAAAAAATCCAGTCAAGTTTTTCTTTATCATTATTGTTAGAATTTATGCTCACTGAAGAAAAGTCACCCTTTCAGTCTTTGATCAGCACAAAAAACTGTTTGCATGCAGCACACAAAATGTCATGAAGCACGGCAGTCCGCAGATATCACTTGCTAGCTAGGGTTTCACCTATTAGTCCAGAAATCCATGCACTCCCGGCACCTGCAGTCTTCAAACCGACACAAGTCGCAACCAAAACAAACGCATTTAGAGCAACCCTTGCACAATCCTAGCTTCTGCCGAGGACATCCCCTTGCTGTCTTCTTACTTTCCCTCTCTTCAGGTGAACTGCAATAATCTCTCCTGAAAATCATGTCATTGACACATCATGAATTCATGATAATATTATATGAGCAGCGTAACATAACTACATTATTAACAAACAGTTGAGTTATAAGCAGCTACACAATGTGTGTGGACTTAATAATTAATTACACACCTCCCATCTGAGCATGTCCATCCATTTTCCATTAGGGAAGCATTGTGGAAACATCGGCACTCCTCTCGATTCCTTCGCTTGAATCTTCTAGGAATGCCGCAGTCTTTACATTTTAGGAACTCATCCCTATGATAATGGATTTTTCTCTTAGAGGGAAAGTATCTCAGAAGTGCTGTTGCCCTTAACTTTTTCTTCCTGCCTTTGATGTTCACCCAAATTTGGCCCTTCCAGGAGCCAATACCGTGTTCTGCCTTGATGTGGATCATGAAACTCTCAGGTGTTAAATTCTCTGATGATATCGCAAAAACCACGAAAGCAATTTAATTACACACATCATCAACGAGAGTATGTAGACACTTAGAGTTAGAGAGACATGTAATTAGGGGCATGAATTTACCTTTACCACATTTGAGGAAACACATACAGTCGATAAGAACGTGTCCATCCCTATATATCTTTAACATACCAGTAGTATCACCCTTACTACCGGTGTAACCACAAACAACTTCAATATGATCATTTGTTTCTCTCTCTAACTCTTCTAGACCTTTGAGCTCCTCTATGGTGAACATTCCTTCACCAACATCCTGTTGGACATGTTTAGCACTGCTGCTACATGCTCCAATCTGGTCGACGTCCTTGCAAGCCTCTTTGATGGAAATCGACGACTGTCTTGTACGAGAATTAACAGCTTTGTTCACAAATCTGCCCTTTTTAACATCCCTAGCACTTAGACCAAGCACAATCTGTCTCCCATGGATTATTGAATCCTCTTTTTCCCTTGTTTCATTTAGGCCATTATTGCTGATTGGATCTGAAAATTACAAGCAAAATTAATGTGTAGATAAATAACTATTGATGCTGAGAGGGTATAAAAGGAATTAATGTCATAAATGTTGCCTTTGACTGCCTCTATACCCTTTTAAGTTTGGTGCAGACATCTGAACCATATGATATATCATATACTTTTTTCCATCGCATACATAACAAAACATCTACTTGAATTTCAAAACTTCATTCAAACGACACAAAACTAACCGAAGTGAAGTATGTACCTTGCGCCATATAATCGGATGCATGTGTCAGCGGTCAGTCTATCTAAGATTCTATATGTTTTCTTCTCCGCTCTTCGGATGATAAAAAAAAAGCGCAAGCAGATCAACTCAGGGTGAGACTTGAATACATGTATCAGTCAGGATGATCATGAAATTTTCAAATGTACTTTAAAATAAATTTTAATAATTGTACAGCCTGCCCACGTCTACCGGCCTAGCCACCGAAACTTTACCAAAACCGTGCTATTCATTTTTGCACCACCGAAACATTTCCAAAACGGTGTTATTTATTTTTGCGCAATTTGGAACAATATCTCCCACCGAATGTATTTCCGATTCTGTTCACATTTTACATACATATATGGGTCGTTTTATCGAACATGAACTTTTTTGAATTTCCCGGTTATTATAAGACACATTTTCGGAGGAATATTGATTATGGGTTTAGTAAATCATTGGACAAATATAATTAGAAAGTCTTTAAAATATTTCCGTTCTAGCTACTTGTAAATGTATATCATTTCAGACCCAAGTTACAAAATTAAGCACTCACTCTTTTCTCCTTTATTCAAGCAAGTTTGAACGAAAAAAATTTCTTTTAGGCTTGTCGAATCGAGTTTTGACTAATGATCTTGATCAACAACTATATCAAATAGAAAATAATTTAGTAATTAATTTCGAAATTAAAAGAAAAATGTCCCCAACATTTCCCGCCATTATTAGTTGGGCCATGACTGGGCTTCTCAACAACATAAGCCCAGACCCTATTGGGCTTGCTCCGACCGTAACTACAAAACGGCACCGTGCTCATTCCTTATCTCTTCCTTCGGCGCTCGCTTCCCATTTCGGCTGCCGGTTTATCCGAGAATGACGATCTTATCCACCGCCGCTTCTGCTCATCCGAACCACCACGTCCGAGCCTCAGTTTCCTCCCGAACCTGTTTCCGAGCCTCAGTCTTACCTCGTGGTCAGCGCCTTAGAATCCGAATCAGCAACTCATTTGTGCCGGAAGTAAGCAATCGAGTCTGATACATTCCACAGATATTTGTTTTGTTTATAAAAAAAATTGGAAATTGATAATGCGAACCTTTTGTGTTAATCGTGAATAATTTTGCCGGAACTTGAAGACATTAATGCCAGATTTTTGTTGGATCAATTTGCAGGTTGCCGAAGCTGTGGACTCATTGCAGTCGGAGTTCAGAGCTGTGGATAATTTGGTGGCGTGCAACACTTCTAGGGTTTTGAAAGCCTACCAGAATGTTAGGGTTGGATCACATGTAGGTTTACAAGCTACAGTCTTGGAACCTAAACTGAATAGGTTCTTCTTTTTTGTTTGGTTGTTGTTTCTATTGAATGCTCATTTTCTTATATTTATCTATGAAGGTTGGAACTTGGAAGTAAAAATGTAATTTTTGTTCTTTTTTAAAAAGGAACTCCATTTCATGCTCTTGAGTGTGTTCGGTAGCCTTAGTTCTTCACTTCTTGTTCTTGTTCTCCTTTATAAAACACTGGATTCACTCTGTAGTATATGAATATGTAGCTAATAATTTGTCTTTGCAAGTTTTTGAATATCTGAATATAATTTGAATTGGTGTTGCGTATAGCATTTTGCTGGATCTACTGGATATGGTCATGATGAAGCCGGGGGGCGGGAAGCACTTGATATGGCATTTGCTGAAATATTCGGGGCTGAGTCGGCAATCGTTCGGTCACAGGTATGTAAGTTATTTACTTGCTTCTGTTTCACAAAGGTGTAACTTGATTTGTTGAGTGTTTTGTACTTATTTCTTTCTCATGGTTTGCATTGTGAAGTTTTTCTCAGGGACGCATGCTATCACTTGTGCGTTGTTTGCATTTCTGAGGCCTGGAGATGAGGTATGCGACTGTTTCGCGTGACATGAAAGGTTATGTTTGATAAAAGCTAATGCACTTGACTTGTATTTCAATGATGCTTTTTATTCTGTGATAACATGGCTATAATAATTATATGATTAGCTTTTGGCAGTTGCTGGTGCTCCTTATGATACCCTGGAAGAAGTTATTGGGATCAGAGATTCTCACATGTTGGGTTCTTTGAAAGATTTTGGTGTGACATATCGAGACCTTCCTGTCAGTCATCAATTCGATTCCCACAGTTTTCAGTCATTTTAGTTGACGAACTATGTGCATTAACATGAGTGATTATATCTTGCAGCTCGCTGAAGATGGGGGACTTTCCTGGGAAGCACTTGAGAGTGCTTTAAAGCCTCAAACTAAATGCGCATTAATACAAAGGTCGTGTGGATATTCGTGGCGACGAAGTTTGAGTGTCGATGAGATAGGGAGGGCTATCAAGATAATCAAGGTAAGGATCACAAATCTACATTCTACAAAATAATGAAGGCCTCCTTTTGCTTAATTGTTTTTTATCAGAGCTGGCATCAAATTAGTTTCCTTTTCATCCCCGTTGTGATGCTATATGAAAATTGATCAAATCCTAGTGTTATATCTCATTAACCTGATATTAGTCTCCTAATTGAGTTTCGCTTTATGTTCTGTGTCTTGTTCTCATTCTCCCCACAGTTGTACATGCTGTCCTTGTTAATAGTTGATTAATCTTATTCCTACAGGCTCAAAATCCGGAGTGTTTGGTTATGGTAGATAATTGCTATGGTGAATTTGTGGAGAATATTGAGCCTCCAATGGTGGTACGTCACTTGACTTGCGCTATTGATATGAAAATAGGTTATATGACTTTGTTGGTGGCTGGCAGGGCGCTGATCTGATTGCAGGCAGCTTAATTAAAAACCCTGGTGGTACCATCGCCCCTTGTGGTGGATATGTGGCAGGGAAGGAACAATGGGTTCAAGCAGCTGCAGCTCGACTTTCTGCGCCTGGTCTCGGTGTTGATTGTGGCTCAACTCCTGGCGATACAATGCGGACTTTGTTCCAAGGGTTATTCCTTGCACCTCAAATGGTTGGGGAGGCAATGAAGGTACGAGGATTTCTCTTTCTTGATTTAACGAACTTTCTTATGGCAGTCATCAATCAATTTGGTTTTTATCTTTCTGGAAAGGGTGGTTACCTTATCGCTGAAGTTTTGGCGTCCAAAGGATACAAGGTGCAGCCTTGTCCCCGAGAATCACGTCATGACACTGTGCAGGTTTGTATTGTCTTTCCCTTTAAGAACCCGAGTCATGAGTTAATAACCACATATTCTTTCAATAACAGCATTGAGTAAGAAAAAAATTCAAATAAAATTGTTTATGGTGACATTATTTGGACATTGTTTATTAAATATTTAAAAGAGACTACAAAGTATGTTTAAAGTCTTGAATTTTCTTTTCTATATGTATTTGTTTTGTGTAGGCTGTACAACTAGGTAGCCGTGAAGCCCTTATTGCTTTCTGCCAGGCTGTGCAAAGAAGTTCCCCGGTGAGCTCCTTTACCAAGCCAATCGCTGGAACTACACCAGGATATGCATCAGAGGTTGGTAATGGTTTGGGTCTATCTTGAACATGATGATATCATCAACAATGTGGAACTCACTAGGCGTATGGTCTTTTCTCTGCACAGGTCATCTTCGCTGATGGAACCTTCATTGATGGCAGCACTAGCGAACTCTCTTGTGATGGACCATTAAGAGAGCCATTTTGTGTCTACTGTCAGGTATATCTTTGAGACAAGAATCTAATATCTCCGAAACTGCTAGCTTTTACCTGACTTATTGGGTAATAACAATATGCAGGGCGGTAGCCATTGGACTCAGTGGGGCCTAGTTCTTGGAGAAGTTTTAAAATCCATATGACTGGCTTAATCTAAAGTGGCCTGACAAGTACTACTTTTTTTTCCACAAATTTCATAGAAGAGCATTCTCAAGTTTAAATCAGAAAAATGAGGTATTGAGGGTAATTTTGATGAGAGGCAGTAGGCTGCTGACCGTTTCAGACATGAGGTACATCTGGGATTATCACCTTGACAAGGTTGTCTGAATGCACCACTAAAACTGTATGAACGCTGATCTCCTTAGATTTCTCCCTCGTAAAGCAGGCAACAACTTTTCCTAGCTCTAAAAGCTCCTGTTGAGTGTTGACGAGTCTTCTTCGGCATCAGAGGTTTACATTCGATCACCAAGGGTGCTGATCTAAGGCATGGAGATGAAGCCTCTTTTGCTGAGCTGTTAGCATGGCACGCTAATGGCAATACTCTTGCAGTCTCCAGCTCCAGTTTTTATTTACCTCTCTTGCTTACTGCCCTAGTAGTACCAATTCCCACCATATTGGTGAACTTTAATTTCGAAAATGCATCAGGTAAGTGCACCATTTTACTACGCTTGTTTGATTATATACTATGTTTCTTAGTTTTAAAAAAGAAATGGAAAGTTCCCGTTTTTGAATTGAAAAAGCTACTAGTATATTAATTTTGCAGAAGAATCGATGAATGGGATGGGAGAACCATACTCTGTATTTTCTCTCTTTTTTTGGGTCTATGATTACATTGTTCATGATGAAAATGAAGTTGAGAAGAGCTTAGTTATTTGAATGAGCTAACTTTTTCCTCAGATGCAAACTGATCTGCCTCTTCAGAGCAAGGTGAGCCTCTGAATAGCGAGAATGCAAGGCTGCCTACACAAAAGTATATAAAGCATCCAAAGCAATGCGTCACAAATGAGCCGAAATCAGTCCCAACCACGCATTGCCATCCGGATCCGTATGATCTATCAAACTCCTACAATAACAAGTTCAGACTGATAATTAGCCCGATAGCCAAGAAACACTAAACTACTGTAAAGCAGGAATGTCTCTGAAATGTTAGTTAGTACTTCTTGATGAAATGAGCGATGTCAGTGGCCTCTGTGACATAAAAAATGTCAAGGGCTTTAAATGCTAAATGAAGTGCTTCTTGCTGCATGGTCCGTCTCATATCCGTCTCAGAAACTACTGCCTTCCCTTCCAGCATCTTGCCAAGTGATATTCAGTTGAGTACAGCAGCTTAAAACTCTGTATAGCGCTAGCGCAGAAAAATGGAGTACCAGAAATTTTGTTGTCTGTTGACTCAGGAGAAGGTTTTGAGTAACGCAAGAATTATCAGAAGGTATATATAGGGTGGAAAATGGTCTGACAGTGGTGTAAACTCGCTTCAAATTGTAAGATCCAAGCATTATGGAATGTGGCTCTGGTTTAAAGTGACGTGAGTAGATGTGTCAGACCATTCAAAGAAGCTGTGGCTACAAAATCCAGAGCCACAAGAAGCTTCAAGATCTAATTGGTCCTTATTGTTAGACAAGTTGTATGTGATCAGGTGTTTCTCAGGGAAGGCATATAGTTATAAAAAGCCTCATTGAGCCAAGACCAGGGCCAAGTTCTGAAAAAAAAAACTTGCAGAAAAAACACAGCTGAAGTGCACAGAATATTATTGACTTTAGACAGACAGACAGTCACAGTCTACATTCAGTTAAGTCCCCAGCCGCTTAAAAAGACAACCAACCTAAATGATTCCTCAGAAGCCTGTAACTTCTCATGGTTACCAATAGCTTCACTGACCTGCCTCGAGCTATCCAGAGCTCTAGATTGAGCAAGCTTCAGTTCAGTCAGTGAGGTCTGAGACGAGGAAGATGATGAGCTACTCCTTCCTGAACTAAACCAACTCAGTTTAGAAAAAGCAGTGCACACCTTATCAGCAGGTCTCATTTTTTATCACAGAAATTATCAGGTGCAAGTGCCGAGTGTACTTCTCAAGCTGGGTACGGGTTTTATAGAGTTTATAGAGCATGGGAACAATATGGGCAAGAAGAGAACAGATATGGCAGGTTTCGTTACATGCGATATGAATGAAAGATTATTCTGACAGACCTCATCTTATTTACTAGATGGCTTAACCACAGATTGGGAAATTAACTATCATACTCAGGTAATCAACATATTCCTGTCCACCTGTTCGTAAGATGAAACAATGAGTTAAGCACATTGTTTTTCTTTGTCGTTAGAAGCTAAACGGCCAGCTTCCATCAAAGTCAATATCTCCACTTGTCCTCTAAAATGGACGAAGCGGATAAGGTTTTACTCTTTGTGTAATGCCACTTTCTGCGTGGCTTGAATCTGAGATGCAAACTTCTTTCTGCACCTGCAAATGGACTACTCAGACTCGAAGTCCCGAAGTAAAAGACAAATCTATAGACCATTATCTGCGAGTTGATAGATATTTTTTTTTTATTATCAAAAACGGATAGAATACCTGTTGACGGGTCTCTTTTATGTATTTCACGGCCTGAGTGGCACGCGCTAGGAAGCGACTCACAAGGAGCGTCAATGCCTGTGGGGTTTACTAATCCCCAATAACCTAAAGGTAAGACATTTTTTCCTTTTGAAGGGCCGTCAACTTCTGATTTCATGGAAGTTCCTGAAACTAAGTGTTGCCCCTACCGGATGAAAATCAAGAGCAGAAAAACCGAAGGTTCTGAAACATCACAAGCTTCAATAACTCACATTGTTCAACTTGGAAGGAACATGATATTCACAAGAAATGGCATAGCCATATAAAGATTCAGTTTCTATTGATTCACGACAACAGCAGGAAAAATCCTCAGCATAACAGTCTCAAAACGAAGCACGGGATTCTCCTTTCTTGCATGATAAATAGCAATGATGGGCGGAGAAGCATTTACAATGGGTTCTAAATGGCGTTTCAAATCGAATCTACAGCTTCAACTTGTTGGCGGGCCAGATATTTCTCCCTTCGTTCTTTCTGAAACGGTCAAACGACATAATTTAATGTTTGGTCCCAAAGTATGATAAGGTCCAACTACTCATACATTAGGTGTATTAAATGTCATTGCAGAAAGCATACCCATTCATCAATTACTAGACCTTCCTCAATCACTTTTGGACCTGCGTCAGCTGGAGGTTTCTTGCGAGTTTCAATTACAGCCTCTGCTTCTGCTAATCTTCGATTGAGTTTTTCCAGTGCCTGGTTATCAGAGACATGTAGAATGTAATTACAAGATATTGTGACGATTTCGCAAGATTTCAAGAATATATTACTTGCAACTAACACTAAAGTCGATAATGTGCTATTGGCTCTTACAGGCGTTGGGCGCTCTGGATCAAGAAATACCACTCGCAGAATTCTCTCGATAGTCACGTGATCCTTTTGTTCATCAAACTGTAATGCAGAAAACTTAATGGCTGAAAGAGTTTGAAAGTGAAATGTGCATCCTTTTGTTGACATAGTGTTTTACGAGATGACATAAACACAATCACTCACCAGCTCAGGTGCATAGTCCACTCCTTCAGCCGTCACCTTCAGACTCAAGATCTTAAACTTGACATTGCTTTTCTGATCAGACTGTTTTTGTTCATTGTTCTCAGGTTGCTCCACAAATTTAAACACTGTCAGTCAAAAAACAAATCAGATTAGTTCAGAGGAACGATGCAGAGCGAATACATGTACACGCTGTTTTAAAATGTAACAAGTGAGATCTCATTTTACCAGTTGCAATGATAGTTTCGCCAGGAGCCAGAATACCACCTGGTGGGCGCATGTAGCAGCTCTTCGGAGCAGTCGTTTGGAACTGCGCATATAGCAATTATTGTAGGGAAATTCCACAAACACGGATCAACCCACCTGAACTAAATCTTTTACAGGCAATGGTGCTCTCAATGACAACTAAGGAATAATCACCTTGAATGCTACATGGAACTTGCTGGTGTTCTTTATTCTAACAGCACTCCTCACTTGCTTACCAGGCTCATCTGCAAATCCCACAACAAAATTATCACCAAAAACGTATCAAAGACTCATGTAAACAAAGACACACACGCACACACAGAAAATCAAATAAATCGTTCTGTTTGACATACCAAAAAACATCATCAAATCGCAACTAAGTCTGAACCAAGTTCACATTATTTTTATAGTAAATTGGGATCAAAATGTTCCACTCCAAGAAAATGTGGAGAGACATGAACTCGAAAATGGTAGAAACTCTTGAAGCAGTTTTGGCCTTTGTCATCTGGCAATCTAGACATAATAATCCAATCCCCAGCAACATTCATTCCCAGAAAAACACTCAAAATTTTCGTCGTCTTATTAGTCAAATAAATAATACTAATTGAGAACAATTCTCTGGAGACAAGAACAACAGGTCAACGAAAGTCAACTCCAGAACCCGAACATCAAAACTCGCGACAGCGAAAACTTAAAAAGACTTAAAAGAATCTGTCAAAAAAGAAAAAAGACTTACAAGGAAAGTAAAGCTTGCTATCCGGGTCGAGTCTGAGCCGACGCCGAGCCGGAAGAAGCAACCTGGCAACAACCAAAACCGAGCTCGGCGGCGGCTGATGATTAAGAACCGGATTACTATTCTGATTGATACTATGCGGTGCTGCCGAAGACGAGTGAAGTGGCGTGCCGGATTGCCAGAAAGGACAGAGCTTCCACAGCTTGCTTTCCGACCCGGGCTTCTTCTTAGTCGTCACTTGCTCGATTGCCATTCTGAAAGATCGACAAGATTCAAAATTGAGGTCGACCCAGTTGGTTAAATAGGTTGATGGTGAGCTGCAGATGGATTGAAACTCGCTGTATGTGGGTCTGTGCCTGTGCGTGTGGTTTTGTATGAAGTGAGCGTTGAAATCGTGTTGGGCTGGCAGAGAGGTGGAAAAAGGCGGTGGGTTGGAGCAGAAAGGCTTTTTGCTTAGCTTTTCCAGCCTTGCTTTATTATTCACCAGAAGATGATGAAGCTAGAAGAAGATGTGATAATGATGAAGAAGGTGGTTAATGGTTATTATTGATATTTTTACTGATTTTTAATAAAAATAATTTTGATAAGCAGTTATGAAATAATACTCCTTGGTAGAAAAGTGATTGATATTTTTTCTGATATTAAAGTGATTGATTTTTTTTTTTGATAAGTAAAGTGATTGATTTTTGAAATGAAGAAAAGTGAACAAAAAATAAAAGTATTTGTTTGAATTATTTTACACACAAAAATTCAGTTTATAATTGTCTATAATAAAGTATTTATACTTCATTTAATTATGTTTACATTTTTAAGATAATTGGAGAAATTGGTGTATATGTCTAAGTACGAGTATCAATGGTGTTGTGATGTTATGAATGATGCAAGAACGAAAAAAGACAACCTTATATACCCCATCTCTATCATACAAAAATAATTAATAATCCAATTAGATTAAGTGACCATTAAGACTTGACTTTCATCCGTTCTCTAGGGTTCACATCAGTGTGAATGGAATTCTATATTACTTATGTTTTTTAATAATTAAGAGGTGACTTGGTTAATTGACTTTCATGTGGAGATATATTTATTTAATTAGTCAATATCTTGCTGCATTATAAATTTCAATATTGTCATGTATGAATTTGTCACTTTTTGCAACTCTATGTCACATATAGACCAATTTTGTTTGATAACGTAACGGTCTAATCCGAGAATTTGATTCGAGTCACTCTACATGTCTGATTTGTTCTTATACTAAAAATAATGGAAATACTATAGTAACCATGTAACAGCTATAGGATGTAAGAGGAGCGCTCAAATGAGGCAGCCCTTCTAAGAATGAGGCAAGTGAGATACGATCTGAGCCACACATCTAAACTCCCGTGCTTTGTGGGTGCACCACATGTTCCACTACCAAAATCATACACTATTCAAAAAGCAAAAAGTAAAATACTATTCCGGTACTATTCCCTGTCATATCAACATAATGAGTGTCTCATATTGTGCCTCACTGCCTCATTCTACTAATCTTGCCTCAACCGAACGCTCCCCTATGATGTAATTTGGTAGCAATGGAAATATATGATAAATGCAATATCCTACCAACTACTTAAAATTCAAACCAATAAGTGATCACAACAACGACTTGTAATAAATGTGTTGTTAATTGGTAGGAATGAAAGTACCACTACCAGCACATGCACATTCATCAATGAATGATATTATGATGATACACAAGCAGCCACAAACCCAAGCCCTTTCCACGCTTCAAAGATTGATCGAGATTACCAGTAGCATAACAGATGAAATAATATAAGATACACACTAGTCCAGGAGGGTACCCTCGGACTAGGCCAGGTGCCAAGTAGTCCTGCCGTGACCCTCAGACCTCTGCCACATGCCAACTCCATAAACTTTGTATAATTAATGAAATAGTTATTTATGGGCAAGAAAGTGGACGTGCCGGAGTG